>JAOTQQ010000012.1:14682088-14693911 GCA_026546715.1 Gallinago undulata
TTGTTTTTTTTTTTTGTGGTTGGACTCGATGATCTCTGAGGTCCCTTCCAACCACCACAATTCTGTGATTCTGTGATACATTTTTAAATTTTTACTTTGCTTTCATTCAATGATGTATATATTCCATATGTGCCTGAGAGCTGTGGAAAACTAAGAAACTTTAATCTCTGCACATACTACTAAGGCTGAGGGAGCAGCTAATTATGTAAATTCACTTATTCCCCCAAAGTATCAATGTGATATTGCCTATTTCTCATGAGTAATAACAGCATGAGACTGGACGAGTAGTCCTAGTTAATGTCATTACACTAGTCCAATGCAAAAGTAGTGCTTAGACACTGAAAATTATTTTCAGATAACTGCATGTAGGAAACCCAAATTCTTCCAATTCCATTTTTCTTGGCAACTCTCAGCATGTTCTTCTCTTGTGTTAGACTTGCCTAAACAACGCAGAACCAGCTGGTATCTCCCTTTTCCTTTCAGGTCATTTCCAGTATGAAGAAGACAGGCAAAATAACTCACTGCATTTTCTAAAACTTTTGCTGGCTGGCTAAGATGGACGATAACATTACCCCCACTGTGTAGTTTCTCACTAGAAGATAACCACCTGTGCAAAGCCATAGGCCATTACCATTAAAACTGCTTTGTATATACAATTTACCCAGACAACAAATGCCTAATACAATAAATATCAGTGAAAACAGGGCAGGAATTTAGACGAGAATAGAAACTGAAGAGGTTAGAATCAACCTAAATAGCAGATTTCAAATCAATTGAGCTGGCCAAAATGAGATCATAACTGCTATAGTGTACATAATCACTACCATGTTAGGTCTTCAATAATGCTTAGCAGCAAACAACTGAGGAAGAACAGAAAACTGGTACATAGAGAATTTATTCTGACTTCCGTCTTCACCTCCTAGCAAACCTAAACAAAAAATTATATCAAGACCACCATGATCAAGAGCAACTCATGGAGCTGTCCTTCAACGGGTGCAACCCCATCTAGCTACTGCTACCCCACATTAACAGCTAAACAAGGCTGACTAAGCGTGGGTGTCCACATAGTGAGCGACTACAGCTGAGCTAGTGACCCTGGACTTCCTTTCCTGCCAACAGAAACTCAGTCAGTGCACAGAAAGCAGCCTCCACTAGAAAAGAAGCCTACATTTAGCCCTATGAATTACCTTTCAAGGCTCCCTATAAAATTAATGGAATGTTTGATATATACCCTGACAGTTTAGTTGGGGAAAAAAATTATTCTGAATTGTAAGGGAACTTTAAAGAGATTAAACGGGGAAAATCTAATGAAAGGGTATTTCATTATGTACACAACACAAACTGATGTCTCTCTTTCATCTTGCCCACCGCTGCCTGGTCAGATTTATGCTGCTGACAAGTTAAACCCAGCTCTCTGATACAATGTTAAAGAAATCAAACCATTGTAAGCAGCGTGATACTGTGGTATTATTTTTAAACCCCACAAAAATACAAAGAAAACAGATAAGGACAGAAATGTAGTGTTTGTTTTTAAGAATATGTATTGGGTTTGTAGGAACAGTACGTCTTCAATAACAATACAAAAGGCAAAATAAAATATAAAATATAAAACATTTTATACGTATTTTAAAAAGCACAGAACACAGAATATAATGTGCTTTTATGTAGGTTCAAAATAACTTTTAGCATGTTGAAAAGCAAAATCTTCTACAGAACTACATTAAAAAGTAATAATACGGCAACAATAAAAAGTGATTGGTAAATTTCAGGATCTATACAAATCTTCTCCACAGCCAAATCAAAAATTAGAAGCCAATATACAGTTCCACAATGACGCAGGATGATCACATTTCCTAAAGTGGTAAAACTGAAAGTGCTCTCAGGCTTTGCTAATTCAGTTGGACAACACTGGCTTTAGCTGCCTCTGAGCACCATAAAAAACACAGCAATAAAACATCTTTAGGCTTCTGTCTCTTGTGTTCAGAAAGCAAATCCGAGAGCATTTATGTTTTCTGTACCTATTATTTTTCTTCTTAAGTAGATCAGATTTTTATTTATTTTCTACTTAAATTTATTTGTATTTTGTTTTCTAATTTTATGTATATATTGATTTTTAAGAAGAAAACAGAGGAATATGATAGGAAAGAAGGGGTTGATCATAATCCATTTATATTGTATCAGCATGAATCAAGGCATCCACCATTTCTGTACTTGCAGAAAACCTCCCTGTAGTTGCAAGCATTCATGAATTTTAAAATATGATTCTATTTATGGAAAGTTAGAGATGCTTTGACATTACAACAAATACCTACTAAAAAAAAAACAAACCTAACAAATATCCTAAGACTTTCCTGTTTCTCAGCAGATGGAAATTCCTTCCCATCTTAAAAAAACCACCCAAACCTGAAATATCCAAGTAATTAATAAGTACATTTCAGTTTTAAGTAAATAAAGTTAACAGTGAACTTAATTAAATCAATTTCTAACTATTTGCAGCCTACCTAAACTCCATTATGTAATTTAAATGTATTTTTGTGATAACCACACCACTGTAAAAATTACCTCACTTCACTTCTGTGCTGGTTTTGACTGGGAAAGAGTTTTTTCTCCATAGTAGCTTGTACGGTGCTATGTTTGGGATTTATGCTGAAAACACTGCTGATTACACAGGGATGTCTTCATTATTGCTGAGCAGCGCTTACACAGTGCTAAGGCCTTTTCTGCTCCTCACCCTGCCCCACCGGGGAGCAGGTTGGGGGGCACAACAAGTTGAGAGGAGACACAGCCAGGACAGCTGATCCCAACCGACCAGAGGGATGTTCCATACCAAATGACATCATACTCAGCAATAAAATTTGGGTGAAGAAGGAGGAAAGGTCAGATGTTCAGAGTGATGGGGTTTGTCTTCTCAAGAAACGATTATGCATGATGGAGCCCTGCTTTCCTGGAGATGGCTCTAAATCCCTGCCGGCTGATATTTTCCATTGCTTGCACATGCATCTTTTGCTCTAATAAACTCTCTCTACCCCAACCCACAAATTTTCTTACGAATACCTTTCTGATTTCCCTCCCATCCCACCAGGGGGCAGCAAGTGAGGGGCTGCGCAGTGCTTTGTTGCCAGATGGAGTTAAACCATTACTTCAATTGTTTTAATAGGCATTATTAACACAATCAGAAGTCAGTAAAAACAATATTTATGTCCTCCTCACTTGAAAAGGCCTCTTTTGATAAAAATGTGCTATTTTCTGGTCTTTCACAAAGCAGGTTCCACACATGCGACCCAACCAGAGAGGTATATTCCCTGGGGGATTAACATGCCTCCCAATTTACCCATTTCAAAGGACAGGTCAGGACTCAGAGAGGTTCCCGCTCCCTCTCATCACAGCACACACATCAGGGAAACTTCCAGAGCGTTTCAGTGGCTTCTTAGGCAGTATCTGATCCAGGCCCAAAATGCCAAGAACCACGGAATCATGGAATTGTTGGAGTTGGAAGGGACCTTCTACAGATCATCTAGTCCAACTCCCCTGCCAGAGCACATTAGTCAGGACTGCATCCAGGTGGGTCTTGAAAATCTCCAGATAAGGGGACTCCACTGGGGAGCCTGAAACGCAGATCTGCACAATGATTTTTGTTTGGGACAACCTGACAGGGCACAGGTCCCGGGCAGGGATGACATGGCGACCACCGGAGCAGCCACCCACCTTTCAATAGCGTCCTCCCCAGACTCCGCCAGCCAGAGAATCCCTCACTAGTGCTGTCATGGCGGGTCTGGGCGGGGGCGGCGCGCGGCCCTCCCTCACAGCCGCCCGCCGGCCGTTGAAACTGGCGCGCGGCACCGCCCCTCGGCAACGGGCAGCGCCCAGAGGCGAGCTGGGAATGGGGGGCGGGGCCGGCGCCTCAGGCCGGGCCCCGGAGGGCGGTGGGAAGGTTTGGGAGAAAGCGTCCCTAAAACAGTAGGTGCGGTGCTAATTAGGGCGGTCAGCCAACCTGGAAAAGGGCGTTTTCTACCCAGAGGATGTGCAGCTTTTAACAAAGATAAAATAGTCACAGAATGGTCGGGGTTGGAAGGGACCTCCAGAGATCATCTGGTCCAACCCAGGGGTTTCTTGCCAAAGCGGGGTCACTTAGAGCAGGGTGGATAGGAACACATCCAGGGGGGGTTTGAGTCTCTCCAGAGAAGGAGGCTCCACAGCTATGTTGGGGTGGAATTTCCTGTGTGCTAGCTTGTGTCCATTGCCCCTTCTCCTGTCACCAGCCACCACTGTGAAGAATCTGGCCCTATCCTCTTGGCACCCGCCCTTTAGATATTGATAAGGATTGATGAGATCCCCTCTCAGTCTTCTCCAGGCTAAACAGACCCAGGTCTCTCAGCCTTTCCTCATAAGAGAGCTGCTCCAGTCTCTTGATCATCTTTGTAGCCCTCTGCTGGACTCTCTCCAGTAGTTCCCTGTCCTTGAACTGGGGAGCCCAGAGCTGGACACAGCACTCTAGATGTGGCTTCACCAGGGCAAAGTAGAGGGGGAGGATGATTAAGTAATTTAAAGTCCTTATTGTTACTGGAGCTTCAGGCTTTCATTAAAATAATCCATGATCAAAGTTGCTTCTAATGTCGGTACTATCGGGTTTTGCGCAGGCAGCAGGTGGTGTGTTAATGTTGCATACAGCCAAGAACCAGAAGCGTTCCTCTCGGACAGGGAGAAGGGGAATCTCCTCCTCACTCTGTGAGAAAATGTTTTTTTTTCAATACATCAGACTTAATAAATATGTAAAGCCCCGAAGAGGTTTCTGATTTAAAATGTGGAGGAGAGGAAGGGTGCTAAGTGCACAACATAACTTTTTTTAATAGAAAATTCTCCAATTACAACCAACCTACTTAAATCAAATATAAATTCAAGGCGAAGCTTAAGACACAAAAATATAGTACAATAAATTTATTAACTGAAAATTTAAATAGCACTCCTTGACACACACGTCATTTTCATTCAGAATGCCCAGCCCCTATGGGAGAAATTGTCCCTGAATAAACAAACAGAACTCAGTCCTCCATTTGTTTATGACAAACTCCATCCCTGTCATAATGTCCACAATAAAACAGAGTAACATTTACACAATAAATTGGGTGATAAAAGAGCAAATAAGAATAGCTAATGATTGTAAAATACAGAAATAAGTAAACTTTGTAACTGCATGTTTATTATATCCCTCTTCATTATCTAAGACAGAAATGCAAGTAGAAAAATAGACGGATGTGATGAGACACTTAAAAAAAGGTAGTTGTTAACAGCTTGTAAAAACACATGAACTGTGTATTCATATTTCATAATTAATACAAGAAGCATAATCCTGAGAAGATTACTAGAATAGACTGTAAGTATTGAAATTGTATATAAACTGTATTTAAATATTTATTGTTGCATGGTCAGGTACTTGCAGGTTAAGAAATGCCAAAACCAAGTTTGCACATATAACTTTAATTGCTGTCTCTCTGTGCTTTACCCATCTTAAGGTCTCAAGGAAAAATTAATATGTTATGTGGCTGAAATATCTTCATTTTACAAGATGAGAATCCCTAAACTAGTAGTTATTAATAATTTCATTCTCCTCAAATATCTATATACATTACACAATTTTCAAATTGTGCTTTGGAAATGAGTTATTATTTTCTTATGGCTTTTTTCTCTTTCGTTACAATGCAGGTCATCACAAACATTACAAACATTAATTCATGCATTTTCAAATACACTTTGTGTAATGGATAAGGTGATGGTGTAATTTACTTGCAGTTTTGAATGTCTTTAAAATTGGGCCTTGTGTGTTGCATTTTCTTTTGCTTTTATATGACTCTAACTTCTCAAACACTAAAAAAAAAAAAAAAAGGGACAGTGATACACTTGTACTCTCTCTTCCCTGCCTTTCCAGAAATTTCATCATGTGGAAATACATTTACCCCACACCAGAATCTGGACAATACTATTCAGACACAATTCAGATTGGCAGCACAGACAGCTGCCCCATAACTCTGGTAACTTGTTGCTGCCTTCTACACAGAGAAATCAGAAGAGAGGTCACGTACCTCTGCGTTGTTTTCAGTGCTGTTTGATGATGGCAGATGCACACATTGAATCTAAGAATTATGGATTAATTCCAGGCTGTCAGAGGAGTTTAGCAATTGTATTTTTGTTTTCTCCTCCTGATCAAGTTCTCTTTGTCTTCTTTAATGTGCAGCTTCCCAGCAGACTTGTATTCCAGACAGCCTGCATCTGCAAGCTCTCCACTCGTTAGTGGTTGAAACAAGGAAAATCTCAAAGATTGCCCACAGTCTTCATTTTAGCACCACAGTAACTTTCAGTACCATAACAGAAACGGTAGATCTTCTGCTGAGCTCTGGAGTCCCCAGACTTGGCTGCCTCTTGGTTAGCCAGCAGGGAGGCAGAGCTGTAGCAACAACTATGAATGACTGCACTACCTACGAGATGCAGCAGAGTTAAGAGTTTAATTAACATATAGGAGCTATATGGCAATGGAGAACTCTACATGTAGGTACAATCTACAATCTTTCTAAAAAATATAAACCATACAAGATTTGCATACAGATGTAAAGCAAATAAAACTGGATAGTTTATAGGTAAGAGAAATCCATTAGTATTTACTGAAGAGATGGAAATTGTTTTTCTGGGGCTTTTTTGGCAAAATTTGATGGCAGTCATAAAAATAGCAAATTCACACCTCTAATAGCAGAGAAATTCTGCTGCCAAATTCCAAGTCCCTGCTCCAAAATGTGGCAATGCTAGACCTGGTAGCTCTAAAATCTCAGGGAAAATAAATGTGAGAAACATGATCTTTTCATAAGGGCTCCTATGATGATCCTGGGAATGCTAAACCACTAAGACTGACCTCCATATTGGGAAAACTGATAGAAACTATTATAATACTGAAGGACAGATGGATAAATATGGTATACCTATGGAGGAGTCACCATCACTTCTGTAAGTATAAAATAATGCACATTGGGAAAATAAAATGCAATTACACACACACACACACATATATATATATAAATGGATTTGAAGTTGCTATTGATTTCTCCACCCAAAAATTGAGGTTATTGTGGTTAGTTCTCCAAAGAGAGCTCATTTTTAGTTAGTACTAAGTTAGTTAGTACTAAGTTAGTTAGTAAGAAAATAATGTTAAAAACTATTGGAATATGAAAATAAAAATAAGGAGAGGACAATAAGCGAGGAAAACTAAAATTCAGCAGAAAACATCATTGTCCTGCTATACGCGTGGATGATATGCCCACATCTTGACTACTACATCTACCTCTGGCAGTCCTACCTCAGAAAGAATAAAAAAGTAGAAAAGATGCAAAGAAAGGTGTCAAAGATAACAGGCATTGAACTTCCACTTCAAGACTTGCTTGTCATTTTCCCCAAAACACAACAGAATCCTTCTTATCCAACATATACAATAAAGGTATAGAATTAGGAGTGATTGGAGAATGTGAGTTGGGAATTATTACTTGTCATTTCTAAAATGCATGAAACAGGGCACTATGTTAGAAAATCAATCAGCCATTTACAAATTAAGTCAAACTGCAAATAATTTCTGTTACAGAAACTAAAAGTATTAATGGCTTTTAATAATACTGCCCAAATTCATGCAGTGTGTGTCCATTGGTAGCTAATGAGCATTGTGAACCAGGTGCAAACCCAAGAAATCCCTAACTCACACCCCAGCACGTGTACCAACGCAGGGATCACTCCAGACCTGACCCCTTTCCCGTAATCCTCCCCAGGTGTCTGCTATCGTTAGCAGCAGCCTGACATTTCATTTCTCTCTGGCTGTTCTCACTTTCTTACATTACTAAGCGATATTAGCACAGCAAGCCTATGCCAAATAAACAAGTGAAAGCATTCACTGATCTGCATGTGGCCTAGATTTCTGTGCTTTTTTCACTTTCCACTAATGTTATATTTCCTATGTTTTCATATGAAAGAAAATATTTCACTGATACCATGAAAACTCTCCTTTTTCCAACCACCCAGAACTACCCATTTGTTCTCCAATATGTGTTTAAATTCTAATTTATTATTTTATGTTATTCAAAATTATGATTAGTGTAGTAATAGTTTTGTCAGAAAATACATTTTACTTCTTAAAGTAATGCAACTAGGCTTCTCACTCTTCAACCCCACAAATGGGGTGAAGAGCACATGAGAAAGAACCCATGTTATGCAAACCCTTTGGTAGCTCAGGATGTGGTCCTAAACATACAAATGAACTGTTAATGTGGTGATGGAGCTCAGAAAAAGATAATCCCCCAAAATGATAGCACTTTGCTAAAAAAACAATGTAAGTAATAAAAACTTAAAATGCTGAAAATATTGGAATGACAGAAACTAAATCTCCACTATGTAACTTCTTTGTGCATTTATTTTTTTTAAGATTTTCTTCAGTGGGGACATTAATATGATGTCTCTGTTTTAATTGAATTACTAGGGGTTGAGTATATTTACATACATTCATATTACTCTAGGAGCTCACAAAACTCTGATTGTAGTTAGACACTTGAATTATGTATACAAAAATTCCAAGAGACAGACTGCAATACATGACTGTACAAATTTAATTTCCCCATGAAACCTGCTACAGAGCCTTTTGAGAAATTTAAGGAAAGGCATTCTGCACCCTACTATAATGGAGATTAGCTGAAGTAAAGGAAATAAAAAGACAATATTAACTGAGTAAAGAAAAAGGCCACTGAAGTATTTAAAGAAACTATTAACTCCAAGTGATATCTGAAAGTGGCATTACTCTGAATGGGAAGGAGGTTTTGCTGAAATAACACATTTCTGAAATTCTGAAGTATCAAATACTGTTGCTCATTTAGCAAGTAACTTGTACAATGATGAATCAATGGTTTGAAGTATATGTCAGATGCTGTCCAAATATCAAGCAGCTTCAAGACAGAAGGCCGGTGTAAGCACAGACATATAAAAAAGCTTAGAAAAGAAAAATCTTGCATTTACCTGTAGCCATTTAGTAACGATACTTCAACACATTTATACACTGCATTAAAACTATTAAGTATGACTTAAATCTTCTTGACAAGTTTATCTGAAAATAATGAGGTCCTTCATGTCTGTACTGGTCTGGATGACTGGAAAGGGGCTGACAAATTGCTCTTTGTTTCTGATTTTTTCTTTTCTTTTAAATTGTATCATCAGATAAAAAAAATATTATTAGGAATTTTACATCCAAATACAACAATAAAGTAAGTCTATCAATGAAAATAGGCGTAAGTGGATGTAGATTTGTGCCAATTTGATCTGCAGGTCCTAGATTTTCCTAATTATTGGCTGAACTTGTTGCTGCATAAAACTTGAGCTAAAAACAAGCATGACTTAAGGTATGGAGATTGCAAACAATTAGGATACTGTATAAAAATTCATTAAGTACTTTTAGTTTAAACATAATTAATCTTTCATTAATTACCTAAGTATATAATTTATGTATTGCTAGTATCTAATATTATACTTACACAAAGAACTCTACCTAAAATCTTCTAAGGCAGGTATGCAGCATAAAAATGTTAATGAACTGTCATGCATTATTAATCTGAAGTGTTAGGAAGAGGGACCAAATTAGTTTATAGGCAAATTCACAAGCCAATAGAGCCCCAATCGTAAACTATACCAAAAATTACCATGTTTTTTAGAATATTAAATCTTTTCTAATACTTCCAAAGAAGCATTAACAGTTTTAGTATGGATTTTAAGGCCCATGAAAAAAGAATATTCTTAAGATTTCCAGAAAGCAAACCCTTTACTCACAGACTTTTTAAAGCATCTGATTCTTCTTCCTTTTTTTTTTTTTTTAACTCCAGGAGAATTCTTGCTACAAAACTTGCATGTTCATTCCTTTCTTCATTTCTTTTCAAGATGTTAAGCTATTAATACTGTAGTAATAAAGTTCATTTGATTTTCTGTTGGCTCAATAGTCTCCCAAGTCTATTTGCTGTGTTGTTTGATAAATGAGGCATTGCAGTGCAGCGTGAGTAGGTTAACTAGTGATTCATCAAATGATATCCAGTAAGTAATGAGAAAACCGTGTTAACAGTGAGAAGAACTTTTGGCTCAGAAAAGTAAATGAGACTAAAAGCAAGTAAACCCAGCTAAGCTTTTTTCATTGTGACAGAAATATTTATAACTATCCTGTCTGACAAATGTCTTAAGACTACCTGAAATAAAGGTCTATGCTAAAGCTTTATAAAAAGCAGCCAGGAAGAGCATTGTGGGACCTCAGCTCTATCTTGTGTAAAGTAATTGAGTTCAACTCAGTTGTGAATTCATAGTGCTTGTGAAGTAGTTTTTGCATAAAAGTATTACCATTCTTATACAGAACTACCAAGCAATATGAACTACTACTTTGGTTCATAGTTCACTTTAGTACTTTACAATAAATATGAAGAGATACAAATGTTGTTGAAGCTACCTAATATTTTAGTCTAAACAAAAAGTGCTGTGTCTCTAATTGCATCAATTTGTGTAATATGTTGGCTAACAGTAGACCCTAAAGCCTTGCTGCTGATTCTCCCATCCCATTTCTTCTAACCACACAGAAGTCATCATTCTGTACACAAGTGTCTTGGCATTAGTCCTAGATATCCTGTGAGGCAAATAGGCAGGAGGTACTTCACTGTTTTTTAACATTTTGTTTTCAAATCAAGTAACTATAGTATGCACCTGTGCACCATCATCCACTTCCCCAGAGCTGCAAGGCTCTCATAGGAAAGTTTTCTTTATCATTCACATATGAAATAATGCTACTGTGAGATGCTAAATACAGGAGAGTGGACATTGGGGCTCATGTTAGAATCTGAGAGAATGAGAAAGGTCCATTTGAGTTACACCCCAGTGTTTTGGATTTGTTGATAGCACACTGGTGGTTTCCATTGTTGCTAAGCAATCAAGGCCTTCTCTGCTCCTCATACTGCCCTCCCAACAAGTCAGCTGGGAGAGCACAAGAAGTTGGGAGGGGACACAGCCAGGACAGCTGACCCCGACTGACCAAATGGCTTTCCATAGCATGTGGCATCATGCTCAGTATATAAAGCTGTGGAAGAAGGAGGAAGATGTTTGGAGTTATGGTGTTTGTCTTCCCAAGTAACTGTTACATGTGATAGAGCCCTGTTTTCTTTCTTCTTCCTGCCAATGGGAAGTAGTGAATGAACTGCTTCCTTTGCTTTGTTTGCCTGCGTGGCTTTTGCTTTACTTATTAAACTGTCCTTATCTCAGCCCATGAGTTTTCTCACTTTTACTCTTCTGATTCTCTTCCCCATCTCAACTGGGGGAAGTGAGGGAGCAGCTGTGTGGTTGTAGCTGCCAACTCGGGTTAAACCCTGACAATGATGTACATTGGAAATTAACTCAGAAGAGAATATTTCACCAGTCAGTGCTGGAATTAAAGGGTTGGTACCTGATTTCACACAGAATCACATACAGAATCTTAGTGGTTGGAAGGAACCTCTGAAATCATCGAGTCCAACCACATTAAAAAAAAACCCAACACAAAAACCAACCAACAAACAAACAAACAAACAAAAACAACAACAAAACCCACCCAAACCAACACAAAAACACACTCACAACCCAAAACAAAACAAAAAAATCCCACAAAACCCAGAAAAAACACACAAAAAAGCACTCACCAACTAAACCCCACACCCACAAAACCCCACATACAACACCCCACCACAAACCAATAATCTTGGGCACTAGAGCATGCCCTGAAGAGCCATGTCTACACGTTTCTTAAAT
>JAOTQQ010000012.1:14721758-14746412 GCA_026546715.1 Gallinago undulata
TGGGTCCCTCCATCCCCCCCGCACCCGGGGCCCCCACCTTCGCCTCTGCGCAAGCACAAAATGGCCGCCATCTTCTCCCCGCTCTCCCCGCCCGCCGGGAGGGGGGGGGAGGACTTGGGGAGGGAAGGTGCTGAGCCCGGCGGCCCCTTACCGCGCCCTCTCCCCGCGCTTCCCTACGGCCCCCTTTGCCCCCCGCCCGGTCCCCGCCGGAGCTGGCAGCCCTTTCGGCGGGGCCCCCGAAATGCACAAAGGGGGTCACGTGATACCGCGGGCGGCCGCCATTTTGTCTCTGGGTTCTTGGGCCGGGCCTGGTGCGGCAGCGGCGGGGAGACGGACCCCGGCGGCGCCGCGTCCCGCGCTGCCCCACCGGGTGGCGCTGCCGAGCCGCCCGCCGCCGCCGGGGGCGCGGGGAAGTTGTGGCTGCGGGCGCGGGAGCGCGCCTGGTGGGGAAGCGGGGAGGAACGGGCGGGCCCGGGGAGCCGAGCGGGGCCGAGCTGAAGCGTTGTCGCGCTGAAGCGTTGTCGCCTTTGCCGGCGTCCCCGCGCTGCGGTAGCGTCCCTCCTCCTGACGGGTGGTGAGGCTCGGGCCGCTGCCGAGCTGCTCCGGCCGGAACTTAGCGCTGCCTTACGAGTATAATTTTTATTTGCTGTCAGAAATAGAAGGTGGAAGGGTTTCCGTTTAGATTTATTTGAGAACCCCGGAAGTCCCTTCAGAGACGGGCACGATGCAAGTAAAACTGTGATGTTCGCTACATGGAAATAAAGAAGTACTATTTAAATAGTACTCAAAGTGAGGAAATCCGAGTTTGGAGGCCCAAAGTCTCTCACTTCCCTCTCAGTTTTGCTGTCTCAGTGGAGAATAAAACCTTTTTGAACTTCAGGATTACTTAATTATTCACACAACACGTTCAAGACGGGTGTAGCATTCAATAGGTGTTACTGCTGAAGTGCCCTGGTAAAGTGGGTTGTTATTTTCAGTGTTTGTAGATCTTAAGTTATTTGCTTATTATAATCAGTTTTCCATTCTTATGCATGAAGCACAGCAAATAGGAGAGAACTGCAGGAGCACAGTTATGTAAACAGGTTTTGAAATTTAGTGATAACAAACATGACAATTTCATAGTCTTGAGTTTTGCTAGCTGTTAGGCTTCCGTTGTTCTTCAAAGATATTTAGGACCAGGGTGGATGGGCCTTTGAGCGATCTGGTCTAGCAGAAGCTGTCGCTGCCTACTGCAGAGGATTGGAACTAGATGATCTTTAAGGTCTCTTCCAAACCATTCTACGAGTCTTAAGATGACAGACTGTAAAGTTCCTGTTTATATTTCTAGATGTAGCAAGCTTGAGTTACTTCTCTAAAACTTAAAATACGTTTATCTTCATTAAATGTAGTCTTTTCTTTATGGCACTAAGTATTTGGTTAACTCTAACCAAATCTGTGAATTTCTAGAGAGTAGTATTCTTTGCATGTTGTTGTCATCCATTCAGTAACTACTCTCTGAGGCCTTTCTAGTGTATCTGCCTGCCATTTTAGTGTAATTCAATATTTCTAAGTCCTGTGCAAGTCTTAAGTTGTTTTAAACATCCACTAGCGTGTATATTATGAAGGGGGGAGTTTGTTGGTGGGTTTGGTTTTTTTATGGTTTTGGTGGTTTATTTTTGTGAAGTGAAGGTGTTCAGAACTTTAGTATGGTATCCATTTAAATAGTATTTAAGTAGTAGGTGTGCTCGTGTTTCTCTCAACGCAGTAGGTATCTGAATTGATGCTTGTAGATTCTGAATATGAAAGAAAGCATCCTTAATTTCCACTTGTACCAGAATTTTAAATTTTGTTATGTTTGTTGTCATGAGTTTATTTCTCGGTTAAAGTGAGCAAGTGTGCATGCATGCTTTTATTTAAGTAGACATGTCAGATTGCTATCTTTCTCTTATACTGTTTGCCTGGCAGTTGCACGTTTTCAGGCTAGAAGATTACATAGGGTAACTATATAGCCTCCATAAACCCAGAGATGTATGTCTGGGCTAAGGGAAAGTAGTCATGGGCAATGGAGAATTCTTAAGTGTTAATTAGAAGACTTGTTTCTGTGTTTAATGTGATACTTTTGTTTACTAAATCTAGCTTTGGGGGTTAAACTTCAGAGCTCTAGATACAAGTAGACACTTTCCACAGCTAAAGTTTGTTCATGCTTTTGTTTTAAATATATGCATACACACACAAGCACACATCCCCAAGAGAAATTTGCTTGCAATTAGTAAACACAGGTGTCTTCCTGCATCTTTTTCAGATCATCTTACGTAAAATAATTGATGTTAAACTCTTTCCCCTTCTTGTTTCTGCAAACTTGCTAAGTCTCCTTCCTTTCCTGTTGCCCCCAAAAGCTTTCTCTTCAATTTTATATTGGTGTTGACAGCAGAGAGACGTGTTCATTGACTAAAATTGTGGCAAACCTCACATGTTTAATATTCCACCACAGTCTGTTTCCCCAACTTCATGCCATGCAGTATTTAGGAAAGTTGGGAGTTGTTTGTCTTATGTAGCACTTGAAGACTTGAGTCAGAGTATTTTCCTTAATACTTATGAAAATAATAGATAAATGGTATTATAATAGATAATAATAATAGATAAATGGTATTATCCATTTTTTTAGAAATAGATGGCAAAGTGTCCATAAGAATCTGGGGAGAGGGGGCAGCTTTAACTAGAGTCAACAGACATTTATAACTATTTTATAAATAGAATTCTGACACTGCCTTGAGTTTTGCATAAATGTAGTTTTAAATGAACACATATTTTGAGTTAAGAGCTCTTCTCTTGACTAAATAACTTTCCCTAGAGAAAAATGCAATCAAAGAGACTTAATATTCAAGCATCAAGTCACAAGATATTTAAATGACTAATTAGTGTTTTGATGCACAAAAAGGAATCTATTTTGCTTCCCTTTCATCTTATCTTTTTCCCATCCTGTTCCTACGAAGAATAAATATGGAAAATAGTACATCTTCATTATTACAACTTGGAAACTTCAGTTGAGCAGTGGATGTTCTGTAAGAGTCTTCTGAAGGAAGAACAACCTTGCTAAGCTGATCTGAGTTCTAAAATATGCATTGATAAGAGGGATATAGTAACTCTTTAAAGAGAAGTGACAACTAAGGGCCTTAAAATTATGTTAATTCTGTTAACAAGTAGGGTGTACCTTTCTGCTTAGTAAGTCATAACTTCAGTTAGTGGTTTTGTTTGAAGGTAAAAGACTATAGTAAAAAGCTCTTTGGCACAGAAACAGTGGTACTTGAAGTTATCAACTGATACTGTGTTCTGACAGTTGGTTTAGCTCCCAAGTTTCTAGAGTAAAAATATTGTGGCTGTTGCCAAGTCTGTTGCTAAATCTAAGAAACTAAAAACTATCAGGAGACACATGCATCTCTAAAAAAGAAAAGCCTTTAAAATGTAATGACACTTCTTATGCAACACTAAAC
The DNA here is from genome assembly GCA_026546715.1 of Gallinago undulata. Classification (NCBI taxonomy): domain Eukaryota; kingdom Metazoa; phylum Chordata; class Aves; order Charadriiformes; family Scolopacidae; genus Gallinago; species Gallinago undulata. The sequence goes on from JAOTQQ010000012.1 coordinate 14,725,229, forward strand.
ATCCCCTGCATTATCTCAAAATCCTGTTTTTCAGCAAAACATCCTTGGTGCTGTAATCTTGAGAACTAGATAACAGACAAACCACTGCTAATAATGTAGTAATGTAGATTTGGCTGAAAGTCCATTTTATTTCATAACTGCCTGAAATAAAGAAGCAGGTGGATTGGATTTATTTATCCTTTGTGAAGGATTTTTTTTTTTAAAGGTGTTAAATTGTGTGGCCCGTTGCTTTGCAGTTTTTGAGGGGAATGTTGCTTTTCTTTAACTGGAAATTCAGATTCTAGACTGAAAGGAGACAGCTGGAAAGCCAGAGCAGAGGTAACTTCAGTTATTTGAGATAAAATGCTTTACTGGCAAAATAAGATGGACTGAAGCCTTTTATGCTTTACTGACAAGACAGACTGAAGCTTTTTGAACGTTCAGTAACTTATGTTTCAAAAAGTAAACACGCTCAAGCTTTATAGGCATCCTAGATTTGATTGCCTCCAACCAAGCGAAGGAAAACTGCACTTGTTTTCTCTGCATTTTTTTAAAAGGAAAGGAGATAGGACACACACTGCATTCCCAGCCTCTAGATTCTTTTAGAATAAAAAAATTAGAAACTTAGGGGGTTTTGATTGAGACTTTGTAGTTAACTTTAAAAAAAAAGGTGTTCTGGAAAGTTATTGTGAATATAGTTGGTGGAGGGGGTTCTTTGTTTTTAAGAGAGTTAAGGAAAAAGAAAAGAGCCATGTATTTGAAGCACCTCATATCAACATTTATAATGCATATTTAAAATGTCAGGAAGTGTGAAATTCTTAGCTGAAGGAATGCCCCAACAAAGATCAGTGTGTGAGCAGAGATGCTTTTAAGTGTCCTAGTATACATCAGAGAAATTAATTATATAAATAAGAATATATAGCTTTGTGGACAATGTTTCCAGAGTTAATCACAGTGCCATGGGTATGGGAATTACCTGAGTTGAGGGAGGTTTTGTTTCATTTTTTCCTTGACTGCGTTTGTTATCCTGATGTAAATGCTGATATTACTATGATCATATTAAGGTTTTGGTTGTTATGTTTCCATTTAGTCTTTTGCATGTTCCAGTTTGTATAGGTTAGATGTATGTTTTCCATCAGGTAAACTTTTCTAAATCTGGGTGTCTCTGTCCTTGGTGTTGAGGCAGGAGAGGAAGAGTGCCCAATGCTGAGAAGTCATGTTGTTCTGCTGTATGTCTCTTAACTCCCTCTTCTAAGATCGTGGTCCAGTGGTTAATCTTTCTCCTCATCTTAACTCTGGAGTAGCAGCTTTCTTTTTCTACTAGATTTCTGCCAGACTGATGCACTGAGTTCTGTTCAGAGTTTAACATTTGAGCTTGCTTTCTAATTTTAGTTAGTGTTGCTAGTGGCAGATAAAAGAATTAAGCACCGAGAGTCTGAAATTATAAGCTCATGTAAGTTCATTCAGTTGTCACTGTTTTCTTTGCATATGTGTTATGATATAACTAACAGGTTGCACAGGGAGTAGAATTAAGTCTGTATGTGCAATTACCATCTCTTAAGTACTGTCATACTCTGTTACGTGGTGTTCGAGCAAACTGTCGAAATAGTTTAAAACATGCTTTTAATGTCTTTTAATCCATAGATATAGTTATTTTCCCTGCCCTAGCTTTGGGGATTTTTGGAAAAGCTCATTGGGTAAAATTTCATTGTTACACATATTTATTTATTTTTTCTCTAATGTCAGCAGGAACTGTCATTATTTGCTAAATGCTATAAAAGCCCTGATGAAGATAACCCGATGTTCATTCAAACACTTTGGAACACCTTAAACGTATTATCTAATATGATGTGTCTTAATTTAGCAAAGTACTAATCAGTTGATTTCCAATTTACCCAGTTTGGTTAGGCTCAAGGATCATATCCTTCCATAGAGCTGCCCCGAGCACAGCTGCCTTAGATCTATTCCAAGCAATACCTGCTCAGAAAATAGGCCTTTCTCTTCCCAAATCCATGCTGGAGGCATTGGGAAACTATCATATCTGGATTGTCTTGCTACTGCAACAGCTCTTTTTACCTTCTCAAGGAAGAAGGCTGGCAATGAACCTACAAGAAGGGACCTATATGTCACCATCTAAGATGTGATGAATTGAAAAATGTGTGACGTGTGTAGCTGAAGTGTAGTAAGTTAGTGAAGTTAGTGTATGAATGGTCTTGAATTATTATATAAGGAAATTTCACTAAAGGTCCTATAGTCTTTTTTGTGCATTACATTCTTGCCAGCTTAAGAAACTGTGTGTGCTTCCATAAAAGTGTGTATTTTCTGCTAGTTGAACAACTGTGTACATGAGGCCTAAATCCTCTTAAAATAACAGCTACTTTGCTGATGCACAATTCACTGATATTAAGTGTTTTAGAATCTTGTAGGAGCAATCAGAATTATATGAATATAAAGTCATAACAGGTACTATCACTGAATCATCAGTTTAAATTCTGGATTGTTTTTTTTTTTTTTTTTCGCTTTCATGTACAGTTAGAAAAGCCACTATAAAGTTTTTAGCTTACTAACAGAAGTGAGCCTGCAACTCCCCCAGTTGTAGAAGTCAAGTATAACCTTAAAACAGATGAACTGAACTCCTTTAGTGGTCTCTTCTTAGACCAGGAGAGCTGAAACATTAAAGGATCTGGAATTAAATGGGGAGAGTAGAGATGGGTTTTTTTGCATACTCTGTGATTCAGGAGTCTTGCAAGCTGGAAGAGTATCTCATGTTTTTCTCATGTTCCCCTTTGTCCAGCTTCTCTGTTCACTCATGGTAGGAGACATTAATTTTAGATACACCAATGTAATCTTTTTTTGTGCTTAATTTTAAACACACTTGTAGATCCCTAAAACCTTACATGTTTGATAATTTGATAGGAGGGGAATGGGGACACAAGGGTTTGTTGCAATTTTGTCTGAAGCAACGGTCTACAAGCACCTCAGTTCAGAGCTGGAAAAGATTTTTTCTGTGAGCTTGTATAATGGCCTTAATTTTACCTTTTAGTTTGGTATTGAGCTTAGTAACTTACTTAAGATATGTTTGTGTGAAAAAGTTCTGAGATCCTTAGCCAGAGAATTTTGAGAGAAAAAAATGTGACAGCTCACCACAAACGGCAAAATTTCAAGTGTAAGAAAACTCCCATACCATGTCAAAATATTCAGGTGTGAAAAATTTTTCCACCTCTCTCTCTGCCCAGAACCCAGCTATTTAGTAATAGTGGCACTTTACTGGATATTTCACCTCGAGTTACACCAAAGCTTTCTGTTCCATTGTGTTTAATGTTGGGAGGTATTCTGTGCACCTGAACATTCATGCAAGTTAGGAAGTCTGGCTGATAATAAGTAGCTTCTGTAATGAGCAATTTATGCACTGTCTCCAGCTACCTAAAGAAACTGGTTAATTCTGTGATGTGAAGCCCATCTGTACCAACATTGTTTTCCTTTTGAAGTCAGAGGGGTGGTGGTAGCATAGGCTTCTATTGCAGATTGTTGGGGTTTGTTCGAGGCTGGAATGAGATTGCCCATCCCAATTTGAAATTGAAAGCAAAATTTAGCACCTTAATCTAGGAACAAGAAGTATAGACTACACCTATGGGATTTGACAGCTTCTGGAAGCTGGCAGTTCTGTGTAAAAATTTAGAAATTGTGATTGATAGCCTCTTGTTATGCCATAGAGAAGTCATGTGCTAACTTGAAGGTGTGAGCTGAGGATTGCCATGGAAGTGTTTTGATAATGTGATGTTAGTTCTGTATGTGGTGTCAGTTAAGCATGATAATGGTGAAGGTGTACATGGCACACTCTGAAGTTGAAAATAGTTAAGATTTCAGAAAATAGTGAGAAGAGTTGGTTGATCGTCAGTGTCTTACACAGGTCAGAGGCTTCTCCAGGAGGTCCAAATTCTGTTTTGAAATTATGGAGGATATGAATTAACGAACACACTTCAGAAGAATTTCAAGTCAGGACGTTTGTGTTCCATGTGGCAGGCATTCTTCTCCTGTTTTGTTTATTGTATATATGAATTTTATAGGTACATAAAGGAAATTTAATTCCTCCCAAAAAAAGCTGTTCCAGAAAAGCTGCATGTAAACCAGTCTTAAGGAATTAGCGTGATGCATGCATACTCAAATTGCTTTTTGCCTTTTCTTTATTTTCCAGTAACTGCACAAATAGAAGGCATGTAACAGCAATGGCTTTACTTATAGCAGAGTTAACTATGGTGAGACCAATTGTTCATGTTCAGACTTAAAGATAAAAAAAGAGTTACTTAGCACTCTTTTATTTACCATGAGGATGGTTAACCATTAGAAGGGATTATTTACATTAAGATTGGAGGGGAAAAAACCCGCAACATAACTTTGTTAGCAGTATTCTTAATAGCACAAGAAAGGAGAGGAGCTTATGTGAGGGTAAACTGAGTAATTTTAAGGCCAAGCTTATATGGAAAAACTTTACCTCCTGGGATTTTTCACAGCCTCTCTTCAGGATGAGTCCCATAAGTTTATCTTCCTGACTTTTTCAGATTTGATCTATCATATGATGGATTTCAGCAAAGGATCAGGTATCAATTGTATACAGTAAAATGTTAACATTAGTAATGAGAAGGGGGAATAATTCAGTAGCCTTAATGTTTGAGGATCAGGGTGACTTTATTTTTCTTTTAATTTTAATAGCTAATATCCTGTACTTTATTCCAGTAAAATGTAAGTTGCTCACAGGAACCTGCCTAATACTAAGTTGTTTCATGTAGGAAAAAAGTGCAATGTGGCAAGCCCTTAAATCCACTAATGTTTTCTTTGAGTGGATCACTTTGTTTGTCCCTGTCTCGGTAATTGTGCCATAATTATATGATCATATTCCTCATGAATATATATGCAGTTATTTCAATATAAATTTGTAAAGGGTATTCAGTGTGTGTTTTGAATACCTGCAAGGTAATACGTTACTTTTTCAGGCCTTTGATTTAAAGGAATGTGCATGTGTATTTGTGTGGCACACTCACCTGGTAGAACAGAATATTGTAATTCACTGGTCTTGGGTCTATGTGATAAGTTCCTTGTTTTTTTCCACTTCATTTCCACTTTCTATTCATAAGAGGAAGAACTAGCTTTAATATCAAGGAACGGATCAGAATAAAAATGCTGGCTGCTGCTTTTGTATCTGTATATATTATCTTCCTGTTTAATAAGCTTTTAAGTGTGCTCTGCTCTCCCTTCCACTGGTGTCTGTGTATTTCTGTGTATTCAGCTATATGTATGGTCCAGGACTAACCCTGTTCTGGGTGGATCTTTCTGGTTAAACAAATAGGTGAAGGTGAGTTGAAAATGGAATAAAAGTTTGAAAACTTCCTGCTCTGTCAGTCTTTTCAAGCACAGGTAGTTTGAGTGAGAGAGGAAGCTATCCTCTTGAGGTTTAAGTACCACTCTTAAAGATTTGCTTCCTTTCTATTTAATCAGGAGTTAAGAAATCCATGCTTTTTGAATTAAAAGCTTTCAAGAGGATGGTGTTGGAAAGGATTGTTTTCCAACATCTGTTTACATTCATACCTTTATACCTATTTCATGACTTCAAGGTTGTTCCTTCCTAGTTGTAAATAGAAATTAATTAGAAATCTCGTAGCCTGCCTGGAAGACTTACCAAGCTTAGATTTCAAGAGAGATTTGTAGCAAGGGCTGACTTCTATATATACTTTGTGCTGCTGTTCCTTTTCTGTTATAATTTTAGGGGCTTTAATAGAGTAGATGGAAGAGACTAGATTCCAGTTGGAAGGGACCTAAAATGATTATCTAGTCCAAATGCCTGACCAATTCAGGGCTGACCCAAGTGAAAACTTGTTATTGAGGGCATTGTCCAAATTCCTCTTCAACCCTGCTAGGCTTTGGGGCATCAACCAGCTCTAGGAAGCTTGTTGCAGTGTTCAGCCACGTTCTTGGTAAAGAAATTAGAAATTCTTCACTGATTAGATGTCCAGCTCAAACCATGGCCGCTTGGAAAGCGTTAGCATGGAAAATTGAATTCTGCATTTCCAGAGTTTCCCTTTGAAAACTCAAGAATTTTGTGCAAGGTGGTGTTGTCGTGAAAGTGTAATCATTGTGGGTTAAAGATGTAGAACTTGTTTTAGAAAGGGAAGAACAGTGCAAGTTGCTTTGCCAAACTCTGTTGATCTGTAATGAGTCTTACACAAAATGTCTTTCTTGGCATAGGTATGGAAACACTCCAACTTGTTTACTCTTCTGTCTGTGCCATCATCAATCCCTGTGTTAATCTGTCTATATAGTAGGTGTCATCTTTTCTTCCAGGTGTTTCCCAAGATTAATGATTTGAAGTGTCCCATTCTCTTGTGTTTTTAAATCCTCTAGTTTTGTTTTCCTCCTTAAGTTTCTTTAAACACCGGTGATAAAATTGTAGTCCTGATTTCCCCTGTGTCTTCATGTTTTTGCATAAGAAATGTAGCTTTTTAACTACCCCCCCTGCCCCCAATCCTGTATTAGTATTTAGCAGGGTATGTTCTGTGTGCCTTTTTCTCACTACTTAAAGTACAAGAAGAATAATTCTGAAAAGGATGCCAGAAAGTAGGAACTGACTTCAAAAAGAAGATTTTACAATATTGTCTGATTTATAGTATTTACAATTCAGTAACCTAGATACATCTCAGAAAAGAGCTGAATTTAAAGCGTCAGGGTGGTTTTGTTGGAAGGTCTAGGAGTAAGGCTATAGGTACAAGCCAACCTGAGTTTCAGACCTGCAGAATTTTTTGTATTTTGTATGGTTACTGGAATCCTTTAAATTGGGTTACTTCTGTAGAATGCTTGGATCCTTCAGATGCTTATGGATAAATTTATGGACTCTCTTCTGTTTCTCAATATTTATTTATTTTTTACTGTAATTTTCTTTGCCAAACAGGATGGCCTTGTTTGCCCTTCTTTTGCTATTTATCTTTCTTTTGATAGAAGAAAGTTATGATTAATATTAGTGCACTAGCTCTGCTTTCTGATGAAGATGCTGCGGTCTTAAACTAAGCTAAGTACTATATGAGGCTGTTCAAATGGTAGGAGTAAAGGTAATTTATTCACAGTCCATCTTGGGCAACCAGTGTATTTCATCAAGCTAGAACTTTAGCAGACTTGAAGTCAATAGGCTTCATTTTTTTGCAGTTTGTATGAGGGGAAGGAATTTGAGTGACCAAAACTGAAGTGAGCCAGTTTCCCTTTTTTTGTCAGTAATGTATGGTTTGCTCAGTGAAAAAAGTATGTGTGGGAAACTGGTGAAACACGCATGTTTACAAAGTGCCTCTGCCTAAAAAAAATCCTTACCAGAGAGTAAGAGTGGCTAACAGAACTTTCTGTTGCATGTTCATTCTCATCCTTCCTCTGAAGGGAGAGGTATTTTTCTGACATGTCTTGTCTTGAGAGGATGTTTAGAAATTTGCTTAATGGTAGCTAAATATTGAAGACAAAGTTGGCAGGTCTTGTTGGCAGGAATAGAAAGTGAGGTTGTTTTGATGATCTCCAGGGCTTTATTGGAGGAAGCTGTTGCAGTTAATGCATTAACCCTTATGTCTGACCTGGTTTTCCATAGCATCTATTTTTACTGTAGAAAGACCTTGAGCTGGTAGATGGTAGTTGTTAAATTTGTCTTTGGGAGCTTCACCTGGGTTTTAGGTAGTTGGAGTATGGCCTACAGAATGTCCTAGAAATAAAGACAAAACCTTAGCATTGGTAAAATCTGAAGAAGCTGGTGAGGGAGGAGAAGCTCTGAAGTGCTCTTACTAAATTTATGTTACTGAGGACAATGCACTGCAAAGTATCTGCTAGCTATAATTTTGTTAGTGTTGATATCATGTGTAAGTTGTGGGACTAGTCCAGTCAGAATATAACAGTTTCGTCATTGTATGGCAGGATACAATGATGTTGTATGACAATCCTGTATGGCAGGATAGTACGAAGTTCCAAAGTCATCTGGAAGCAACAGGAAAAACATTAATGGATATTCCTGTTGGTAATTGAGAGCCTATCAAAAAAATCAAACCTGTAAAACCAAGCCCTCAATTTCTTTGTTATTGATTCATTTAAGCAGGTAAAGAAGGTCCCTGTGCACAATTTAGTAATTTGATTTTTTTAAAATGTTATACCCAGTAGTTGACTACCTCACTGCTTTGATTTCTTAAATTTTAGAGTTATCTGACATCTTATTTTGCCTTGTATTAAATTAAAATGGTCAATTTTCCCCGGTATAAGTTTCTGGAAAAAATGGAAAGTTTTCCAGTATTAGTCTTCTCATTAAAATCATTGTCATGTCTCTCAGCTGTGTAAGTTTGACCTCTTACTTGACCTGTACTCATAGAGATATAAGAAGCACTTTTTTAGTTAATAGAGAGGGGAAAGATGTAGCAGTAAATATGCTGGAGAGAGTCTCTTGGAGTGTATTTACAGTCCACTTCTCTGTTTATACTGGATGTTTGTCTTGTTTTTGTGGTTTATTCCCACCGTTAACAGGGAGAGTAAGTGTGCATGTATGTGTTCAGCTGTGGTGTAATTTCTTTTCAGATGGTCATACAGCTAAATGCTAGCTGAGAAGTACTCTCTCTGGACTGTTTCAGTACTTAGACACTTGTTAAATATGAATTACGCTTTCACATTGCCTGAGAATGCCAGACAGTATTTATTGCTGAGGATTTGAAGGAAGTCAGACCACCACTTTAGCAGATGGCACTGTCTGCACAGGTGGAAATGGAATTTGAGGTCCTAAGCCAGCTTTTGGCAGTAGTACCATTTTCATGGAGGGAGAAAACATAATTTTACTTTGACTTACAGTTACTGAACTGATTCTACTCGGTCAAATCTTCATCGTAATACTGAATAGGTGGAGGGAGTAGGAATACATTGTCTTGTGGATAGCTGGAAGTGCTTCATAGGATAGTTCCCTTTAACTTAGAAATTGGGAAAGGAATAAAACCATGCAATACTGTGTGTTTGAGAACTTTATGAGTAGTTAGTTACCAGAAGAAGTGTGCTGTCAGAAATAACCAAAGATGCAAAAGAGTTGGAAAATCTTTTTGGTGTCTTCAAGTTATTATTATAAAAAGCTCTGAAGTATTAGTCTTGATGACTTTTCTTTCCATGCTTCAATGATGTTGCTAAACCTAAGGGAAACTGCCTATCCCCACAATACTGGAGCTTAAGTATGGTCCTAAGTACAGTAGAGACTTGTTTATGGTGGCAAATACTTTGTCATCTCTTTTAAAATTGCCTGGTAACAACACATTTTATCTGTATGCCTAGTTTTTCTCACCTGTATTACAATGTTGATTTTTGCTTTCTATTGATCAGTGCTTTCTATCAAACTATCAGTTTCTATCAGTTACTATCTGATCCTTTTTTTTTCAGCATGGGGAAGAATGCAGGAGTTGTATAGAATGATCAAACCATGTAAAGTGGCAAGCCGTATGAATCTGAGGCTGTATTTGGTAATTTAAAAACATAAAATTCAGAGCTGCCTAACATTTTATTTTCTAGGAACATATGCAGTATTGAGTTGACGTTTTTCAAGATATGCTGTGCTAAATAATATTTTATAAATAATGTATATATTATACAAATATATATAATTAATTTATAATTAATGGCAATATAGCTAAAATAGTCCTTGCTCAAAAGGGACATGATGAATTCATGCAAAGTACAAAATCTCACTTGCAAGCTCTGGTAGTTTACATTGCACTGGGTGCGGAGAGGGAGAGGGAGAGGTAGGATGGATACTTTCCAAAGTCCTGTAAATGAGTTTCTCTGCTGCTATGTGGGCTATACTCTTGGACTCAGTATTTGGGAAAGACACAAAGCAATCTGTAAAATGCCTATTGCACAACAGTATATTAATTTATATATTATATAGGGACATTAAATAATGGATATTCATAATGATGAAACTTTATTCGTGTATAGCCAGGAATTGGTCATTAAGAATCAATAGCAGTCTGCAGCTGCACGTGTGGTGGAGAAGCAGGCAGCTCTATGTTGTGACAATTGTGATGGTGTTCAACTGTTCTGCCTGTAAGAGGTGGAGGAAATTATGTCTCTGTTCTTTGAAGGGTCAGGTGTACTTAATTTGTGTTGTGGGCAGAGGTTTTTTACTAATGCGGTAGACATAAAAAGTGAAAACGTAAGGAATGATGGAAAGGTGAGGGGGTTTTGTGCTGGGGTTGGTTTTTTTGTTTGTTTTGTTTCAATAAATGAAGGTCATAAACTGACTTGAATTCTGTGTAATGAAAAGTATTAAAATACCACTTCAGTGGTGGCAAAACAAAAAAACTTGGCTGGGCTAAAATTGATCTTGTGACCTGAACTGGCTGACTGCCTCCTTGTAAATCACTTTCAGTAGTCCTAATTTGTCCCAGTCAGACACTTATTCTCTGTGGACACAGTAAGAGTTAACGGTGACAGTTACAACGCATTGATGCTTGTCCTTATAGTAAACCTTTCCCATTCACCTCTGTTCTTCCTTCTTTCCTCCCCTCCACCATACGGCTTTACTGTGTTTTACCTGTCTTAGTTGTTCACTGTTTATACCAGCCTTAAAAACAGTTTTGAACATAATTGCATGTGTAACGTAATGAATTTGAAATGCTAGTCTGTCTTGTGTTTTTAAAGGCAATCTAAATAAATACGGAGATTACAAGACACCAAGAATAGCTGACCTATAAAGAATAATGATTTGGGACCTTACTCATAGTGCATGTATCACTTTGTAATTCAAACCACATTTTTACTGGGCAGGAAACTTTTTAATTGGTGTTTAATCTGAGCCTTTTGGCCTGACACAGGTCTCTGTTCTAGGTAGCATCTTTGTGCCTTCAAATATAGCAATGTTCATTCTAAGCCAGGAAAAGTGACTAAATCTGTAGATCTGCAAGTTGAAGACTGACATCTGCAGCAGGAAATACATAAATAAGCTGATCACAGTGATGTGTAATCTTTGGGAAATCTATTTTAAGTTCTCCAGTATTGCACCTGTCACTGTCACTACTGAGAAAGCACTTTTCCACCTTTGTGGCATCAGATCTGAAATTCTGATCTGTTGTGTGTTGTGAATACAGAAGCTAAGACAGTTTAGTTGAAAAGTATTGGTAGGATTTACTTGAGTTTTCATGAACATATTTTGACAGAACATAGTTCTATACTAATTACTGAGTAGATTACTATAAATACTAGTAGATGCCTTGTGCGGTATAACTCTTGAGTATGTCTCTTCTAGCATTTGTACTTTTAGGGGGGGTTCTTTAGTTTTCTCAAATGTATTATAGCTCTCTTGATACTGTGCTGTCTTGGTACAAGAAAAACTTTTCTCTGACTTAAAACTGCAATGCATGGGAGGTTAGTTTTGTTGTGTTTTTTTTTTTTTCTTACAGCAGAAGTTGTTATTTGGTGGAAATCAGATGGGAACTTTGTTGACAATGTGGCAGTTATCAAGGGCAGGGTTAGGTATAATCTTGCCAGCCTGTGCGTATTTGTGCAGCCCGCGTTTCTGTTCATCACTGTATGACAGTTTTATTTCCATCATGTGTTAATACAGAGGAATAAAATACTTAGAATGCAGATAATGTGGAGTCTACGAAAGTGTGATTTTTTTTTTATTTTTTTTTAACAGACTAGCTTTTAGTCATTACTATGATTCACCATGTGCCTTTTCTACAGACTTTATTTCTTCCCTGTAGCACTGAAGGTGCTACAAAAAAGGGGGTTTTGTTTGTTTATTTTTGAAATCAGAAATAAGCTTGATAGTTTAAGGTGATGGTCTGGAAGCTTCTTTAATTTTTTTAACTGAACTGTTGTATATGAGCTTTTTATGTGGAGTGCACATGTGACTCTTAAAGGGTGACTAGATTGTTTAGGTTGTTACGGAAACCTTCTGTGTGGCTGTCTGACATGAGCTACTGACCCTTAACTTGCAAATTAATAAATTTACACAGATGTTGATACTTGGTTTTCTTGATAATGGTTTTGGTGTTTTGCTGTCCCCATAGAACTTGAATACTGTCTAATGTTCAGTGTAAATATCAATCAAGTTCTATTATATTTAAATATGAATGCTCGAGATAATGAAACTATACTTTACAGAAGACATAGTTAAATCTGTCAAGAATCTTGTAAATAAAGCAATCTTATGGAAAGGTACAGTTGTAGTTTTGTGTGATGCTGTGTAAGCACCATGGCTTACTCACTGATTTATCTTTTTTTCTTATTGTTATTTCTTGTTAATTTGCCGTTTTTCCCCATCCAAAAGTAAAGTTGCATATGTGTTAGGTATCTGTCAAGCCTCTTTATTAACATTAGAGTTGCCTAATGCACACTGGACTAAAAAATTCATAGAAATAAAACTACAAAGACTATAAAATTAAATGTGACTTGCACTCACATCTTCTGATATCCTTTGGCTCCAGCAGAGGACAGCTGAGGAAGTGTGGCCTGGATCTTTTGTGCTGTCCTTATTGCCCTTGGTAGGGATGCCTATGGACTCCTTTTGGAGATGGTGTTAGGTAAAGCAGCACTCTGATGAAATCCACACTTGTCTTGCAGTTAGTTTCCAAAAATGTTTTTATATTCTTTGAAATGCCTAGCATTTAGGTTAGCCAGTCAACCAGTTTGGACACTGGTTTATTTAAAGGCCTTGGGTGCTTGCACAATTTGGTGGTTAGAGATCTGACCTTCAAGCTCCAGGTAATGTGCAGTTCCAGAGTCTTACTGCAAATTCTGAGGGTGGAAATAGTAGCTGTAGATATTATTTTTGCGATCTGTTTTTAATGCTTTTTAACAAAAGAATCCAGATCATGTTCTTAAGTAGACTTGCTTTTTTCTTCAGAATCTTTGAGCAGATGTAGATCTAGGAAGCCATTGGAATCTGCAGTTTGTGCAGTCTGGCCTGTGGAAAGGAATGTTTTTAAGCCTGTCCTAGACTAATACTGGGGAGATAGAGGCACTCCTCAGACTGCATGTTACAGCTTTGCCTGGTGTTTTTCTCTACCTTACCTGTCTTGATTGTGCTGCTGCCAAGTTGATCAATGGATCTAGATTGAGATATTCCTTAACTGCAAAGGAAAAGAGGTTGGTTTAGTGACTATCATTTGAAAACCTGGTCTGAGGGATAGCTACTGTGGATGGGAGCGGTAGGTTTATTTTTTTTTTTCATAGCTGACATAGAAAACTGATAGAAATGTAGTATAAAACTTTACTCAGTGGACTTCTTTTTAGGTCCTGTTACCTATCTAAATATGGATTTATAACTTAACCTTTAACTTCACCCATTGCTGTGTACAATATTCTGCTGTGATATGTACCTGAAATAGTTGAGGCACTCTGTCTTATGTTGGAACACACAACCCTATGTGCATCTCTGTATCAGTATTAGTAAGTACTCTTCAGAAGAGTAGTAAAATAGAACAGAAACTTGTTTGCTGTGAAGTTGGGCTACCTTGTTATTCGTTATTTAAGTGACACTGCTTTTTCTTTTTAATCAGTGCTCAGTACTGCTAACAGTAGTATCAAGTCACTGTAACTAGTGGAAATGCTGGAATCAAAGTGCACAGCTTTTTCCATCCATAATTATTTGAGGTGTTATGCAGTATTGCTGACGCATAGTAATGTTTAAGCAAGCAGCAAGATATTGCTGCATTTATCTTTTAACTTGGGAACTCGATACAATTTTATTATGAGTCAACTGCGGCAAAATCACATGAGATGGGCTGAGCTGGTTTAACTGTGTTGGTGTTAAAAAGAGGCAATTCCACTGTGTTCCCAGAGCGTGCCATGGTCTTTACATTACCTGTGTGTGAACTGATTCGGCTCACACCAGAAGACTCATCTAAGAATAACTCTTTCCTCCTCCGTGAGTTACAGGGCTGTATAGGCTGAGGAGTTCCATGAGTGTCAAAGGGGTTACAGAGGAAAAGATGGGGAATTTGTATGGCTGTGAGCAGCACGGAGGGGATGGAATAATTCCTCTGCTGGTATTGAGCTGTTAGCAATTCCTAAACAAAGTGTTTCAAACTAATGCGGAGTCTGCTGAGTCCTGTGGTTCTGAATGCATGTAGTACAGTGGTGATTTGGCAAGCAGCCGAGTCACTTCAGTCTTTTGAGGTAGTCTGCACAGGACCTGTGCCTAGGAGCATTGAGGTATTAAATTCTGTTTGTGAACTATACTGTGTAATTAATCTATGTGTTAACTACTAGAATTTTACTGATTCCCAGGGTTCCTAGGTTGTGTGTGTTACCCTCTCTAGTATGTCTTGAGGCAATCTCATTCACTTCTTCATCTCTGCCTGTCTGTTTTCCCCAGTAATTTAAAACACAAAACTAATTTCCTTTCAGTCTTCTGGTAACAGTACAGCAAATTTCTCCATTTCTTCTAGTGGTGTTGTGATCTCTAACACTAATGTTTTTAGACTTCTGGATCCAATGCCCTGTGTGTCCTCTACTTCCCTACCAACATGCACTGAACAAGCATAGCAGGTGAATATTTCTCAGAATTTGTAAGTAATATGCCGCTGAAAGTCCATTAATATGGAAGCAAAATTTCTCTAAGAAAAGGGCCAACTCCTTGCATACTCTTAGAAGTGTCTGATTTGAACATGGACGAAGCAGTTAGCTACGATGCTGAAGACTGTGTGGCTGACCTCATTTCTAACCAGTGTTCCAGATGATAAGGCTAATAATTAGCAAGGTTTCTTGATTGTCTGTTAATTACAAAAACACATATTTTAAAAAGTAAATTAGATCACATTTTCACTGAACAATTGATGTTTAATCTTGTGCAGCTATTTTAAAGTTGGCATTTGTAGCAGAAATCTAATTATTATAGTAATTACAGTGGAATCCTTCTTAATTGACTACTCATGAGACTGACATCAGTTGATTAACAGAAGCAATCTCCATAGTTTTTCTCCATCTTTGGAATATGAAGGGCCAGTTTTAGGTTCAGCTATAATACCAAGAAAACAATTTTCTCTACTGCATAGAGTGATTCAGGGCATTGAGAGATCTTGGCAGCCTCAGATGGGAAGATCTAGAGCCACGTGGTTTGGGGGAGTCTATAGGCAGCTTAAACTAATGTGAGAAGGTGTTTGTCCTGTGTACGTGTATGCTGGTAATCATAATAGAAAGATGGCTTACAATTGCTGGTGGGCCAG
The DNA here is from genome assembly GCA_026546715.1 of Gallinago undulata. Lineage (NCBI taxonomy): Eukaryota > Metazoa > Chordata > Aves > Charadriiformes > Scolopacidae > Gallinago > Gallinago undulata. The sequence continues at coordinate 14,740,423 of JAOTQQ010000012.1, forward strand.
ACTGGAGAGTGGGGGAGAGAATTGATCTACTCTCTTTCTCTCCCACTGTGATGGGTCCTGAGGAAGGAATGACGTAATGCTACTTTGTTGGCCCACCACTTCTGTCCCGTTCCTTGTGCTTGTTGTGACCAAATTTAAGCAATTGCCAACACATATGATACTCATGTACTTGAGGTCAAGAGGGTAGAAGCTGCATGTATGCTTAGGGTAGCCTTGCCATTTTCAACGGTCAGATCTATAAGCTGGTATTCAGGAGTTGGGCTTTGCTGTCTCAGAGTAAAGGTTTGATGTAACTTTTGACTGATCTTCTGCTAGAATACCTGTTGAAGACTTCTGTGATCTGGAAGGTGGGATCAGACGGCCCCTGTCAGTACCACTCAGATTTAGAGTTCTTCACCAGCAGTTGTTTGGAAACAGATGCTGTAACAAACTTGTCAGAATATCTTCGCTGTTTTGCATGCAGTACCGTGTGGCTGGGTATGCATGTGAAGTAGTGAAAGGCAAAGTGTGTGGTATGTTTCTGTAATAAGTGTTTCAGTAATAAGCTGTGATGCCTGTTGTTCAGGAAGAACTGAGATTTTTGCTTTCAGTCATACTAGAAGCTCTTAAAGCCACTGCTGCCCTAAACATAAGAAAAATGCAATGGAAGTCTGGATTATCACTGAACAGTTTACATTGATGTAGGGTGGGTACTGTGTTCTGGCTGTGTGCTCTCTACCTTTGCTTTGCAGCATCACTGGTGCTTGTCTGTCCCTGGGTGAGCCCTTTCTATTGCAGTGGCAGATAACTACCCCCCCTTCCCCTTGTCCCCTGAGAGTCCCACAGAAACATATTTCTGATGCCTGAACTGGCTCTAGGGCGGGGGAGGAGGAGGAGGAATAATGTGAGTGAGGCGTGGCTAATCCATGATTCTTCTAATCTTGAATATAAATTGTGTCTGATTAGTAAATTGCAGGACATCTAAGGTCTAGTAACGCGAGGAGGAGGTGAAGAGAATAAGCCAGTTTGGTTGTTTTATTCCTGTCTTCTTTGTGCACAGATTTGTTGAATCTCTGGACAAATTTCCTTTAGAGTACGTTGACCATCACTCTTCTGCAAGAGGCCACCTTCCCTGATTGTGCAGGTTACTGAGATCCTTGTGTGGCTGAGAGACAGGATACATATCCCATAGCTCACTGAGCCATGGAAAGGGGGAGGTTGGGGAGTGAGTTTCATGCAGTAGGTCATGGAAATGCTTCAGTAGTCGCTACCATATGTTATGGGGTGAGTTAGTCTGAATGGTCTTGGTGTGCAGCTGGGTCTCCTAGCAACTTTGCTATGTTGTCTTCCACTGCCCTTCCACCAATAAATGTTGTGGATGTGAAATAACCAAGGTGTAGGAACAATATTGTCCCTGTGAATTTAGCAGCCAAAAGTCTTTATCTTACAGCCTGGAATCAGGTTGTTATTACACCAGTTCGTCACTTCTGGATGACATAATTAAAAACTTGTGATTTTTTCCCACTTCCTAATGTTTTTCTTATTTCAAATTGATTATAGAGTAACATGTTTGTGTTTAAGGTGAGCTGCAATTTTGTTGGGGGTCTTCCTGTGTGTTTAGGTTTTTTCTAAGAGTTTTAGATCACAAGTTGCTAGAAAGTAAAAGATGTATAAAAAAGACAGGTCCCTGAGTTTGTATACTTGTATGTTCTTGATTCTGTCTTGGCTGTCTTCTGCTGAGGTAAGTCAGCAGATCTGCAGAGACCAATAGATGGGCAGTGGTTTGATGTAGTTCCCAGTAATGACAGAATCAATTGTAGTGTCCTTTTATATAGTTTTTGTATTTTAGGGGCAAAGGTATGATTATGATGTACACAGACTTGAACTCACTCCTGTGTTCTTTTAATAAGTACAATTATTTTTTAAAACTCTTTCTGCTTGCTGTGTGTGTCTTCCTCCACCAGCCTGTCTTTTGCTTCCCCTGACAAAGATGGCACTTCCTTCCTTAGGGTAGGCTTTGCGAATTTGGAGACTTTCTACTCTGTTCTATGCACTGGACTTTAGAGTTGGCTGCTTTGGTCATTTCCATAAACATGTGTGCCTTAACCTAAATTACCTCTTTTAAGAGCTCTGGAATAATTTGGAGAAATTACTTGAAGAAACTTGCAATCCAATTACAAAACAGTGGATTGTTTCTTTCCTTTTTATGAAGATATACTCGCTGCTACTGCAGTAACATTCTTTTCAATTGACTTTCTAAAATCGTAATATGCAGTCTGTCCCTTTGGTTTGTTAATGACAGGGTTATTTCACTTAGTCTCTTAATGCCTTGTGTTGTGGTTACCTTACTTTGAATACAGTCTTTGAGGTGTGCTGCAGAGTTAAATACTTCATGAAAGACATCTTTGTGCTCCCTCAGTGCCAGTTTTCTTTGAGAAATTTGTAACTTACTTGGAATCTGACAGTGGTGTGTTGCCAGAAACTTACCAAGTATTACCAGAACGTGAAAGAAGGCAAATAACTGCTTGCTTTCAGTTGCTCTGCTTCTGCTTCCAGGCAAGAAAGCCTGCTTGTAGTCAGATTAAACTGCAATTACAGTATTCGTTCTTTTGTGTTCTAATTATTGTAATTCAGGGTTGGTTTTTTTTAAAGTAGTGTGGTAGAAGCGCAACAAGTATGCAAGTACTAAACTTCTTTTGAAGAATTACACCCATGTCCTTGCATTATCATTTGAGGGAGGTCCCGTTGACCCCCAGAGCAGAACTGAAGTTCCAATTCCTTCAGGCTGCAGCGAGAGCTGTTCTGCGGCGTTCCTGCTTTCCCTGCTGCCTTTGTTGCTGCTAATTTGCTTTAGATTGTTTTTGATTTTTCATGTTTTGAAACATGCATAGCAATACGAGTGGATACAAGGGACAAACTTGGTATCTTAAAATTAATAGAAGGAAGACCACAGAATAAAAAATGATGTCAAGATAATTTTGCTTAGGAAATGGCTTAAATGCATCATGCCTACTGTGTAGTCAGAAGCGGGGTTGCTGTTTTGGTGGGCTTTTCCTGTGGACTGTCTAATTTAGAGGAAAATATCTAAAAGAGGGAAGTAGTTTTGCTTGTTTAAACAATTACCAGGGTAATCTGGTAAGTGTTGGAATTTTAACTGTCTAAATACTTTTCTGGACAGGAGTATAGTGGGATGAGTAAGTTGCAGTTTGCTGTTACTGGCTGGGTGTTGCAGAATGCAATGAAGCTGCTCCTCAGACACCCTCTGTCCCTGAGCTGAGTGCTCTTACTGCATCTCTTTGTCTCTGGGGTTGTCTGCCCACATGATGAGCCAACATAGGAAACTAACCTGATGGAAAATTAACGTGACGGGGGAAGAGCAAGCAGATTTCTTGGTAGCTTTAAACATAAATTTGGATGAGCATTAGTACAAGGTATAGGGAATGAAGTTTGATAACCAGTATCATACTATTGTGCTGAAAGTACTGGATCAAATTGGCATCACAGCACAACCAGCTCGTGGAGTTGCATTACTTATGGCTTTTTATGTTAGTCAAACAACTGGAGAAGGGAAGCTTTTCTGGATGTAAGCATTAACAGGTTGAAAATAGTTAAATGTAAAAGTGCAGAGCACTTTTGGTGAGAATAAATTACCTTCAATAAATGAAGAAGACTCCGGGGAGACCTTATAGCAGCCCTTCAATATCTGAAGGGAGCTGCCAGGAGAGCTGGGGAGCTGTCAGGAAGTGTAGTGACAGGACAAGGGGTAATGGTTTTAAATTGGAAGAGGGGAGATTTAGGTTAAATACTAGAAAGAAATCCTATACAGTGAGGGTGGTGAGGCACTGGAACAGGTTGCCCAGGGAAGTAGTGGATGCCCCATCCCTGGAGGTGTTCAAGGCCAGGCTGGATGGGCCTTTGAGCAACCTGGTCTGGTGGGAGGTGTCCCTGCCCATGGCAGGGGGGTTGGAACTAGATGATCTTTAAGGTCCCTTCCAACGCTTTATGCTTCTATGATTCTAAATATGCGTTGTGAAACAGGGTATGTATGAAAGATCCAGGAGAGACAAGTTGAGAGGGAGGGGGAAGAAACTGCTGCGGTTCCTGCGTTCTTCAGTATTTCAGACAGTTTTTGTAAGATGACTGCAACTATTCTAATGTACTTTGACGCAGAAATCTGAACACAGTGAAAGTAGAAACTGATGAATAGAAACAAATTATATAAGAACAATTATTATTTACATGAAAGGTTTATCTTCAAAGGAGGAACGAGGTGCGATTCACCTAGTAATGAATGTGCAGAGTAAGAGAATATTCTGTAAATATTTGTAGTAAGATGAAACCTTCTTGATTGTATTTGATCAACTGAGATGGTTGAAATGTTTATCTGCCATAGCTTTTCTTGTGTCTTAATTTGTATTTATTTTTTACTCTTGGTATTCATTTTAAAAAGATGGTTTATAGTTTAGTGATGTAGGAAAGCCAGTTAAATGGCTAGCTGCTATCAAAGGGAATCATCTTTCTCTCTTCCTCCCTTTCTCCACTGCCTCCACCCTGGCAATTCAGGGAGCTAATTTGTCATAAGACTAATTGTTTCTAATTGTTTTCAGGGGAAATGACAGGAGAGAGATGGCTTTCTGTGGTTTTGGTTCCCTAAGTTGTCATCTTAGGTTCAGTCTGGCATAAGGCAGTGGTAATATGGAGAATTACAGCAAGGCGCAGCAGGCTACATGCATCTTGTGGCGGTACCTAACTGTTAAATGAGTTTCCTTCTAACATGACAAATTGCAGCCTTTGAGCTTGACTAATCCACCTAAAATTAATGCTAAGAATTTAAAGAAACAGTATGAAAAGATTTTACAGCTATTTAAGAACTTTTAAGGGGCAGATGATGTTTCAGAGAAGGCACTTCTTTGAAAGTCACTGCAACCATGCTTCCTGAAATAGAATCAACATAAAACCCACAAAAAAACCTCAAACAGAAGACCCCAAACCAAAGTCCCGTAAGAGCCTGTTGAAAAGGTAGGAGCTAGAAGGTTACAATCAAGCTATATTAACAGCAGGTCCTGGAGAAATATTGATAATATAAATTATTTGGCCCCAGTAATCACCTGGAAGATAACCAGTCTCTGTGAATGACTAATAAGAGTTTTTCAAGAACAAATTTCTGAAGAGGTCTGTCTTTAAATGCCTGTTGGTCTTTTCAGTAGTGACTCGGACTACAGCATTTACATATTAAATCAAGAAAACATGAATGGCAGCCAGCATGTTTGATTAGGATTTGGAATTAAAAAACATTCTGTCAAACTGAAGAAACCACTGCATTTTAAATGGAAGACTACGGTTTCAGATGAATCAGGTGTTGCATTTAGGTGGGAGTAATCAGCTGTGCAATCACAGTGGAGAATGACTCCAGAATAGGAACTGTAAGCTGTAGTAGGTTAGTTAACCATAGACACTTAACATACTTTGATGTTAAAAATGAGTGCCCTCAGAGTTACCAATCACATCTGGTTATTATCAGGAGAGAGAGATGCTCTCTCAAGTGCTGAGCCACCAGCTGAGATGTTGAAGTTGGGGGCAAAGTCACTAATTCTTGTTCAAATAAGTGAGAACTTGGTGCATGGGGGTGTAAAGGGTAGGTTGCCTTGTCTGTTTATTTTCTTTTATTTAGTAGGGTGTCTTTGCGAGGAATTGAAGCAGATATGAACAGCAGATTAGTTTGCCTGTTTCAGTGGATGGACTTCTATCCAGTTGCTTTCATAATGTGTGTGTCTACTAACATACTCTGCTTAAATACTGAGTATTTGTCGTGGTATCAGCTGAAATCACTGCAACCGGACCGACAGATGGCCCTTTCCTCCCCTCTTCCTCCCCCCCCCACCCCCCCACCCCCCCCACCCCAAGAGAGAATAGGAAGAGAGATAAGGAGAGAGAGCATTTTAGAACAAACTAAACTACTTTAATGAATAATTAATATTAAAATAAAAAAAAAAAAAGAAGAAAATAATGAA
>JAOTQQ010000012.1:14746512-14780118 GCA_026546715.1 Gallinago undulata
TGATCCCTCAGCTTTTATACTGAGCATGGGGCAGATGGGATGGAATACTCCAGTTGGTCAGGTTTGGGTCACCTGTGATGTCCATTCCTCCCCACAGGTGGGACCCCTCTACACTTTTCCGTTTCCGACCCTCTAAGGGGCAAATAATGACCAAGGGCAGCCAATTTTCGTTATAGCAATAAACGTAAGCATGGCCTCTCTGCACACCATTCCTTGGCATGGAGCACAAACATTGGCCTTAACATCCTGAGAACGAGCAGTTTTCTCCACAATATGCTGTTAATTTCAGAGAGTTAGAGGAGGCCTAACTAAAACTGTAAAATTACAGAACACAAAACTGGTTTGGTTTTGCCTCAAACCGGGACAGTATTATTGTAATTGGGATAAAAGTTGGGCAAAACTATGATTTGTGCTTCTCTTTCAAGAATATTTTTAAGTTTTCTTTAAATATTTGTTAATAAAGCCTGTTAGGAGATTAGTGTAGATTACTGGTACTAACTAGCAGTGGCCGTTTCCATATTGGAGATGAATCAGAGAAATCTTAATGTAGTGTCTAACCCCCTTTCCTTCTGTGAAACAAAGCATTTTGTTGTGTTTAAAAACACAAGTTGGGATAAAATGCACCAGGAATCCTTTGTATTATTATATAAACAGTAAGCTTTTGCCGTTACTCAGAAACCATTGGCTGTTACTATGTATTTGACATAGAATCTTACTGTACTACATGGAAATAAAGCTTAATTCCCTGTTCTGCAACTGTTGGGACAAATTCCTGAAGAACTATTACTCTTCACACAAATTTGAGGTGTCAACCAGCAGTGCTTCTCTAAAAGGTAGAAAAGAAATGATTTTGTAGCATACCCAAGAAATAATTTAAGCTGCTATATCTCCTAGGTGAGATACATGTCTGCACTTAACAAATGCTGAAGGATGGAAATGAGTCCAGTGAGTTTTACTCGTAACTGTAAGATACATCTTATTCTCACCATTAGCTTGTTTTTGTGAAGAAAATTTTTAACAGGTGACAGATGTGAGAAAAATCACTGCAGTTTGTTTGAGGGTAAAGATAGGCTAAAATCCTGTGAGTCCTTCCAACAGAATTATACCTTGAAACAAATACTACTTTGAGGCAGCACTAACTCTACAATAAGGCTTATTTTATATTTTTCTTGATTGTTGGGGTTTTTTTCTTGTTTGTTTTTTTTTTTTCTTCTTGGGTTTTTTTTTTTTCAGTCTAGACAGTAAGAGGGGAGATTTAGATTAGATATTACGTAGAAATTCTTTACTCTGAGAGTAGTGACACACTGGAACAGGTTGTCCAGAGAAGTTGTAGATGCCCCTTCACTCGAAGTGTTCAAGACCAGACTTGGATGGGGCTTTGAGCAACCTGGTCTCATGGGAGGTGTCCCTGCCCATGGGCAGGGGGGTGGAACTCAATGACTTTTAAGGTCACTTCCAACCCAAACCATTCTATGATTCCATGTTAATTGCCTTTATTGTACCGAAGAGGCGGTAAATTGAAGTCAGACAGATAAAGATGTAATAAGATCATATGGATGAACACTGATATGTCTTCAACATTACAACCAGTTATCCCTGCCACCCTTTTGCTGCAGTTCCTGTTTCAAGTATTTCAGTAATCTGGTTTACAGCATCCCAGTGATAGCTGTGTTGGCAAAACTGGTGCAGTGCTGGTTTATATAGCACCCAGGAAGAAGCAGTGTAGAAACTTCAGAAGCCAGCTTTGATACTAGGGAAAAAAAATTCCATGTTATATTGTAAGTAAACCATTTATATACATGCACACATCTTGAGTTTTTGTTGGTAACTCTGTATGAACTCTGCTGATGCTACTTACTGTCCTGACAGCCGCACAGGAAGAATGGAATGTAGCATTAGAAAATTACTAGAATTAATAATGTTACTAATCTGTTACTTGGCTTGTAGTGCAGATACAGGTGTAATTTACAGCTTGAAAAATAGTTGTGATTTCTGGAAGTTAATTAGTCTCGCCCTCAGGTTTATAATTTAATAATAAACTTTGACAGATTAGGAGGGGGAAAGGAGGATAATGGAAAACACTGCAATAAACGAGAATGTCTTTAGGAATCATTCTCTGGGTAAAAATAGTTGCTTCTCTTCTTAACAGGAGATGATGACAGGCCTCCTTTCTGGTTTTCTGACATCACTGGCAATAAATGGCTGTAGTAAATACAGAATAATACCAGAGTCAATATCTCTCAGCAGCTACTTGTTATAATCTGTATGTCTAATAAATCATAAGTGTCTCTACAGAAATATGTAAAGATGGATTTATGTGTCTCCATGTGCCAAGAACATGCAACTTGACTTACTAAGTTTGTAACAGAAGTGTGGCGTGTTTGTGTCAGAGGCCGAGCTCCACCTACTGGGGAAACCTTGAGGTTAATGGAGCGCATCTTTCAGTCAAGTATGCAATATCGATTTCTTAGGTCTGGTCTCAGGGATTTGGAATGAGAGCATTTGCAAAGAAATAGAGTTTCTTCAACTTTTTAAAAGTCTGAGCTTCGAAAATGTTTTCTCGGATTTTCATCTTGAATTTTTTTGTTTATAGGAACATCATCTCCAACGAGCTATCTCAGCACAACAAGTATATGGAGAGAAGAGGGATAACATGGTTATACCGGTTCCAGAAGCAGAAAGTAATATTGCATACTATGAATCCATATATCCTGGAGAATTTAAAATGCCAAAGCAGCTGATTCACATACAGCGTAAGTAAACTAACTTGTTCATTGATGTCTACATCCAGAACTTTATTTTGCTAGTAGTTCAAGAGATTACTCTGTCTGTTGAGCTTGCATCAAGACTGACTCCTGAGAATTATTTTTTTCCAACATGTAAAGGAACACATGCCTCTTACTGAAGAGGCATATTTGGTTCTGGATCAAGAATTAGGTAAATGTCCTTTCTGAATCTATGTCTATATATTAATACTTAACAATCTAAAAGGCCTGTGAATGCCCTCTATATCACTCAGTAGTTACAGCTTGCTTAGCCAGGATAAAATGACGGTAGTGGATTGGGAAGCCAAGCAGAAATGGCAGTAGTAGTAATATTTGCCTATGCCTGGGTGGAAGTATTCTACATATAAAACTAGGTAGTTCTTGAAATAACTAATGACTTGCAAATCTGTTGGTATTTTGTTTTTGTTGTAAGATAGCAGCTATTCTGTATGGATGTGGCCCTTGATGGGAGCACCGCATTACTTTCGATAACTTTTGAAAACATTCTAGAAATTATAGTCTGTTGCAGAACTCTGTTGCATGGTGTAATTAGAATTTAAATGGTATCTGTGCTATGTAAACAGGTCTCATGCCTAATTAACTGTGGTTAAATATTAGACAGTCTGAGCTTCAGTGATGGCTTAAAGTATTAGAATTATAGAGTAGTTTGGGCTGGAAGGTACTTATATAAGTCATGTGGTCCAACCCCCCCTTCAGTGAGCAGGGACATCTTCCACTAGATCAGGTGGAAGATGAGGTAGATTAGATTATGTTGCTCTGCTCCAAAGTAAATGAGAAGAGACTAATACTAGCAGTCTTCCATGCTGATATCAAGGTTAGTTTTTTTCATTCTTTTTTTCCTTATCTAATGGTCTTACAGCTGAAATGGTGATTTTAAGCTGCCTTGTCTTCTACCTATTTGTTTATTAAAAGTAAGTGGTGCTTTTTACAGTGTGTATCCAAATGTGCACTTGGGAAGAAATTTGTGTCTCTTTCCAACTAAAACAACTTGACTGATGCATGAGAACTAGGGAGATCTTGTTTCGAATGCAGAATGCTGCATTTTCATAGGATATTGTGGAAAACAGAACAGTTGTTTATGTTCTGCAAAACATTACTTGTATTTGAAGATACCTTGCTGCGTAGGGGAGACCTTGCTGGACTTGTTTAGTCTGACTTGCCTACATCACAAAAATCATTGATAAGGATGTGTGTAAGGTCACTGGAATAAAGTCTGCGTGTACTTTTGTAGAGGTACCTTTAAAGTGCATTTGGGATGAAGTCAACTATTGATAATACAATACATAAAACTAAAGAATACGAGACAGCATTGAAAATTTTATCCAGTCTAAAAATTTCTTACTGAAAGCAATGAGGTTGAAAGCCACTTGTTGGCTAGCTTTCATTGGTTAACAAAAGCATGGTCAAATGGATACCAACTTCTACTCCTGATTTAAAATTAAAAACAAAAACAAAACTAAACAACAAAAAACCCCCCACAAACCAAAATGATGTAATTGTTTCAAGAAAAAAACCCTAGTAACTTCTGAGTAATATTACTTCAACATCGAAACAAATAAATTTGTTGGTGGGTTGTTTTTTTTTTTGGAAGAATCTTGTGTGTACTCCAGGAACTACTATTAGAACAAAACACTTCTGTAGTAAAACTAACTTTAACTTTCACTGTATCCTTTAGCTTTTAGTTTGGATGCTGAGCAGCCGGATTATGACTTGGATTCGGAAGATGAGATCTTTGTGAATAAGTTGAAGAAAAGAATGGACATCTCTCCTTTGCAATTTGAAGAGATGATAGACAGACTAGAAAAGGGCAGCGGTCAGCAGGTACAATGGTACTTTGAATAAAGAATTTGAAATGCACATTCTGTACGTTGCTATATGAAAGTGACATGCTGGATTTTACATTTAGCCAGTCAGCCTGCAGGAGGCCAAGCTGTTGCTGAAGGAAGATGATGAATTGATCAGAGAAGTGTATGAGTACTGGATTAAAAAGAGGAAAAACTGTCGAGGTCCCTCTCTGATCCCAGCAGTGAAACAAGAGAAGCGAGATGGTTCCAGCACAAATGACCCTTATGTTGCTTTTAGAAGACGAACAGAAAAGATGCAGACACGGAAAGTAAGTAGATCAATACCTCTCTCTGCTTTCTTTCTCTTCATTCTCCCCCTCTCAAAAAGTAGCTTATATAAAGAAAAAATTCTACTAAACAGTAAATTTAAAAAAATTAATTTGCAGGGGTAAAAATATGAGAGAAACTACTTTAGCCAACTATTGAAACTTCGAATTTTTTTTTCTCTAAATCTATTGCTAAAGCTGCTTACGGTATTGATAAGCTGTAGCTCATTGATAACATACATGTTTCTCTTTGTTTTAGCTTGTGGGGTTTTTTTAATATACATAAATACATAGAATTTACTTTAATTCAGATTATTTAATTTAAATGATGTGGGGAAACATATACACTATGTATCTACAGAATCGAAAAAATGATGAAGCATCTTATGAGAAGATGCTTAAGCTGCGTCGAGATCTGAGTCGTGCAGTAACCATCCTGGAGATGATAAAGAGGAGGGAAAAAAGCAAGAGAGAGTTGCTGCATTTAACACTGGAAATTATGGAAAAGAGGTAATATTTATTGAAAATTTGCTGCAGAAAGCTTTGGAAACTACCTTGTATTCTAATTCCCACAAATACTGAAAACGGAGATTTTTAAAAAAATAAGTATTTAGACTCTTTCACATGTACAGGATAGCATATTTTCACATATGGCTATGGAAAGCAAAATAATACATTAGGAAGTTGCTTATTGTGGGAAAGTGACTCGTTACATCAATCTACATTGTTTTATTATGTGTGTACATGTATTCAAATATATGTATATATCCTACGTATTACACAGGAGGAGTGATCGTGGTTTCAGGTAAATTCATTTGGAGATCAGTGTTAAACTTAATGCATAGGTTAAGGAAATCCCAGCTAATATTAAGGCTGTTTCCAATCATTACCATTCTCCTTTTTCTTCATTATCACTATTCTTTTTTAATAAAGCTTGGTCTGTTACCCTCTTGAAGAAAACAAATAAGCATTTCATAGGGTATAAAATATTGTTATGTGAGTCATCTTCTAGTGCTTCTTTTGAAATCCTGTTTGTCAGCTGTGCTGAAGACCAAATGCTCTGTTCTGTCAACTGTCACTTTCCCAATTAACCGAGAATCACATTTGCAATGTGGAGTTGTTCTTTGGGTTGATACTTAGAATTTGAATAGACGTGTAGCTTAAGCATCCATATTTGAAAACAAGTGTTTTGAGTTAGTGTTTTAAAGCTCTAAAACTAACTTTTTAGACTGACTTCTTAGGGACTAGACCAGGTGACTGTCTCTAGCAGGGCAGATTTTTCAAACACTGACCGTTTTAAGCAGAAATAGAGGAGGGAGAAATCTCATAGCTTTCTCAAGAAGATAAGCTATTGAATAGAGGAAAGACTCTAATGCTGTGCTCAGGACAGAAAACTGCAGTTCAGCTCAGCACTTTCCACAAGACTTGAAATGTAATGTGTCTCATGGATCTGCTTATTGTGAAAACATTCCATAACACAAAAGAGGGAGGATTCATGAGTAAGACTTTCTGCTTCACTGATTGAAACCTTTGGGGTGATAAATGTATGTTTTAAAATGTTACCTGTCCCCAAGTGAGGGGGGAGAGAAACAGTCTCCCATTTTTTCCTTCTAGTTTCTGCTTCTTTCCTTCACAGTATTAATCTTTTGGAGGTGTTTTACAGGCTTTAGAGGTTACTTATCCTTTTTACTTCTGTGTCAGCATTAGTTCTCGCAATGAAGTTTCTGTGTTACTAGTCCTCTTTTCTGGAATAATACTTTCTGTACTTTTTGCTGTTATCCTGGTTGTCCCTTTCCCCCCAAGTTTCAAGCATTAATCTGTGTTTATCTGTGTTGTGCAATTTTTTACCGGGTATACGTTGCAAATGTTCCGACAAATAAAGCAAAACTTCTGATTTCAGGTATAATTTGGGTGACTACAGTGGAGAGATCATGTCTGAGGTCATGGCACAGCGGCAGCCGATTAAACCTACCTATGCTATTCCCATCATTCCTGTGACTAACAGCAGTCCTTTTAAACACCAAGAAGCTATGGAGCTGAAAGAATATAAAGTTAAAGTGAGTAATGTCAGTAATGGAGTTACTGGTTCATGCTGTTACATATGCAAGGTACAGCATTTTAGGATGGAAGGAGGGGGGAAGCTTTTTGAAATTGGAAATAAACTAGCACAGCTGCAGTTGGAATAAAATGCTTTGTTCTGTTGGAGTTATGAGGATAACATACAGACTACTGGTATTCCTTGAGACAGAGATAAGGAGGTATAGATGAACTGCAGACAAAAGGATATGTGCAATTGTATTCTTACTCTGGAGGATACAAACATTTTTCTCTAATACAATCTATAAAGTTAGGATATCCTGAACAGAGCTGTATTTATTACCTAGATATTGGACAAAGGTAGCTCTAATGAGGTGAAATCCATATCTTGTTCTAAATCACATAGTTATTTTAATCTAGAGGGTTGTTTTCTGTTTTGGATGTGTTTTATTTTTTTAAAAAAATCCACTGATATTACCAGCATGCTGTATATCTTTGACTGGGTTTGTATTTAAGTAAAGTATCAAATAATCTTACTTGATTTAGACAGCTGACCGGCATTTTTTTTCCTACAGGCTTTAATTTTGTGTCATACAAAGCATAGCTACAGTGCCAACAACTGAGCATATTAAATAGGTCAGGTAACACAGGAGAAATGCTGAGGTATAATTTGAATTTTAAACAAAGACTTCATATAACTGAAGAATGTCCAAAAGCTGTTCTGAATCTGACAAGGTGGCTTGAGTCAGTGAATGCTTCCATTGACAGAGCATTGTAATTGAGACTGTGGGAGTGCCCTTACCCATTAGCGATGTTGGGTCAGTGCAGCGTCTCGCAACTTGAGAGAAATCTGTTCCTTGGAAACGGGAAATGCACTTAAACTTGACTTCACATAGTATGGGGAAATGTGTTTAATTTTTAGAGAATTTTCTGAGATTCTAGGTATCTTTGAGAAGTCTTAACTTCTAGTTTTGCCTTTAAAGCGTTGTTTGGTACTTAGTAATTCCCTAACACTGCATAAATGTCTATTAATTTAAAATGTTAGAAATTAAAGGGTGTCTCATGGAGATTATTGTATGTATTTTTGGTCTACTTTTTCAAAGTAGTACTGTTCTCTTAACCACTAGTGTTTTACCTAGCATGGGTTGATTCCACCTTGTCTGTTAAAAGTTTAGATTACTGGAAATGAAATACAGATATTAATGAAATGACTGCATGCTTTGCTATCAAGATGATACTGAAATAGTATGAGTTTTCTAAAACTCCTGTTTTAATCTAATTTGCTCATGTGTCTAATTTTATGCTGATTTTTTTTCTCGCAGCAAGATAAACCTGATGTTATTAGACCCAAAAGGAAGTATGAGAAGAAGCCAAAAGTCTTACCTTCATCTGCTGCTGCTACTCCTCAACAGACAAGTCCTGCTGCACTGCCAGTCTTTAATGCTAAAGATTTGAATCAGTATGATTTTCCTAGCTCAGATGAAGAACCTCTCTCCCAGGTAGGGCCTCTAGAGTTCTGTGCTGCTCTTGGGGAGAGAACAGAAGTAAAACTCATGAATTTACTAATATCTCTCCTCATCCCCTCTTTAAAGGTTTTGTCTGGTTCTTCGGAGGCTGAGGAAGAAAATGATCCCGATGGTCCTTTTGCCTTCCGTAGGAAAGCAGGCTGTCAGTACTATGCTGTAAGTAGAATTCCTTTTATGTATCATAAGACAGAGTGTCATTGTGGGAAAACATCTTGTGTTTAATTGTTTAAAATTATTTTAAGCCTCATTTAGACCAACCTGGCAACTGGCCATGGAGTAGCCCTAAAGAGGGAAGATTAGGAGATGTGCGTTACAGATACTGCTTAACCACCCTCACTGTACCCCAGAGGTGTATTGGGTTTGCACGAAGACGGGTCGGCCGTGGTGGAAGGTGAGTGCTACATAATTGCTGCTGGGTTTAAAAAATAAAATTCAGAAAGAAAATAACAATCAATAAGGCATAAAAAGTAAAGTTTAAAAAAACACAACACCCCCCCACCCCCCCAGAACAATAAAAAAACCAAACCACAAACCTCAAAAATTGAGATATCAGAGACACTGATTTCAATGCTTCCATTAGATACAAGTTCCCTTAGCTGGTTAACATCTCCATTTTTATGTTGCAGTAGGGGAAGTCGCTTTAGTACTGTTTTCTTAAACATTTCTAGGGTGTTTATTGCTGGCACTGCTAAATTCTGAGGTGAAAAATACATGTATGCTTTCAGTTGTGACTGGTGGTTTGTATTTAAATGATTTGTATAGTTGTCTTTGAATAGTAGAATTTAAAAATAGCAAAAATCACAGTTTTCAGAAAATGCTTTTCTGAGTTTGGACCAAATTTGGTGATTTGCCAGTTGTAGAGGAGACTTTTGGGAGGGATGGTTGAAAGTGATGACAGTTGTTAAATTTCAAACATTGTCAAAAACAATGAAAGGAATTAAGGACTTCAGGAATTTTGCTTCTAAGCATCTTCATTGAAATTTAAAAATTGTTCAGTGTATATAGTGTTATTTCTTACGTGTTGTATGATATCTCTAAGAAAATAAATAATTGTATATAAATTGTCTGGTATCTTTTAAGACAGGACACTGGTATTAAATTTTAATTTTTAAAAAATGCGAGGTGATTTGACTCACAGATCAAGGAAGCACCCTTTCACATATTAATGAGTCAGATTGACATATCAGCAAAATCAAAATGGGAGCTGAAGGCTCTTATAGGAATCTTGCAAGGGAATTTGGAAGTTAATGTGCAACTTCACCACTGTGTTGGGATGGTTGTAGGTATATTCAGTATATACGGGAGTAGGGCTTTTAAACTGAAGTTACTTCAGGGGAAAGCATTTGAATCGTTTTTTAGTTACTCAAGCATTTTTATATTATCCTCTAGGGTTTTGTTCTTTGCATTGTGGAACTCTTGTCTTCCAGCCTGATGATTTAAAAAAAAAAATAATACATTTTGTTGCTGTGTCTTGCCATGATGATGTACATCAGCTCTTCAAATAGTAAAAGCTAGAATATACACATGAAGAGAAACCTAAATGTACTACTTACTGTAAAATAATATGCAGTCATGCATCATGTCTGTTTGCCATGTGTGCTGGGGATGACAAAGGGATAGAAAAAACACAAAACTGTTCTAGAACAAGCAACAACAAGCAAACAGGTGACTTCCTTGGCATTTTCTTGCTAGTGTATAATTCTGTATTGTTTTCCTGTTTTAGGGTGCTACTAGACAGAGCGCATTCGGACTACGATAATACATTTCATCAGCTGGATTTGGAAATGTTTTCCTCATCACAACACTCTTCAATCAGTCAATTTGCCAATACCTCAGAAACAAATACCTCGGACAAATCTTTCTCGAAAGACCTCAGTCAGATACTAGTCAATATCAAATCATGTAGATGGCGGCATTTTAGGCCTCGGACACCATCCCTACATGACAGTGACAATGATGAACTCTCCTGTAGGAAATTATACAGGGGTACAAATCGAACAGGCACAGCACAACCCGGGACCCAGACATGCAGTACCTCTATACAAAGTAAAAGTAGCAGTGGTTCAGCACATCTTGGTATGTTTATTTTGACAAACTTGCTTCTAGAAATTTTAAACTTGGCTCAGGCAATCCAGAATATTATTAGGTCATCCATACTTTACATCATGGTCTATTTTGATGGTAACAGCCCATCGCCACTTCTTATTTGCTACATAGAATGTTAATTTCTATTTATTGCTAGCAGTAGTGTACTACATCTCAAACTTATGCAAATGTTACCTTGGTATGTAGTTACAGTTTTAGAAATACGAAGGTTTAGAAACCGATACTGTGTAGGGTGTAAATTGACTCTGAAGATCTGTGTTTTTAAAGTTAAGTGATTGAACTGTTGATAGAAATGTTTCATTCCAAATTTTTTCTAGTACAAGGTGTGGCGGTCATGGGAAATGTGTAGTTAAAATGCATTTAAAATCCTGGCGTATTATGAATTCTAATTTGAACTTAGATTAAATTAAATGCCATTTCCCATCCAAAAAACCCCAGCCCACCCCCAGTGATGCATTTGCTCATACTTGGCAAAACTCCTGGACTGATCGCATCTACAACTTGCCAGCAAGAGGCAGATAACATCTTACAGAACCTGAATTACAGAATTGAGGACCTGACTATGAAAACTTGATGTAGTGTTCATTGTTTTTTTAAATGGAATACAGTTGGATAGCAACACTCTTTATATTGGGTTCTTTAAACTGAAAAATGGGTATTTGCATAGTTAGAATGTAGCTTAAATAACAAATTTTGATCCATTAGTACATTAAATGTCATCTTTTTATAGAAAGTGACCTCTTTTGACAACTTCAAAATTTCATCACAATTTTGTTAGGAGTCTCTAGAATCATGTTTTCCTTTCCATTTTGAATTATGGCTTTGGAAATAAATTTAAAAATCTGGACAGCATAGGAGTGGGGTGGAGAGAGGTGTATCTACCTAATAAACTCCCCAGATTGTGAGATGTTTTGGAGATTTGCTCCAGTGAAGAGTGTTACCCTCGTATCGGATGACTTCAGTCCTTCTGTTCTCCGGTGTATTTTCCTCCCTGCACCAACAGGTGCTTTTTTTCTGAAAATTCTTCCTCCTTGCATTTTTAACGTTAGAGGGCAGCTTTGTTCTGCTGCTTTACTTCATGCTTTCTTGACCTGCTGACCTAGAGTAGGTCCTTGTCCCCATCACCCATTCTTTTCTCCTTTTATGATTCTTCTTGCTGGAAATGTATTAGGGCTAAAACTCATGATTCTTCTGGTTTGTGATTGAAGCACGGCTTTTGGTGTTCAAATTCTGCCCCTCCAATGTTTCAAATGAGTAGACCAAGTCCAGAACTGAATGACAACAACCTCTGTCCAGTGGTCAGTCTGAACTGTGATAAAATGGTAGTCACATTGCTGGTGTGATAATGTGTGATGAACAGATTATAAATACTCTATAAAGTATTAATGGGCAATAAGTTACATCTGAAAATCATGTAGATGTGAGAAATTTGCTGATTGAGTTTAAAGCATATGTATTTGTGTGTGTGTATATAAAAATACATGCGCACACACCCCCATAGAATCTATTTTCCTTAAATAGGTGATTAAGATATTTATCTACATCATTTAGGAATTGAATGCAATTGTTATTTATGGTGATGAGTGCTGTACGATATTTTAATTGTGTGGTTGTATTTTGAAGCCTGTGGGAAAGTAATGTGGACATATAATAAGTACCTAGCATATTAAATTAATTTGTGCTTGGAATTGCATATAGGTGGTTTATCATCATCCTTAAACTTAAATCCAAGTTAGTAATCTAAGATTTTCTGGAAGTAAAGGTTGTGGAGTTTAGATTTATATTTTTATTAGGATTTGATACAGCAATGTATCAAAAGTCAAGAGAAACTATAACTGTCTGTATTCATAGCTATACTTCAAATCAGTTACCAGAGTCTTTGGGTAAGTCACTTATAATTAAAATAACTAGATAGATTTTTTACCAGTATAATTACTTACAATCTTAATTGGGATTCTTGTAGCATTGGAGGTGTACATGAGTTTGTGTATATGTGGTGTAATGATGGTTGTCTGTTTAGATGTTTGAGAGGAGCATACTGTCTAGTTCATCTTGGCGCCAGTCTGTTTTCTAGTGTTTTTTCAGTTTCTTAAAGGATTCTTTTAAGATGATAGGCGTGTTTATATGTCTTGTGTATGGGTCTGACTTCTTCAAAGGTGCTCATCGCTTGGGGCTGCAGCTGCCCAGTTATGTCTTCTTACATTCTGTAGCAAATCCTGTAAGGAGCAGCAGATAATCTAACCTCTGTACTAAAGTTTACCTGTCACTGCTGCAGATCTTACAACCCTGTTGAGTCTCCCTGTTCCTTTTTCTTAGCTGTCTCTAAAGCTCGGAGTTTGTTGTGGATGTGGATTTTTGTAGGTTTGTTTCTCTTTGCCTTTTAGATTTTTTTTTTTTACAGTGGCAGAAGATCTTTTTACCAGAAAACACTTATTAATGCATCTTTATTTTTAAAAATCCTTTTATCTTTTTGCTGCCACTGTGAGTTGTGGTCAAACCATGTTGCTTACCTTTAAGGTGAAGCTCATCCAGAGGTTCTGTAGTGGGCAGCAAAGGTGGTAGTGTTGCTGTGCTTACTGTGCCCCATCACAGGATAAGTTTTGTCTGTTTCCATATTAAAGAAGTTTAGAGAAGTCTTGAGATTTTTTCTGCCTTGAATGACGTGGAAAACCTGCTGTGGAAGACCTTGCTTTTCAAGTCTGTTATGTATGGCCAACACAGACAGGAAATTGAAGTGGTATCTCAGGTCTTCTGTTAATCAGAGGACATGGTATAAAAGCTGTGTCGTGACATACCATTCTCTGGCTACAGAAAGCATTGTTTTTCATTTGGACGATCAGCAAGAGATTTCCCCCAAAAGCCAGGCATTTTATATAAACATTTTGAAGTGCCTTTGACCCAGAAGAAATTCGAGTTAGTCTGGTCCTGGCTTTCAGAGTGCTCGGCGTAAAAGATCTGTGAAAGATGAAGTTGTTGCATTGAGGTTTTGTTTGTAAAGTGAGAAGGGATGTGTTTTAAAAAAAAAAAAACCACAACCAAACAAAAAAAATATCTGTACAAGTTACTTGACAATGGGGCATGTACTAGACTTGTTACGTGCTGAAGGGATAGGCTTTGGCAGCAGGATCAAGCGGCCAAGAAAAGTACAATCCCTTTTGAAGAGAGTGGTTCCTTTTCATCTTACTGAAGAATTATGAAAAAACATCCTTTGCCTTCTTGCAAAAAGAGCTGATTCAAGGATCTCCAGACATATGTTGTACAGAACACTGCTAAAAGCAAGCAAGAGCGTAAAAGCATGAGTCTTGCAGAGGAGTAACTAGTTCAGTAGGGAAGCAATTCACTGTGGACAAAATGCAACAAAATTACTTCAGAAAAGGAACCTGGATTGCTGGCAATCTCATAAAGCTTCTGAATCATAATCTTCAGAGATGGAGCTTGTATTTTAAGTCTGAAGTGTACAGTAGGCATCAATATTCAGCTGAAGTATTTGTGTCCCCAGAATTTAGTTTTCCTTGTTAGATTAATTGATGGATTTACTTTTGCCAGGCAGATGGTAGTCTTCAAGCTGCATCGCATTATAGAGAGACTGTGCTTTCTGCTGGAGAGTCGCTGTTAAATAAGTTACATTCATATTTTTGGATGCTTGCCTCAGGTAATCAAGAGTTTGAGACATATAAAACTGTACAGCATGTAGAATTCTGTTGCATCTTGTGTTCAGGAGGCAGACCACAAATACCAGTCACTAGTGAAAGATTGGAGCACTGGTTCCCAGGCTCCATAATTAACTCCAGGCAATCATCTTGCATTCTGTTCTGTTTTGTCGTCTTCATCCAGAAGCTGCGTCGCTTTGAAAAGTCTACAAGCTGTCAAGACTGAAGAGACTAGCAGTTAACTAGAGTCTACTCACTAAATTTGTAATTCTTTCTTTGAGAAGAAGTTTAAACTATTCTAGCAGAAGCTTTACTGAAAATTCTTCAAGAGTTGTGATGTTTAAGGTTGTAGACCTTACTGTATATGAAAAACTGAAGGCATCCAGAATATAGTTAAAGAATTTACATTTTCTTGTAAATAAGAGATTTAGATGAAGTACTGCAAGTTGTTCTTAACTATTCAGTAACTTTTTCTATGGGAATTCTGTAGAAATCACATTTTTTCCCAGTAAACCTGAATGGGTTTATTTGCATATCTCAATCTGCATTTTAAAAGGAGGTTTGCACACTTGGGTGTCTAGCAGGATAGTGAGCTGTGCTTCCATTTCCCAAATGTGTATTAGCACTTCACTGTCTTAATTTGCAATGTTGGTTGATGGATCTATACTATTTTTTCATGTTCTTATTAAGGATATCTGACAGCTGTCTTCAGGCATTCCTTTCCTGAAGAAATAGGAGGAAAGCTCCTCGATCCTTGTGGCAGTTCCTCTCCCCAGAGGAGTAGGAATTGTCCTGCCTTTGCTTTCGTGCCATCACTGGATTTGTTTAGATCTTTTTATTTAACCCTTGTATCTGCAGTAGTCTCAACACTGCTGTCTGTTTTACTGTTTTTCCTTTCCTACCTGCTTATTTTCACGTTGCAGGATAACCTGGTCATAGAAATACTGACGTGTGATGGCCGTTTTCAGTTATCATTGGAACTTAACAGTCTTGGCCCATCTGTGGCTGAGATGTTGAGATCCTGGTTGAAGCAATGGCCTTGGAAGTAACAGGTGTTTATAGCCCACCCTAGACTTAGTTGAAGGAGGAAATCTTAAAAGGAAAAGCTTCTTTAGTCTCGGAAATGTGACTGGGGATGGGGGAAGAGTCAACACTTACTAAAACATCTGAGCACTTTTGGAGACTTTAAGACTTAGTAGTTATACTGGATTTTCTTATTCAGCTTCAACCCAGTTGGAGTAATGCTTTGCTCCCAAGTGCTGGATCTTTGGGCTTGTGTAAACCCTTGAACTTTGAATCCCATGCAATGATGGTCACGTTTGTAACTGCAGAGTAAACTCTGTGTATCCCAACTGGCCTGTGACGTTTCAGTGCAAATTCATATTAAGAATGATGGGCAGACAAATATAAACATATAGCAAACATTTCTAGCTTTCAATCAATGGCTAGTAAAAATCCTCATGAATTATTTTCTGTCTGTTTTTCATTCAGTACCAAGTAGGAGGTGCACATGTATATCTTACATCTAGTTTATGATTTCTAAGTCTAGTGTTCTGGTGTTAGGAATTTCACTTTTAAGTTCTGTTGGGCTGAAATGTAAGGCTGTTGTAGTAATAATCAAGGGCGTAATGATTCATGTTCTCATAGTGTCTAATAATGTCATGTTTAAGTAAAATCAATCTTGAACTTCTTTTCAGAAAGTGAAACATCTTTGGGCCTGGTGCATCAAATACTAAATCACACTGATGGCTCTAAGTCTCTCCAATCTTCCGAATTCACTGGTGAGAACTTGCTATACAGTAGAAGCTCTTTAACCAGGCAATGTAAGCCAGATAACATCTCTCATAAGATAGAGATAAGCAATGTGATGTTCTGGATTATTCAGTATTGTGAATGATGTTTGCTTTGCATGCTCTTTGGCATTAGTAACCACTAATTGTGCTCTTAAACAGCAAGGATGTGATGCTCTCGTGTATTTCACTTAAGTAACATGATATATCATCTTTGGACATGCTTTAGCAGTTCTGTAGTTTATGGGGTTTCTCAATCGGAAGCTTTAGTTAACTGCCTTTTTAATGGCTGTCACCTCAGCTGGAAGGATCAGGGAATCCAGTACTCTCAATAGTTTTTGAGAGATTCTTTGAACTCAGTGTAATCTTAATGCTTCATTTTTCTTACTGAAATAACATTGCTGCTCATGAGAACAGACACTTAACTTGGTGTTATGAAGCAGCTGCCTTTTAACTTTACTGTCATTTAAATATCTAATTCTATTTAGCATATTAGATATTTAGCAGGACTGAAGCATTTGCTGAAAGGTTTATTAAGCTGTTTGAGTCTCTCACTATTAAAATTTTTTAAAAACTTTTAATAAAAAAGATATGCTTACCTGGATAGGTCATTGTGTTTACTCCACAAAACTTGCTCAGTTTCCCCAGGAAATCTAGTGAGCATCTTCCATTCAGGAAATGAAAAGGAATGCTGGTAGAGGGAGCAGGAGTTTACACATGCGTTTTCTGCCTTCCAGGATACACTTTCTTGTTTTCAGGAAACTGGTTCTTTTGGTTAGCTTCTTTGTAAATCCGTATTTTCCTACTTCTGGGAAGCAGAGTACCAACTATTGAGTCACCTCGCAGCAAAACCTGTAGCAGTGGTCCCGGGGGGAGGCTGTGGCTGTTCTCCAGTCAAAGATCTCGCCGTTCGTACAGATTCTGCAGCCAGTCGACCCCCCCTCACTGCTTTCAGCCCCTGCTGGGAAGAACTTGCATTGCTGGAGAAGCTAAGTGTAAGCTATGGCACTGTAAGGCCAGTACATGCTAAATGCTGTGGGAAAACTAGTTAGCACTGTAAAAATAGTTTTATATTGCAGTGTAAAACTGCTGAGAACTCTGGATCTTTAAGAAATCCATTGACAACATCCCTGCTGCTCTGTGCTCTGGAAAATACCAACTGTTGAGTGTCTGCATCCCACAG
Organism: Gallinago undulata; assembly: GCA_026546715.1. Classification (NCBI taxonomy): domain Eukaryota; kingdom Metazoa; phylum Chordata; class Aves; order Charadriiformes; family Scolopacidae; genus Gallinago; species Gallinago undulata. Next base: position 14,763,701 of record JAOTQQ010000012.1, read on the forward strand.
AATTTGGTAGATGTGTAAACGGAATCATTCCATTGACAATTACTATTCAATGGCTTGATTTGAGGAAAAAAAATATGTAATTATCAAAAAAATTGCAAGCATATCTATTGCAGTCATGTAATGATTGTAGGGAAAGATATTCATAGTGTAATGTGTTATTAAAAAATTGAGTTATTGCACAATGTTTGTGGTTGTGGCTAAGGAGAGACTAAGCTGTCATTTATCCTGTCAGTCAGTCTCAGTAACGTACAGTGTTTCTTTCCTTATATTCAGAACTGCAAACTCCAGAAGCTTTTTCTTCTACTTCCCATTCCTTTTGCAGTCTGTAAGCCAGAAAACACGTCTCTTGTTGCCCAAGTACAGCACTAATCCAGTTGCAGATTTAGGTGCGTGCATCGTCCCGGGCTGTTAAATGAAGAGGGTAACGGTGTACCCTGATGTGCTGACATAAAATCCTGAAGGTTGTCTCAACTGAAATGTTCTAACTTAATTTGGAATTTTACCAGAAAGAGTTCAGAAGCATACTGAGTGTTAATTGTTCCAATTCAGAACAGTGTGCTGCAAACAAACGAGTAAGAAGTGTTCATGTAGCCTAATCTCTCAGTAAAACTTGAGCTACCTGTCTTCTGACAACCATCTTGAGATGTGGGTAACTCCAGGTGGGGTCGTGCCTTAAAGGTTGCTAATGTTTAAGGTTAGGAAAGGAGCTGGGTTAGGTTAACGTAAGGAGTGGAGGTGACTTGCATAAATTACTGAAAGTGTCTTGGAAAAGTATGGAGAAGTTCTGGGGGAAGGTGCAGTTTTTAGCTACGAGGGACAGTTGAGATATTCTGAAAAGATAATGTTCCTATTTATAGTGTATTGGTGGTGATGAATGAGATATTCCCACCTCCACCCCTTGCTGGATTCTGGGTAGTGGATGAAACTGGAAGTTTGGTCACTGTCCCATTCAGAAGATTATCCATTATTTCAATAATCACTGCTCTGCGGTGGAACCGTGACGGCTGCGGCCCTCCATCCTGTTAGAGTCTCTAAAGGCTGCACTCCTGTCTGCGGCTGCTGAAGCTGTTCCTGTGTTGTCTTTAACCATTGAATGTTGTTTTGTCTGTTTCTTTGTGAAGCTGTCCTTCAGTTGCCTGTTGCTTTACTAATGTTTTTTAAAGCCAGGAAGGCATCTGGTAATAGTAGGAATATGTAACTTTGCGTAGCAGTGCTCTTCTGAGGCACCAGGAATGGGGTTGCTGCTGGAAGGGTACAGAAGAAGCTTGCTTCTTCCCTGCTGTTTTTTTTCCAGGCAGAAAGACCAGTGTATGACAAAAGAAAGTGACATTCATTTCTACTACTTCTACTGTTACTATTTTTCTTTGACACAGATGAAAATTTTCAGCTGTGCCGTTTTTCTTCTTTAGAATAAAAATGAGAAAAGGTAATAAAAGTTCTGAAGAAAGCTTTTAGGGATGCTGTTACTGTTTCTCTAGAGAAAGGGATGTTAATGAGATACTAGCTTTTGCATCTTTGCAGTTGAATCTATCATGGCTTTGCAGGCAAGTAAAAAATATTCTCTGCAAGCCATATAATTAACGCATTAATAGCAGCTCTGTTTTTATGGTCTGCAATGCATTCTACTTGAATGGCTTTTTTTTAAAAAAAGACAGTTGAACTTGGGCTGGCTCTTTGCGGTGTTTCGGGCTGTGCCTGCAGGTGTAGAGGCGCAGCCGGTCAGCGCACCCACGGTCTCACTGCTGAGCACGTGTGTGATTCCCCCAGAAAGCCTCCCTAATTCCAGTCACAGTTATGTGCCACGGAAAATTTATGTGTAAGGTTAGAAAGGTGGAAATTCTTCCATGTAAAGTGCATACAAACATTTTTTTGTGTGTGTGTGCATGGAAATGATAGTTTTCAGAAGCAGCTTATATGTCCCAGCGAATAGGCTTGTTTTTTCAATTGAAGCGTGAAGTAGACTGTACTTGGAGAGCAGGAGGGGAAGAAACCTGCTGATGGTGTTAGAGAGCAAAATCCATGGTGACTTCTAACAGAAGAGGAATAAAGTGTGCTATCCTGGTTTGCAGGTCTTCAGAAGAAATAACTTCTTGTTTTGGTTTGGGTGGTTGCCAGTACTAGTAGTTTTGATAAAACCTTCAATGTAGTGCTGCTGTAGCACGGAGAGGGAAGAGCTGGCTTATGTCACTCCAGTTTCTAACTCCTCCTGGTCCGTGAGCGTGTCTGGATACACTGTGGAATGGAAAATGAGTATCGATCCAATTATTTTAGAAGGCTGTCACTTGCAGCAGTCCTTCCCAGGCAGTGTTGTGTTTCTCACTGGATGCAACTAAATCTCACTGTAAATCTCTGATAGTGTTGTAAATAGTATTTTGAAATGTCTGGTAGGCTTTTACCTTTGATAAGGGCAGCAGCAAAAACGGTTGCTGAATGTTTCAACATAAATCGAAAAATCTGAAATAAATCCTTCTTGAGTGTATTTTCAGATATGACAGGTAAATAGCCATCTCCATTGACTTTTTGAGGTGATATTTGGGTGTTTGGATATTTGAGCAGAAGTAAGAGAAGCAGTTTGAATATAGATGAGGGTGGCCATAGTGGAGTTCTTCTGTCACTTGGTTACTTTGACAGCTGTATCACGTTTACTCAAAGTGGAAAACTTAGAGCTGGTGGGGTTAATGAAAAAGAAATAGACTGATGCACAGTTTGAAAAATAGAGTTCTTCTAAATGTTGCTTCCAAAAAGAAAGGGGAGCACTTAGACTGTCCTAAATAATGGCTGTCCTAAACGAACACAGCTTGTCTCACTCAATAGTCTTTAGTTACAGTTTTTTCCAACAGAAAACAATATTTTGGAGTTGATTAAATGAACATAGATGACTGTGCTTAAATCTAAGATACACTTAAGGCTTGAAAACTGTAACTATTAACAAATTTTACTTAAATGAACAAAACTGAGGGCGTTATGACAGTGGAAATCTTAATTCAGGCAAAGATGGTGGTAGAACATACTCTTTTTTTGCCCATTTCCCTCTTTGTCAGTCTGAGAGTTGTGTTTATTCCTATCACTTATGCAACTTATTCCTAAGCAATATATTTACACTGTCGGACTGTAGAATAAAATACCTTACCAATAGATGAAACCTTCAATATCAGTGGCTCTATGTCAGCTAAACCATACTGATTCTATTTTTTTTGAAAAAACACATAAACCCTAACATTTAATTAGGAAGTCAAAACTAATTGATCAATATAAATGAAATATTTATCCGTGCCACAACAGTACACGCATTTTCCTCCCTCTGCTACTCAGCTTCCTACATGCTAATCTTTGTGTGCTAAAGCTTTCTTCCTCTAATTTCTATGTTTGGTTACAGTTTAAAAAAAAATACTTAAAGGGCTTTTAGTTTATATATGAAGTGGAATTAAAATTTAAGAGTCAGTTCCTGAATATTTGGTCTATGAATTCTGGTTTGGATTTTTTTAGTAAGGACATTTATTAACGGTGTTCCCCTAGGAATAACTTGAAAAGGTTGAAGAAATTAAGCAAGTTGAAGTGACGTTTAATGTTAAAAGTACCGGGAAGTCACTTGTCATTTAGGGCATATAAACAAGTGCTCCATCCCTACTTGCTGAAGAATGCTACTTAAAAGTAATTTGAATGTAACAGCTGAATAAAAATTTCTAACTTCAAGTGCTCAAGTAGAAAAGTGCTAGTAATAATTTAGTGCTATTTCCAGTACATAATAGAAGGCTTTAGAGCAATGTTCAATGTTTTACACACACAAAAAAAAAAAATAAAAAAAAAAATCACAAATACACCGGAAAGATGCATGGATGCATGTGCAGCAGAGTTTGCTCTGTTTGTTTCCAAATACCGAGTCTTATTTTGGATTGCCATTTATACATAAAGTGCAATTGCTCTTCAGAATCCTGTTGTATCCAGAAGCAGGAGATCATTATAGTTTTGATACAAACAGATTTTCTCCAGGCAACCAAGCCTGAATAAGTAGATTAACAAAAAAAAAAAAAAAAAAAAACCAAAACCAAACAACTGTAATTTGGGTGGTGATTTGTTGCCAGACAGTAGTGAACTTCCCCAAAGTGTGACTTCCACTGCATTTTAGAAGTATGAATACCGTTTGCAGCGCTTATTTGGGAATATCTATACAATCCAAAGATAAAACTGAAGGAAAAATCTCAATTCAGATTTTTAGGCCTACCCTAGGCTGAATTTGCAAGAGGATTCACATCCTAGCCTTGATTCGGTTCTAAATTGAAAACTGAGACTTCCATTTATTTTGGAAATGTAAATTAAAAAAAAAAATCCTAACATTTTATGCAGTTAATCAGTGAACTAATGACTCCCCATCCCTGCACCGTTGAGCATCCCCTTGTGAATCTGTACTAATAATGCTGTTTTTTACCAATTTGATACTTGCGGCCCAGCTAGACCAAATTCTACTTGATTTGTGATGTGCTGACTACTGGATCATCTTTTAGAGATTTTAGAGAGAAGGATGTAGTCCTATCAAATTCTGTATTGATGGAGTTGCTTGTAAATGTGTGATTAAAACCAGCAGAAATACTGTGCTGTGATAGCCTGTAAGCATGCTTACATGTTTTCAGCTAAACATTAATCTTAATCTAAACCATAATCATAATTGTAGATACTTCCTCCCTTCAACGTGCTGTCTGTAAGGGCTAAAAGCACACAGTTCTTGAGTTTTGTTAATAAACCCACTTTATTAATAATGCAAATGCTGTAGTTTCACAAAGTGAAAACACTGATGCTATTTTTACCTGTAATTTCTCTTTAATCAGTTTTTAGAGAGTCATTGGTGGTTTTGATTGTGTTTGGTTCCTTCTTCCTGTCCCTTTTATGGTATCTTGAGCTAAATGCAGCAGAGCAATTAAAGCCTGTCCACTAAAAAAAAAAATAAAATCTTAAAAAGGGAAGGTTTAATTTGAACAAAAATTTCTAGGAGAATGATTGCCTTTAGGACATAAAGGTGCATTAGGGCTCTTAGGAACTTGCTGTGGTGTATTATTTTTTTTTTTTTTTTAGGAATATAAAATAGATGTGTTTATATACACAACACCTACAGATTTTGATATAGTATTTTCTCGTTTTATATTTTGTTCAGCATTTACAGCCGAACAATACCAGCAACATCAACAGCAACTGGCACTAATGCAGAAACAGCAGCTTGCACAAATTCATCAACAGCAAGCAAATAGTAATTCCTCTGCCAACACATCACAGGTGAGGGATTTGTCTGTGCTATGATTTATCCCTCATTGTTTCCCACCAGGGTTCATCTCTAATTGTCAACTGTTGCCATAGAACCTTGAAACTAACCAACAGGAAAGTGGCTTTCGCCTGAATCTACATCATAGCCATTCTGTAAAGTGTTTAGAAGGGACACTGCAGGTGAGTGTGGCAGGCATTGCCTCTGCTCCCTCTTAACAAAAAAAAAAAAAAGATGGGTCAGTCAATTAATGAAATTTTCAAAGCCTTAGAAATATGAATTGCAGAGATCTCCAGCCATGTCATTGTCCTCTTGATAACAGGGGATTTCTAGAGCACAATTTTTAGTTAATAATTAAGGCTAATTCCTAAATAAGTCCTCCATACAGCTGTGGAAGTGTCTAATATTCATAAGTGTGTAGTGCTTACAGTGGTGAAGGACACATAAAAAGGTTCAGAAGTTGTTGCAATCCAAACCTCTGAGTCTCTGAATTGGGTTTGGAATTTCATGAAAACAAGTTGACCTGTGAAACAATGTTGTTCCATAGAACTTTGGAAATAAGTTTATTTGTATTTTAAATAGTTGTGGGGATTTTCTTCTCTGTTGTTATAATGGAGCTAAAAGTGCATGGAAAAAAAAATCACAGTTCAGATTTTAACTAGTTGTACCAAATGCTGATGGTTTGGTCTGAGAGAATGACCAGGCTGCAGTTCTGATTTACACATAATGAGTTTTGTTCTACTAGTTTGTGTGTAGCTTTAAAATGGGAAGAGTACTGACTTTTGGGAGCCTCAATCACATATATTTGCCACCATTGTTCTTTTTAGGGTTTTGTTTCCAAGACACTGGATTCTGTTAGTGCTCAATTTGCTGCTTCAGCTTTGGTTACATCAGAACAACTGATGGGATTCAAAATGAAGGATGATGTGGTGCTTGGAATTGGGGTGAATGGCATTCTTCAAGCCTCAGGTATGCCGCTCTTCAGCAGAGTTTGGTTGCATCTCGGTTTTCACAGTGGAGATATGTCTGTCTGGAGCTGAGTGTTTTCTGAAAAATGAGCTTCCTGTTCTGTTTTTCTTCGGCAGGAGTGTACAAGGGCTTACACCTCAGTAGTACTACACCGACAGCACTTGTCCATACAAGTTCATCATCAACAGCAGGTTCAGCCTTGTTACAGCCTTCAAATATAACGCAGACTTCAAGTTCCCACAGTGCACTGAGTCACCAAGTAACTGCTGCCAATTCTGCGACAACTCAGGTTCTGATTGGGAACAACATTCGATTAACTGTACCCTCATCAGTTGCCACTGTAAACTCTATTACCACACTCAACGCACGACATATACCTAGGACTTTAAGTGCTGTTCCATCATCTGCCTTAAAGCTGGCTGCAGCCACGAACTGTCAGGTGCCCAAGGTTCCGGCTTCGTCCTCTGTGGATGCAGTACCAAGGTAGGTTTCTTACAGCTGCTTATGTTTTCCGGTCTTTGTTTTGCTTGATAAATATATTTAGGGCAAATAAGAGCAGTTGTATTAGATCAGGTTGGCTTAAGTTAATGTTGTGTATAATGGTGGTCAAAATGGTGGTCATACTTGGGGAGGAATACAATAGACAGACTTTTACACTGAGAGTTTTCCAGGATGTTCTGCCAGCTCCCAGATCAAAAATGTTAGCTTGAGAGTGAAACTTAATGATCTGTTAGTACCGTGCCATATAAAAATTATCCACCCTTGAGTACAGCTTTCAGCTCTTCCTTTCTACATGAAGGCTGAACGTAATTTTCCAAAATTAAATATCTGTCCTTAAAAGTGAGCCTACCAGGAATGAATGCAGGGTAGATTTGGCCCAGCTGTGGTCAAAGATGTTTCTGTAACTTGAACGCTGCAGAAGACTTCAGAGGATGTATTCTGCTTTGTGTATTTCAACATTTGGGAAAAATATTTGTCACATTCTTTAGCTATAATAACCATTTTTCATTTCAAAATTGCCGCTCCTAATTTCTGATGTCTCCATTAGTTGAAGATATTTGGCTAGAAGATGAATTAAAGAAGGTGAAACAGGTAGTCAGTTCAGTGTCTCCTTAGGTAATTCCAGATCTTATGACTGGTGGCTTCAGCAGCAGCTTCTTTTATTGCATATTTTTTATTACTTCATCACAAATTTAGATGCTTAGAACACACTTTTTTTGTGTCCTATATGACATAGTGTCCAGAGGAGAGCTGCCAAGCTTGTGAGGGGTCTAAAGAACAAGTCATCTGAGCAGAGGCTGAGGGAACTGGGAAATGTTTAGTTTCCCTGAAACTAAAGGGGCTGAGGGGAGACCTCATTGCCCTCTACAACTACCTGAAAGGAGGTTGTAGAGAGGTGGATGTTGGCTTCTTTACCCAAGAGAACAATGACAGGACCAGAGAAAATGGTCTGAAGTTGCGGCAGGGGAGGAGGTTTAGATTAGATATTAGGAAGAATTACTTTCCTGAGAGTGGTCAGGCACTGGAACAGCCTGCCCGGGGTGGTGGTGGAGTCACCATCCCTGGAGGCGTTTAAGAAACGTGTAGATGTGGCACTTCAGGGCCTGCTCTAGTGGCTGAGACTGTAGGGGTTGTTTTTCGTGTGTGTGGGGTTGGACTCGGTGATCTCAGAGGTCCTTTCCAACCGTGATGATTCTGTGATTCTGTAGTAGTTTATGGGGAGGCGTTTCAGTGTGGCAAGTGTTCAAAGTGGTCGTTGCTGGGAGTGAAGCGCACGGTAAGTGTGGAAGTGTGAGCTGAGGGTATTTCATGCTTTTCCATGTGATGCCTTCGCTGCGTGTTCTCAGCCCTCCAGTGCTGATGACCGCGGAGTAGCGTTTGCGATCCTTTGCCGGTCTTGTTAATTCTTTTATTGTTATTTCAACAGGGAAAACCACGAGGCGGAGAAGCCAGCACTGAACAATATAGCGGACAATACAGTAGCAATGGAGGTGACGTAGTTTCCGTGGGAGTGAAACTGCAGCCTTGGGAACTTGTTTAGGTGCTATGCATCAGTAGCATTTTGAATGCAAGGGATGATGGAATGCCGCACATTGCGTTTCCATGGCAGCTGTGGGGACTTGACAGCGATGCACATCTCTCATGCTTTGGTTTTTCTTTTCTTACTGTTAATAGGGAAGAATCAACATCTGTAAATTAACAATACAGCAATTATCTGTACAGTACTGCATATTTGTAATACCCTTGTATATATGTTACTTGAATACGAACCTGTTCATTTGTGATGCTTTGCACTTGGGGTGGGGGGAGGGAGGGAAACAAACCGCAACAAAGTAAGAGTGTGAGATGTGAGATTGTATAGAGATGAAAAAGTGTCATCACATCATGTGCATGGTGCGGAACCTGCTGTTTTATCTATTTATTGTGCCGTGTTTACAGTTTTTTGTACACTGTACCTTCATTGGTTCCTGTGCTGTAGTAAATGTGTTAGGTAGCTGTGGACTCCTTGGTATTTTGTAAATGGTATAACATAACTTGGTTCCCCTCTGGGTCCCTGAGTTTTCTGTGTATCATGTGAAAAATGGTGACATACATACAGAATTTTTTAAAAAGGCATCAGTTTAAAAATGGGGAATGTACTGTTCAATGGGGATCTTCCTGTTTGAGTATCGTAAGACAAGTAACAAGCTAATAATGAAGTCTGAATTCTCCCATCCTCGCTCGTCCGCAGGCATGTGGGCAGTTCCTGGTACTTAAAGCACTAAGGTTTTGTTGCTGCTCCCCTCGTTAGTTCCCATTTCCTTGCGCACCAAAAAGTGTTAGTATGCAAATGGAGTCCTTACAACTGGAGTTTTTATGTTGTCTTGCCCTTTTTGAAGACATTGTATTTTTTTATTGTATAACTGTTTTTAAGACTTCATTCTTTACTTGTTCTTAAGAAAAAGGATATAAGGGAGAAGAATGCAGTAATTGCTGTACGTGTATCATCATTCCAGTTTCTAAAACAGCCAGCTTTTTTCCTTTTGAGATTCTCCAGAAGGCTGCAAGGCCAGAACCACAACTATCGGGTGCCTTCCTTTGGAAATATTTGACCTCTCTTCTGTGAAGAGAATGGTACTTAACAGACTACTATTAGTGCTTTGTCAGTACCGAAGTCTGAATGCCCACTCCAATGGCATACATTATCCTTAAGGTTTTTAATCCCACCTGGAAAAATTGTGACAGAACTCTCACAAAATAAACCCAGGGCATTACATGTTGACAAAAAAGTGTGGTTGTGTTTTTTTAATTTCAAGTCCTGTGATTGTTCTTGTTTTTAGCCAGAGGATTTGATCTTGTGAGGTAGCCATCCTTAGAGAGGAAGTAAGGGCTATGTGGTGGCAGCTGTCGGCACTTCTGCCCATGGTAACACTAAAGACAGTAGAAAAATCTGTATTTTTCTTGATACTTTTGTAAAAACTGTCAGTTACTGGAAGGGCATTTCTCAAGTGGGAAGGCAGTTACTGGTAAGATTCTTCCAAAGTTGCCTGTTCAGAATCACAAATGGAAATGTGATTTCCACATTTGGAAATGTACAAAGAAATGTCATTTTTAGATATGCGTGTCCTACCTGCCACAGAAAAGTTTCTCAAAAAGAGCATCTCATCCTTCTGATTCAGCTTAAATGTCCTAATAGAAAGGAGATTACTCTTTCCTAGAGCTATTCGTGCATACCAGCCATTGTACGGGTTTGGTATCGACTGTGAAGCAGTAGGGGACAACATCTAAATGTTTAAGCCGTTGCCCAGCCTTATCTCCAAGAACTTGGACCGGAAAGACTTGAGTCAGTGTCAGAGCACACATTTGCTGTGACCCTTTATGAGGGAGGGTACTGGGCCTGGGCCTCCAACAGTGTCCAGATGCGAGCCTCAGCTTCTACGGCAGACTTCAATGTATGGGAGAAGAGAGTGACGGATACATTAAATGCCATCTCAGTTTCAAGCAAAAACCCTGTTCCCTGCTGGGAAATCATGGTAATGCTTGATCAGAAAAGGGTGTGGGAGGAGGTCATTAGTCTGAGGTCATCACTACCACTTGCCTTTTTCAGTGGTTAAAGGTCCAAATTAAGACCTAAAACAGAAGCCTTGTGTTACCTGTTTAAAAATGGATTACTTGAGTTCCTTTAATTTCCTTACAGCCCTTTTGTTGCACTGGAAAATAAGATGCATCTTTCCTTCTTATCTCCTCCCTTGAAAACAGGAGGAACAGTTGCTGCTGTTCATGGTGTGACGACAGAGCTGAAGGAGGCAAAGTCACACTGGAGAGGACCTTTCCTGGAAGATAGTATGAGTTAAAGGACAGTGGCACCACGTTCCAGACCACTAGTCACACCTAGTGATCAGTTGCTGTTGCCTTTGGGGAATCAAGGTGAAGGATGTGGTTGCCATCTGGGTGATTATTTATTGCGTTGCTGAGAAGAAAATAAAAAATATGTTGGAAGTTTCTAAACGCAGGAGAATTGGATTGCCACAGCAGAAATCCTACATCCATGAAAACCTGAGTTCACAAACAATGTTGGCTGAAATGCGGAATTTGCATGAATACGTATTGACTCATCGCTGGACTGCCCTAAATTTGGGGAGAGTTTTCTGAAGACCTACCTGTGAAGTACCACCAGGTGGAGGTGAACAAGTGGCAGAATGAACAACTGGAGAAGTGGATTCCAGAAATACAGGTGGATTAGTCCATACAGCAAACCCAAAAGTACCACCACCAGATGCCAAAATGTTGCTGCTTCAGGACGAGTAGTGTTGGGAGCAGGCTGTGTGAGCTCTCGGATCGCTAAAACTCCAGATATACATGTCTGACTAGGAGACAAGTGAGTCCAAACTGATGAAAACGGTGCAGATTAAAATTGTGGACTTTGTGATGCTGCTGGTTGCATGTTCTCCAGGTGTATGAACTCTTCCTGCTCCTCGCGTGTGAGAGCTCGCTGCGGGGGATAGTCACAAGTTGAACTTTGTTATCCCTGAGTGTGTCTGGGGCAGTGAGTGTGCAAGGCTTGTTGGCACTTGAATGGGATTAACAAATCTACTGCTTCTTTCAGTAGGGAAGGTGGTCACATCGAGCACTGGTTTATTTTTTTTTTCCCCCAAAGGTTGCAAAAAAGTAAATTAAAAAAATCCCCAGGTGGGAAGAAAGAGTATGAGAATCTCTCCATTAGGGAAGTAATTTACAGGAAATAATTTCTTCACCAGTAATGGGAGAAGGCCAGGACTGAGTGAAGGAGCACGGGCTGCATTGATCCGTATCAGAAGGAAGAGGGGAAAACCAGGAACAAACCTGCTTTGTTTGTTGTGTTGAGATTGTTCTATGGGAGATAAAGCGAGTAGTTATTTTAAAGGAGTAAGCTTCAGTAATCTACAAGAATGAGGCTGTAGGATAAAAATGTTCTGAGCAATTAGTGAGCCAGGCGTGTTAGTGTTGATCCAGGTCACACAGTTCAATTCTTTTAAAAAAAAAAAGTTAATTAAAAATAAATAAAAAATAGTCCTATTGCTGAAAGTACCTCAGAGCTGCAGAAGTAGGGCAGCTGGACACATCAGCCAGTTAATGTGGCGGAGCGGGAAGGAGAGCTGTTCAGAGGGGTCAGGAAAGGTTTGCTTCTCCCAGAAACCTGATGCTCAGCTCGGGAGGTTTGGGCTCTGTGTTCCCCAGCGTCGCAGGGGCTGGGAAGGGCTCGCAGCCATCGGATGAACTGGAGTCAGGAGCCTGTTCCTCGCCATGAGGTGGCAGTCTGAAACAGCAGAAAGTAAATGCTGGCTGAGATTTTTTGGGGCCGTGCTAGAAACTCTGCTGCAACTCTGCTGCGTTACTGGGGCTGTTTTTGTATTCAAAGATCAGTGAAAGGATGGATTTTAGCGTTAGCTGATCTTTCCCCATGTCAGGTTGGTGGGATGGGCCACATCCTCTGTTTACACGTGCAACAGCAAAACCACCCACATTCAAGATTCTGTTAAAACTTCTATAGTCTCTCTTCTTGTCCTGTTTTAAGGCATCTGCTGAAGGAATCCTACCCTGAAGACATTGAAAGAAAGAGGTAGATGCTTTTCTGGTGTAGAGAGCTCCTCTCTCAGCTGGAATTACTGCTCTGGTCAGGGATGGAGGGAGCAATTTCCATTCCAGTTTATAAATTGTGTTGTTACCTGAGTCTAGGTATTGGCTATAGCTGCTGTTCAGGAAGTGGCAGGAATGGGAAGAAGCTAAAAAGCAGCAAAGTGGGGCTTTAGTGAAACTACCAAATCATTACTTCACTGGTTTAAAAGTAGTTTTATAATTTTTTTCTGTTCCGTAGTATAAGTGTTTCCAAATGTTTGCATACCAAAGTCATGCATCAGTCATCACATACTGCTGACCCTGTCACTTTCTGCTCGTGCTGACAGGCAGGCAGTCCACAGTTATGCTGGAGGCTGGTTACATCCATTTCTTTAAGAGCATGTCCTCTTTAAATCCAGTGTAAGTGCAGACGATGGTGCTGCTTCCCCTGCCCTGTGGGGGATGTGATCCTGGGGGTGGCTGTGGGCTGTAGGCACTTACCTGCCCCGGCTGAGCCCGCGCTGTCAGTGGCTGGGGAGCGCTGTCAGTGTGGCAGAACTGACATGGTTTACTAACAGGATGCAATGACTTAGCAGCGGTAAAAAGACATGCTTTCTCTCCAGGTTCCACGGTAATTCCCATTTTCCTCATGTCTGTTTAAGTGTTTAAGCAATTCAGTCCTCCATATTCAGTCCTAGTCAGCGCTAACGGGCCTCTGCTGACCACAGCACTGGGCAATAAACGCAGATAAAGTATTCCAGCACCATCGGGCCAGAGATGATGCTTAATGTGTCAGGTGTTCATTTTAAGTCCCCATCTCATTTTGTTCCAGCCCTGCTGTAAAAGCAGCTGTTGCTACAGCTCAATTGGCTGGTTTTACGTGGCAGAGCTGTCAGTGCCATTACCAGCATTTTCTGGATTCAGTAGAAGATCAGTTTGGTGAGAGACGTGAGGTGTTTACAAGTCCTTTTTCGACAACATGGTATCTCAGGTATCCAGGGATTATAAACCAGCAGTGCTGATGGAGATAAAATAATTTTCACTACAGTCTGTAGACTTTCTATCCTTTCATTTGTAGTTTTCAGTGCCAGTGTAAATCAGTCTGTAGCTGCCAGTAACACTTGCCTCGTGGATATCTCTCATGATGGTTTATGTTCCTGAAAGAATGTTTCAGGAAGCAGGAACTGTGGTGAGGCAGCCAAAGCAGCTCGCGGGGGCAAGTGTTATCTGTCTGCTAATGGCACAGAGCTGTTGACTTCTGCTTCAGGGAGATGGTACTTCCAGGGATGTCCCAATAAGGGCTTTATTCTTGAGATGCTTGGTTTTTAATAAGCTATAGTTCTCTGTGTAGTGTGTTTGCTGTAAAGATGCCCCCATAAAACCTTTAGGGAGTGCAAGACTTAAAACTGAAAAAGCAGATTTTGCCTATGGTGGCTCACGGTAAGGACAGCAGGAGATTAGAAGCCTTTAACTAACACAGAAAAAAACCCACAGAGTTTAAAGATTCTTCGCAGGTCAGATGCCATTGTACAGAAAAGGTACTGAGTAATTTTCAGTAAGGTACTGAGAAATTGGTGTCCCTTCCAGCAGTGATGTGTCACTAACTTGACACTCAACCCCTGTTCCCATGAGTACGTCCTGCTTGGGGGCACCTGTCAGTGAACCAGCAACATCCTTGAGGTCCTTCTTTGGGACTAGAGTCACCTTCAGCACCGGAGACGCGGTGGAGGTGCAGCAGATAACAGTAGGTACAAAGAGTGCAAAACAACCTTCCAGTGACTCAAGTCTTAGACAATGTTCCCACTTTTTTACAGTTTCTCAGAGAGATACAGACCAGGCCATGCCCACTGCCTTCAGGTTCCTTAAAAGCCCATGTTGCATTCAGTACGGAGACTTTCCAAGAGTTTCCCGGCGTGCCCTTGAATAATCCATTTGTTCCCCTCAGGAATGACATGCACAGCATGTGTCAGATCACTCACAATCAGCTTTAATCAAGCTTTAAGATAAAGCGATAGTTGCTTAGTACTGTAGGCTTGAAAAACAGAACGAAGTTACAACCAAAGAAAGTGAGAGTGTGTGTCGTTAGCAGTCTGATCACAGCTTCTCAGGGGCTGCTTCTGTCTTGGCACCATGAACCAGCCCCACAGAAACTGTCCCCAGTACAGATTTAGCCTGAAATTTTCCTAAACTTGCACCTCTCACAGCTCTACCTTGAAGCCCGATGGCTGGTGTCCCGCAGAGCAGCCGCTCTGGCCAGGCCAGGCCTTCCCCCTCCTCACCTGCCTGCTCTGGCACCAAGACACCACCCACTGAAATGGGGGACTTTGTGTTTTCCCTCCTGACTAATGCTTTTCTGATCAAGGTGTGTAATTTCTTAAGGAGGTCACACTCTTGACTTACAGCTCAGTTTGCAGTCGGGAGCAGCTGGTGCACAGCTCTGCAGCTTGGCTGAAATACAGGGGCACGGGGACCCCAGAAGATCTCCCAGGAAAGCTAAAACCATTCCTCTGCCTGGGTGCCGGGAAGGAGAGCTGTGAGCTCACGGTCCACAACAAACCCATTTTTAGGAAGATTTCCCCCTGTACGTTCCAAGAAACCACCCAAGGCTCTGCCAAACCAGGGTAGCAGACACATGTGCCAGCAGCAGGAGCAGCAGCAGCGTCTGACACTGCAAATGGCCGTCCAGGCTCACATTGGTGGTGATGAGACAACTGTAATGAAGATCTGAGTTCTTTTGCTATGAGTTTATTCACGTGAGTTAAGAGCTTTAACGTGCTCCTCTCACAGGTAGCCCAAAGGGCTCTGCCACAGCCCTCAGCACTGGTTCAGTGGCTGCTGGAGCAGCGCAGGGAGTGGTGCTGCTCTGAAGAGTTAGAGCAGAGCTGCAAGGATGTCCAGAAGATGAAGCACACCTGGTGGTAGGAGCCACGGAGCTGCCTCATTCAATGTGCCATGGAGACCTGAGCGCAATATCCAGGTGCCAACAAGGAGAGCAGTGGCAGGACAATACAAGGCCCTTCAAGCTACACATAATTTACCAGGTATGATCATTTATGCTTAGAATTACCAAAAGTCTGGTGGATTGAGGCTCCTAGAAATGTTTAAATCAGGACTGCATGTTCTTCAAAAGGAGCCATGGATTAGGTTAGAGAATATTCAAGGGCAGTCCAGCAGTGTGCACAGTGCAGCAGATCCTGGTGCCCAGTGACAGGACCAGGGGCAATGGGCACAAACTGGAACACAGCAGGTTCCCTCTGGTCAGGAAACACTTCACCATTGAAGGTGACTGAGCACTGGCACAGGGTGCCCAGGGAGTATCCATTCTTGGAGATCTATGTGGTCCTAGGCAACCTGCCCTAGGGTTTGGACTAGATGACCTCCAGAGGTCCCTTCCAACCACAATCTCTCCTGGCTTCAGGATCTACTGGCAGAACGCAGAGTAGGCCATCATTCCCTACTCAGCTCCTTCAATGTCTTGGTTTTGTGAATTCAGGAGCAGTACCAATTCCCAGCATACTCACATGCGGGACAGAGAGCAGGATTTCATCCTGGTATGTGTTCCAGTCTAGGTCCTGATAACCTTCCAAAAATCACTATTCCAGTCACGTGCTGCTATTGGTTCAGGCTTGAACACACTCTGAATAATTGTTGGTGAATCTGGGGAACTTTACGGACAAGTTAATATTATCTAATTACAATTATCCCACATACAGCTGCTGCTGAGCTTTAGCAATCAAAACTACAGTTTCATTTTCTGTAAACATTCCTGATCTGGCTAATGTAGTATGAAATTATTTTGTGCCACAAAAAAATAATGTGTAAGCTATACTCAAAAAGCAGAATGAAATTATACCAGTGTTGCCTACATTGACATAGTTCATGGATTTTGTTTGCCACATATGACCAATTTCTTTGAAAGTTAGTGTATACATCTGAAATAAACTCTCTTACACCGGATAAAGACTAAGGTTAAAAATTAATTACTTTGAAAACAGCACTATCACAACTAGCTTCTTCAGCACATTTCTGAGTAAATACTCAGAAATCAGAGGTCTTAAGATCTTTTTATGGGTTCCCTTTTTGTTTGTAAGGTTGATCTTTGCTACAAACCCTCTCATAACAA
>JAOTQQ010000012.1:14780218-14833846 GCA_026546715.1 Gallinago undulata
CAGAGGTCTTAAGATCTTTTTATGGGTTCCCTTTTTGTTTGTAAGGTTGATCTTTGCTACAAACCCTCTCATAACAAACCTGGTTAAAAGTTAAATATGGTTTGAGGCCAGCACAGAATATAAATGTACAATTGCTGATGTCAATCCTAATTTTGTGACATTTCAGAAAGTTCATTAGAGTTTAAGGATTCCCCATGTTTAAAATGCCATTTTGCTTAATGCTGAGGGGGAAGGAGTGGAGTTGTTCAGAGGCAGAGGGACAGGAGCAGTTGTTTGTCAAAGGAACAAACCCACATCCCTGGGAAAGGGATTTTACTGCATTTGAATTCACTAAGAACTGAAGCCTGGAGCAGCTTTCAGGAGCAAAAGTCAATTGGTGGAAGGCCCAGATGGCCTGGGAGCTCTTGCTGGTCATGGAAATGAGACAGAACTTCTAAGGAGGGACAGACCTTGCTAAATTACAGCCCCCTGTTAATTCCAGAGCTCACCCTTCAAATCAAATCAATCAAATAGCATCGTGCTGGAATATCTCTGCTTAGAAAGACCAAGGAACCACAGTCACCTTTGAAGAGTGTGCACACCGGCTGGTTTCCAGGGGTTCTGAATGCATCTCTCTTGCACCCTGTGTCCTTCTCTCTGAGCCATGGAGGTTGCTACAGCCAGTTATGTTGTCTATAAACAAAGAAAACAGGCAACTGTCACTCTGTCTCCACTTCTAATATTGTGACTGATCTATGAAGAACATACAGCTTGCATAAATTGAAGAACTGGACTAAAGTAAAGGAGAGCTATGAATGGGAGCTGGGATCTTCTGAGCCTGAGTTGAAGGCATCACAATGTTTCCCTTTGTAGTGCTGGGTTAGTGTCTCACCTCTGCTACATTTCCTCTTTCAGTGAGGTGAATGCAGTGGCACTGCGCACAAGAAAAATAGCTGATGTTAAACCTGGAAACTGGTGTTGAAATCGGAAAGTGCTCCGGGTTTCAAGCACTAAAGATCTTATTGATTTCACTGTGTGGATTCATTGTCACGAAGTCACTTTTGATTTGCAAGAGTGAATTATACTATAAAAGTAGCTTAGCAGTGAGAGAGAAAATACTGTAACTAGAGCCACCCTCCCGAGAACACCAAACCCTTGGCTGGCCCTGGCAGCTGTCCTCCCTCCATGTCTCAGTGCACAATCACCGCAACGGAGAAACCTCGTCATTTTGAACTTCAAAAATGAAAGCAATCTTTATTTACAGTTACACCCAGTGGCCATTGTGCACAGGAAGAGCGTGATTATAAAAATACAGTTAGGACAAGTCTTACAAGTCTTCCCTACCTGGCTGTGGCAGGCTACATAATAACCTCATCAGATTAGATAAACTGCAGCGATGCCCCTGCAGAGATGCAGAGCAGATTGTACCTTTTTAAAGTTTATGCAGACCAGAGCTGTCACTTGTGGGGACGCAGTCAGGGCCTTGGCAACTCTGAGCCTCTCTAGATTCCTGTAGGACCTGGAGCCTCAGAGAAAAATTCCCCTGGAAGGCAAGGCTGGCTGCCCTAAAGTATTTCTCCTGGCACTGTATTTGCACACCTGAATCTCTTCTGCAGTGCCTGCCTGAACAGGCACTAACCACCCTCCTCCTCTCCCTGAGCCCCCCCCGGATGCTGGCTGAGGGGGTGGAAGGCTCGGACATCGCTCCAGCCTGCAGGGCCAGGAGAGGAACAGAGTGTGAGTGTGCCAGTCAGGTGTCAGGTAGAAGAGGATGTGGCCTGAGAGGCTGTGATACCTGCATGACAGGGGGATGTTCATCTGCAGCCTGGCTACTCACAGGGATGATCCCAGCAGCTGTCGCTCACAGTAGGTACGTAACGTTTCTTTGCTCCACAGATCAGAGGGGTCTGTCTCTGCACTAACAAGTTCTTGCACCGAATTCATACCCCTTTTGAAGCTTTGAGGGGCTACACTGCAGCAGACAGCTGTAAGTTCAGAGCAAAAAGCACTTAGTTCTTATGTATAAAAATATACATAGAGTCAGCCAAAGGACAGTTCTGGATAAGATGCGAGCAGATCCAATTTGGGAGGCAGGACAGTATTTAATCGTCAAAACTAGAGCAGAAGACAGAATCTCATAATGTTGCAATCAATCAATCAATCTGAGCCCACATCAAAGGAAAAGGCTGAGTCCTCCCCCCACCATTTCTGGCCAACACTTCTGTAATGCATTTGCATTTTTCTAGTCCTTTCTCCAAAGGCAACATATATAGTTTTGCAATTTTTTTAAGTGGCACCAAGGACATAATGTTCTAGTTCCGCATCCCTGATGTATCAATTAACTTGAGTGACTTGGAAAGCTTACCTTGAAGTTGTGCACATATTGTTGACATTAAAAAAGAAAATGCTGCCAACATTTGTTGAAGTGCCAAAATGAAAGTGCTCTGTTCAGGCTCACCCCAGCCACCTCATTGTTCCCATCCTATCTCACAGGATAATCAGAAAGTGTCTGGGCGATTCTCCACCCTTTCCTCATTTTCTCTGCAGGGAAGCATGAGATCAGCAGCTTTCTCCTTTTGTTCATTTTTGTCCTTTGCATGGCTACTATTTGTTTTGATTTATTAGAATGTATTTTCTTAAAAAGAAAAAAAATTTGGGGGGTATAATGCAGGGATACCTGCAGCCTAGGGAAGCTGTCTCTTGAGATCCCTTATAGCCAGATCTACCCTACAGAATTGTTTAAGACACTTAAACATTACATTTCTGCTCTGAATTGCCCTACAGAAATTTCTTCCAGGCTGAAGAGGCAGCACAGGGAGATTAACCTGGCTGGGCTAAAGAAAGCCTTTGTGAATACCACTGTACTGATTAGGAGGTTTATATTTGCTGCTTTGGTATTCCAGCATTTAGTGATGGAAGCAGGAGGTGTTACTGGTATAGAAATGCTTATGTATAGCTCCCAGCTAGGTATTAAACATTCAAAGACCCAAGTCTGTTAGTGTCAGGAAATAAATTCCCTGCTTATAACATACAAATGTCAGAGACACACAGAAGCAAACAAAAGCAAGAATTCTGTGGTCTGCAAGATTTAAAAGATATTTTAATAAAATAGGAAGCACATAACTACATCACTAGTTACTCACTGTGATTAGTGGTACTGATACTCACCTATTTTAGAGTTTGGTCACCATTCCAAGTCAACTTCTTTTTCTTTTAATCTGTAAAGTTTTTGGCAACGTCAGATAACAAACCACATATATTTATTTCCTCATGTAAAATCAGGAATTATATCTTTACCTATCAAAACCACAAGTACTAGCTATAGAAAAACCCTTGTTGGTGCAGAATTCCTTTGGTTAAAACTTCCTGTGCTTTAGTGATGCTAATTCTGTGTCTTGGTTATCAGTCCCTTGCTTTCCCAGCTGTACAGCAAATGGGCTAATGACATCAACTAAATGGGATAAGAGCTTCTGGCCACAAGCTAATTCACACTGTTCAAGGCAAGACAGGCCAACAAGAGAAGTGCCTGAAGTGAGGCATGGGTAGCCACTGTTCCAGTAGTACAATGTGTGCTTTTAACTACTGGCAGAATAACAAAATGAAAGAACTTGAGGTCAAAGCCATCCCCAGCCATAAATACCAGGCATTGACTTTAACAACACTTCGCTATATCTGGCGGTGGAATGACATAGAGGGTGATATTTCCATTATGATTAATTTTTTCAGCCTCAGAGGTACCTGTCATTGCTACCCTGTATTACTTCCTTTCATGGATTCCCATTATTTTTTATCCATTTTCATCCATTTTCTGGAGAGTCATTTTTATTATTATCTCAAAACTGCTAAGGAATATAGCCTGCATATGCAGAGTAATCTGAAGAGATTAGCAAAAAATGACAAATTTCCAATTGTTAAACTTTTTTTTTTGTGTTCATCTTTTCATCTGTACGTGGTTCTGCTGTAACGGTTGGCTTCCATTTTCCCAATGTGACACTCCTTCCTCCCCTCCCTGGCAGATAGCCACCCTCCATGTGGGGATTTAAGCAGAAAGGGAAGCAAGGCAAGCTTCCCACCCTCTGCTTGTACCAAGGATTCCTGTGATGAGCATGGAAATTGTGCTCTCCACAGCACTGCCTGGGACTCTCTGGGTTTAGTGGATTTCAGTTGCATGCCATAAAGGATTACCCTAATCTAAAGGTACATGTAGCAGAGGTAATTCACCTTTTAATCCATATTTAGCAAAAGCCTTTCAACACACCTCTGTAATGCAACTGAATACCTTTAGCATTTTAGTACTAAATACTTTAATGGGTAAGGAATAGAAGTACTCTGGACTTTAGAGCCCAGGCATTATGTATGGTACTGATTTCTGTCTGTGTGTTACTGGCCTGAATTGGGAATGGGTTACAGAGAGAAGCTGTAAACAAAATGGTCAAGCAATAAGGAATAGTCTCGAGATAAAAGCTAATTTAGTCTGCTCTGTTTGTATCAAAACAATCTCATAGAAAATAAGTCTTACTAGAGAAAAGAATAAGAGATATACTTCACCTCTGTGAAAATTCTTCCTATCAAATACCCAAAGGAGGCAAGGTAACATGATAGAGAATAGTAACAGATGGTATAAAAACAAATAATAATCAAAACATCAATATCTATTGCTATATTACTTCTACTGAATTCATGGTGCGCTCTGTATGAGTTTCTGATGCATCTTCAAGTTCCTTTAGACATTTACACTATGTATTCTGAAACTAGTAGATTAGAAGCTCTGTAACCCTTCTGGTCAATATTACTTCCTTTGATTATTTTCTCACGTAAATGTTCTTTGAATACAATGTGGCCGTAAGACTTAGGGAACACCACTCACATGCAGAGTACCTGATTGATTTGATATGCATAAATTAGTAATTATGTCAAATTAGGGCCAGATTTTCAAATTCTAGAACCAGTTTATATGTGGTTATCTAGTAAAGCAAATGAGGCCATTATATGTCTTAGCATCTAATTTGCATGTATAATCAAATTTGTAAATATTCATGGCCTCAAATGCATTTCCTTTCTCATTCTGATGATATATGGGAGACTGCTGTGGTCCTCACAGCAGGCTGTAAAGCAAAGGAGACAGCTGCAGTTATCTGTGGCAGGGCACAAGGCAGCCAAGGGATAAGATGGGATGGTTTTGTGATCAAGGCAATTGAACACCTCTCTGGAGACCTAGATCTTGTCATCACATTTGCCACATTCCTCCTTTTGCTGAGATTTGAGTCACTAAAAACAAATGTTTCAGATGTCTGGACAAGTCAATATTTCAAAGGCTAACATACCTAGGGGAGTCTCTTCCAGCAGCCTCTATGGTCAGTAGAGGAGGACAGACTCCTCCAAGGTGATCTGAAATCTCAGGTTACATGCTGCTCCAACCACTGTTTCTCAGTGTGGACTGTGTCACATCTAATTGCGGTCTGCAAAATAAATTAAACTAATTTTTAATTCACAGATATCCTCAAATACATAAGCACATAAACAGCAGGAGGGGAATTCAGAGTTTGGTCCCAGTTTTATTAGCTGGAGGTGACAGCCAGTGCCAATGTTACGTAACATGGATATGCCTAAAAAGCTAATGATGGAGGCTGACAATTTTTGTAAAAAGTGAGAAACATTATCTATAGGAGCTCATCCATTAAGATAAAATTAACTATTATGGGTCTTTGTAATGGTATACTCTGTTTGATTGTTTGATTTAGGACTTCAGCATCTCATCTGATTAAAATAATTAAAAACAGAGTTTTAAATTATTCACAACTAAACTGAGGGGAGCAGCGCTTCAAATGAAATCTAAAAATCATAAAAATAAATAAAAATAATATATCTTACACACAGAAAACAATATTTGATGTCAAGAACTCTGAGGAAACATTTTTTTTTCAGCTTGTGGCCTCCAAATTAGCAGACACTTAATTATCTCTTCACCATCTGCCCCTGGGTAACACTCATCTCTTAGGGTTTGTGACAGTGCAGATAAATTATTCCCTGTGGCTTCTCAAGCAACAAAGTGCATCGTACAACACTTGAACATGACTTTTGCTGATTCCCTCTTGCAGAAGGACTGGGTGAAGCATTGTGCTCTCTGTTTATTTAGAGCTGCAGATCAGCCCATTAGAAATGGTATAGACCTAGTTAGAACTTGAAACAGTATTTCCAAAAAGAAATGCAAAGAAAAGTGGAATGAGAAGAAACAAACAGCAAGAAGCATGGTGGGAGCAGGAGCAACGTCTGAAAGGAAAAGGGAGTTCAAGCCCAAGAGGCTGAGGAGATTCCCACGGGCATCCACCTCCTCCAGCCCAGCCGCTGCAGCAGGGAAAGGGGGGGGGGGGGGAAAGGGTTAACATCTATACCCCCACCTCTTGCTGAGCACAGGGGATAAACATTGGTTGCTGGTACCACCATGGGAATATCAACTCCCACAGATGCACAGGGTGGTGCTGAGGAGCTGCTCCCTGCTCTGGAGCTGCCCACAATCAACAAGGGATGGTGTTTCCTGCCACAGCTCTTCCCGCTTCTGCAGCATCTCCATGGCCAAACGTACAATGGCCTTTGCCTTTTCTCATGCAGCCAGGATTGCATTTCTACATCTGAAAAACAACTGATCTGACAGGGCTCACTATGAATCTCTATCAAAAGAACTGCACTGTACAATAAATTGGGGTAAATAAGCTGGAAAAAATGGGCATGACAAGCATTTCAGAGCTACGCATATAAGTAATATAAGTGTACTAATAATAACATAATCATGTTTAAATTTGGGTTATACTTTGTTCCTGTATTCAGAAGTTTAAATCTTCTTATCATTCTTAGTAATATTTGCTGTTCACTTTGGGAAAAAAAAAGCTTTACTAACCTACCTTGCCCATTTAGCTGTCATAGTCTTCCAGTCCCTGTAATTGCAAATGTTCCTAGTCCTGAACTTGCTCCATCACTACTTTTAATTTGTCTTTGTCTCTTATCGTTTTGTGCTCAAATCACAGTAGAATAATTGGTCTCAGTACCAAGTATGAAAAACAGAGTCCTAGGGAAAGCAAATTAATGCATCCATCCACTGTGGTAGAGTCCACTAATTATGGGCCAGAAGCTCCTGTTCTTGTAGCTAACCTTAAACAGCAACATAACATAAAAGTTCATTAAAGAACAGGGCATAAATTCTGCTTTTTATTTAGCTGAGTCTGTAGCTTTGAAAAAATTACTTCCAAAACTCATTCCTTTGACTGCAAAAATGAAAGGTAACTTAAAAAGCGTTCAGAAAACAAGATATATTTTAATTGTCAAATTTGGAAGATGATATTTGGTATTTTAAACTTAGTGGGGCAGACACTGCTCTTATAGACATCTATAAAATTATTAAATCAATTTGGTGAAATTGAATCAGCTCAGAAACTAGAAGTTTCCATACAAGTTTAAATATTTTAAAACAAAAACAAAGTTTAGAATACTAATGACAGTATAGTTTCTCGGCTACTTAAACATGAGTATGCTTTGTTTGAATGAAGACCATCTCTGTCACGTGCATCTGACAGCACAATGTGCAAAGGCAATACTGACCTGACCACTGGGTTCACTTGCATTGAAGGGGAAGCCGAGTAGGTCTCTTTAGAGGGTGACCATAAAGCACACTGAAAAACTCCTGTTCCATTCTTTTCTCAAATCCACACAATATACACAAAACTGTCTTAGGCAGTAACACATTCACTACAAGTCTTGGTAGGTAAGTACCAGTTGCAATGGGAACGGCTGTTGTACCTCAAGAAAGGGAAGGATCAACTTAGGGGCATGGCAGGCCCTGCAGTGGTGGTTTGGGCTGCAGTGGGTGCAGAGAAATCAAAAGCTTCTTGGAGGGAAAAGGGGATTTCTCAGTCACTGGATCAAGCCCACTCTGGTCGCTGTCGCTGAAGCTCATTTCCTGTACTGCTTACAGCAACGTGGTTTTTACTGGAACTTCAGATGCGAGTGCCAGCACTTATCCATCTGAGAGGCAGACCTTTGAAAACACCGGTTGTAAACAATCTTGGTAAGATTTTAAAGCAAGTTTCACTGATATTATCTAAAATCTTAACTGACTGATGCAATCAAAGAGAACAGCTTTTGTTAGGTAAAATTATGCTGTACAGGGCATGAGCACAAGTTCCATGGGTCAGAAGAAAACTTGGTGCCCAAGAAAGTGGTTAGGCTCCATGCAAGCCTGAGATGATGTCATATACACAAATGCACCAGGATCCTGGCTCTTTCATGGCTGTAGAACAAATTGGTGCATTCGGTTACCACTCTCTGCGGACACCAACAGCCATCCTGCCAACCATACCCCAGCATCACAACACAAGATGTCATGGTCCAGTTTCTTGAGAGTGTGTTAGAAATTGTGCTTTCTAAATTTGCCTTCCGTTTAATTCAGTTTCTGGGAAAAATTTAGTTTTTATCATCAAAGAGTTTAAGTTGAAAAAAGAAACAATAGGTTTAATGTGTTTGATTGTATAATTGAGATGATGAATAAAATGGGATCAAATCACCTAAACAAATGGACTTCCATGCTCAATATTTTCTAAGCATAAAAATGGCATCATCTTAGCAGCAATATTAGTTTTAGAGGTGTGTATTACAATTCATAAGGCTTGAAATTTTGCATTCTGTTTATAATTGTGCATTTCGGTGTGATAATCCTCTCTCTTAAAGTTTGCTTATACATAGGTACAGTAAACCAGCCACTTCAAAAATCAAAATAGAGATAATATCACAGAGTTAAATCTGAAGCTTGCCAACTCTTACTAGTTTAAAGCTTATTTTATTCTTTAAAGTATTTAGTTTGTGGTCCATTGATGTCATCAGTAGAGCAGGCATAACTTTCAATTTCCAAGAATGCCTAATCTAAAGTTTAAAACTTTTGGATCCTTACGATAGGTATAGCTGTTTCTTTGGCATAGGAAATTGCCACATAGATTTGAAAACATAGCTGTGTTTTAGTATTTTGTTGGCAATATGGTCAAAATGAAGAATTTCAGAAAAAAAACTTCCCAAGTTTTATTTGACTTAAAGCTTTGTCTGTGCCCTAGAGATAATCGGTGTCATTTGCATCTTGGAAAGTAAAGCATATGCTAAGGCTTAGGAAGGGCAACAAAGTGTGCCCATCAAGAACTCATATATTCAACTCTTTATTTCCATAAATAGCCTCCTTATTTGTATGAGCTGGCAGGAGGGGACTAATGCAACAGCAAATGCTTCTGCATGTTTTTGTGGGTAAACACTAGCACAGCCTTAGTGGCCATGATGACCACTGCCCCTCAGGGTCATGGCTGGCAAAGGAAAGAGTGCAGAGTCCTTTCTGCAGAAGGCTTATGTCACTGCATGCGGGTTGGGGGCGGGGGGGAGGGTTGGAGGAGAAAATTGCCCCAGAGTGAGGAGATGGATGTGGGTAAAACTCAACAAACCTTGAGAATGAAAATTACCAGCCCCAATTGCAGTTTCCCTGGCGCCAATGGTCTTCCAGCTGGAGCACAGCCTTTGGCAAGCTGCTGGGATAAGCACTTTGTGAGACTGCTTGTCTGGGTGCTTTGGAGCACTGCCTGACTGTGGCTGGTGATGGCAATCAGATGCCATCAGCCAAAACCGCTTTCAGGCATTTTTGTATCTAGTACATCAAACTGTTTGTTTGTCCTTGTTTCTCTCTTGGTGTATGGTTCATAGATCTGTCCTTCCAAGCTGCTCACCAATCATTGACTCTTTTTCCCTGCCATTCCTCTAGATTTGCCGACTGGGACAGGTTACCTATTGTCCTTCTGCTTTACCTTGTTTTTCTTGACATAGAAAAAATTGGTACAGTTAAGGTGTCTAGTTTAAAGACTTCTGAAGGCTCTAAAGCATTGCAATAAGGTACAGAGACTTGCCTTGAGGACATCTGTCTGCTTGTAGCACAGGCCAGAGCTTAACAAAGGACATCTTTTAGCTGTTTGGAGGCATAAAAGTGCACAGTTGGTCTCAAGCCAGGATCATCATTATGATTAAACCAACCACCACAACTGCAATCAGTTTGAACCTCTGTAAGCAGACACATGAGGTTTGGTATGAGATACAATCTCAGTACCGGAAAAAAAAACAAAAATATTTTTCTATGCTCTGCATTGAAGATTAGATTTTTAACAGTGCCTATACAGGATATAAGACAATGGGAATCTGCATTCTCATTTCCCGTCTCAGATTTAGTGGCACTGAAGTGATCCTGCACCTTTGCATCAAGCAGGTATAGGAAAAAAACCTAAGTGTTTTACATAAGTAAAGGCACTAAAAATATGGGTTAGATGATACACCGAATCCAGATATGTAATTACCTCCTTGCTGATGGCCTCACAAAACCTTCCCACACAGTAAATCGAATGATGACAAACATGATTTCTCAGGGACATAACGCCTTCTTTCATCCCTTGTAAATCAGAGTGACAAGAGAATTCTTGTCACAGAGAAGTTCTGGTCTCAGCAGAGATGCACAGAAAGAGGCAAGCAACAAGATCAAGCAGTAAGGAAAATAACATGCACAAAATCTCTATCTAATATTGAAGCACCAGAAAACAAAATAATGTAATTGGGATTAAGATCCACTTTGCATAAAACACTGTATGCTGAATTTGTAATAGGAACAGGAGAAATCTTGCGAACACTTGGGCACTTTACACTGCTACTGGTGATGATGATCCCAGTGTAGACCATCCTGAAAGAACATGAGTGTCTGTGTCAAATGTTGTACACAAAGTCGGGTCTCAGCATCAAGAACAATTTGGTTAGAGGTGCTGGATGTCTTCGGATCCTGCCTTTTCTAACAAGACTTCGACATTTAACCTGGAAGTTTCAGGGAGACATCCCATAATCTGTATTTCTATAATATATCTAGCTCTCTCAGATCAGCTGAACAAACAACCTTCAGTGATGAGATTATTGATATAAAAATGCCATTAAAATTGCACTCACTAATGTATGGAAACTGGTCAAGGCTTCATGCCTTATTAGACAGGCTATTATAATATAAAATATATCACAATGTATGGCTCTTTCTCAATTGCTACAGAGTTTTGTGGATACTGGTAAAATTTACCTTTCAGTTCTGCTTGGTCTAATAGACATTATAAGAAAAATATTTGACTTGGATTAGATGTAGAAGATAACTTAGCTGGTAACTTTCCATCTTGTCAGGAACATTAAGCCCATTCCCTGAAATAAATTGCTTGTTCAGTTTCATATGTCTGCTGGGGCTGAACACCCTGTTACAGTAAGATGGAAAAAGACAGATTCATCAGCAACCACAGAGACCAGGTCCAGAAATAATTCAGCAGAGATTAGGCCTTAAATTGGCACAGTGCCTGGGAGTGAATTACATCCATGCCACAGGATTTAGTGGCCTTTCTCATATGGCCCTTACTATATATTCCTACAGTGAGTTAGTATCTAGTCCCATTTATTTCCTTTTTTCTTCAAATATCTCCAAAATGCTGAGACCATAACTATTAGAAGAATTCTATTGATGACATGTTTGGCACCCAGAAGCCTCATCTCTCTTAGTTTAGCTTCTGTGCCTGTCTTTGCTAGTCATTTTTTGATTCACTTTGCCATTCTTTGTCTTTCCCACTGTTTCCTGGTACAAATTTCTGTTGATTCACTGTGAATGTGGCTGTTTGGCCAGCTCTCAGGCTTGAGACGATTTCAGTGAAAGTACAGGAAGGGGAATTCTGCTCAAAAAAGTACAAAGATTATAAGAAAAAATATTCAGAACTCTGACTCTCTTCCAGAAGATTGACCTTACCCTGGTTGGCAGTGGAGCTCCTCTGTTTGACAGCAGCTGTCACTCCACGGAAAGAAAAGGATTGCTCATCTTCAGGAATGTATAACAGGCCTTCATGGGTTGTCCTTCCCTGTGGAGACCCAAGGGATACCAGGACACTTTAAAATAGGAGTTATTGCATGGGGGAGCAGCATTGAACACTGCAACTTAGTATTTGTTTGGAAATCACAACTACCTTACTAGTAATAGCCAGCACTAAACTAGGCTGTGTTCAGTCCTGGTGTAGTATCTCACGTACCTTTTTTTAATTTTCAGCTTAAGGGCTTTTATTCAGGATATGGCAAATGGGACCGTTGTGACCTCAGCTTAGCTACATCTGCCGATGAAGACATTATTTTTGGCCATAATGCCACTATTGCTTTAAATAATTTAGACTGAAAACCTTCAGAATGAATTTCACAAAGAGATGCCTGCAATAGAAATCATAATGTTTCCTGTAGCATCCTGCTCTGGGGCAATGTCTAGAAGGAAGATGAAAACCTGAGTTGAGCTCTCCCTCCCTCCTGCACGTAAGGAAAGGCTGTGTGTGGCTTCTTGGGAATCTCGGCTCCTGTTTGCGATGCAGTACAGGTTTCCAAGCTGA
Source organism: Gallinago undulata (assembly GCA_026546715.1). Classification (NCBI taxonomy): domain Eukaryota; kingdom Metazoa; phylum Chordata; class Aves; order Charadriiformes; family Scolopacidae; genus Gallinago; species Gallinago undulata. The sequence goes on from JAOTQQ010000012.1 coordinate 14,792,650, forward strand.
CTTCAGACTCTAGAACCCCACTAAAAATAAAGATTTGGTGCATGGGTCTCAGTAGGTTGGTTTGTCCTATCACAGTGGCTGTTCTGCTGCTGTGGTGTGAGGCACAAAGCAGCGTCAAGCTACTCAGGGCATGTGCTCACGGGAGAGAAAGGCAGAGAAAGGAAGCAGGACAGGACAGACATGCAAAGTTCACAAGAACCAGACTAGGGAGCTTTAAATCTGTTTCCAGCTTCAGTTAACTTGCAATTAACACCTTGAATCTGAAGAATACATCTTACCATATACTTCTATTTGTTCAGTCCTTAGGCTGAACTCAAGCAATCAAAAAAAAATCACGTGTTGAAAATGAATAAACCCCACACAGGTTGTGCTCTTTGGCTCTGGGCCAGTAAACCGGAGTGTCAGCAAGAAAATCTCTGAAAGCAAAAGTCCCCACATAACTGTCAGACTCCAAGAGTCATGGGTTGGGGAAAAAAACCCTGGTGTTGCAAATCTTGCTGTAAATTGTGGGCAGCTGATAATATTCACATTGCAGGAACCCACGGCCCTGTTCAGCCTGGATTGTTTTGCTTATTCATGCTACAGACAACGACCACTACAGGCAATGCCTAGCCCACCTCCTTTCATTCAAAATACAACATAAGTGCTGTTATAAGTCAGTAATGGTGGGTTTCTATGTCGGTTTATAGCTAGGTCTCTTGAAAGACAGCTGATTTGGCTTTTGGACAAGAGCCAGTGCTCACTGAAAGCACTCTACAAAGAGTTTTTTAGTGAAATGTCTTAGGAGGTTGCCCATCCTGTTCTTGGTGCACATTGCCCTTATCACCAAATGCATGACCACATTGGCAGCATAACTGAGTTTCAACAGAAAAAGACTGAAAGGCTATGGACACCAAATTCACACCCCACCCTTGGAAATTATTTCTGCCTAGCAAAGCTGGAAATAAGAGCTGTGAAATGCATTGATGAAGAGAGCTGTACAGCTGCTACCCATATTAAACATTTCAGTGGAGGAAACCTCTATGAAAGTCACTCATGCCCTAAGCAGCTATTTCAATGAGGAACTTTCACCAAAATTACTGGTGAGGAAAAAACAGCCTTGTCTAAGGCAAGGGATATATGTTTATTGGAAGTAATTCTAGATCCATTGAAATTTTCAGTTATTTCAATAGGATGGGATCTTGATCACTTTTGATGGAAAGGAGATAAACTCCATGGGATGGCAAGTCATTTAACTTTTCATATGACTTAGTGCAGGCATTTGAAGAAGGGCATCCTTTCTGGCATGGCTGTAGTGACATGTAGTCACTGTTGTAGTGTTCCCAGCTTCCTTATAACCTACAAATTAGATAGAAATGTCAGCTGCAATCTGATCTCACGTGTTGTCATTGTATTACATGACAGAAGAATTCAAACTCATTAACAACTATAAGTGAATTAACACAGATACAATTGAATGTAAAACAACTGGGTTATATGTCAGTCTACAAACATCTTGATGTTAAGTTTCAAAAATCCCAAGTGGCTTTCCACAGTAACATGTCTGGAAAGCTCAGTTTTTGCTCTCACCAGTGACAGTTTACAGAGCTGGATCCTGATCCTGGGCCTGGTCGCCCTTCCCAAGCCGATCTCCTCATCTACCCCATGCCTCTCTGAAGTCAGCAGCCTCCACGTGCGTATCAGCAACTGTCGTCTTGGCCTCAACTGCAAAAAGGAGCCCAAAGGAAGAAAGAAGGAAAGGGAGAAGAAAACATTTTGTTTCTGAAAAATAAAATAGTCTAATCAAATATAGTGAGGAAAGGCCGTGCAGAAATGTATTTATAACACACAGGATGTTAAACAAGTCAGTGACAAAGGGAGAATGACTCGAGCAATTTAAGTGTCCAAATAATGCAACAGGCTTTGAGTTGGCAAGAACGCTTCAGAACCAGATGTAGGCTGTGAATCAGCAGCTCTGGAATGCCAGCACAGAAAGAATGGTAGTAATGATCCAAGGGGACACAGAGGCATGCAGAAACTGTTCCAAGACCATTTTAGCAAAGCACATGTTTTTCATATATATATTTTTCTGTGATGGTAAAGTAATGTCTAAAACACTTATTAGTTTAGTTCCTCAAAGCATTAATTGAGGTCAAAAAGAGTTCCTGAGAACTTGAACAGATGAAGTCTTCTGCTAACCAGACAGGCAAAATTTAAAATACACCACCCCACCCCACCCCGCCATGCTTTAGAAAGACCTATTTGCTGAAGAGTGGAGGAAAAATGCTGAATTACTGCTGCTTAGTTTCCAAAATCCAAATTCCATAGGCTGACTTCTGCTCTGGCGGGCACTATAACAGGCTGAGGAACAAGCAGAGGGGAGTGATCCTGTACTACCAGCAATCTGGTGCCAAGCACAGGATTCCTTTCAGCGGGTGGGGATGAGAGACACGCCGTGGGCAAGAGCAGCACTTGTCCCCAGCTAACTTTGGCTGTTCACTAAATACTCTTAGGATAGACATGGGTCCAGAGGGAGGGCTTGGCGTGTATCCCTACCCTCACCCTGCTGAATGTGCTCCCGCCTTGGTGATGGGGGATGCAGGATTGTTGCAGTACCCAGGCTTCATTACTAAAGATCTTTTAGACTCTGTGAAAAGACACTTGTACAGGTCAGTGAAATTCCTTACACCCTTCTCTGTTTGGCAGTGTCACTTATTTCTTCACTCCTATGAGAGGTGAGGGATACCCAAGCACTGGTTGGCCTCCTTGGTCCATTTGGATTCATAGGCCCTGTGCACCCCTAGAGAAAAATTAGATTGGGTTCCCTAGAGAAAGCAAATGAAGTTTCTGTTTCTAGAAAGAGGAAAAACACATGATACTCTTGGAAGAATTATCTTTCTTTCCATGAACTAAGCCATACTTCAGGAAATTTTGCGGGGGCTAGAATATAGCTACTTAACTTCAAATGTCACTTACTGGTTTTACGATTAATTTTCCTTTTTTTCCTTTTTTATATTCAATAGGAAAAAAAATATTTATAAAATTCTAACAATAGCTTTTCCTTCAACTTTCAATGCAGGAAGAAACTTTAAAAGAATCTCTCTTGATAGCCCCTATCAGCTGACTGACTGAGCGTATACCCTGCTCTGCTCAGCATACAAAGAGACCATTGTCAATATTCAGAAAACACCTCAACACTTCATACAGAAATCACATGAAAGGACCTTCATGGTGACCAGATGGGTCAGTTGGCAAGAGGACGCCTGATAGCAATGGGAAGCTTATTCTGTGTGTGTGTTTATAATTACCACACAGGCTACTCAGGATATTTTTACTTCTTTTTTCTTCTGGCTCTGCTGTCTACTAAGCCAAACTTCTTTATGGCTTCTGTAATCTACCTGAAAATGCTTTTTCCTTTAAATCCATTTCAGCATTATGAGGAAGGAATAATCCTATCACCAAGGAATCAGTAATTGTTTTCTTCTTTCAAGTAAAAATGAGTTCTAGCTTTGACTTGCTCCCCAAGTTACTTTAGTTGAGCACAGCAATGCTGAGTTCTTTACAAAGAGCAGGTCAGTAACTGCTACTTATGTCTGCGTTAGCAAAATCCTTGAATGTAATTTGGATGAAAATAGGAAAGGGAAAAGAAAAAAACAACCCAACAAAATATAATGAGAATTTCTAGTATTTAGTTCTGCTTCTCAGCTGAGCAATCTCATCCCAGGTGTTAATGTACCTTACCATGGACTGTGGTCAGGAGGAGAACGTTTTAAACTTTAATATTGTTTTTAGAGGACAATTGCAAAAGCACCACTCCTTAGACTGGTGCTGTGCTGTGCTCTGAGGCACATAGTTAAACGACGTTATTTTCAGTCCCACTATGCCCAAACAAAGACTTAAGGGAAATTTAATAATAGCCTGTATGGGCCTTATTGCACTCATTGCAATTATAACTGCAATTGTGTGACTGAAGGGAACAGTAGCACAAGTTTTCTCCCACTGCTGAGGAATCTCAGTCCTAACTTGACAAGACCACTGGTAGGATGAGGAAGCTATGTCACTCTTTTGTTCATCCATCACTCGCTGCTGCCCAGGTTGCTCACAGGCATGACAAAAATGGTAGTTTGGGTGCCGAGGGCACCTCTGTGCTGGAAACTGTGCAGAACACCAAGCAAATACCTGCCAGGAATATGCTGCTGCTGGAGAGTTGACCTGAACTGTTTGTAAGAAGCATAAGGTTATGTCTCCCATTGAAAAGCCCTTGGGCATTTTACAAATTCGGAAGGTTGTGGTTTTTTTGTACTGTTTGAGCATAAAAGCAAACTACTCAAACCTCTGCCTATTTTTTGTTTCAATCACTGAACAGGGGGCCTAATCTTTGCTTTATAATGTAAAAACAAAAGCTAGTTCCTGTTAAACACCTCTCATGATAAAAAAACTTGAAATAATGTCAATCAAAACAAATAAACCAGAATAAATAACTGCCATATGCATTTCACAACCAACCTACTGTGCCCTCTAAATACATGCAGACAGTGTGTGATTTTCTTGCATCATTTGTTTATGTGATACAGATGTTTTACTCTCCAAAGTAAGAGGCAAAAAGATGAATGAAAACAAAATGTTAAAACCCCTCAACCAACTCTATGCCTAATGGCTTGTATTTGCAGATCAAATAAAGCAGAACTATTTGTAACTATTTCTGAAAAGCTTGAGGGTTTTTATATTATCTCACTGAGCAGAAAAACACCAAGAGATGGAAAAATGAAGAAAGACTTCATTTGTAAAAGTATGAGATCTCAACAAAGGGATTAAAATAAGATGATCTGTGTCTTGAACTAGAGATCAGGGGTATGGCTCTGTTTGATTCTTTGCCAGTTGTGCCATTGGGACTTTGTCTTTGCACTGTAACCCAGGTAGAGAAATGGAACGCAAGGGAGAAAAGTGCTGGAAAGGCTCATTAATGCCTATGTAAATAGCAGTTCCTGCCTTCTATGGACACTGGGAATGACTTTTTTACAAAGATTTGGTGAATACTCAAGCAGCCTCAACACTGAAGGATTCTATATTGCTTTACAAACCTTACACAGACATACAAGGTAAGATTAAAATGCGAAATAGCCGCCTGATCTGCAGCTAGAATTGCCCTATTAATTAACATTTTGTTACTGAAAGGTTTTTTTACATGCATCCCAAATTAACTGATAGCTGTAAAAAGTCAACACTTGGAGTCTGTTGGTGTGAAATACAGTGGATGCAGAGCAAACAGAATGATTATGAGTTTGGCTGAGTCTATGTATTCTTTCTGCAATTTTACCTGGTTATGTTCCCAACTTGAATTGCAAGATCATAGATGGCAATTACAATTTCACACTGAGCAGCAAAAATACATGCCCTAAGGAAAGAAAAACCAAAACCCCAAACAGTTTGTAATTTCCAAAACGAACGAAAAATTTTTCTCACAGTAGTTTATGCAGAATTGCTCATGGCAGATTGTCAGCAGGCAATCAGCATATTGAGAAAACAATATAATACATCAGTTGTATAGGCTTAATGTTTGTGATTTAAAATTATATAGGTTGCTAGGGGAAAATATGTTTCAAGTTTTGTCAATGATACATTCGTTCCTCTGACAAAATAATTAGGCATGCAGTTGAAAAGGATATTTTACTGTGGCAACCTCAGAAATATCAAAACATTTATGATAGACATCCATTTCATTAATTTGCACAGTTGAAAGGCAAATCATCCGTCACCTGATTGATTATCTCTACGACAGCACTGAAGCTCCATTAACAGTATTTGAAAATATAAACAAGTGTAATGCAGTCAAAGAGCTTGAATTTTGGCAGTGTGTCATCATATGCATGTAAGATTGAGAGTTGATACTTATTCTTCAGTCATCAACTTGACTCATCTAAAAACACAATATGGCAAAGCAGAAAAAATCAAAAGGGAATTAATTCAATCAAAATAACTCCTTCATACTGTTATTTCAGCAGATAAAATTTCCTCTGCCTTATTCATCAACTTTCTCTCATCCCTACACTCCCGGCCCGCCCCCCCCCCCGTTCTTTAGGAAACTGTAAACATTGCTGCAGGGTTAAAACTGGACAAAAAAATCATAGACATTGCTTGAATAAGGACTATTGCATATAGATGAATCAGTTTGTGAGTACCTATTTCAGGAGTCTGGTATTAGAAAATGAAACCATTTCCGATTCTTCAAATCATACACCTTTAATTACATTGAATTTGTTATTTTCACTTATAGCTCAATTGCAACAGTGAAAACAAAAATGAACTTGAAGAGACTGCAGAAATTTGCAAACTATTGATACTGCTCTTCTATTTAAATTTAATTTTGACTACACATGCTGTGAGTTTTATGATTTGAGTCTAAATTATTGAAATCCATTAAATGATAATAAGGACCATTTAATAAGCTTTCATGAGATGGAGGTTATGAAAACGAACTGTATGTTTGGAAATAGAAAGAAAATACCAAAAATGTCTCCCAACATAATGTATGGTAGCTGATTTTTCATGTAATCGTTTTTATTGTCCCTTCCAAAAAAAGATGATCACTCTGATACCCACATAAAACAATATATACACTAAAAGAAAAATTGTATGCTGTGCACTGCCAGTGGAATGACAGATTTCATTTGTTGCAAAGTGTCAATCAAATACATATAATACACCAGTAGATCAATTTTTTTAACCTGTTGTGGGTAGATAATTCCAATACACAATTCTCTGCTGAGGATTTGTTTTAATTCAACTAACACTATTTATCATTCAATTTAACATGCATTCATTGATAATGTCTGTGTTCCCACCTGGTGAGAAAAGTGCATAATAGTCCATCATCTGCAGGCTGTTTAGTCTATCTGTTAAGGATTCTATTTTGAAGCTGATTATTCATTACTTTTCTTTCAAATATACCACAGGCATTTGCCAAATTTGTGGCTTTGACATAAAAGTAAAATGTTTATTTAAAACATTTAAATGTCCAGTTTCAGTTTTGGTTGGTTTTGTTTGTTTGTTTGGTTGGTTTTTTTTAAATAGAGAAAGTACAATAATAGGGCAGATAGAACAATTGAGAAGTCCTGGCACAGCGGGAGGAGGAAAGGGATGTAGGTATGTGTGTGCCAGAAGTGCAGTTATCACAGAATCGCTGAGGCTGGAAGCGAGCTCTGGAGATCACCTGGTCCTACCCCCCTGCTGATGTCCTACCCTTTTCACTATGTACACAAATACAATTTGGTAGCTTCTATATGCTCATAATTCATTTCTGACTCTAATCAGCCTTTTCAGAGGGCTAATGACAGAGCTCTTATAGAAAGTACTTCAGAACAAAGTTTGAATCAATAACATTTTAATGGATTCTATCTATTTGATCTTTGCAAAATACAGACTGAGAACGAATCTGATGCTACGTCATTTGAACACTTTCAAATGAGTGCCAGATACAGCCTCTGCTTTGGAAAAACTGTTCTAAAAATGTACTAAATATGTGCATCACATCTGAGACTATCACGTAATTAAAAAGGATGTTCTGAGACTGATGCATTGCTGCTATAGGCAGCTTTCTGGAAATCTCCTTAAGGTGGATTCAAATTTACAGATGAGAGCTCTATGAGTAAATTTAAGCATCAGAAAAAAATTCCTCTACTTAAAAGGCCAACTCAGTATTCATCCTACCTAATCTTTAGGCATCTAGGATTTGTGTGTCCAAAGCTAAGTTAGATTACTTGGACTCTGAAAGAGTCAGCAGAAGGTACATGGGCCTCTCCAAAGGATGATTTATCTGACCTATCTTACAATGACATGTGACCTTCTGGGGTATTTAAATTTGTCCAGAGACTATGAGAGGAGACTAGGAAGACCAGACTAGATGCTCATGAAAGGTTAGGTGAAATCTGCCTTCAGTTTCAACTGTTCTGGTTGTTTAACAGTCTAAGAGGCCTCCTCCCCCAGGCAAGGTCAAAAGACGTCTGTAACACCTCTCTGGCAGACAGAACTTCTGATTTCCCCAGTCAAAATGCTGAAGAGATTCTCCTGGACACCAGCCAGACTACAGACCATGAATACCAAGGTTCCTATATAATATGTATATGATGTTTCCTTAGACAATCTGTTTTCCCTTGATATTTCTCCATAAAGATATATTAGCAGAACACTGTTCCCACAGATAAAAGACAACTACTTTCTTAGCTGGGCTGTTTTTCCTTTGTGGGAGCAAAACAATCTGGAGAAATTAATCAATTAACCAGTTGACAGTAACTTTGAAGTCTTGTTTAGATGATTTTGTTTATTTTAATGTTGAACCCTGAGAAGAGATCAAAGCCATGAACACTGGTAATCTCACGGGAAGCCTGTCTGAAGCAAGCCAAACCTTTGCCCCTTTTTCAGTGTTCTCATTAAGTTACATAAATATACCTGCTAGCAATGCAATAAATTCTGTTGACCATGTACAGAAAGGAACAAAATTCAGCTTATTATCTAACACATAATTACCATGCCTAACAGGAATAAAAAACAAAGAAAAATTACTTCTGCCATTTGTGTGTGCAGAAAAAATCCTTATATAAAAGAAATGGATTTACTGAATAAAAATTCATCATGTTCAGGTAATTTTTTTCTTAGAACAGAAATGCTATTTAAAGTAAAAAACTTCTATGCATCAGAACACACTGGTATGATGTTTTTGCTATATTTTCATTAATCCATATGAAATTTTCTGAATAGGTTTCCTCTAAAACCACGTATATCTCATAAGGACTTCAGTGATCTTAATAAAGACTTATACCACGTTAGATTTTTCAGTTAATTCTAAAGTGATGCAACCAACATGCTAGTACTTGTCTTTGTTAAAGACCAAGTCATGCTGTTGAGCTGTGAAGTACAAGAAAGACAGGGAATGCCCGCCTCCCAAGGAAGGAGCTGAACCACATCCAACATCTACATGCCAATAGGAGAAAGTAAAAATGTACTTTGTACTCAGAACAAAAACCAGCTCTTGTTACACATTCAACATCTTCAAAATGTCCTGATGAGATTTCTCAACACATCTTTTATTTGGCTGAGAAAGAAGAGTCCTAAGCAGTTCAGAGTTACAAATGTCCAGCCTTCCAAGCTTACAAGAACTGCTTCTCATTCTCTGGATTCGGATCCTAGCACAGTCTAAGAATATAGTGACAGAGAAAATGAAAAAGACTACTTAGGTCACTGATTGATGTCCCAGGCAATGCAAGAAGCACTGCAACAGATATTTAGTCTTAAAGGAGCCATACAATGCCTCAATGAACAATCCCATAACTCATAGCACCCACTGTTCTGGATTGCCTGTACACCTGAGACACACAGTAAAAGCGCAAAAGCTGTACCTCTGATGTACCATAAGAAGAAAGAAGGTGTGACCATTTCCCAACATCTTTACAGTGGTAAGAATTGGAAGTAAATTGACCAAAAGATCCTAAGATGTTCTGAGAGTTTCTCACTCCAGAATGAACAGCAGTGCACCTTGTTACGCACTAAGGCCACCACCCCCTACCCGACTCCCATAGCAAAGTAACAGAAGTCCTGTAATGGGAGGCTAAAACATTGCAAACATACAGAATTTCCTCTCTGACATGCATTTGGGTACCAGGCCTACTAATAAATTGGATACAAAAGTTATCTCAAGCTTTAATTCTAACTTCAGAGTTATTCTTATCTTGTTTTGCAATCCCCATCCATAAACTTATCAACCTCCATCTTAAAACGCTTTGAGTTTTTTATAACAATGTACCATTGTTGTCTCTTGTCCCAGGGAAATCTAGCCATGGGGAATACAACAGTAATCTAACACATTTTTTTCTATCAAAACAACAAGAACTTGTGTGTTAATCCTTGCATTATTCTGCTAAATGTTATACATCTAAAATAATAGCATCCAGTGCTGCTTCCTGTGGACCAGGCTGTACCTTTGAGCCACGGAAGCAGGGCTGCTGTATCTGTAATCAGAGCAATCTGTAATCCAGAAAGGACAGCTGCTCCAGATTGTCAATTCATGCATAAAAGACTGATACAATTAACCTTGCAAATCCTAGTTTAAATGCAAAATACACATAGGCATAATTTTTTTTCGAAGCATATTAAGTCTGGTACTCACCTACACCACTGTAAACCATGAGATGCTGATAAGACTAGAGAGGGAAGATTTCCAGAAATTGTGAAGGGATTAAAGAAGTATCCTTTCCTCTCCCATTTTTAAATGAATTTGGAGAATTATATCTGCTCTGGATACTGAATCATCAGTATTTAATTTTATTAGCAGTGAGAAATATATATATGATTTGAATATCACACATAAAATAATGATAGAATATTTGCAAAGTAAGTAAATACAAATTAGTTACTTTTGAATAATGGCAAATACACACAACAATAGAACTGGAAATTTTCTGCACTGAAATGATTTCAGCATATTGTTAATGCTGTTGATGATATCTCTGAAAATAGGAGGAATTAAACTGTTGAAAATTGAAAACACCAATATTGCTGACTTGGAAGTAAAAAGGAAGATTATGTTGATAAAGTTTAGAATTAACAGGTAAACAAAGATGGAATTTTGTAACAAAAACTCAGAAGGATCTGTATCAGGGAAAGTACTTGAAAAAGGCCCCTGATATGCACACAGGTATTTGTTACAAGGCTGCTAACTTTGACCAGCGTTATGAGCACTGTAAACTGGGCCTACAGCATACAAGGACTGTTGATGTCTCATACTGGAAGTTTTACATTAACTCAATTAATTTCAAATACATCTTAACTTCAGAAAATATTCTGAAGAACTTTATCTAAAAAACTCTTTTACAAGTTATTCTAAAAGTATTTCACTGATTATGATGAATGAAAGTATTTATCGTCAAAGTTTCATTTCAGTTTTTTCCAAACATTTTAAATTTGTCTGTATCAAGACACTTCTCCATCCCTTTAGGAGCTAATATCAATACAAGATATCAGTACCAGAAGGAAAAAAAACATGCTACTCCTTATGCAAATGAAATTCTTGCTGTAAGAATTTAATTTCTGAAAAGGCTACAAAACCAGTGATCATCTGTGCTACACTGCTCACTTTGGGTATGCACATGGGGAAGTCGTGGATGCCCCATCCCCGGGAAATGTTCAAGGCCAAACTGGATACTGCTTTGAGCAACCTGCTCTAGTGGGAGGTGTCCCTGCCCATGGCAGGGGGGTTGGAATCAGATGATCTTTAAAGTCCCTTCCAACCCAAACCATTCTATGATTCTATGATTATATATATATATATATAAAATATATATATATATATCTCAAGCGTGTGAACAGTAGCTTACTTGGATACCTCTAGTGATCTCAGTGTGATGGCAGGAGGTCCATGGAGACTAACTATCCTGCTGAGCCATGACCAGATAGAGGTCCTGCGGATAAGAGGAACTAAAGGCCACACAAGGCTTCAAATATACAGTGGCTTTAATAATCTTTTACAGGCTGATCTGTCAAGTTGCAACAGCCAATGAACCATGTGCTTCAGCTCCCTCCCTCTCAGCTCCCGACCCTCTTCTTCTATCCTAACCCTCACATACTCTTCAAGGGAAACCTTTAATCCCATGTCGTTGAACCATATTCAGAGGAGTGAAGAGATCTATCACCTGTGTGTGCTGCCTGCTATTATGCTCAGCCAGTGCAAAGAGCATATAGAGAATTCTAACTTTGCTCACATTATGCTATATAATTTCCAACTACTGCAAGGGGCACTGTTTCCCATTTTAAAGAACAAAAACCTTATTGAAAACTTTATTATGTTTCCTTCCCTTTTAGTTGGTGGTAAGTCTAATGCTTTTTGGGGATCCCCAAAACAGAGACTATAGCAACTGAGGAATCCATTTCCTTCTTTTTCCATCTAAGTACAAACCCTGTCTTTACAGCTGTAACCAAGGAAGGAAGCATTCTTTGCCAGGAATGATGATACTATTGTTTCTGAAAGAGGTGCATATGGACAAATCAGAATACAAGTATTTAAGAGGCGTGGGAATCACAAAGGCAATTTCAGTCCCGCTATTCCATTTTTTCTCTTTATTTCTGGCATTGCTTTATAATGTTCTCTGAACAATTAGCAAAACAACAACGTCATTGATGTCTAGTCAAGAAGAAGAGGAAGAACTTAGAAGTACCATAGTCAAAAGGATGAATAGCTTTGAAGATGAATCCATGTCTTCTTAAATCAGAAATAAAAGGGTTTTCATAAATTGTTCTTTTGTCTTTGCCCATATTATTCACCATTTTGGTAGGCATCAAACAGAAGTGATTCTTGCAGATGATTTGGTAGCTGGAGTGATGCTGTAGAAAGCATTGTGGCAACTTTGGGAGAAAAACTGTATCCTGTCGTCACTACCAGAGAAAAGAGGACAGGAAAGCCATGAGCAGAGGCAAGGACAGATAAACAGCAGCAAAGCCACAAAAATCATGGAATGCAAAATCAATGATTTTCAATGCTGTGAAGGTACTTAAGGAAGATGGAATTAAATATAATTAAAGCAAGGGGCAAGAAAAATTATATTAGTAGCTATACCTTTTTTGAACTGCTTGAGATGCCTGCTGGACATCGGGAAAGCAACAAATAACTACATCAGGGAAAGACATCACAGGGCTGGACAGACAGGGTAGCGCTGAAAGCTGACCAACTACATGAATGGTGGTCACATGGATATGATGGAAGTTTACTTAGGATGACAAAAGCTCTTTAGATGTTGCCAGAAAGTGATTAGTACCTGTCTCATCCCTTACCTGATTTTCTTCTCTTTACTCAGCCACTCCTTAATGTGCTAAATCAGCACTTTAGCACCAAACCTTCTGAATAACCAGGAACTGATGCTTTCCCACATAGTAACTCCATGTCGTAAGATCTGGCAAATTTCCAGATTTAAAAAAGGACAGACTTTTACTAAACAGATGAAAAGCTGATGAAGCCTCTGTACTGTATCCTGTGGACAGCATGGAGCTTGATGAAAATATGACACTGAGGAGATGGAGAAAATGGTCTGCATTGCACTATGACAAATAGATGTGCATGCACACATACACACACACGCCACTCCCTTTACTGTTGGCAGCTTTACAGCTAACGAAGACTCTTTAACTTCTCTGCATGCAAGGCATGCATCCATTTATGGAAAGATTAGAAGTCAGGATGGTGAGTCTGCATGAGGTCAGCAGGAACTTAATATAAAAGGCTGATTTTGAAGCACAGTGGTCCCACCCTCTCACCCCCTATGAATGGTTTTTGTTTACCCTTGCCAGAGAAATTTCTTCAGCATACAACTTGAAGGAGTGCTTTCAGCCTAGCAATTTGAAACTGGGCTCTGAAAGTCAGCCCTGTTCTGCATATCTCATGTGCTGTCACCAACAATAAATGTCAGAAGTGAGATAATGCTTTTGATAAAAGAACTAGAAAATGGTTTGTGCTCCTCTCCTCCAGCATTATTTCTACAGAGCTTACAAAGTAGAGATTCATAAAATATATTTTTGCCAATAGATTTCAGACATGCTTTTGAATATAAGCATGTTTCAAATTTGCTGAGTAAAAAGCTGTGCATGGTCATCTTTCTAAACAGAATAACACTGAAAAAATAGATATGGTTTTCACAATCACTTTGTGTATGTACCACACACACCACCATTTCCTTCAACAGTCACAGACCCCGATGTTTTTTGATGCATGAACCGCACAAAAAGATCTAGCCAGGTATGTTTCCTAGACATGAAGCAAGTTCATTTGTTCAGTGATTCATATACATACATTAATCACAGACAGTAGCTGTGATGGGATGGAGGTTGTACCTCAAGTAAAAGCTTCAGCAGAACTCTAAAGAATGTGTTGATATTAGGTATTTTTCTCCAAGGTCAGTCTTAGGTAGTTTTAGATAATCAAAATCAGAGCCCACATGGGTTTTCCCACCAAATTTTGATCCTTAGGCTCTCTAATTTAACTCTGACATTGAATAGTTCTAAGAGTTTTCCTTTAGCAACAATGACAAACAATGCATGTCTAATCCCACTCTTTGAAATAACTAAGCCATTTTTGCCACAACTGTAAAAAAGTGCCTCCAGGCAGGCACCCAGCAAGCTAAGATACAATCCAGTGGTGAGTTTAGTAAGGGTTGTAAACAATGAAAAGCAACTGAGAATAGGGATTTACGATGGGATGTTTCATACAACAGATGCCAGATCTTTGGTGTTCCTTCTTCAAAGAGAATTCAGAGTCAATGCTTTAGGTAGTGAGCTGACAAAATGTTTGCATGAATTTGCACAAATTAGCTGAAATAAACATCTAAAAATGTGGTATTATTCCCAGAGCTTGTTTTTGCTTTTAATTAGTCTAACACTGTTGGAAATAATTAAATATGATCTTGGTGATTAGGGAGAAACTAGAGATTTTTCTGGCATTTATGTATTTCCAGTTAAAAAGTAAAAATAAAACTGATTTTTAGGATTAGTCATATTTTTGTCAAGAAGAAGTTAATGTGTATCAGTGGATGCACCCTCAAAGTATGTTTCACCCTTCTAGTGCATGTAAAAGCCTAAACTTCTAGCCTAAACTTGGGACAGGAGATACATTCCACATCATATTGTTTGCTGGAGTGAAAAGAAGCTTCCTAATTTCTTAACCCAATTGGCTTCAGCCAATCTAATCTAGTCAGACTCCAGTAGTATCTTAGACCATTTAACTCCATCTGCCAAACTGCTAATCTTAATAATTTACTTAGTTATTGCGTTCCTCAAGCCGAGTTGACCAGTCACAGTCTGTTGGTAAAGAGACTTTAAAATGTATTTGAATAAGCTGTCTGAACCATAAAATGTTGTTACTTTTAATTATTATTTTCCACTGTCAGGCAATGATGTTAGACTTCAAAAATCATCTTAATAGCCTTTATTTAAAGAGAATGTTACAAACAGCAAAAAATTTTGTCCAAAGTACACTGTATCTGGCAGATTAATCACTCTTTTGTCCTATAAATTGACTTGAAAATTGAGAATAAATTTGACCTGGAATGCACCTTAAATTCCCAGAAGTCATGTGCTATATTTTTCTAGCACATTGCAAATTAAAATGAGAAGAGCACTTGTGTTTGCATTAGGAACACTGAATGTCAACAAGTACTGTCAACTGAGGAATCTCAGAATTTTAATTCTTTAAAGGACAGGAGGAAGCAGCTTTAATTTGCTTCCCTACAAACACCTGGTCTGAAGACTTATTCAAATATGTAATTTTTTTTTAAGACCAAATCAAGATCCCTTTTACTCTGTTGGAACAATTTTGATGGTTAATTACATCATTGTCCAGATATAGCTTCACTGTAAGGCTCGGGTTTGCCAATTCCCTTTGTTTAACGTGCTTTTATTGCTGGGAAAGTCTGGAGATCTAAAGGACCTGTAAATCATAAAAGAATTTCTAGAGGTTGATTGCATGGATCAAAAATGAGAAGAAACATGGTTAGTGAACTAACAAACAGATTTGTTAGATAAATTACTTTTAACAAAACACGTTGGTCTTTACTGAAAAACTTTACCAAACTTGTTTGTCAGATAAAGAAAACATAATTGTTGTATATGATCATCTTAGACTTAAATACCAAATAGAAAGATTCACTGTTTATGACAACTGTTAGATCATTTTCTCACTACAATAGATAAGTTTTAAACAGAATCTCTTAACCTAAATGACAAAGAATGTATGCTACAGACATCATTACGTAACAATATAGAAGACAGTAAATGTGTTTCCAACTGGCAAAGAAGGAGGATGGATTTTGTAATATGGAAAACTTACCAGGATGTTTGGTCTCTGCCCTGTTTTCAAGAAAGTGACACCACATCTTTAAACACAAGTCCTCAAGGCTGCTGTTTTGACATACAATGGCACCAGTAGAGATAACATACTGCCCCCTCTTTGAGCACACTGCATCCTTGTGTCAGACTTTAAGTGGGTCATGTAAAAGAACGGTTGCTGAGCATTTTGAACAGCAGATCAGAGAAGAGAAACTTCATGACAGAATACCTGAAACAGATATGAGAGCACACATTCAATTCAGCAGACCTCATTTAATGAGGGCTCCCACAGCCAGTATGAAGGATACCATCAGTGGATTCTCCTATGACTTTGCACAGAACCAACAGCTTCAAAGTGGGTAGTGTCTCCTACACAGCTTACACATGCCGATACTTTTTGTTTCAACACAGTTAAAATGAGTAATTATCTACGCATTTGTCTATGTTGTCTTTCTGGAGTGTCTGCTGTTTGGACCACTGAAAAGATGAGCAAGCCCAAGCATCTAGTTTCTTGAGAATCATGTTGTTATGAGGTTTCTTCCTCTACAGAGATGTTCTTACATTGGCTATTGTACGTCAGCGAGTTTAGCTAGTGATGGAATCATAGAATAGTTTGGGTTGGAAGGGACCTTTAAAGGTCCCTGCAATGAGCAGGAACAATGATACATCCCCTTATAATTAATGAGAACTAGAAGTTTCTTAAAAGATTGGGGTAAAGCATGTCTCAGCAGCTGAAACGTACATCTGGGAGCAATAATCATGAAGTTAATTTTGCAGCTAACATTTAGTTTTCCTCATGTATGGAAGAAAATTAAGTAAAAAAGCAGTAAATAATTTACACACCTTTCATGAAAGTAATAACCTCCTTTCATAGGAAATCTGTGAGCAGCTGTATAAGAGCATTCCTAGCCATAAGTATACGAATAATCCCAGAAGCAGTTGAGTTAGATGCATTAATGTACTTGCTCACTGCAATACAAATTAATAATTTCTAAATTAGCGATCAACAAGAATTGGCTTTCTGATACTTAAAAGCTAATAACAATTATGTGTAAAGCATTTTACTGAAAACACAGACCAACAGAACTGTAGACAGATGTCTCTGTATATCATACGCTAGATGCTGTGGATTAGCACTACACCCTCTAAAGACTGACTATATCTCTTGGCTTTACCAGTCAACTATTTCCACATACACTGATATGTGGGGATGTGTAATGGTTGCTGCCCTGGATAAGACAGCACAGTCCTGAAGAATTTTTAACCACAGCAGAAAAATAAACTTGTTACAACGTGAACTCCATTTAGAAGACTTAGCTTACCTCATAAAATAAACTAGGCACAAAAGTATTTGTTGTATTACTGTGTGAAAAGAAGCTGTAGATTAAACTAGATTATTAGGTAATTCTTCTGTCATGTGGAATAGTTTTGAAGTGTTCACCTTGCACACCTATCCTAAGTAAAAACATACCATTGAAATCCACAAACTGAGAAGAGTCTGGAGAGCCATGAATTTCAGATAGTCCCCCTTAAAATTCACAATCTTTTTCCCTTTTTTAATATAAGCAAGAGTACTTTTAAGGGAAGGACAGTACTATTCTGAGCCATTCTGGCCTACTAAAATTTACTAATTTAAGAAAATTTTTTTTTTTTCCTTTTAATAACTTCAAGGCTATTTGAAAAAATTCCAACACAAATCATGGTTTCTGTCAGGAAGCAGATGTAACTTAGCCAAGCTGTAAGTGTGTACTTTGTCCCAATTTTAAAGTTCATACCTAAGCTGTAAACTTGTGAGACAGTTGAGAATCTCTGATGAGAATGGTTTCACCCACATTTTTTTACCTAGATACAGCCCATAAGTTTTGACTGACTAGAATTAGAGCTCCCTGTAAAAAATAAATAAAACTTGCAATAAACTAAGCTTAAAAAGTATATATATACTGTGCAGACTTTTTTCTTTTTACCCAATGGGATGTGAAGGTGGTGAGAGACTGTCTTGGGAGGTGACCCCAGGAGCTGTGGGCTGCAGCCCACACTTGCCCAAAGTCTGCTTCCCAGCTCCAGAGACATGCAGGCAGGACGAGTGCTTCAGGGAACACTGACACCTGTGAACACCTCATGAAAGTGGGGTTTTTTCCTCTCTTTTATCACTCCAAGTAAGGAAAAAAAACAACCCCAAAAGAAACACCGGAGGTTTCTATCTCGACCGTCTGCTTTAAGACTTCATCTCACACCTGGCCTCTCAGTTTTCAGGCACGCTTACACAACTGCCCTGTTCGGGCGTGCAGCTGGTGAGAGAACCGTGTCGCGGCCCCCCGCCTCATCGCCACCAGGGCCGGCGAGCGCCCGGCACCGGCCGTTAGCCAGCCCGCCCCCCCAGGGGTGTGAGGGAGGGAGATGTGACGGTGAGCTGTTCGGCTACCGCCCCAGCCCCAGCCCCGTCAGGCGAGGTCCCATCCCTTGCTTGCAGCACCGTGTCCGAGGTTAATCCCAGCCCTTGGCCGCAAACCACGCGGCGGGGAGCACGGTACCAAGAGACTCCACCCAGGTGGGCTACGGGTCTGCGGCCATCACGATCCCCTCCCACCCCTGAGGGGAAGCCCCGCCCCCTATTAGGCCCCGCCCCCTCGGCCGTCCCGCGGGCGCCGTGCCCGCGAGAGGCAGCTCTGCCTCCCCCCAGCAACCGCCTCGCGCCTGCGCAGCAGGTCCCGGCCGGGGGGGCGGGGCTGGGCGCTGCAGAGGGTGACATCACCCCCCGCCGCCCCGCCTCCGCCCGGCGAAGGAGGGCCGGGGCTCGCCGGCTGCAGGCGCCGCCATGGCTGCCATATTGGGGAGGAAGTGAGAGCGGGAGGCGGTCGGCGGCGGCCAGGAAGGAGCCCTTCCCTTTTCCCTTCTGCTCGGGCGGACGTAGGCTTCCCGGGCAACGGCGGCTTTGCGAGACCCCCCCACCCCGGCCCCGGAGCGAGTCGGCGTAGAGGCAAGCAGCGGGGGGCGGCGGAGCTGAGTGTCCCGGAGGCGGCGTTGGCCTAAGATGGCGGACCCGGCGGAGTGTAACATCAAAGTGATGTGTCGCTTCAGGCCCCTCAACGAGTCCGAAGTGACCCGCGGCGACAAGTACATCGCCAAGTTTCAGGGCGAAGACACCGTCGTCATCGCGGTGAGGGGATGCCCTGGAGGGGAAAGGCGGGGGCACCGCCGGGGGTGGTGGTGGGGGGTGTCAGGGGTCGGGGACCGCAGGGTGTGAGGCGAGAGGGCAGGGCTGAGGCGAGAGGGGACGCCTCGGAAAGGGGGGTGGCCTTTGAGGGGGGGGAAAGGGGAGGAGGGCAGGCAGAGCTCGTCTGGATGCGGGCATGGCTGGGCAAAGAGCAGGGAGCCGGTGGGGGCAGAGGTCCCCGAGCAGTGGGTGTTGGGCTGTGGGGACAGGCCGGGGGGAGCGGGTCGGGAAACCTTTGAGGAAGGCTCTAGCGAAGGGCTGAGGACTCGGGGCGTGGGGTGAGGTCTCGCTGCCTAGCCCCTGCCACAAGGTGCGGGGTGTCCGCGGAAAAGGCGTGGATTGCCGGGGGGAGAACAGCGGGCGAGTCCCCGTGTGTCCCCCGGCCAGGCTGTCCCCGGCTTTGGCGTCCGTGAGGAGTTCGACCGCTAAAGACCTGCTCACAATGCATGTGTTGGAGCTACCATCGAAGTAACTGCCTACAGAGAGGCTTTTTTTCTGGGGGGGGGGGGGTGGCAGAACAACAGTGCAGGCTCCAGTTCGTTGATGCTTGTGATCTGTAAATCAGTCTTCGGCAGATAACTTTTTTTTTTTTTTTTTAAAAAATTAGAATAAATAGACCATTTGGCTTATTACATGTTTGTAAATCTGTTTTAACCAAAGTCACCTTGCAACGTATGAGGCCTGTTGTAAAACAATCTGAATGTTACAAGGGAAAAAATAATTCTTTCCTTTTTGTTCATTGTGTCATATTTAGCTACAACGTGGAACTCCAATATAAAATTAAAGTACAGTAGTTTATTGCCTGCCTTGGTTGGTATTATACAAACACACGTTATTCCCAATGTTTGTTTTATACTTGCTAACGTTTAATTTGTGTTTTTGTATAAATACTTTTCTCTCTAGAGACAATACTGGTTCTACGTTGCTGAAAGTAACTTAGGTGTCAGTTATTATCTGTATTTAAATTTTGGTTTTTATGCTGTTTCTTGAGGCTACCACTAATATCTTATTTGCACAATATCTGAAGTTGAAGGAAGTGATTCAATAAAATACCTTTTTTAGTATGACTTACTAAATATTAGTGCTTTAGTCTGTTAATATTCAACCGAATTTGTCAATAAAATATGGAATTCCATGAGTCTGGAGCTACAAGAATGATAGCGTGCTTGTGGAGCGAGGTAATTTGGGCTTATTTCAGCTGGCAAGTAAGTATCTTAGAGTACATCCCTTCCTGAGGTTGTACAGGTAGACTCCTCAGAGTGAGGAACCAAGCCTCAAAAATGGAAAATTTAACTAGAACAAATGATTTCAGTGATGATCAGTGAATACTCAGTCATTGTGGAAGTACCTATTCTGTTTAAATTCCACAATTAAGTTTAGAAGTCTTGATGTTTTCTGACTTCCTAAAAAAACCAACCCCTTCCATGTATTCTTTCAGTAGTTCTAGTCTGGAAAGAACAGAAAACTGACATTTTTAAAGCATGCTTAAGAAGTATTTAAACAGTATCGAAAATGTAAATTGGGCTGAAGTGGTACCATACCTGAGTAGAACAGTCTGATGGTGTGCTCCTCAGGGATCATGTGGAGCTTTATGCTCAGGGTTAGTATTTAGTCTTACAACTGTTACTGCACTGGTAAAAAAATTACAACAAAAAATCCTTTAGGGGTCCTAGGGCCAGGACTTGCTGTGTCTGAGTGAAAATGCCCCCCCAAATTATGAGACGGGAGCAGTGACAGTATTTGAGTTCTGTTTCACAAAATCTTAATAAAGGGTAGATATTCTGTGACTTTTGTTTTAATAATGGCAAATATATGACAACATCATTGTTCTCAAAGTTATGACTTGATTCTCTAAAACTGTTGAGACAATTACTTGTATTTTTTTCTTTTTTCTTTTTTCAACAAGCTGAGTTTTTACAAAGTCAAGGACGTTCCAACATGAGGCTGTAGCCAGCCACTTCTTGTCTGTGTGTTTGTTGTGGGGTTGCCCAAGGGAGGATGGTAACAGAAACAGTCCCCCTTGTGAAACAGTTTCTAAAGACATCCTAAATAAGCTGCATGTTTGGTTACTTCTGCTGTTTGATTTCTGTCTTTATTGCTACATGGCACATTGGCTGCCTGTTGAACAGTAATTCAGACACCTTTTTTCTTTTTTTTTTTTTATGGCTGCTTTCCTGGGCTGCCTGAAGGACTTGCACCTTCTCTGTGCACCTGGCTCTGTGCTGAAACAGTGAAGGCTTCTTTAATAATAGTTGGGAGTTGCCTGTAATGGTAGAGAGGAGGTGAAATCTCAGAGAGGGTGGAAGCAGAGCTTGTACCAGGCTGCAGGTTTGACTCTGTGGAGGAGGGTGAGGAGGGAAATCAGTGACTAGAACCAAACCCTCCTACTTCCTTGGCTCCCCTGTCATCTCTGAGCTATCTATCCTCCCTTGGGTTCCTAGCTCCTGTGTAATTACTGGCATGGTTGTCTTTCTGGACAAGTGAGTTGTTTTGATACATTTTAGATAAAATACTTGTTTTAATTGTAGCTAGTGTACGACAGCAGTTTGAGGGGATGTACAGTATTGGTCAAAGAGCAGACTCTGAAAAATTATTGTCCTTCCACAGGATGAAACCCTTTTAACTAGTAAAGAGCTTTGAAATTATTAACTTAAGCAGGTTTCTTTCCATTTTAATATTTTATTATATTATTTTTTATAATGGCTTTTCTTGTTAGGAAATCGTAAGGGTTTTGTTAAACCCAATAATAGGGTGATTTGTTGTGAGTGTATGATTTTCATGTTAAATATCATAAATGTGCCTGTATACAAAAATTGATAGCAATTTGCTCATGGATTTCAGGATTTTGAGTAAGATGAAACAGGAGAGAATAGCAAGGTAATATATGATTATGCGCTTTATTTTTTCAAATGTAAAAATTCTTGCAACTGAGTAGCTTTATAGTTCTGCTTAACTCCTCTATACTTTAAAAAAAAAAACAAAACATCATTTCTATAGCTAGTCTTGTTCATTTTAGAACTGTCCAAAAGATAAGACAGGTTACTGAATACAGTGACACTTCAAGATTTTGGGCTGAAGCCTAAGCTGAAAACGAGTACTGTCAAATGTCTGAAGTGGTGAGTTGCTATGGGCATTCACAGAAATAAGCAGTATTTGTCTGTAGTCCAAACGTTTCCAGTAATGATCGTAGTATATTCCTTATTCCTATGGCTTTTAAGAAAGAATTGTGGCTACCTACTTGTATTTTCTTATTTGTTTACAGTGCTATATTTTTGTACCTAAGATGTAACCCCTGTGATCCTGGGACAGAGCTTGAGACATTTAGCTTTCTTTTTAATTTTTAAATACTTTTTAAACTAGTATTGGATAGTAAATGAGAGCCAAGCTAGGTTTAAGGTACATTAGAATCAGATTAATGAAGATCAGTTGCTATTACTGCAGCTTTTGGCAGCAGATTATTCAAAAGGAACATGTAATTCATACATTGCTGGAAGAAAAGCTGTGCTGGACCATATAAATTGCAAGAAACAAGGTGCATTCTTAAAAGAACTTTTTTCGGTATTATTTTGCTAGCATGAAGGAAATCACTTTAATTAGAAACACATGAATAAAAATGCTTAAAGACTACAGTGCAGCTTATATATAAATCAGAAATTGCAGTCTGTAGCTGAAACAATACGATTCTTTCAGTGTAGCTTTATTATTTTTTTAATTTCATTCCATGAAATGGTGGATAATAGAGAGGTTTTTCATATGGCAGTGGTATGATGATTTAACAGAAAAAGAATATTATAGCTTACAGTAATGTGTAAAGGGAGAGCTGTACTCCCTGGCTGCTGTACCACTTGCTTGGAAACACCTCACTCATCTCGTACTTGGTGGCTGTTCTGAAATTCAATGACAGTTTTTCTGCCAGCAGTGCTTACGCTTCTCTTTAGAAAAAACTCTTTACTAAAGCAAAGCTTGGCTAAAGCTTTTGTTCCAAAATTTCTCTCTGTTTTGATGCTGGATATTTAGTTTCCAGTCATAATTTTTTTTTAAAAATAAAATTATATGGTTTAGTCCTTCTGTCTCAACAATAAATACCTGCTGTAAAAGTTGATACTTGAGGTGCAATATTTGCACAGAAATAAGAAAAACAGGGCAAAAATTGCTGAGATCTACTTACTGTTCTGTGTCAACTGCAGTTTTGTAGGCACAGAGCTGGGAGAAGAAGAAAATGCCTTTTCCTTATCCAAAAATAAAATACTGATTTGGAACAGTGCCTTTTCACTCATTGGCAATGTTGGGCTCTGTTAGGTGTGTCAAAGCAGCAACACCTTAAGCTTAGTAATAGGAAGAATTGAGTCAGGTATTTGACATCACACTTTCCAGAAATGGTTTGCAGTGGGATTTTTCTTTTTCCATATTTTGAGCTTATAGGAAGAATGGTCTTTATTAAAGATGTGAAACTTAAGGGAGCGGTAAGCCCATGACTTCAATCTTTTACCAAGAATAAGCTAACCGTTAGTGGGTATATTTCTCTAGCAGTCCATTTAGGAAGAAAACCAGTAAAGAACATCTGGTTATGTTGTGGCAGAAAAATACGCTACTGATTTTCAAGTAAATTTTCGCTATTGACTTTGCTTCAGATACTAACGCACAGAAAATAAGATAAACTAAAGTAGTGTTATAAGTAACCAATTCTGTAGTTTACAGAAAGTTACAATGAGAAAATGAAATATATTTTAAATTATTTCTATGGGAGATAATTTTAAGTATTTCTAGGACTTTTAAGGTAAGATTTCAGCCTAGTTGTGATAGGATTTTTTAGTAGTCCTTTTTGAAGGTGCTGAGAGTATGTTTTCATCAGAAAAGTTTTGCATGCTCCAAATCTTGTGTAATTTTGACATGCTGAGCAACCTGTAAGAATAACTGGCAACTAGCCTTAGGTTAACCATGGAGCTGTGTACTTTAAACATAAACCCTTTATTAAGATTCAGTTTAACTACCACTAAGTCATGTTGGCAGATATATGTGTTTGAGAGCTGTGAGAGCACTTGCAAAGTTTTTGCTGTGGGACCACATCCCTTCAGTACAAACAATTATGGGAATTGAAGTTGTCCTCTGGTTGGTTACTGACAGAACAAATGCTGTGCAGGGAGTGAATGTAAATGTTGAATTCTCTCTTCTTCGAGAGAGGAAGTCAGAAGCTCTTGCATGTTTGCTTGATATTTTGTGTTGCTTAGAGATTGTATGTTTTAAATTTTTATTAGGATTTGAGTAATAATTGCTGAAAATGTCTAGAGTAGTGAAAGCAGCACCATACCACAATCGTGACACTGCTACTATCCCTGTTGTCAATGCTGTGTGGTAATGTTGCTTGGACCTTTTGTGTTTTAAGTTCCATCATAATATCTGATTGTTTACTACCGGAGGAAGAAAAGGCATCTGGTATAGAAAAAATATCTGACACTTTAATCTTTCTTGATTAATCTCTTAAAGGTAATGAAGAGGCTTTCTAGGGCAGGGCAATCTATGTAATACTGTTTTAGCTTTGTTTACAGCAGAAAGTAGACTGTAGAGAGAAGTGATAAGTCGTAGTATTGCAGATGTCAAAGATGGGAAAACATATGAGTGGGAGTAACTTGTATTCTTAAAACATAATTATCCTGGAACCTGTTTAGCTAAACCTACTTGGTTAGATATTGATTTAGTAATGATGGAGCAGGGGCATGCCTGTAATGTGGGTTTTCATAGGTGTGATAATTGTACTGTGACCTGGCAGGGAAGGGAAATATGTAATTGGATTTTTTGAGTGCTTTGAAGTTGTATTATGGCTTCATCTAGGAACTGTGATACTGAGAACATATAAACAAATATTCCAATATTCCACTTTCTACCTGCAAGGGATGGGGAACTGACAAATGGTATAAACGGGACCCCTTGTGAGGATTTTTTTTGAGAATTATTAATTTTTGTGGGTATGTTGATAGCAGTTGTTGAGGGAAGTTGGAATTTGTCATGTGCCTAGCAGCTTTCACTGTATAAATAAAGAAGATCAATTAAAGGCATTATTGTCCAAGTGAGTCCTTGCAGCTTGGTTTCCTGTTCTTACTAGTCCATGGCATTCATCCTACATGCTCTTTGTTGTATTAACATTTTGTAAAACAAAGGAGACTGTAATTATATGAGATACTGTAATTTGGCTCTGTTCTCTTATGAAGGCATTTGAATGGCAACTGGAGAGTAGATAGCCTAAAAATATTCTGCCTATCGATTACTGTCAGATTATTAAACAAAAATTACGTTCACTATAGATGAAGAAGAATAGTTCGATCAACCTTTGCTTGGCAGAAGAATTAAAAAACCCAACAAACAAATTAGAAATAAACCAAATCCCTCTAAATGCTATTCAAAAATTCAGAGAAAGAAAGCTTTTTCAGAACCTTCTGCAAATACATGTAGATTGCAGAGTAGTTGCAGAGTAGTGCAAGTTGTGCCTATAGTTCTTTTTGTAATGGTCAATACAGTCCTCCAAACTGGTATTATTTCAGTGTATACAACTACGCAGAAGTTGAGCATGACACAGATTTGATGAATGTTTTGTGATTTGGTGGTTTGCAGTGTGTAGGGCAACTGATTGATAATTGTGAGGTTGGAGGCTTCTTGAAACTACAGCTGCTGGTGAGAAAAAGAATGTATATCTAGTGTTATCTTTTCTACAGTGACTTAGATTTTTATGTAATGTGTTCTCAGTCTTTATTTTCTTACCCCAGGGTTACTTGACCTTGTTTGTCTTCTGGTGTATGTAATGGACTCAATTCTACCTGTACAACATATGAATTTGAGGTGCATTTGAAGCTCAAATGAGTAATCGAGTAGGCTTGTGATTTCCCTGCTGAGAAACAAATGTTCTGACAAACTTCAGCACCTTAGGGATAGTTCCTGCCTACTGAGTCTTGTGGTTTCTTGAGTGTATTTATACAGTGAATGTTGTAATTATTTTTCCCAAGAGGGAGCTCATCCACCTGACTTCAAGCCCTCTCAGCAGACAGATATGTGTTTAATCTAAAAAGCCGTGTTTAGTGTTATGCTCGATGTTATTAAAAGGAAGGTCAGGCTGGGGAAGGGAATGTGGTGGGTGGGTGGAAGATGGAAGCTATTCTTGTTTCTTTGCCAGGGAGACAGTTCCAGAATATCCTTGCGGGAGGACGATAATGAATTAAATTTAGGCAAACTGGAACACTTAGCGGTTGCAGGGAGTTTAGCAATGGTAATTGACGTAGATCCCCTGTAAACCTTGACTATCTGCTTGGCTGCCTACTAAATCAAGCTCTGAAAACACTATAGAGAACTTGAACTTTGTAAGATGAACATGATAGTTCATATCCTGATGGATTGTCAGCTGCTAAGAACCACATTATGAACCTTACTTCTTTAAAACAAAACAAAATCCAACATTCCTTTCAAAAAGCTGTCTCAGAGCTTTCTCTTGCAGTGTCTTCTAAAATGAGTCTTCTGTGGAAGGTTCCTTTCCTCCAAGGTGGCCTTTTGCTACTGCTTATGGAACTTTATTTTAAGGATATCATGTATGGGGTAATAATTCTTGTGCTGACTGTAGGTGATCTGAATGTTTCTTTATGGTTTTTAACAAATATTAGTAAGTCAGATCTTCTGTGTGATGCGGTATAAGCTGGTTTTAATAATTTAGGTTTACCAGAGTAAACCTGCTACCAGAGTAGAAGAGAATAAGGGGTTCTCGGATATACAAACTGAGCACTGATTTACATTGTAAATTAAGTAAATTGAGGTCACGTGGAAGAGTAGTTTTGAAGAACTGTTTAGATTCCACTTTGAAACCAAATATATTTAATTCAAGGCCTTACTTGCAGGCAAGCATGTGAAGATTTAGGCCATGCTATATTAGCTGATTTCCTTGCTACTGTCTTCAAATGCTTAAAATAAAACAAAAGATTGGGCTGAGACAGTATAGGCTACTTCTAAACTATATGAACAAGCACCTTCCAGTTCTACTTCCAGTGTCTGATTTATACTTTTTTTTTAATAGCTCTTCTGTGTCCTTTTTTTTCTTTCCTGCAGTCCAAGCCATATATATTTGATCGTGTATTCCAGTCAAATACGTCACAGGAACAAGTATACAATGACTGTGCTAAAAAGATTGTCAAAGGTAAGGTGAAACAGCAACTTTGACCTTAATGAAAAGTCTCATATTCATGTGAATTCCAATGTTGAAAACTGATACTTCTGTTGCTCCCTTTTACCTTCTGAATGTTTAATAAAAGCCAACACAGATCATAGCAGTATAAAATCATCCTGTAGTTGAGCTGATAAATTATGTTAGTGCTTAACCTGCTCTTTCAGTCTGTTGCAGTGTTTGATAACATTTACCTCTTCTGTTTTGGTGGATTTTTGCAGATCTTTGCACAAGATTTGAAAAATTATTTTTAACAAAATAATCATAATAATTTATGAACAGTTTAGTTTTTTGTTTTTTTTTCCCAAATATATTGGTGAAAACATCCTACAGTTTCTTTAGTTTGCTTGGAGGAATATAAGACGAAAGGAAACTTGTGAAATCATGTGTATGCTATAGATACTTTATAAGCTTGTTTATTTAAGACACAGTTGAAGGGAGATTTTTTGGAATGTGATTTTTAGCCCCACAATTAGAAGTTTAAATGTGAATTAGTGCTGTGCAGGTCAGAGTGTACAGTTTCTTCAAACTTGAATTGTCAGAATTGGCTTAGTAACTTCAGAAAATCCCTCAGTAAGTAGTTGTAGAAAGCATTTAGCTAGTTTCCTGAAAATAAAATTGATTCATTTGTTGAGATCGGTAATAAATTCTAATTGATGTAACTTTCAAAACTTTAACAAAGCCTTCCTCTGAAATATCAACTATTAGTGACAAGAGAAGACTGGGTAAATGTTGGGTTTTTTGATCACTAGAAAAGTGAAGTGCTGTGAAAAATCCATGCTGCTGCAACTATTAATGAACTTTTAAACTACGTTACATATAGTTAAATGTATAATAGTGTATAACTATGTTATATGTAGTTAAAGGAACTCGCAGTTAAATGAACTGTTTGAGAGTTAATTAGGATTAGATCAGAAGTTTGCTCCTTAAAAATTGGAGTTAGCTAAGAATTGTAATGGTGCCTCTTTCCTCCATCTAAAAATCTGATCCGTTTCTCTGTGCAGTATTTCTGGACAGTGCTACTTCATGTAAATGAGCTGTAGTGGGGCTACACATGGATTACGAGTATGATGGGGTGGCAAAGACTTCCCCATTTGGAGTATCTCATGCTTGGTTTTGGAAAATAAGTTTGCATGCAGGAGGTGATTCTACACTAACTGACTTGTAAACAAACCAACCCATCTGCCTCTCACCCCTTAATCTAAAACTTTGGCGTGGTTCACTCATCATTTGAAATACAAGCTTAATGGCCAAAGAGTAAGATGCTTGAAACTTATGGCATAGCCCATTCTCTTCATGATTGGACAACTAAACTTTCCTGAAGGCAGAAAATACTAAAGTGTTCTCACGTATAGTGTTTCTTCTGATTTATCAAAGACCAGCTATTCAACCTGGCAGTTATATTGTTTTCCTTTTTGTACCTTACTCTGAAGTCCTGATTTTTTCTGGTTGAAGGAACAGATGCTTCTAACACAGTAAATGTCTGAAATGCAGTAAATGATGAATGACTTAAAGCGTTAAAAGGGGTAGGGAGGAACACCCTCTAGCACAGAGTTCCCAAACGTTGAATGATTTAACTTGCTGAACA
This sequence comes from Gallinago undulata, assembly GCA_026546715.1. NCBI lineage: Eukaryota > Metazoa > Chordata > Aves > Charadriiformes > Scolopacidae > Gallinago > Gallinago undulata. The sequence continues at coordinate 14,821,486 of JAOTQQ010000012.1, forward strand.
TTTTCGGAACTGCCTGTTTGCATTCTATTTCATTTTACTTTCCTTTAGAAGAAGGAAATGAACCCTAATGAAAATGCTCTTTCCCTTTAGATGTACTTGAGGGATACAATGGTACAATATTTGCTTATGGGCAAACATCGTCTGGAAAGACACACACTATGGAAGTAAGAAATCTTAAAATAATTTTCCTCTTATTGTCACTGTCATCTCTTTTCATCACAGTAGTCATATCTAGTCTTATCATGTCAGCTTGTTTTCATCTTGCAATTTTGATTTTCTTTCCATTACAACATTTTGATACCCAAAATGTTTTTTGGTTTTTCTTTTTTAGGACTGAGAATGGCAGTTACTATATATTTTTTCAGCCCTCAGTAGCATGATGAAAAACACAAGAATAATGTTAATAGTACGTTTTCACTTTTAGTAGTTTGGAAGATTCCTGAGATCATTCTTTTTACTCCTGGCAGATGCTGGGCCTAATGGATGGTCAGGGCTTTCCTTTATAGGTAAAATAAATGCATCATACCTGTTAGCATTTTAAAACTAATTTTTCTGTTAACTATTTGGCCTTTGGATACTGCTTATGATGTTGGATTTGGTACAAAAGTTTCATTTTCTTGTATCTTCTTCTAATAAGGGGAAGCTTCATGATCCGGATGGAATGGGTATCATTCCAAGAATAGTGCAAGATATTTTTAATTATATTTACTCTATGGATGAGAATCTTGAGTTTCATATTAAGGTAAGCTTTTTTTTTTTTGTTACTTATTTAATCTGTGTTACAACTGAAAGTAGCCTATAGTTAAATGGATGTTCTATATCTGTTCTAAATGCCTGTAACTTGGAAAATCTGAACACGAGTTGTTTCTGAATTAACTGACTCTTCTTAAAGAAGAATTACGTTAACACTTTAATCCTGTTTCCATTAAACATTGATGGTAGCTATCCTGATAACCTGTGGCAGTGCTGATAGTGCTTGAAGCTTTTGATCAAAATAGTTTCTTCTTAAAGCTGTATTTTAGTTCAGCCTTAAGGACTTGAGCTAGATATGGTTTTATGTGGGAGGTCATAGTAAATCATGCTGGATCTTTCTGATCAAAAAGCAAAGCATTTCTGGTTTCTGATGCTGTATCTTTATTTCCCTTCCCACTTCTAGGTGTCATATTTTGAAATATACTTGGATAAAATAAGGGACCTTTTGGATGGTAAGCCATTTCTTTATATTGTACGTAGAAAATAAATTGTTCTGGAGAGAATATAAAAAAATGAAACCTGAAAACCTTCTCATGATACTGCATACCTATCTTAGTATGCTAATAACCTATAAATCATAAGGGTACATCAAAATAAGAAATCAAAATAATTTCACAATGGAGAAATAAGAAATGGAGCTAATCTGAATAATAATACTAAAGCTGCAGTAGGGGTTGTTTCATGTATATTACTTTTTATTTATAAAGTATTGCTGAGAAATAACATCTGTGACTTGGACATGCATTTTTCACAGCTCATTCATTTTGCAAAGAAATCATATATACCTTAGCTTTAGAACTTTTTTTTCTCTTCCAGTTTCAAAGACCAATCTTTCAGTTCATGAGGACAAAAATAGGGTTCCCTATGTAAAGGTGAGCATCAATCTGATATGTTTTCATCTTTCATTCCTCTAGGTTACAGCATTTACTTCTGGCTTGTTGATGTGATTTTTTTTCTTTTTCCCTTTTCTTTTAAAGGGTTGCACAGAGCGTTTTGTATGTAGTCCAGAAGAAGTTATGGATACTATAGATGAGGGAAAGTCGAACCGACATGTAGCAGTTACAAGTAAGTATTTTCTTTTGTTGTTTTTTGGTGCTTTATTGCTTCTCTCTTTGTATGCCTTAGAAAGTAGGGAAGACAAAAATAGTGAGCTAAATAATTCAGGTTTTTGAAAGGGTCTAGCATAAGCAGTTTCAGCATGTCTTTCAGAAACAAGTATTTCAATTCATTCCTTGTTAGATGTTGTTACTTAAACTTGGATTGAAAGGAGAGAGTATGTGATCAGTGAAGAACTCTGAATGGTTGGAGAAAAAGATGTTCTGCACTGGGAATTGTGCAAAATCCGAGTTTGTGGCATTTGTTTTGGTTAACCTCTGAATCTATAATCCAGGCACTTTGGCTGTTCTGTTGCATATTCTAAGAAAAGCTGGTCAGAATGTATATTCAGACAAGCTGTAGATTTAAGCAGCATCCCAATGTCCCAAGGTTTTTTGGCCTGTGGCATGCAGTAGAGTTGCAAGGAGCCATGTCATAGGTCTCCAGATTCCCACAAAAAGCAGGATTAGGTACGGACAGAGGGTTAAAAAAAAACAACAAGGAAAGATGAGGTGCGTGCAAAGTAATACTGAGTTCTTAGCAACTGAAGTGACTGTCAGACATCTTTGAGGGCCGGATTGAGGGTGAGTTTCACAATCTTCCTGTGTCTAGTTCTTTATTCAGGAAAAGCAAGAATACACAGTCATTAAGAAAATAAAAGCTTTTTCTTCTCATTTCTTTGGTTAAGGAACAAAAATTAAAATATTATGTTCTTTTTAAGGAATGACTTAGTCTTGCACTTCTACTTCATTACTCCTAGATAATAAGATTCTGAAGTAGAGACCGGATTAAGTAGCGGAGAAATGGCAGAAACTTGGATAGAAGGATATTGTTCTATGTTGAACTGCTTCTCTGGCATCAATAAGCTGGTCCTTTAGGCCTCTGAGGTTTTATGGTTAAAAGTAAGAAATAGGCAGGCTTTCTCATTCAGATTGCAGTCAACTTCAATTTTGTCAATAAATTAAAAATCATTCTTTAAATCCAGAAAGTCTTGTTTACTCTGCATTTTTCTTGGAGGGAGCACTAGGGATTTAAACCAGAAAGGAGTCAATGGTTCTGGGACATCTAGGTCAAATTTTCACAAAAGGATAAAATGGGACACATTGTAAATCTACAAAAAAAAAGTTCCAGTATCAGAATGTAAATGTGCTTTCTCTTATAATGAAGTAAATTAAAAGTGTGAAATCCATAAGTGACAGGCTAGCAAATCTCATCCGTGAGCTTATGTGGTATTAATAGAAGCTCAAGGGAGACTGGGTCTTTGTTACTCAACGAGACAATACTATTGGGTTTGCTGCCTCGAGTTTTATTGTCTTCCAGAGATTACTCTATACAGTTTCATTAGCTTTAAATCTGTCACTTCAATGTTTTGTGGGAAGTGGGGAGATACTGTTTTGTGAAGTTTGTACAAATTTTTTTGACAATTTATATATTTTGGATTATAGATATGAACGAACACAGCTCCCGAAGTCATAGTATTTTTCTTATTAACGTAAAACAAGAGAATACTCAAACAGAACAGAAATTAAGTGGAAAACTTTACCTTGTGGACTTGGCAGGTAGTGAAAAGGTAAATTAAATTTATTTTTCTGCTCTGAGAAACTCTGGTTATTCTTTACAAACAAATATTTTACATTAATGCAATACTGATTGTTCAGTTGTCATCTCTGAAGTGGTTTAATTTTGACTTGTGGTTTCTGAATCCTAGTCTGGGTTGGTTATTAGATAAGCTGATCTGCATTTCTGCAGTAAGGGTTTGTGAATACAGAATAGGGTGGGGAAATAGGCTAGAGTTCAGTCTTGGTATCTGTGAGAGCACAAAAGTCTATAGGTCTGTTGGGTAGCTGGGTACTCGAGTAAAAAGAGTTTTATGGATGTGAAATAGCTGTATTTTCTTATTTAGCGGTACTAAGTTTTTAAGTTGAAAATGTGATTAACATTGTTTAAAATGACAGCTTGCTTTTCTGTGTCAGTGCCTCAAAGCAAGGAAGGAACTATATATTGTTTTGTTGATTATGTATAGACTGTAATTCAGCTTTTTAAGAGCTGGATTTTGGTTCTTTTCTTACATTCATCTTCACTTCTGGGGTAATCCCCATCTTTTTCAGTCCTTTCTGCTTCCTGTTGTCTTTCCTTGTGTCATTGTTCTGTGGTTTTATTGCTGTCTCTGATCCTGTGTTTATTCTGAGATGTGTTTCTTAGTAGTGGTCTTTTTTTAATGAGAATGAAAAGAAGCATTAAAGTGAGAACAAAGTTAAAGGCTGAGGTGTCCTTTCTCTGTAGTTTTGTTCCTTTCACTGTTTATTTCAAACTTTGCTTTCATGCTTCTCCCAGTCTTTTTGAAGTATGTGATGTTTTTGATGCTTTGTCTTTGGTTGCTTTAAACATCAGCAAATAGAATTGCTTAGTTATACTCATGATCACAGCTTGGTGAGAAGAATAGTAAAGGGAGGGTTATAGAACTATAAGTCAAATTCAGTCCTTGAGGCAGAAGAGCTAAGGTAAATTGAATGGTTCAGGGTGGAATTTTTCACATTTCTGCTGATATCTGCTTAAGTTACTTGAGCACTCATCTAAATCAGATTCAGCCTCAAAAATCTATTCTCACAAATTCTTGCTAATATAGACTGTGCTGTATTTTTGGGGGGGTGTGGTGGGAAGAGACTGATAGTGTGTGGTTTGTTTGGTTTTTGATTTTTGTTTTGTTACTGTTACGGGGTTTTCTTTGGGTTATTTTTGTGGTTGTTGCTGTTTGTTTTATAGGATTTTCTTTGTTCCTTTTACTGTGGAACTCAATCTTTTGAGAAACTTCAAAAAACTTTTGAAGTTGTTTGATAAAAAATTTGGAACTATACATTTATCTTCTATGAAAAGGCATACTTTGCAGAGAAAATACTCACCTCAGTTTACAAAATCAGATATGTCTTCAAACACTGAGTTTTGAGTGAAAAATTGATGGTGAATCAGAAAAAGAGTCTGAGGAGGAGTTTGCTTTCTGTAATCCAGCTTACTTATGTGTACCCCAAAGTTGGGGAGATGGACTTAAAAGCAGAAAAATTACTCAAATTTAATATTAAATGTGGAAGGTGTTTTTTGAAGATGCTTTTAGTAATGTACTGAAATATTGTACAGGTTAGTAAAACTGGAGCAGAAGGTGCTGTGCTGGATGAGGCTAAGAACATCAACAAGTCTTTGTCTGCTCTTGGAAATGTCATCTCGGCTTTGGCTGAAAGTAGTGTAAGTGTCTTATTCTGTATTTTTATACTTCAGTGTTGAAGGATTGCATCTCTGAGCGTGATACTGTGCAGGAGTTCTTTATCTACCTCAGTAATAATGTGTGGAGTCTTTTAAATTAATCTAGTTGTAGCAATGCATTGCAAACTGCCTTTACGCTGTATTGACACTGATGATTAATAAAGTTACATTTAATGTTGAGTCCTAAGCATTATACTGACAGTTTTCTTGTACTCTAGAAGTTACTAAACATAGAAGTACAACTTTGTCATCCCATGCTTGTTCAGTCTTATGTTTTATGAATTGATGTAGAATTTAATATTTTTCTAAGGAATTTATACCTAGCAAAAGCCTAATTCTTACTTCAATGAATTAAATGTGTCTGAAAAATTGTGACTGATTTGTTTAAATGCTTTCTTCGTAGACTTATGTTCCATATCGTGATAGTAAAATGACCAGAATCCTTCAAGATTCATTAGGCGGTAATTGCAGAACCACTATTGTTATTTGCTGTTCTCCGTCTTCATACAATGAGTCTGAAACTAAATCTACTCTTCTGTTTGGCCAAAGGTGAGTAAAAGACTTAATGTTTTGCTCTTACTATGCTTGGATATAAATGCAGAATGAGAAATAAGTTACTCCATTAAGATTCCTGAACCAAGCTAATCAGAATGTTTACTTTCTGTAATTCTTCAGTACACATGTGGTTAAGTGTTGTTGTCTATTTTATCTATATAAAAATCCTTAAATCTGGCAGGGTCCTGAGACGTGTGTATTTCCAGGAAGATAATGTATTGTTTGATTCAAAATGCAGTTTAATGTATAGTCTTGGAGGGTAATTAATACTCTTTTAAGAATTTTTTTTTTATGTGGGAGGTGGGGAGGAATGATTTCCCCCCCCCACACCACACCATTAAGTTGAATCTTTTTGCTGGGAAAGCCTGTTATCTGCCAGCCTTTCCTTGATGGAATGCTGAATTACATCATTTGGTCTGTTTCCTGTATCTAGCATTCCAGTAACATTTGAGTTAATACTTCTAAATTCCTGTGTCATTTGTAATTGAATTCATAAGTACTTATTTCAGAATTAGTATTTTGTTAGGTATCTCTTCTTTACTGCTCTGTTATTAATGCTTCATTGGAATGCTCTAGTTCCTGAGCACTAGATTTAATCACTATTTACTGGAGCACTCTACAAAAGCTGTCAGCATTTCACTGAGTTCATCTGGTCTTCTGTTAGCCTACCTCTTCCACTTTAATTCAACAAGATAGTTTTCTACTGGTATTTTCAGAGATTTTTATTATGGAAAGTAGACTGAAATATTTCAGAACTTCATAAAACCCTGGCAGAATAGGGGTAGTTGGTGGGTGTGGAGTAATGACTGCATTCTGCAGCAGTGGAGGTTTTTTTGGTCTGTTTTCAGAACCTAGGTGGTCCTTTACTTTCACATTAGTACTTGAATGATCTATTGGGAAGTGTCTTCTGGTTGTAGCTTCAGTTTTATTGGCTCATGCTCTTGTCTTCTTCAGGAGTTAATAGATTATTCTTTTATCTCAGCTACCATGGTTAGTCTGGTATATTAATTCAGACTTCTGGAGGTGTTAAATTTCTGCTGAAACCTGCAGCTGTAGTAACTGAAGGCTAGATAAATATCACATAACTTAGTAGGAAATTATATGCCTTTTGGTCTTATATGCCTACTGGCCAGTCCCAGTAAGACTTTGCAGAAAGATGCTTATAGGAGTCGTATTATGGAAGGGGGCAGAAATTTGTAACTACCATTAAACTTCTTTCCTGTTTTCATCTTTGGGTGTGAGGGGTTGGTATGTGGTAGTAGGAGACTATACAGAAGAATTACTGAGGTCAATGAGGTGCAGCACTAAAGTAAAAACTATACATTAACTTTTATGAAGATATATTATTAGTGCCAATTATTGTAGTTTCATCTCCAAAGTTAATGTGTTCAGATGAGATTGTCCTGACTGAATATAGACAGTCAATCTGAACTTTATAGCTTGGACACCATTTTGGGTAATGAAGAGTCGACAATTGGATTTTTAGGTTGAAATGGGCTGTTTATAAATAAGCTTGATGGTTTACACCCTCAAAGTAGCATGCTCTCTGTTGAAGAGATTTTTGCTAAATGTGATGAATGCTGCCCTTTGGTCACAGCTGTGCGCTGTCCTGATTCAAATTCTTTAAGGTGAAAGTACACAGCTGAATTTTTCCAAATCAACCAGCTTTGAGATTTTTCAACCTTCCCAAAGCTTATTGTAATGCTCTGTCCATTAACAGTTGTATCAATCCAATTGAAAGAATAGTAAGTTGGCAGGGAGTAGAAGCTTTTGGAAGAGGTGGGAATTATTTACACTTTCACCAGTGATACATAGGAATTTTATTTAAGAGTCTTTAATTCTTTTCTTTAAAAAAAAAAGTTTCAGAGTTTTTTGCTGTTTCTGTGTAGAGCAAAGACCATTAAGAACACAGTCTGTGTCAACGTGGAGCTCACTGCAGAACAATGGAAGAAAAAGTATGAGAAGGAAAAAGAGAAAAACAAGACTCTGCGTAACACCATACAGTGGCTGGAAAATGAACTCAATAGGTGGCGTAATGGTGAGAAGCAATTATAATTTTGTTCTGCAAACTTTTGGGAAGATGATAGACACTGAATTAGCATTCAGGATACCAAAAATAACTAAGAGCACTATGCAAGACAGTAGTAGGAATATTAAAGCTAGGATAAGAAGTTGACATAGGAACTTCATATTTTTCACTGAATTACAACTGGAACATCTAATAATCACATAATGGGAAAAACGTTTGGCAATATATTGGTATTAGGTTCTTCAGCCCTTAGTTTACTACAGAACTAGAGTTACATACATTCTAAAAATTTTATTTTGGGGGAGGAAAAAATGATACTAATTGTAAATACAGAAATTTGCAGAAATTGAAAATGAGTAAAATTTCCTCTGGTTTGGTTTTCAAATCCAAATCAATATCACAAGATCTTATATTTGTTTAAAACTCAAACATATAGGTATAAAAATGACCCCAAACTCAAAATTGCTGACAGTATAGAATGTGTGCCCATCTTTTCTTCTGGAGTAATTGACAACTTCTCTTTAAAATGTCTGGCAAAATGCAAGTTAAAAGTGAAGTCTTAAATTCAAGAATGGAGGAACATAGGTCATACTCACAGATGCATTCTGGAGTTTGGCAGCTACAGAGGATAATTTTGCAGTCTTGGAAAGAACTGCACCACAACCTGATGCAAATCTGAGAGACATGAGCTCACTTAAGTAAGTTTAGTGGGATGTGATGTGGTTTTATTTTTGAACCTCTTATAGAGATGGTATGAGGCCACACCTGAAATGTTAAGTATAGTTCTTCCAGAATATTGACACAAGGTACTGGAGTGTTGGAAAGAGCCTTGTACCATCCAAGGGCTGCAGAAAATGTTTTGTAACAAAGTGCTAAGGAATGTGGTTTAATTTACCAGAGAAGTGTCTTGATTAGCATATGTTGTATTTTTTTCTATGCAAAGTTAGTAAAGTGCTCTCATCAGAAGAGGCTTAATGAATATAAAAGGATGAAAGTGTAACTGAACAAATATTTTAAATTAGAAGCAAAGCAATTTAAAAGTAAATATGGCTATGCAGCAAGACAGTCTGCCAAAGGAAAAGAAAGGATTTTCTGTCCTCAGGGCAAGTTAGGTGCCCTTCTGGAAGACACAGAAGTGAGATTTGGAGCTCATAGCAGAGTAAGTGGGTGAAATACAATGTTCTGAGATAGTTTGGATGATCCAGTGATCGTTTTTTTTTTTTACCATGTGAACTTGATGTCTTACTAGCTGTATAATAGGGAGTATGAAATACTTCTCAAGACTAATTTTGTGGAAAATGCTTCATGGCTGACTACTAAAACCAAGTGTATTATTTTCTTCAGGGGAGACTGTACCAGTTGATGAGCAGTTTGATAAGGAGAAGGCTAACTTAGAAGCTTTTGCAGTAGACAAGGATATTACTGTTATTAATGATAAACCAGCTACCACAATTGGAGTAACCGGCAATTTCACTGATGCTGAGAGAAGAAAATGTGAGGAAGAAATTGCCAAACTATACAAACAACTGGATGACAAGGTATGCCATTCTTATTTAATATAAGACCTCTTGGAAGTATATCTTGAGCTATAGTATGTAATATTTGATTTGCCAGTCCTCATTTGCTAGTACATCTTGCTCTACTATTTGCTGGAAGTGCCTACTCTAATTCTGAAGCTCTGATTAAGAGAGATCAAAAATGCCTTATCTGGTTCTAAGTGAGCATCCTTTCTTAGTTACTCTCCCTCCTTTGCTGAAACTAATAAGCCTGAAAACTGAAGTATCACTACATAGGAAACAATGAAAGCTAGAAAGGAAAAGTTAATGAGAATCTTGAACAGTATTTCTACTTTCTGAGTGTAGAACATTCCTAGTTAATTGTTTGTAATAATACTGTACCAGAAATAGGAAAATAATGAGAAAGCAGGAAAATGAGTAATTTGAAGACAGCAGGTTTTACCTTCCATGTTATGCATATTTTATTTGAACATAATTTTAAATTTGAGCAGTAGTACTACATTGGGAGAAGAAAAATTATTTTAATTAAAAGTTCTTGTTATTTCTAACTTGAAGTTAGAACAACTTGGAGAAGACAGGTTAAGAGCCTAGGGGATCAGCCAGTGAAATCAAAAGGATTATTTTTTTACTTTTATTGCTTTCTGTTGTATAATTGTCTGAGAATATGGAAAAGTTAGATGCCTAACATCTCCTGTCTCTTAGATTATTTTTCCTGAGTGATATTTGTCAGTTTATTGAACACAGTCTTACTTTAACTGCAGGATGAAGAAATTAATCAGCAGAGTCAACTAGTAGAAAAACTGAAAACGCAAATGTTGGATCAGGAAGAGGTGAGTTTCACTCCTGCATCTATATTCCTTTTTTTTTTTCTTTTTTAGAGAAATTTGAGATGTTCTGAATAGGTCACAGTTTGTGACCAGGGAGTAGAATCATGTTTTACAACTGTATAATAGTTCTATTCTTTCTGTAAAAGCTCTGCATGTTCAATCCCCTCCTGCTGACACTGAGCTAATGGCTGAACTTAAACCAGTTTACTTGATCCTTTTGTATCCATGAAGATGGAAGGAATTGAAACATTTTATGCAAAGGCATAGGCAATTTTCCCTATGTAAAATTAGCAGTTTGTCAAAAATGAAGATACCTTGATTTAATGTAAGAAATCTGTTTTAAGGTTTACTTTTGATTAGTTGCTGTACAGAGAGAGGGGGGAGGAGAGAAATGTAATGGCCTGTAATAAAGGAAGTATCTATAGGTTACTTCATAGTATATTTGCTAGGATATTCAAATGATTTTATGCATATCTTGCCAGTGATGTAACTTAATTAAATGGGGAAAATACCAATTAATAATGAAATGTTTATTTCCGTTTAGCCAAGATACTAGAGGCAATAATTATATATAGCACAAAGATGGAAAAAATAGTAATCTTTGTGTATATGGTAAGAAGGAGACGGATTGAGGACTCAGGAAGCTGGAGCTACTGTTTGATGTTATTTCAATAAATAAATCTGCCTCTTTAGCACCTGTTCACTTTGTCTAATTATTCTTCAGCAGCTAATAGTGTGAAAATGCTGGAAGCTTAGTCCCTAGCCCATTGACAATTTCAGACTCATGAGTAGTGTTCAGTGGCTTTTTTGAGAACTTGCAATATTCCATTTCCAGTTGCTGTCCTTATGCATCTTGATTTGTAATCACTTCCATTTTTAAAAATGCATTAAAAGCTAAAGAACTATGGATATAGATGACAAATGTAATTATTTGTTATACTTTCATTGTACCTGTCCTCTGCATCCTTATTGCATGATACTAGACACTAAAAATGTAGATATAAGCTGTTGCAGTAGCTAAAAGCTTCTTGATGTTTATTTGATGTAATTTTCAATAAATCTCTATCAATGTTTCAGCTTCTAGCGTCAACCAGACGGGACCAAGACAACCTGCAAGCAGAGTTGAATCGCCTTCAGGCTGAAAATGATGCCTCTAAAGAGGAAGTGAAAGAGGTGCTACAAGCACTTGAAGAATTAGCTGTCAACTATGATCAGAAATCTCAGGAAGTAGAAGATAAGGCAAAGGAATACGAACTGCTTAGTGATGAACTCAATCAAAAATCGGTACGAAAATGGAATAAAAAATTACTGAGAGTCTTCAATTTAACCTTTCTTGCTTTACCGGTATTTCTTGCTTGAAGTCATTTAAAGGTTTTTCATAAGGGAAAAAGGGAGCTTAAGTCTAAATTTTTTTTTTTTTTTTTAGTTTTTAGCAAAGGATGGTTTCCTAAAACAAGTACGCTTCAGAAAAATGCATGGTGAATGTTGACCTTGATAGCATTCATCTTTTTAGTACCTATGGCATTTTACTACCTGAAAAGTATTCAGAGAAATCCTAAGTATCAGAAGCTAACCCTTTCATTACATGCTGGTGATCTGACTCGGTTTTGTTTGTCTTTCTGGTGCAGTTAAGGTAGCCTTCACTTAAGAATTGCTCCTTCCAATTCTGAAATTGCAGTGAGCTTTTCTTGAAAGGAATGTGTGTTTGCATGGTATATTTATGGCGTGTAAAATGTAACTTATCTTGATGCCTTCAAAACAGGCAGTTGATTTTACTTTCTGAAGGGAGTAGTCCTGAACACTGAGGACATAGTCCAAAAGATGGCCCTGGTTAAACTACAGATGCAGCATCAGTCCCACAGGACGAATACCATACACCTCAGGTGCCTGCGTAGTTTCTGAATTGACTATAGTTTTGGTAGCCAATTATGTGATGGACTTCAGTCAGTTTTAAACAGTTAATACTCTACTCATTATCCAAAACTTCGTAGTACTGGAAAGGACAAGCTTGTTTGCTGGCATTGTAGGCAGAATATGTATGTGATGGTTCAAGTCTCATTGTTCTCTGTTCTTGAAGATAAAAGTTCAGGGGGTCTGAGTCTTCTGGTGAACGTGGTTTTCAATTTTCAGTTAGTAAAATTTGACTAGATGCAACACGGGCATTAAAATTGGTGTTCACAAGATCATGAAACCTATCTTTAAACTTATAAGTATTCTGAGCTGAGTAGTCTTTCTTGGTAACTTACATCACTTTAAGGTCAGCTGAAAGTCAGGTGATGTCTGGTCTTCCTATTATGCGCAGCATTTAAATTTGGTAGAATAGTGTACAG
>JAOTQQ010000012.1:14833946-14983293 GCA_026546715.1 Gallinago undulata
GGCATTAAAATTGGTGTTCACAAGATCATGAAACCTATCTTTAAACTTATAAGTATTCTGAGCTGAGTAGTCTTTCTAAGGTCAGCTGAAAGTCAGGTGATGTCTGGTCTTCCTATTATGCGCAGCATTTAAATTTGGTAGAATAGTGTACAGTTTAGGGTTTGGTTGGGTGTTTTTTGTTTTGTTGTTTATACATAGTTTAGAATAACTTGATTATCTATAATCTAATATAGATGTTGTAACTTGAATTCCATTAATTGTCATAAATAACACAATCCATAAGAAAGCAACAACTCTTATGAGATGTAGTAACATTAAGACACTTCAGTGTTCTCAGTCTGTCGCAGCTAAGCCATGCAGTAACCATCCTTTGGCATCATTGGCTGAAACTTTCCTGCTGTAAAACTTCTGGCACTTTTTTTTAGAACTGAAGACCAGAGAGCAGACAACTTCTGAGAATGCAGGCTGCTGAGATGCAGCCAGTACAACCACAGCAAGTGTTCAACTTGTTGTCTATATATATTTTCCTATAAACGCAATCCACTGCAACATTTAACTGTATGTAACTGACCGCTGTTTAGTAATGTTGATGTGAATTGTTTTGTAGAGTTGTAAGATTATATTTTGTGAGCTGAAGGCTTCTCTCCCTAGTACGTCACATTTTTTTCGGAAGAAATACTGTCACTCTAGGACTTCTAAATTTTTTACTGTATGGTGTATTCACATAGGTTGATACCAGTTTTTGGTTTTAGACATAAAAATGGGACATTTCAGTAGGCAACCACATGTTGCTGTATTTAAATAAATAATATGAAAGTAGGTCTAAAAACAAGAGTGTGTTCTGTTCATTAAAGCATTACTTCTTTTACTGTAGGTTACTCTAGCCAGTATAGATGCTGAGCTTCAGAAACTGAAAGAAATGACCAACCATCAGAAGAAACGAGCGACGGAGATGATGGCCTCCTTACTAAAAGATCTTGCAGAGATAGGAATTGCAGTAGGAAATAATGATGTCAAGGTAAGAATTAGTGCATTTTTTAATGCCCTGTATTACTCACATACATTGTGGATAGGTGGGGTCAGTTTTCTTAGCACAGTAAAAATAACCAATAAAATAAGACTCATGTATATTTGATAATTTGGGCATAAGCTTATCTCTTGCTTATGCTATGACTTAACAGGTCCCAAACAGAGTTTGATTATACAAGGATAAGGAAGAGCAGGTATGATTTATTTTTTCCCTGAAGTAGTGTTTTCATTCATACTGTTGAACTATCATATGAAATATAATGAACATAATGATTATGACCTTTTCATACGATAGTATAAGATAGCAGCATCTTGGAAATATAACCCTGACCTAAAGTGGCAATCAAGGTGTTACTTACTTGAGTATGTATGAACGAGGAACTGAAATAAAAGATAAATCTAGAAGATCACTGTAGGATGAGAATATGAGCAGTGTTGGAAATCTGTAGTGAACTATATTTCCCTCTTCCAATTACTCATTCATTAACTTTGTGCAAACTTCCAAATAATCGGTCAGAAAACTTAACAGTTACGTTTTGGTGTGCAAATGCTCTCAGTATCAGTAGAGGCAGGGGATGTGTACTGGGCACTCAATTTTGCTCCAGCTCATATTTAATTCTGTTTTGTTAACTGAGCATTCTGAATGTGTCACTCCATGCTTTTCAGCAGCCTGAGGGGACTGGCATGATAGATGAAGAATTCACGGTTGCGAGACTGTACATTAGTAAAATGAAATCAGAAGTAAAAACAATGGTGAAACGCTGCAAACAGTTAGAAGGCACACAAGCAGAAAGCAATAAGAAAATGGAAGAAAATGAAAAGGAGTTGGCTGCCTGCCAGCTCCGCATTTCACAGGTAAATCTTTACACTGTACTACTTAAATGTTCTTTTGAATTAATTAACCTGTGTGTGTGTAAATTGCAATTTCTTCTTGGCACCTAACAAAGTATGTTGTGATCGAACAGCCACAAGACTCAGCTATATCCTCAATCATCTTTGCAGTTTGGATGCTTCTGAGTAGTTGTGTGACAGGATGTCAGAATTTCTGTAATATGTCTGTATCCTGATGTGGCTTTTGTAGTGTTTGTATTATATGTTCTCCATCACAGGATCCTTTACAAATTCAAGTTTTACAGAAGCTGTGGGTAGTGAGCACTCTGCCTACTAATGCAGCAAGTTCGAAGTGGGAGAGGTAGTAATAGCACAGTAAGGTTACAATAGGCTGCACAGCAGGTGAAATTTAACCTCTAGTATGAGAAAAAATGGCCTTTTTAAAGTGATTGCTACCAAAGATCAGTAGTGTGACTTCTAAAACTCTAAAAACTGATCTACATATGCAATTTAGTTTTTCTATATTTTGTTTTATATATAGACAGTAATCTTTACATTAGAAGATGCATATTTCAGTGCAGTCTTCTAGATTCAGTGGGACTCTCTTGCCTCTGATAGCATTTAACATTCAGAACATTTGTTCTCCCAACCAATTTCATTCAATCCAGAATAAAGACAGTGCCTTACAGGCTATATGAGAGAAATAGTTGAGTAGTCATATTCTTCTTAAAGTTTAATTTGCACCATTTTAATTTTGAGATTAGGTTACTTGTTTAAAATAAGTATAAACTGTATGCAGATGTAATTCTGTGATATTTAGTTGCAAAGTAAATGAATCTTTCCTTTCTACAAGCATGAAGCCAAGATCAAGTCATTGACTGAATATCTTCAGAATGTGGAACAGAAGAAAAGGCAACTGGAAGAGTCTGTAGATTCCCTTAATGAAGAATTAGTTCAACTCCGAGCACAGGGTAGGAGTTGCCTCCTTACACCCCCCCCTGCCATTTTACGCATATAGTGATAAATAGGAAATTGTTCTGTTCTGTTAAATTGAAGGGCAGAGATATAGAATGGGTTTTTGCTACTGAATGTGTAGAATTGGTCAACAGAAAAACATATTTGCTGTTTGAAAGAACTGCTACTGATAGGATTAAATTTAAGATGTTACTGATTTAATTGACCTTGGTGGTGAGAGGAGACTTTTTCCAAATTCTAAGGTGTTGGGGAAGGAAGGGGGAATTAACACCATCTTCCCTGTAGTCGCCTAGTTATCTGGCTGAAATGTGGTTTTTTTCTTTCCTCTATCCTTACTAGAAAAAGTTCATGAGATGGAGAAAGAACACTTAAATAAGGTTCAAACTGCAAATGAAGTCAAGGTAAGTTAATTTCATTGCTTTTGTTTTTTTAAAACCAAAGTGAAATGTGGCAACTTCTTAAAGCATATGATACATACTGTTTTTTTCTAATAGCAAGCTGTGGAACAGCAGATTCAGAGTCATCGTGAGACACATCAGAAACAAATCAGTAGCCTAAGAGATGAAGTTGATGCAAAGGAGAAACTTATCACTGAACTTCAAGAGTAAGCAATTGTCATTATTTTGTTAGTGCCAAATGTCTGTGAGCTGTGCGAGTACAGGGCACAGTGTGGCGGGCAGGAAGAAGACAAGAGTTTTCTCAAGCAGTGTCTTCCTAACTTGTGTTGCTTTACTAAATATAATTTTTGAGAGGTTCAGTTGATGTAATATTTACTTTCTGTGTTCAGCCAAAACCAGAAGATGATGCTTGAACAGGAACGTCTTAGAGTTGAGCATGAGAAGCTGAAAGCAACTGATCAGGAAAAAAGTAGAAAACTACATGAACTTACGTAAGTCATAATTGGGCATAAAACAGATCTGTGTGGGAACACTTCCCTCTAAAAAACTAGTGACCTAATACGATGAAGTGGCTCCTACTGTGTGATATGCTTAGTAAAGTGAGAGGCTCCAGAGCCTTCTTGAACTTAACTTTTTGAAACCTTTGCACTGCCTTAATATTTTAAAATGGAAGTAAAATGATGAAAGGTACAAAGGCCACAACTTTTTTGTTGTTAATATGCTATAGGTTGGAGTAATTAACTTTTCAGTTGGCAGCTAAGTACTGAATGCTCAAAGACTGGAAGAAGCTTGTAACAGTTCCCTTACTACTTTTCTTTTTTTTTTGCCTCCTGCTGTTCCCTTACTCTTTGGTTCTTGTGTGATTTAACTAGTTAAGTGGTTCTGATTGGCTTATTCTTGAGATTAAACAGTTGCATGCTTCATTGAGTAACTAAATAACAATTTATTAATGAATTAGAGACTGAAAAGTTAATGCAGTAATTAAACTTGAGTTCTGATTGCAAGCAAGTATTCAAGGGTCAAACTGAAAAATAATTCTCACCTTCTAAAAATCTGACCATAATCACCTGGAAATGTTTCTAGAGTATCAGTAGCAACCCCTTTCTGGCATATGTGAATTTCTTTACAGAGTTAAAACCACGTTGTCCTTAAAACTTTTTCAAAAGTGCATGCTTTTTGGCCATGTTTAAAAACACACAATGGCTTTGAGGTTTTTATCATAGAACTTGAAATAGTCAGAGGGGCCTGATTGGCCTGTACTGATAACCTATAAGCAATGCTTTTCTTTCAGCCTTACTGTGAAACAAATGTTGGTTTAACTGAATGAAGTTTTAACAGTATTCTGGTCTTGTGAATCCATCTTATTCTGATTTATTTATTTGCCACAATTATTACAAAAGTTACATTAGTTAGAGTAGGTTTTCTTTTCTTGCAACGCTTGATACCCATAGCATATTATTGTTTCTTATTTCAGTTTGCAGGCTAAAGTGTGTATAACATTTATCCCTTCAAGGTACTTGCTATATTAGAAACTTTGCTTTTCAAAACACTTGCAAAGAAATATTAAAAATTAGTTTGGTGTTCTGTGTCCTCACCCAACCTTTTTGAATCCAGTTATTTTCCATTGTATGTCATAAATATGCATGACAAATGACAGGCCAGAAACAGTGCAGATTACTCGTGTTTAATTTTTTTTTCAATGTAGAGTTGTTTAAGATGCATGAAACTGCTTTTCCAGTGAGGTCTGGAAAATGGATAGGATGCTGAGATATTCTTTAGAATATTTTACTACCTCAACCGTTTAATCAGTTAGCAAGTCCAAATTCCTTTCCTGTATCCTGTCATCTTAGTAATTGCACTTCCCTATAATTCTGAGAGAGAACATTAGCAACGCAGTAAATGCTTTCAGGTTAAATAGGAAGGCAGAAGCTCTGCAAAGTGATAATGATTAGGTATATTCCTGTAAACTGTGATTGTTGTTTATGATGCGAATGTGTTGGGGGTGAGCTGGTAGAATAAAACAAAGAAAAAATCTGTCAGGTGAGACTTGTCATTGCAGCTGGTCAAAGCTAAGAACATTTTTAGGAGATCATCTCCCCAAGTGTTCATAATGAACCTGACTTTGAGAGCCTTTCTTCAGGGACCTGGTTTAGTGGTGGACTTGGCAGTGTTAGATTAATGGTTGGGCTTGATCTTAAAGGTCTTTTCCAACCTAAACGATTCTATGATTCTGTTCTAGAAACTTATAATTTATACATCCAAATGTACTTGTTTGTATTCCTTCAATATTACAAGTATTTCCTTCTTTTCCTTCTGTGACTCCCACACTCCTACCCCACCCCATGTGGATTTCTGAGTGTCTTTATTTTTGGTTACATCCTTAATTGAGGACTTCAACTGAAAAATATTTGTACTATATAATGTTTATCACTAGTCTCCTAAAATGTAAAATTTTTCAATTTTGTTCAGATATTTCAGCATGAATTTATTCTATTTTAGGGTTATGCAGGACAGACGGGAACAAGCAAGACAAGATTTAAAGGGTTTGGAAGAGACTGTGGTAAGACAATCAGCAAATTAGTGACCAAAGCAAATGTCAATACTTGCTAGCTTCCCCCCCTGCCCTTCAGAGTTTGGTTTGGTTTTTTTGGTTTTGTTTTTTTTTTCTTTAGTTTTTAATTCCTTGTCCCTAACTGTAGGCAAAAGAACTTCAGACTCTTCACAATCTTCGGAAGCTGTTTGTTCAAGATCTGGCTACTAGAGTGAAAAAGGTAACGTAGTGCTGTAATGAAATTTGGCATTTCTGAGACCGCTACATAAATTTCAGTTTAGAATTAAATTAGGAATTGATCTTTATGCAGTATATCTTTTCTGGCTTGACCTTAATATGCAAGTTTGGATTTATACTCAGCCTCCTCTCTCCCTCCCCATGCCTGTGTCTCTGCAGAGTGCTGAGATTGACTCGGATGATACAGGAGGCAGCGCTGCACAAAAACAGAAGATTTCCTTCCTTGAGAATAACCTTGAACAACTCACAAAGGTTCACAAGCAGGTACAATGAGGCTTAATTTCAAGTTTTATTTAAAAACAAACTACTTAAAAGTGCATTATTACTGATGCATATTCGTCATGAAGTAATTGTTTTATAATTTAATACTTCTACATCTTGAGTGTGTCTCTTAATATAAAACAATAGATTAAAGTTTTCCTATAAAGTAAATTAATAGATTTTTTTTTAAGTGCATGTGAGTATGTAACAAAATAGCTGCTTTAAACTGAATAACATCCAAGTTATTGTTTAGAGTTAATATACCAGTCTGGGGGCTGCTCGCCTGTCTCTGACTGAAAAACAATGTAGACTTTTAAGTGTCTATGTTGGGTGGCATGTTCTTCCACAGTAACTGATTTTCAAATTACAACCTTACTGATGAACTATTAGATTTACTAAAAGCTTAAGCAAAGATAATACAGTAGCCCTACTGCTTTGCTTGTTGAGCAGCAAGAAGGTGTTTGGTTGGCTCTTCCCATGAAGAGAGATACCAAGACAATAATCGATTCTGGTTTTGTAGCTGGTACGTGATAACGCAGATCTTCGCTGTGAGCTTCCTAAACTGGAGAAGCGACTTAGAGCTACAGCTGAAAGAGTTAAAGCTTTGGAGTCTGCACTGAAGGAAGCCAAAGAGAATGCTTCTCGTGATCGCAAACGGTATCAGCAAGAAGTAGATCGTATAAAGGAAGCTGTAAGATCCAAGAACATGGCCAGAAGAGGACATTCTGCACAAATTGGTTAGTAAAGAATCCCTTGCCCCGTAAAGCTTCATCTGATGTTTTTTCCTGATCTCTGTGCGTGTATGTGTCTTCCAACCCTAGCTGGAACAGCATGGGTGAACATGGTGCATTTTAATTGGTTAATAGACTGTAAGTGTGTGTGGCTGTTGGTGTATGGTTGGCTGGGGTGTGGTTTTTTTTTTATTTTAAATGGGTCTCTTCCTTGTAGCTGGATTTTTGTCCATGCTGGGAAATACTTGCCACCCTACAGTTCTAGCCTGAATGTTTGTTTCATTTCCTAGAACAAAACAATACACTGAACACGAGTTTTAAAAATTCTTATGGGATCATGTTAATAATAAATACCTAATACTAAGTAGGTATTCCAAAGTAAGGAGAGAGATTAAGATACCAACTTAGACAACAAGCACAAAATTGTCTTGCTGTTTCTTAATCTTGTGGAATAGGGGCAAATGGAAACCCACAACTTGTGTCATAAGATCCATAATTGCCTTTTTTGGTTCTTTGTTCCAAAACATATAGCATTCCATAGCCCTCGCTAGGGTTAAAGAATGGAAAATCCAGAAATCTGGAGCAGCTATTACTGTTTCTTGCTATGTGGTGGGAGGGCAGTCAGGTTTCCTTGGTCCTCCACCTACCATCACGCTGTAAAGTGGTGAGGCCCAAGAGGGTGTGTGACCTGTGGAGGACTTCACTGTACCTATTACATTGTTGTTGTAGAAGAAACTGTGTTCCTGCCTCTTTGTTGTCCTGTGTCAGGACTTCAGTAATGAATATACTTCTGTTAAATGTGAACGCAGCTGAAATGAGCATTGCAGTTAAGCTTCACTCATATTCTGTAGGTCTGCAAAGAGCTGTTGCAGAATAAAGTCATACTTTTTTCTTGGTCGCTTCAAGTGGTTGCCTGAAGAGAGGTGCTTTCCTGTCTTGTCTTTATCTCAAGTGGGCACCAAGAAGACAAACTAGAATTCTCTAGTGAGCTTACCACAAGTATAAAGCCTCTTGTACTTAAATTTCTAGTTGAACTATAGACATGTCTTACTGGAGATCAGCTTCCTGTAAGGCAGAACTTGAGAAGTGTTTCTCTGATGCAGTTACTGCCTGTAGGTACCTTATATCCACTCTTAGCTGCTGAAACTTTAAATGCTTCTGTTTAATATTACAGAACTCTGTAAAGTCATACTGTTGTGCATGTCCTGGTAAGAGCTAGTGCAAAACTTACCTGAAAATACAGT
Source organism: Gallinago undulata (assembly GCA_026546715.1). Taxonomy (NCBI): domain Eukaryota; kingdom Metazoa; phylum Chordata; class Aves; order Charadriiformes; family Scolopacidae; genus Gallinago; species Gallinago undulata. The sequence goes on from JAOTQQ010000012.1 coordinate 14,842,204, forward strand.
TTGTTTATCAAAGTGCCTACAGCTTGTGAATTACCTGTCAAAGCTACTGGTTTTGAATTCAGTGATAGAACAAGTTTTATTTTTATATAGTGGTAAGAAGCTGACAAAGTAATGTTACCTGTGGAGTAAGCAGTACATACACAGAACCATGTTCAGAGCTGAGTAACTAGCAGCTTATCAATCAAGTAGGTGTGGGAAATGAGGCAGTGTATAATGATTCCTTATAGGAACATGACCTTCATGAAACTTTGTCTAGTGATGTGTATCATTTGAGTTCTTATTGCCAAGAAATAGGACTTGATTATAATTGATACTAATGTGTTAGGTTCTCAGAATACCATCTCCTGAACTTGTTTTCTTATTCTGTGTGCTTTCAATTTTGATTATTACATTTGGGATACTGTAAAATAAAGCATTAGTTAATTTGAATAATCAAAGGTGAAATTGTGATGTATGTATTTGTAAGTCATGTTTCTTTTCATGCAGCTAAGCCTATCCGTCCTGGCCAGCATCCAGCAGCTTCTCCAACTCATCCAAGTGCAATTCGTGGTGGAGGCGCGTTCACTCAGAACAGCCAGCCAGTTGCACTGCGCGGAGGCGGAGGTCGGCAAGACAAAGTGTAAGTTTGTCTTCTAGGATTTTTAAATGTATGATTAAACCATTTCATATTAAAGTTCATTCTGTGACAAAATGACTCATAATCAGATTAAAATTCTCTAAAAAAAAGTTAATAGTTAGAGGAACAGTATACCTGTGCATCTGACTAATGCTGCTGCTGTTTTTGTTACAAAACTGGCGTTTGTTGAGAAATGACAGTTCTGGAGTTGTTCTGCTGGAGTATAACAAAATGTGAAAACAGTCAGTTGGAGGTAGCTACTGGTCACAGCCGATTACCACTGTTTGGGAAAGGGCTTGGCAGTTTAAATTATTTTTGGGTTGCTAGTATAGTCTTAAATATGGTTTTCTTCAGAAAACATTCAGCGATGGAAATTTAAAATGACCTTATTCTTATATGTTGTTTATTTGCTGTCTTACTACAATTGCACACTGCTTCTCTTCTAAGTAATTTGGAAGCATTTAACAAGAGAATTCATGTCTTCATCTGGTAAATTTAAAATGTTAGCCTAGTTAAAATATAGTTACAGTAATTGAAATTAATATGTGCACTTATTTGAAAATGTCTCTAATTTCCTAAATAATTATCTGTAGTCTGGTACTTAATAGACTTAAGTTGCTCACAGAATCATTCTGGTTTTTATTGACATCTGCATTATAGTTGGTCTGTTGGTCACCTAGCAGAAGTGTTTTGCTGCTTTCTTTGTCGTCTTCACTTTTGAGCATTCATATAAATGTTTTCTAGGCATTCCCTTAGTTAAGGTTATCTGCAAGATCAGTTTGAAAATATCCTAAAATGCTTGTGTGGTGCTTGATTCCTGGGTGCTTCTCTTTTTAAGGGCTCCAGAGAAGCTTATGTTAATCTTGTTTCCATTTGTTTCTTTTTATTAGCTGACTGACTTCTCAAAGCTTTGTCTCCAATTTAGAACAGATCAGACTGTAGTACTAGTTACAGTACCTGGTAAAGTTCAGTAGTGTCACTTAGTAAATAAGTGGTTGAAATGATAGATGTTATTCAGAGATAAAGTACCTACCTTGAGTGAGCAAGGACCTGGAAATTCATGGATTCTTTATTATGTTGCTTTGGTGAAATTAATCTTCAGATAGATTGCCTTATAGCCCATGTAGCTCTCTCTGCTGTCCAACGCAGAGATATTTCAAGGTATGATGGACTCAATTTATATTAGATGCCTACTTTAGCATGAGCTTGCACATATTCTGGTGTTGCCTGGAATTCAAACTGAAGAGAGCTTATTTAATCTTATACTTCTTTAAGAGTATTTATAACAGTTGATCGGCAATAAATAACTATATTTTGAGCCTGCATCTTGCTCTAGAGAAGAGCTTTCACTGTTGGTCCTGGGACTTTTGAACTGTTTGTAGATAAATCATGAGGGAGTGGAAAATTAATACATATTGGTTAGAACACTTTTAATAAACTAACCAAATAAACTCCCACATAATATGCTTACAGAATCCCTTAAGCAGTTGTAAAGCGTTCATATAATCCTAATGTCAGCATGATACACGTTGCTGTAGAACCAAGCAGAGTTTAGCACTCAAAGGCAGGAGAACGGTCATAACTTATTCCAACTCTCTTATCTTGTTTTTGGAAAAATCTGCCCCTTTATGGCAGTAAAGGAACAGAACTTTCTTGAACTTTATTTTACTATTAAATACCAGTTTGTTATGTAGGTAGTATCCTGGCAGTCCTCCCTGGCCTGGAAAAGTAGCAACAGTCGTGGGAAATGGAGCTGGTCTATAATTGGTTTGTGTTTGTAATGTTTACTCAGTTAAGGCAATCAAGATTGGATACCCAGTCAGTTTATCGTGCTATAAATTTGTTGGTACCAGACAGCATTCCTTAAATGCTTTGTGTTGAGTGATTTCTTATTCTAAAGCAAATGTTTTATTAGCACTTACCTGAGTGGTCTAAGAATTGGACTCTTAAAAGCTATGTAAATAGTGACTGTGGTCTACTGTAAATGTAAATAACTTGTTTTTTTCTGGCTTATGAGGTACAAGTGCTTAACTCTGTTATTTTTCTTGTTTACAGTTGCTGAAAAGTAAATGCAGCGTGAGGAGGATTGGATATCATATTAGAGGGAGTCATTCCATGACAATAATCTCTCCCTTTGGGGACTGTAGGATTATTTTTTGAAAATGTATAAATTATACCTGGCCTGTACAGCTCTTCCCCCTTCTACAAATTCTGCTAACTGATTCCCAAAAAAAAAAACTAGAGTGCAATTTTGGCGTCTTGAAAAATGACACGTTACTTAAAGTGTAGCTCTGCTCATTACACAGTTTGTCTTTCATGTCTTAAATTTAGTCTGCACTGTGCCAAGCTGAATGTACGTTGAGAAAATCTTAGTTGGAATTTTCTAGCTTAATTTGTGTACATCTTATTGTCTTAGGGAATGTGCGACAGTGTTTAAGTATACTTTCATTTTTATCACTTCACATAACACTACGTGTCCCACTGAATCAGAACGGCACTCTACATTACAGTTTTCTTTTGGAATGCTACTTAGAGCATTGGAACTAAATTTATTTGTACAGTGTAAGAATACTGAAGTGTGCTTATGACAACTGCCACGAGGCACTGCGAGCACTACACCACAGAACTAAAGAGTTCAATATGAACAAGGCTGTTTAACTGTTATCTGATTAAATGCCCGTTTATTGGGTAATTTAGAATTAAATATTGTACAGTAATAAGGGTAAACCTAAGTTTACAAAAAAGACTTTGGCAATGGATTATCCCATCTGTCCTGTTCTTGGTTCTACACACAGTACAGTCTGGTGGAGTGAAAACATTCTGCTTCATTCTGATGAGCCTGTCTGTCCATTTGTCTGTATCTGTGATGGTTCGCTTTTGCTATTTTATAATAGTGAAAGGAACACAATCTAAAATTCAACTTGATATTCCACTACATATACAGTACTGGAATTTTGGGGCTAAAATTTAAACTTTCAATTATAATTCTTTTTTCAACAACTGGCCAATGAATTCAGATACACTATTAAAGGATACAACTTTTTTAAAACTGATGTATCTGGAAAATCCAGAGATGTGTTTAAAGAATAATAAAATAAATGAAGTGCTACCCTGAATTGTATTTGTAATCCCTTTGTAAGTAGGAATATGAAATGTCCACAGTAGTAGTTGTTGAATGTTTTTCTTCTCTTTGCAATAAAGTCCTGTAAAGTGGCTGACAAAATGAAACTGTTTTTTTTGTTTTGTTTTTGAGCTCCAGTACTCCACTGAGCTGAACCTGGGTTTTAAAATTCTATAGTATAATTTGCCTAACTTATTCATAGGGTTTAGCCACTGTAATTTTTAGAACAGCTGCCTTCTGGGTAGAAATTATTTACCAGGTCTTTGAGAAAGAAGGAACTTAATCTTCCTGAAAGAATTCAGTTACTTTTTCAGACCCGGTTGGTACCACTTTGTGTGCTGGCTTGAATTTTTTGCTGGGTATTCATCAGTTATTGTGGAAACAGTAGAGAATCTATGACTGTTCAGACAGCAAATCACTTTCAACTTTTATATTATAAATAAACAAAATATTTATATTAGGATGGAGAGTAGTCAGATTTTAGACCTTGAACCACTTTTTTCTATATTTACAGTAGTTTGAATTTTTAACAGTTTGATTTTTTTTTTTTGAAAGGTTGAGTGTATCTGTCAGAAATTTCACTATTTTGGAGTTTTCAGCCTTTAAGACTGTTTTTTTCATTAAGGCTGCCAAGCACTCCAAACCTGCAGTTGTTTTAGAGCACGATTAAAGACAGCACACTGAGGAAAGAAAAGGAACGGCAAACTATTTTGAATGAAATTTCTCCTAATGGAAACAGCACTGTCCATTATCTTTCTCCATGTTAACTACAGGTTTTCTGGCCCTCATTTGTTAATATGCAATCATAAAACAAAAGACCCAACTTTCTTTCATGTACATTCAAATGAAGCAGGATTTTTTTTCCTCATGCCTGTGAATGGGGGTTTCATTCCTGTAGGTAATTATCATGGGTTTTGGTGCTGAAAATTGCTGTGTTTAAAAAATAATAAAAAAAAATAATTTAAAAATAGATTAAATAACTATCCTGTAGCTCAGTGTACATCACATTTTTATATTTAAACGTTTTTTTTTATTTTAAACCTTTTATGAAGTTTACCAAGAATTGCCTCTTAATGTAAAAAAGGAAACAAAAAAACAACCAACCTTTTTGTTTTCTGGTTTGGCTGTCATAGGTCAGCCAGACAGGACAATTACTGTTTTTTGTAAATTAAAATACTCAGTCTATACAGGGAATGTTCAACACTGCTGTTTCAACTTGCAGTCTTTGAATGGTTCTTATTTTTATGTTCCTCTAGATCATATTTTTTAAAAGATGGTTTAGGATAGGAACTTGATAAAATAATATTTATTGCTGGTGAATGACTAAATTATTTACATAACTTAAATGCTGACTCACTACTGTGTGTAACTCTAAATTTGACATGAGAGGACAAGTCTACCTGTGGAATATGATTTAACTTCAGTACACTTAAGATGCATTAAAACAATTGGTTTGGGGAAGACGCCATATAGTTTTAACTTACCTGCATGCTGTAAATGTATTTGTGTTTAAATAAAGAGAAGAAAAATCTTTGAACTTTGTGCATTTATTCAGTCTCTATGCCTGTTTGTTAAATTGTCTCCATATAATGGTTTTCAGTTGATAAGTTTCATGACCAGTTACTGCTATGTAAATCATGGTCTGTGATGTCTCTAACCTCTTATTCCTGTGTTTGTTAATACAAGTAAGCTTTCCCACATGCAAATATGAATGTTTAAGTCTGTACTCAAAAGATTGTTCATTATAGAAAAAAACACACTGACAAAAAACCCCAAATCAACCAAAAGAACAAAAAACCCCATCCTAATTGTCGATGTCCGTAGAAATGTTCAGAAATTGATTACAGTGTATCAGAATCTGAGCCCTTTCCATCTGCGATTACTTTGACCTCTCCTGAAGTCATACACAGTATGTAGTTCATAAATATGCCAATTTAATATCCATTTCAATGGTTTCTCTTGCTTATATATCTTTTGGGTATTTTAAACATCAACTTCCACCTATCTATCTTGGATACAGAAAGAATTCTCCCTTATGGACATAGATGTGGGCATTCTATCTCTCAAAGGAGAAGTTTCCTCTTTTAGTCAAAGCTGCTGTTTTATTTCCAGTGTGCTGATGTTTTAGTGTTCAACTGTTTTTCAAAAACAGACCTGAAAAACCCTAAAACCTTCACTAACAAACTCAACCTTCTTCTCCTTGAGGTATAGCTACAGGTAGTTATTTCTTAGTTGTAATTGGAAGTTGGATATGGAATTTTTTAATTTTTTTATTTTATTCTTAAATGATAGCATTCTAGAGTAAGTTGAAGGCAGGTTAGAGACAACTCTACTTCCTCCTTTTTTTGGAGCAGAAGGAAATGTCTTAATTCAGACCTCCTGGCAATCGAGGAACCATAGATGTACTTTACATTCCATACTTACTCCTTAAAATGGGACTTTGAAATGAAATAATGTAAAAGCTGGCTTTAGTGAATGGGGTGTGAGTTGTCTGTGTGGGGACACTCAAAGTTCTCTTTTTATCCATATGCTTGGACAATAATCTGGAATCCATTATCTTGGTTTCAGTGGAAGGGAATTCACATAAGTTACCACTTCCTTCATGAACTCCTCTCACTTTCTAAAATTGGATTCTGCTGATTTGGTCACCCTTTGTTCTTGTTTTGGAGAGGTTAAGCCCTTTCCAATACTTCTGTGCCACCTGGACTTCTGTAGACCTCTTGCCTCTCACCTTGCGGGTATATGTTTCAGCAGAATACTCACTAAAGGGTCTGTTGTGCTCTACGCAGTGTAGGTATACTGGTATTGCTGGTGGATTCATCAGCTGTCTTCTCCACCTACAGTACCAAGGGAAGTGTTGATGCGTACCTCCAGCAAGTCAGGAGAGCAGCATAACACCTCCACATTCCTAAACCCACAAAACTGGGTGTGGAAATGACTCGGAGGTGCCCCCAGGTGTGTTTTCAGAGAGCTACTTCGCCTGCTGTGAGTAAGGAGTACCTGCGAGGCCCTGTCCTCTTCTGAAAGTCGGCTCAAATTGTCTTCTGCAACCAGAGATGTATGCGTTCCACAGCTGACACCACCGTGCTGGAGATGGTTGTGAAGCCATCTGCTGTCCAGTGGGTGCTTGATTTGGCTTTTGTCAGCAGCAGCAGCATTAAAAGAGATGTTAAAAAGTGAACTAGGTCAGCACAACGTCAATGTCAGTGTTACCCTGTCTGCTTATCACCCCCATCATCAGGCCTGGTTCTGATCAGCCTGGGGTGTTTTACACCATCATTCAGTGTCCTATTAATGAGCTGGTATTTGCAGATTATTTGGTGCTGCTCATTTTCTGAGGGGGTGTAAATCATTCTTCAAATGTTTTTATTGGAAGAAATGCCTTTGAGCAGCAACCATGCGGGATCTCAGCCTGCTGCCCAGGAGCGCTGGTTCCACCACAGCTCACTGCCAGGCCTTTCTGTGGCCACAGCGGGGCCACCACAGGGCGACCCCCTTCCCACTGCTGATGGAGGAGGGAATTATAGAATCATAAAATCATCTAGGTCGGAAGGGACCTTCAAGATCATCTAGTCCAACCATCAATCTAACTCAAAAAAAAAAACCCCAAACCAAGAAAACCCACCACTAAACCATGTCCCCCAGCATCACATCAACCCGTCTTTTGAACACCTCCAGGGATGGTGCCTCAACCCCTTCCCTGGGCAGCCCATTCCAGTGCCCGATAACCCTTTCAGTGTGAAATTTTTTCCTAATATCCAACCTGAACCTCCCCTGGCGCCGCTTGGGGCCCTTTCTTGTTCTGTCGCCTGGGTCTTGGGAGAAGAGACCGACCCCCGCCTCTCTACGCCCTCCTTTCCCGTGGTTGTAGGGAGCAAAACTAAGCTACTTTGGGAGAGGGTTTCCTCTCCTTTAAGCTCTCAGAGCTGTGCCCTGTCGGTTTTCCACCTCCTGGTGGGTTATTTCACAGAGGCAGCGTGGCTCCTGTTCCTCACAAGTCCTGCTCCTGCCACCGACCGCCCCGGCGCCGCCGCCTCCTCTCCCCTCGAGGCTGGGGGGTCCCCCCGGCCGCCCTGGGGACTCCGGCCTCAGGGGTTGTCCCTGTGCCGGGGGATGGGAGGAGCTGCCCGCTTCTCCTGGGGGAAATTGTGTTCCTGCTCCTGCGGGTCTCCGTTTTTCCCCGCGGGAGCACCGCCGCTCCTGCGCCGCGCCGGCCGGCCCGCCCGGGCCTGGGCCTGCTCCCAGCCGAGCGGCGGGGCGGGACGGCGCCGCCAGGGGGCGCCAGGGCCCGTCGAGGCCGGCGCTGAAGGGAACCGGTTGTGGCGGCGGTTGCGGGCCTGGATCGCCGCAAATGGCCGCGCAGGTGGGGTGCGTTTGGCAGCCGGGGGCTCCCGTGCTTCATCGCCCCATCGTCTGCCCCCCTCTCACCCCGCAAAGCTGCCTCGTCTCGCATAGACGTGCCGGCAGACGGGCAGCAGCCAGGCCGCCGTGCGGCTCTCTTGCCAGAGGGCTGACACTTCGCTAGCTTTTTCCAAGCTGCCGGGTGTTTCTCTCCCTTTAAACGTGTTTATGTTTTGTACGGGACCTTCCCGTCCCACAAACCCCCTCCCCATCTCTGATTTCAGAGGAGACGCTTTACTGGGTCGCATAAAAGCTGCCTTCGGCCTCCTCAGCACTGAGCACACCCGAATGGTGAGTCCCGACCACCTTCTCCCCGGGGTCGCTCAGCAACCAGGTTGCCCTTTTCCATGCCTTGTTGGCCCTACAGAGCCTCGTGTAGCCCAGAACCCCACTGTCCTTTGCCACAGGGCTGCCCCTCAGCTGCTTGGTTCCCAGCCCACCCCGATGCATCCACCTGCCTGTGAGGAGAAACCCTGCCGGCCTCCCCCCGGCCTTCTCTCCGAAGTGGCTTAAACAAACCCTGCAGAAATTCACACTTGTGCTAAAAGCCCAACTAGCCTTCCTGCTGTCATGCCGTTTGTCACGAAGAAACATACCAGGAGCAGATCCCGTGTCTGTCTGTCTATATCATGAGATACAAAGCAGTGACTGTAAAACTCTTCTGTCCCACAGAGCTGCATGCAATTCAATCTTGACATTAAAATATTGTGAAAATCTGCATATAGCATTTCTTAATAAGCACCGGAATATTCTCCTATGCATGTCCCACTCTTTATTTAAACTTTTTTTTTTTTTTCAGGAAGATACTTGGAAATGTCACAGAATTTATTTGAACTGCAAAATAGCGATAAAAGATGCAGAAAGTCAGACCTGTGTGGTGGGTGAATCATTATCAAATTCACTCATAGGTGAAGCTTTGAGTCATTTTTGTATTTTTCTGTCATTTCCAGCTGACTTGTCTCCATTGATCCATAGACATGTGAGCAGCATGAGAGAGGTGAGAAGAGTCATTCCTGATGAGAAATGGATTTTTTTCCCCCCATGCTCATTATTGTAGAGGATTGTCAGTTTCCCTTGGCAGCCCATACAATGGGCTTGCTCTCTAATAAAGGCAGATAGCATTAAATTAATGTTTCATTCCCATGGTGACAAACAGTGGCATCCAGTTCCAGCACAGGATAATTCAATGACAATATGGCAGCAAACAAGTCCCTCGCCTGTTATGGGCTAATCAGAGATGCAGAGCGTTCAAATTGGACTCAGAGCATCCGTGTAGCTTTGAGTGAGTTTATTAACCCGGAGACACACTGGTGAAAATGAGCTGGGAAATGAGAGAATATGCAAAAATGTGAAAAAAAAAAAAAGGAGCCAAAGCACATAAAAATGAGCATCAAAGCATGGTCAGTTTTAATAAACATTTCATTTTACTTTTCATCCAGCTGTAGCCAGAACCTGTGCAGGAGCTTTCAGGAGAGGAGAACTGTATCCACACCCGAGTGCAGAGGGTAAGTATGTGTGGGGATGAGGAGGATCCTTGGTTCATATGCTTGGCTGATGAAGCTGGTAAAGACCAGGCTGGCAGCCCAGCAAATGGTGGAGTTTGGCTTTGTCATGTTCTTTGGTCGGAGTTTGGCAGCCTAGGATAAGGCACGGCTGTAGCGAATGAGACCCAGAGGTGTTTGGAAACTGTTGCATGAAGGAGCTCCATCAGACATGAGCAGATATCCACAGCAGAGAGACTAAGGGCCATTGAAGCCTGAAGGGTGACCCGAGCCCTTCAGCACCCTGCCATGCTGCTGGGTGGGGAGCTGCTGGCCCTTGGGCAAGATCTGTCTCTGAGGCTTCTTCTCTCTCTGCTTCTCTTCTGCTGCTTTTGTCCCCTCCTGCCGGGTGCATAGCTGGTGGGCCTTCATTAGGCCAAACAGTGAATGCCTCTTTCTTTTGAATTTATAATACATATGGGTAGATACTCTAAAGGGAACAAGGCACTGAGATCCTGAGACAACTTGCAAAGAAGGAGACATTTTTGCAAGGACAGGGAATTCAGCCTTTGTTATTACAACTTGCCCCAGGGTTTTGTTCTGCGCATCAGCAGTTCTGCAGGAGGGGAAGGAACAGTGGCAGCCTCTTCAAACGGAGGGTTCCCCTTTCGCTTGCCCTCAGCTGTACGTGCTGTGTGTTTCTGAAAGGCTGTTTTGCTGCATGTAGTCTCAGTAAGGGCAATGCTCCAGTTAGTGCTAGGGTTAAAATCTTATGCGTGCTAGTTGCTTTTTTCTTTTCATCAGATTAGTTATTTAAAAAGCATCTCATTTGTATCCCCTAGAATTATTCTAAAGATTCTCATCATACTTTTTTTTTTTTTCATTAATGAAAACTCTTGGAGCCACATCTGGCACGTTTTATTGATCATAATCTCATGGCTGGAAGCTCATCTTGGTAGCTATAGCAACATAACTTTTTTTTTTTCTCAAATGTCAACATAACTTCACAAAAAATGGAGTAAGGGGGAGCAGGTCATTTAAATTACTAAGCAGCTAGTAAGTCTTTTTTTCTGTAATCAATTCTGAATTTTCTAATTTGGTACAGTGAATAATGCACAGGAACAAAATCTTCTGATAGCTACATCTGCTGTGGAAGCTCATGAAAGAGAATTACATGGATGCACATGCTGTCTTGAGAGTCCTTTTTGCTGGTCCTGCGTTGCTCCCATCCTCTGCTGGGCTGCAGGCACCATGGGCAGGCTGAGGGCATGGAGCCTGGATGAGCTGCACCATGGAGCATGGATTTGCAGCCTTCCCTCTGCCACTCAGGGCTCTCAAGCACTTCCCACAGCAGCAGTGCTTGCTCCAGCTCTCAAGGGGCAAGAGACACTCCCAAAATGTGCCTAAGGGTTAAGGCGAAATGATAGACTGAAACTATAACTTTCTATAAGTGCACTCTGATGCCTAAAGACCCCCGTGAGGTTGGCACCACCAGGTTGTTCTTATCGTGGATTTTCTCAGGTATGTCTACTCAGGCGCGAGTCACCTCTGAAGCTGGGGACCTGCAGGTAACCTGCCTGCATTGTGGGATGGTTCTTCCCTCAGCTTCCAGCTCTGATGTCTGGCTCTGAGAGCATTTGGAGCAGTGTTTCTTCATCCTGCCTAATAGCAGCATCCTGCTAGCACTTGGAGATGGTGGTGCTGGGACAGTCAAATGAAGGGGTGGGTGGATGCTGTTGCCTCCTTTGCTTTCCCTTAGGGCTTTCCAGCAAGGCAAGTGGAGAACCGCCCTCAGCCTCCAGCCAGAGCAGAAAGTCAGAAGAAGAAGAGCAGAAAGGCAGCTGTGGCTGCCTGCCTTTATCAAGTCTGCAAGAAACTACATATGGGTATAAGCGATATTTCTAAAAATGTCTAGAGATTGAACCCTTGACATCATCTTCTCAGCAGTTGAAAGAAACAGCCTTTTGGAAGTGCTGAAAAGCACAACCCTGAGACAATTGCAGGGGGCAAAGGGAAGGCTCCTTCCCTGGGGCCCTGGCCCCCCCTCCCCAGGTACGAGCTGGAAAATGTTCCCATCAGCTCCCTGGTTGGTGATCACTGCAAAATGCTTCGGTGGCATCAGTGTTTCCCCACAATTGGCACTTACTTTCCTGAGCTCCCCCTCTGGTGAGGGAGGTCTCCCTGGGATGTGCAGCCTCGGGCGGTGCTGAGGTTCTTGGCAGCACCCCACAAAGGGCCTATATTCATTATTATTAGTAGTATTGAAATCAAGCTTGCAGCTGGTGGACAAGTTCTCCGGGTGCTCTACCACTCTAAATATCACCTAATTGACCCCCACTTCTGTGCAGTCCTCTTCCCCGCAGCCGCACCAGCAATGCGGTGCAAGGCTTTCCCTGCAGACGGCGTTTCCACCCATGAAACTATGTAGATCAGCCTCTTCTTTTCATCTTGCTCAAAAAGCAGGGTGGGTGAGGGTGCAGTGTCTTCCCTGGGTTATGTTAAATCTCCATCCATCCCAGCAGAAGGCTGTGGTTGGACGTGAGTTGCTGGAGCAGAGGCAGCCGCCTTTGCCCCGGCCACTCACACCCGGCCGCAGCCCCGGCATTTTTTCCCGGTGCAGATGGCGCAGCCACTCATGCGTGTAAATCCCAGCGCCAGGTCACTGAGCGGGAACAAGGCGAGGATTGTTCCCCCAGAGCCCGGGGGAAAGCGGGAACACAAGGCACAGGGAGAGGAGAGGAGAGGAGAGGAAAGAGGCGCCTTCCCATCCCCAAACAGTGGCAGGGTGTGAGTTGTGTCTCCATTTCGCTCTGGGCAACACCAAGGGCTGGAGGAGATGCTGGAGGAGATGCTGGAAGAGATGCTGACACCTTTTTGCTGCTGTATAAAAGGGTGAGTTGGCGCAGGTTGGCGCTGACTTGGTGAAACATGTTTCCCCTGTGCTGCACCCACAAAGCACCCCAGGGAAGGAGATAACCATCGGGAAAATATGTAGCTATGGCACTGCTAGGGATTTGACGCAGCGAAATACTTCTGCCGTTATTGGTTTCTGCTGGTTGAAGCACACCTCCCTGCTGGGGCAGGTCCCTCGCTGCTTTAATGCTTAGAAATTCGGTGAAGCGAGGTGAGGGGTACAACATCAGTGGGGAGGACCAGCCTGCCATGGGGCTAAGGATGGACTTCATGATGCCCTGCTTCGAGTTCAGCCAGTCGAGTGCATCGCTGTGAGAAGTTTGCAATTGTGTCTGGTGAGAGAAGAAATGGAAGAGTAAAGTATGTCCATAAGAGTAGATGAAGCAATGTGGCTGGAGAGAATTTTAAGAGAAAATAGCTCGTGTGACTGGGGGAAAGTCAAACGCACTTCTTCAGAGAAGCAGTTGTTGTGTTGGGCTGGAAAGGACTGAAGGTTTATAGAGCTTTTCTTCCCTTAATTTCATTTCTTCCCGTCCCCATGTTTCCTGAATGCTATCCCAGGAAAAGACTTCCACCTTAACCAAATATTTTATTGTATTAACTTGGCTTAGGGCCTTTAATGGTACAGAGCTGCAAGAGTTTGCCTGCTGCTGCTACTGGCAATGGGCAGCGTCATTGGCAGGATCATCAACACATCATCCCCAGTGTCCATGGGGAAGTTTTGGACTCTTATAGACCTCAGATATTTTAGGAAAAGATTAATGAGACCACCTCTTATTTTAATTCCTGTTGTCTCTTTACATGAGTGCAGATTACACATCAGTGCACACGTCTAAGACAAGCCTGAGACAACTTCATAACCCAACATTTATGTATGTTCACAGCAACCTGCCCTAATCCTGTAAACATCTAGTTCTGTTACATCCTCCTTCGATCCTGAAGTGATCGAAGGTCCTACCTCTCTGTAGCCACAGTAGCTTGGCTCCCCAGCACTCATGGGTGAAGTCCGGTGCCTCCTCACAGCTTGTGCCAGACACTGGGCGTAGGGGCACATCTGGCAGGTTATCTCACAGCTGGAACTTCCCAGGCCACCGCAGCCAGGGAGAGGGGCGGTGCTGACCTCTCTTACCCAAGTTTGAAGTCTTGGTGGCAAGGAACGTGCTGCATGGAACGTTTTGGTATTTGGCATTCAATAATTATAGGAGTGAGAATGAGAAAGGGCTTTTCCACCTCTGCTGGTGAGTGGTCATCTCCAGACTCACGCTGACCTGACCCAATAAATGTTTATGGTCTCTGTACAGAAAAGGGAGAGCTTTGGCAGGTGGAGCTGAGAGGGCAGCGAGAGCCTTGGGTGGAAGAAGGGGCTCAACCAGGGTTCCCCACATCTTGGCTGACTGTTTTAACCACTAAACCAGTGGGTGGAAGTAGCAGCAATGAAAACCAAACCCAGCACCTAAACGAACAAAAACAGAAAGTCATGATTCATGTACGGGCATACAGAGAGGATTCCCTACCCCACTTCCTTTATACCTTCAAAGAGCTGAAAGATGGGATTAGAAAGAATACTTGCAAAGAGGTGTTTAAACCCTCATGGGGAGTGGGGCTGGGCTGTACCCACCCTCCCAGCAGCTGTTCCAGTGGCTGCCTGGGGCACGCTGTGCTGGCTGCGCTGGCTTTTCCTCTTGCGGGTACCTACCCACCTCTTCCCTGCCCACGGTGCCATCGGGACACTAGGAATGCTAGCCGAAAAGTTAAATATGGCAGGGTGCTATTGCAGCCTAACCCATCCCTGTGACTCGTGTCCGTGTTTGTAGCTAGTTGGGTGTGATGATTGTAGCAGGATCGTTTTCTAGGCTTGAAGCCCAAAAGTGCCAGATAAAGGAGAGCAGGGCAATGCATTTAGCAGAGGAGTTAGGTTTGTGTTCTATATATAGTACTAATATAAGCATTTATATTTGACTCAGCATTCGTTAATAAATACTCATTAAAGTCAGATAGAAGCTGGCTGCCGCCTAATACCCCAAATACCTCAAGCTACTCACAGCGCTGCACAATGTATACAGTATTTATCCAGGAATATATACAAAATTTATTTCATCATTAATTAATTATGTATAAAAATATATATAAATATAGAGACGTATCCACAAATAAATACATATGTATGCCCACATACGTATGTATGGCTGTAGGCACGCGTATCTATGTTTGGATTTCTTCTTCCTGGAGACAGCTCTGTTGTGCTGACCCTGTGATACAGAGGCAGCCTTGCCGATGCTCTCCGGTTGAAATGACCTAATTCAGTTTGAGCCAGGGGTGTGGGGTGAGGCCGGGCCGCTCTCCGCTGCGCACACAGCCCCAGCCCACGCAGCCTGGGGCCACCAGCAGCCCCACCAGTGCCCAGGGTGGCTGCGGCCAGAGATCCTCCCGCTCCAGGGAGCAGAGCAGCCGTGGCCGAGCATCCCCCCCTTCCAAGGCGAGCTGAGTTGGCAACAGTCCTGCTTTGAGGGAGTGTGCACTAAGGAGCACACAACGCCCTGAAAGCACGGCGTGTGTCATCCTAACGCCGAGGCTGATCATACTGCCTTTGCTGGTGGCAGCCACGCACTGGCCTGTGCTGGGGCAGGATGAGGGGGCGGCTGGAAATTCCAGCACCTGGCTGTCAAGGAGCATCGGTAGCTGCTGCCACTTCTGCATTGGGGAGGTGCTGGTAGGAAGCTGCTCACTGCCACCTCTTTCTGCACAAGCATCCCCAGAGCATCAGTGAGGTGGATGACCTTATCTTGTACTCTGATTTACTTGGAAAAAGATAGGTCACTAAATATTGACTCACTCTGCAATGAGACTCATACTTTCCAAACAGCTGCAGGTCTCTCCTACCCTCTGAAATATTCATGTGGGGGAGTGACGTGGAATATGTTCCCCTCTAAAATGTTATTTTCATTTGATGTGTGCACTAATGCATGTGCAATGCCGTCATGGAGATTACCCCGGACTGTCACATGCTGGAGACTCTGTACAGTTTGTTTCTATAATGGCACTTCTTACTGCTAAACATGTTAATCTATTTTTTTAAAATGAAAAACAGACAAACAAATATTGGGAAAGATTTGCTTGAGACAGGGAAAACAGTTCCTGGGGGAAAACCATTTTTATTGCCCTTAGTTTATGAAACACTTGACAGAGGTCAGACTTCTCTTCCGTGTAAAGATCGTACACGGGGATACAGAATAATTTTCTGAAAGTCTCATGGTGTGTTAGTAGCAGAGGTAGAATATCTGTTATTGATTAGGCATTAAATAATTAATGTTAGTAACGAAGATGCTGATGGAGGGGCTGGGGTGGCAGGGCTGTGTTCAGACCAAAGCGCTGTGCTCTTAGCCTGCCTCTTAAGCTGCTCTGAAGTGGATTTACACAACACCTTGCCTCTGCTTGTAGGATTCAGCTGCTCAAGCTGAGCTGTGTCCTGGCCCTCCCTGTCTCCCCTTGCAAAGCAGGGCAGGCCTTTGCCCGTAGGAAAGGGAATTTAAAAGAAAAACAAAAGCCAGCTGCCAAGCCCCAGGAAAGGGCACTGTGCTTTGAAGGGAGCCAGCCCGCTCGCTCGCTCCCCGGTGACTCACATCCTCGGTGGCTATGAGTGGCCACCACGGCATGAACCTGAACCAGGATGTTGGTGGGTGCCAGGGGCAGCCATGAGCACATTGTGACCGGACGGGAGGTTGGAGTCTCAGGTGGCAGGGCCCTGGCACACATGGCCATTCCTGTCGCAGAACAGTCACCTACCGGACTCCACACCAGTAGTGCTTGGCTCACTGTCTTTGGGGACACTGTGTTTTGGGGACACTTTTTGAGCGCTCCTGGCTGTTTGCGACAGTGTCCAGGGTGTCACCTGTACCAGAGCCACAACCCCAGTTGCCTGCTGGTTCGGTAACTGCGGAGGTGCCTGCGGTGGGTGCGGGAGGAGCTGCTGGCAGCGGGGTGCCCGGGGGAGCGGTGACTCAGTGGAGCGTGCTGCCGGCCCCGCGGCGCCCGGCCACCACCCGGCTGTGCCACGGCAGGCGTGGGCACGCATCCGCCGCCACGCGCCTGCCCCCTGCCGCCCTTCCTCTTTGAAAATGATGAAACTAGGTTGTTCGGAGGAGTATTATTCACAGTCGTATTTCACTAGATAAACCTAGAAGTTGGGTGCGATGCCAGGAAAGGCGCGAGGGAAACAAGTCAGGGAGTCGAAATCTGCTCTTCCTACTTGAGAAAAGCATGTATGAATTTCACTCTCACATCATGACATGGGTACGTACCTCCAGCTGGCCCTCTGCCTCTTGCTGGCACTGCCGAGGCACTAAGATTCATTGTCATTTTGTACTTCTTGAATGACCGGCTTGGATAGATCAAATCTTTGATGTGTTCCTACCAACCCTGTGTGCGAACAGGAGGAAGTATAGAAGCACTTGTCAGGACAACAGTAATTAGTTGCAACTTCCCAATTGAAATGCACAATTAATGCTGTGTCACATGCTGAGTATCAGTCATGCAATGAGAGGGTTGTGACGGCAATTAGGAATTCCAGAGATTTAAGGCAATTGTTGTGCCAAAAATCCTGCTCAGCTTGTACAAATTGTCCTGGGCAGTATTAATCCATCGTGCAGCATCAGGCAGAGGGACTGTCTGCAACTCTCAGCAACTCTCTTGCAACCTGATCTCCAGAGAGATGACAGTCCCTCTGTCCTGGAGCACATCTCTAGGTGGTAAAGTAACGTTGAGCCCAGATGAGAGCCAACTCCCTCCCAGCAAAAACCAGTCAGTGAGTACTGGCAGGCCTCCTGCTCACCTTTCCTTGCTTGAAGTCTCCTTCTGTGCAACCTCCAAGAGCCCCCTCCCTCCTTCTTGAGCTTCTCCCCTTCCATGGAGAGTGGGAAGCAGGCATGCAACAGGAGGCCAAGGGCTCCAACCCACTGACCCCATCAAAGAGGAAGAGGACCGCGGTGCCAGTGGCTGAGAAGCACTTCCCTCCGCCACAGTCACCACCAGGCTGTGTGAGTATTGCACACACTGTCAGTGAGTGTCCCTCCCTGACAGCACCTGGGACATCCTCACCTGTTCTTCATACATGGAGCTTGGAGAGCCCCGCAAGTCCTGTACTTTCCTGTGCCTGAGGAGCTCGAAGCCTGAGAGCTTCACAAAATCGTGTTCTCTTGATCTTGGAGTCAAATATGGCCAGGTTTACAAATAACAGCAACCCTTACCCAACACCTACCAGTTTGTGGAACAGATCTCGGACTTGCCTGTACCATTGGAGATGTTTGAACAAAACTCATCTGTGCCTGCGACTCAGTGATGCCGTCCACTGAAACCACCTGGTCACTCAGTTTGTCCATGGGTATCCTTCCTAACATTTTGAACTGAATGCTGCTTTCAAACCTGTCCCCAAGCCCTGCTGGTACTGCTGGATCGGCTTATTTAACCTTTCGCCCCTAATGGTCCTCTTATAATGTTTACTGCTCCCACTTTGAATAGCAGAAGATTAATTTAATTTTGCATCTTTTTCACCTAGGAGTTGTATTAAATCTCTGACTCCTGATGCAGTATTATCAAGCAGCTTCTAGGGCAGTAGGGCCTGACCCACACACCACCCATTTCTTGTGGTTTGTGGCTCGTACAGGACTCAAGAATAACCAAATATTATTTTCACTGCAAGCCTTCCACAGGTCACTAAACCGACACCTGCAAGTGCCATTATTATTGTGAACAGGGAGGCAGCCCCATCCCAGCATTACGAACTGGCTTCAGAAAATTACTGATTTTTTTTTTTCAGTTCAGCAGCTGAACCAAAATGTTAATAAAATAAACAAAGAAACAAAGATCAGAGTGAGCAGTATGTAAAATTCGCAGGTGTTTCTTTTAGGTTAAAAAATGCTTTGTCCACATAAAACATCCCATCTGACCTAAAGCAAAACATTTTCTTTCCCTGCATTTATAAAAACTAAAATAAGGAGAGGCTCCATACACAGATCTGTTCCTACACACCCAAGTTTGTCCCTCACCAATAGGACCTCATACAGCAGGTGGAAAAATCAACAAAATAAGGGAAATTTAAACCCACATCTGCCATTTAGTGTCAGTGGAGGCTTCCTTGGAGTGGGCTGGCCCAGAGGGGTTGGGGACAGCCATATATTTGGGGGCCAAATGTCTTGGGAGGGACCGTGTTCCTCCAGCTCTTCTCCTCCCCCCCAGCAGGTTTCCAGGAAATCATGTGAATAAAAGCCTTTGTAAGGAGAAAGCAGAGAGGGTGACAGAGACAAGCTGGAGAAGGTGATGGCAGCCAGTGCCACACTGACACGTCCTCCCTCAGGAAGCAGCTGTGTCCCCCATTGTGCTGGGTGAATGACAGGGCTCTGCCAGGATGTCACGCTGACCCAAAGCATTGCCGCTGTGTCCAATTGACCAATAAATCATGTCTTGTTCGGGGATGCTCTCCTGAATAGCAGCGTAATCACTCCTCCCTAATGGGTGAGGTTTCATTTGGAGTAGATGTGAGTCTCCCGTCCCTAGGGGTGAATGTTTTTCAGTGGTGCAAACTGGAAGAGCCTCCAAGCAGGGGCCAAGAGCATCCTGCAACATCCCCCCTCTGCAGTGGGGACAATTGTCAGCAACAATTAATCATGTCTTTGTTTGTTTGTTCGTTTTCCTAGAAATAACTATTTAGGTCAAATTTATGAACTGTTTTGGGATGACTGAATTACTCTTGGGGGAGAATTTGCGATTTCCTTCTAAGAAACTGCTGAGATCTCCCTCTTAATTACTATTAGCAGCTCTGAGGATCCTTTGGCCAGGTGGAGACCATGTAGAAGAGACAGAAGTGAGACAGAACATTTTCCAAGCAAAGATATAATTAGGGATTACAGAGACTGATCCTACTGCATAGTATAATTAGGAGATTATGGCATGGCATTGGCCTGGATTAGTCTTGACAGAAAAATCTCTACCCTGCTATATAAAACCTTTCAGGTTTTGAAATGGAAACCTGTAAACAAAAGGCCTTCACTGTCTTAAACCCGTGTCCTACAGCAGCCTGACGCTGCTAAGGCATGTTGAGGAGTGAATGGAAATTTGTGTGGTCTCCTGGGTTAGAGGTAGAGAAACCTCTGCTGGGAGGTGACCACCACCTCTGTCTGCTGCTTCCCCTTCCCTGCAGGGAAACTGGTCCCAGCTGAGCCTCCTTTGGTGTCCCCATCCCTCCCCAGCCAAGCCTTTTCTCTGAGCCTCTCCCAGGTGTCTGCAGCACAGGGCAGAGGGCTTGAGGACCCCCTGCTCTAGCCTGTGGGCAGGTTCCTGCTGGGGTCTCCTCTAGGGTCTGGGAAGAGGCTTGAAGGGCACCCACTTCCCCCCCCCAGCCCTGGGCATCGTGTGGGAGGACAGAACCACTCCCTTACCCAGAAAATGGGGCCATGGATGTCACCCCGAGGGCCAATGGCAGGGAGAGAGGGAGACACTCACCTGCGCCCAGCCCTGGGATCACAGGGCTCTGCATCAGCCAAGCCAGCCCCTAAATCAAATGAACGCAAATAAAATTGTGAGAATCAGATACAGGAATTGCGTCCCCTTACCTCCCACACTAAAACATTTCTAAAATCAATAACTTGCCCCCAGAAATGAAATCATACATCTAAATGGACCACTAGCAGGTTAGGCTTGGTGTGCTCTTGGTACATTAGTTGATTAATTCTGGCTAAAAGTCAATGAAACACTCCAGTGAAGCATGCCCCAAATCAAGCAGTAAGACCAATGATGCTATTCAACCACAGCATTTTGGGGTGCCCAGAACCATAGATTCCCTGAGGGGAAGAGGGGAGCGGAGAAGTGCAGTGCCCTCATGCAGCTCCAAGCACATCACCGGGGGTTTCCTTGTCTCTCAATATGGTTGCAGCAGCAAGGCTGCCCAGGGCCCACAGCATCTTCTTCTCTCCCCATATCCACTTTTTCTTTTATCTAGTATTAATTCTTCAGCACAGAAGCCACCTTTTTCCTGTGCATTATCTTTTACTTGTTCAGTATAGATTGTAAATGCGAACAACTCTGAGGACTTCACTTCCCTTATTATATACTCTCCAGCACACAGGTGGATAATAAAATAATAATCTGCATCTTACGGTTAATCGTTATTAACAAGAATAAATTTGTGGATGAAACTCATGTGACAAAAGCCCCATGTGAGATGGCCCTGCAGCCTCCACAGATCCATTTCCTGCTTCTCTTTCTGATGCTCAAAAGTCAATGTATAGTGACGTTTCAACAGCCTTTGCATGTAACTGCCGGATAATAAGAGATGATCTTGACCAAATCAAAGGCTTCTTTTACTTTTGGGAGCATGGATTTTAACGAGGTCATTTGTCTTTCTCCTGCTGTGCAATCACAGAATGAAAAATTGCAGAATTTACAGAAAATAGATAGTCATCAGCACATCATCTTGTCAGACTATCATTTGTCTGGAGATGAATGACTGTCAGTTTTCCTCAGCCCGGGAAGTTATGCTGAACACTGCCCGTGGTCTAGTAGTTTTGCTAAACTTCCCAGCACTCATACCAAGCCAAATATTCAGGATATTAAATGAAGGTGTTTAAACATCTGATTTTAATTAAAAATCAATCCAGACCAAGTATTTGGAATCTCAGATCCACCCTTTTTTAAGGTATTATTTGGAATCATTTTGCAATTTTATCTATAATATGAACTAAGCCTTTGTGACACACCACAGGCTTGTTAGTAAATGTAATTGTCTACCCTCTGTATTGTATTTTCCTTGGGCAGGATTATTAACCCCTTGAGTACCTTACTTAGCCTTTTGCTATCTGACAAGTCAATTAAAAAGTTATTTGAAGTTGTAATTAATGAAGGAAGATTAAGAACTATAAAAAGTAATCTGTATACTTCTATAAAAGCAGCTATCTGGGGGATATTAAATAACTGCAATGTACACTCAAGAATAAAAGGTAACACAGAAAATTGGAACTGTCATTTCCTCTCCCATTAAGAGATTAATTAATTTTCCTTGACAGCAATAGCAATTGAGCTTCAACATAACGACACATGATACAAAAGCATAAAAGCTTCTTTTAGAAGTGCATATTGATAGTCATTTGGCTGGGATCCTACAAAGTACAGTAGATTTTTTTCCCCACATTTGGTCCAGCAGGACAATTAGGTGGTTTGTCAGAGGCTGCAGAAAGGCTCAGGAGCGCCTGAAATTGGAGTGTATCCCTATTCCCAGAGTGTTTCTTTGCTTTTGTAAGATGTTGGAGATCTTATGGTTCTTAAAATACCTGCTTGCTTAGGGCAATTTGAAACGTGAGTCTTCTCACTTGTGTTTGGGATTAATTAAACCCTGGGAGAAAAACGTCTTTTTGTATATTTAACAAAATGACCTGAAAAGATCTGTATTTAAAAGAAAGCCTACCAACTGCGTGACAACCTTGTTCTGCTTAATAATCCTGTCGTTGCCGCACAGGAGTTGCTTTGGGGTCCACCCAGAGCCCCGGTGACCCCAAAGATGCCACTTGTGCTGCAGCGAGCTCCAGCCCACAGCTCAGCCACCCAATTTAAGGGACCCGCCTTGACTTCCAGGAACTGGGATGAGTGTCTCTGGCAGTCCACTCTGGTTTTCCAGCAGATGGCAATAACCCATAATGGGTGAGCGGGAGGAGTGGGGGCTTGCACACCAGTGGGGCAGGAGCCTCCCCAGCAGCTCTGCCAAATCCCAGCGGCGGGGAGGGAAGGGAAAAGCAGGGAAGAGAGAGCAAGCCAATGAATAATAGATCACTAAGATCTACCCAGCTAGAAAGCGCATACACAGGAGAGGGGAAGAGTGCATAATTCATCTATAATTGCTTGGGGGGGGGGGATTTTAAATAAGGAAGAGAGACGAGTTGCTCATTCCCTTTGTTTCTTTTTTAAGTTTTCCAGCTGCGGGAGCGTGCTCTTGGTCACCCTTCGGGGCCTTACAGCTCAGAGGTGACCCAGCGACCGTCCTGCCGTCTGTCAGGTGATGTGGCCGGTCACACACGGGATGCCCAGGTGTGACTGAAGCATGACCTAAAAATGACCATTACCTGCAGTACTGCAGGCAAAAAGTGGTGACCTTTAGAAAGACAGGGGCAAAATCCTGGTACTGCCCTGTCAACAGTTACTTCATAATTCCTGAAAATACTCTGGAGGAATTTCTGTCTTGTGATTCATGGTAAATCATCCTGCTCACTTTCACTTTGCAAACTGTGGATTTTATGTGAGGTTGGCTTTTGTCACAACAAACGGAAACTTGTTTAACTTTCCTGTGTTTCTCCAGAATAAAGAGGGGACGGGGAGAGAACAACACAGGCTGGCTAACCTGGAGGCTGTAAAGAGTGTTTCCTTGGGAATAAGGCATGTTTGTGTCTAGAAGTGATGATTTAACGTGATAAACTTACACCCTGCATTTGTCAAGATTAAAGGCCTCAAAATTCTTACTGGTGTTACAGAAAGCAACACAAATATAGACCCGCGCTGTCAGCTCAGAGGTCTGTTTGTGCCAGTATCCCACCTCTAAAAGTCTAAAAAATCAAGCTCTTCTGGAGGAATAGCAAATGAGACAACGCGTCCTGGTTTTCTCTTCACAGTGGGAGGTACAAAAGTCTGGTCTGTGCTGTAAAACTCGGGCATTTATAACTGCTGCTGTTCCACAGCTACCTGCGTAAAGCTCCTTTTGTTTTCTCATCTCGCTGCACTCTTGGCCTGGGTGAAAGGCTTTGGCAGCAAGTATCATGTTCCACTTTGGGTGAAAAACTTTCTCACTTTCTACTTTGTAACATTTCTATATCAGGGAATGTTCCCTTCTTTTTTTCCTTTTCTTTTTATAGAAAAGCGCAATTAGAAACTTTTGATCTGCGTTCTCCTTACCGTGATGTTACATTTTTGCTATCACGTCCAAAAAAAATATTCTTCAATCTCTTAAAAAAAGGCATAATAAAATGAGAAGAACAGGCAATACCCACTCATGAAACATGCAGAAAAATACTGAGCTACTCTGCTAAGAAAAGGCAATTCTTCCATTTTTATGTTTCCCTTACCCTCTTCCAAGAAGCAAATTAAAAGGGCCGAGGGAGGTAATTGTTTTGGGTGGGTATGTGATTGAGATCTTAATAATAATGTAATTGAAAAAGCACTAGTTGAAGACCTACATCTATTAAAAAATAGTAACTTTTTATTATTTACCCACCACATCATTAGCAGAACTGATTTAACTTCTACTGGCGTGACAGCTTCTCAGCTTCCACAGCAACGACCTGCTTTGTGATTTTTTTTGAATTACTGTGTGTTCAGCACCTAATGAGATACCGCATGGAGGACGTGGTCCAGATTGCCAGCTCTGCCTTTAGTTTACTCTTCTGTTGTGACAAAGCTGATGCAGGTAGGGATGTGTATCATTCCATGCCAGATGGACTGGCACAGAAATCTGCAGTTTGAGAGACCTGCTTTAGTGCTTTATTTTCTGACCAAGAGACAAGATGCCTATAAATACCATGTTTATTTGATGATAGCTTATGGCTATTAAGGCACAAAACAATTTCCATTAAACAAGTAAAGAGCAGGAACGGATGATCTATTTCCCAGCGAATAGTAAAATCACAACAAATATGGTCTCATCATGCAAAACCTTCATAGATTCGATCTGAATTCGTTTGAACGATGCTGCCTAGGGAGAGCAAAGGAAAAGCAATGTCACTGTATTCCCATCACGGAGCTGGGGGAGGGAGGGCGCCTCTCTTTGAACATTCGCTCTCAGACTGAAAGAGGCAGGTTCAGTATCTGCTGGAGGGGATTTCAGCCCCTTCCACCACCTTCTTCTTAGTCCTTCATCGCAAACCACCGTGCCATTAAATATTCTGGGGTGCTTGCAATCCTGTTGCTGCTGTTCCACTTAGCATTAATAATTAAATCTTCACTGGCAGAGGGACTGAGCTTCAGATATCTTCCATCCTCGAGGAGGGCTCCGGGCTGGGAAGCATTCACGTCCTTTGTTGAAATGACTGGTCATATATTTTCCTCACCCCAGAACGGTGCCAGCCGGAGGGACTGAAGGTGCCCCAGTTTAGAGTGACTGTCTCACAGTTAGGATGCTAATCTGGAGGAGATGGTAAACATGATTTTAAATCCAGTTTCTGCTTCATTTGAACTGAACTACAAGGTCTTTGTTTTGCCATTAAAACTCTCACATTTAAATTTGTTTTGACCCAAGTCAGGGCCTGTTTTTAATTTTGTTTTCCTCCTTAGCTTTTTTGTCTCAGCATGAAGCCTGAGAACTCTCCCTCCCTTTTCATTAATTGCAAACGTAATGATAACAAAACTCTGAGCCAGCGAACACCTCTCACTTGGCTTTGGAGTTTATTCATCCCTAAGGTATAGCTATTATTTCGTAATTGGAAGCACCTTCTAGGTATCCTTTTATCAGCAGCATAATAGATACTTACAGCTCTGCTGTTACTTCCTTGTGAACCTGCCTCCATGTTAATAGCTTTTATCTTGGCTCAGCTGTTTGCAGCAGCTCTGGGGCTCCTCCCTTCCAGGACATAGTTTCATCCCGACCGAAACCAGCATCCTACACAGCGTCGCTCTGTCCTTTGGGCAGACAGGTGCTGCGCCATATTCCTTCCCACTCTGCAGGAAGAGACCATGACCTCAGCTACGCAAAACAGCGGATGGAGCTTACATAGCATGTACTGCTAAAGCCATAACCGAGATGCACAAGGCTCCTAGCCTTTCTAATTAGGAATTGAGCTAATTACAGCTGGCTAAAACGTCCATATATTGAACGTGTTTTTATTTCATGGGCTTCAAAGGAGATACAAGCCTCTCCCCCTCCCCAAAATGTTTGCCATCAACATTTTCACTAAAAGATTTATTTATTTATTTATTATTAATTTCTTTTATTAAGTTGAAACACGACTTTTCAAATGAAATCTGTGATTACATGAATCGATGGTTTTGATGAAAAATAAGATAATTTGGAGATTGACAGTGATACAGGTAAGAAGTTTTCACGAATGCTTTAGGGAGTGCCAGCACAGTGAAGGGCTGAGCCTGGGGTAAAGGAATTAGGTAACAGCTATGGTGAAGAGATGCGATGCAGTGCCACAGTAACGTGGTCTTTCTTTTCCCCTTTCTTTATCACAGAGCAATTGTAAAGTCAAGCTATGATCTACTCAAAATGTTCCAGGGCATCCTTCACACCATCTTGGAGTGTAAACCTATGCTGGGCAGCCAAAATACCACAGATTTCCATTCTTTCTAATGACAAATCAATCTTACTATTTAAAAAACACATACAAATAACGAAACCCCAGCCAATCCTTTTTTATGAGTTTCTCCCATGGTTTGCTCTCTAGTGAAAAACTTGAATGACTCATTTCTGGCTAGAAGCAGCTGAGACAACAGAACTAACGGCAGCATTGGCTGTTCACCTACAGCGTTATTGCTATGCCAGCCTTAGAGCAATGAAATACTTTGTAGGGGTTTCTTTTCCTTTTTCAATGGAAAACAATTGGGCAAACAGAAAGAGCAAGGAAAATCAGCACAGAAACCTGCAGGAAGGCAAACATAAAACAAAATGGGGGCTTGGATTCCTGAAGATAGCTCTGTTTGACAGGATTGGAAAGAGTTTGATCCCTGAACTCCAGTGACTCCATGGGAATGGCTATGATATGCTGAAATTGCAAAGAACTCTGAGCCAGCACATAGTTTCCTTCATACCAGCCCACTCAGGGACTTGAAATAACTTTTTTGTCAGAAGCAAAACACAAAACTGAAAGAAAGAAACACAGCGTGTCATGGAAATGTCATAACCTTCTACCTGACTCCTTCTACAGTAGCTATTGGCACAGAAGGTTTGTTTGCTCTCTGAGGAAGCAGAATTAAATAGAGAAGAGCATGTGCAGGGGCTATAATGGAAGAGAGGAACTGGAGAAGGAAGACAAAAAGGTGGCACCTGTACTAGTAAATTAAACATGGTCACAGGCACTGGAACTTGATCATCTATATTGTGAAATTGTTAGAACGGTCCTTCCCGTGGTTTTGGTTAGGGGCTAGCTTGTCCTCTCCCACACACGTCCTGCCATGAAATCTTTTCCAATAGGTAGCTTAGATGCAAACACCAGATTTTGAAGAGTAACAGAGTTTAACAGTATGGCTGTGGGCCTTCTGAGCTGGTTTGGCCTCAGTGTCTGAGAGATGCTCAGGCCTGTTTCACTCACTGCTGTGGGCACAGCCAGAGAGAATTCAGGGACCTTCATGTCCTTCTTCCTTTGATATAAGCAACCAAGTCACATCTTTTCTCTAAATGTATCTAACAGCATCTCGAAACAAGTTAGATTTTTCCTGATCCTAGTGGTCCGTCTGAAGCCATTCAAAATCTCCACCCTCCTGATGGCAAAACAAAACAAAACAAAACAAAAAAACACCACCAAAAAAAAGAGGCCAATTTGCATCCATTTTGCTTAGAGGGAAAAGCTGGGAAAAACTCTGTTGGTGTTTCTCCTGATATATTTACAGAGAGCGATCAAAATCCCTCTTCACCTTTATTATGTTCAACAAAATGTGAAATATGGAAAAGGCCTTGCAGAAGATGGAATGCACTGCTCACATTATTTCAAACAGTCTCTTCCATGCTGAATGTTTAAAAAAAGAGTATTTTACTGCTACTGGCTCTTCCTCCAATTCTTATTTCTGTTACGGTTAGAAAGAACCTCCTAATTTCCAGCTCACACCTATTCACAGCTTGGCCTGCACGTGCAGTATTTCCTGCAGCAGCAGCTTGCCCAGTCACACAGCCAGCCCTGACCACCAAAGCTGTGCCTCTGCTACTAAATAAAAGAGTTTAAGGCTGTCCTCTGGTCCTGGGGAACTGGCAGCATCCGTCAGCTAAACTCTTCCACCCTCAAGCCCAGAGTGGGTGCATCCAAAGTGCCTAATGGCAATGGTCTCTGGTCCATGCTAAATCTTAAACTGCTTGAATGTGGAGAAATTCAGTTTGGCCAAAACCATGTGCCAAACCTGTGCCAGGGAGCGTACGAACAGTGTAAGACAGTGAGTGGCCCTATTTGTTTCCAGCACAGCCATAGCCTCAGACTGTGACCTGAAATAATGTTTACTGAGTCAAATACCACAGTTACCAGAAGAAATATTTTTCTGAATCACTGGGGTCCATAGAGTGAAACCTCTTCCATCAGGATTGCTCTCTACCTCTGTTGTCTTCAAGACCAACCTCATTGTGACCAAGCAACATCTTTAAGAGAGAATATCATGCTTACAGAACAGAAGATTTCAGAGAAAAACACAAATATAACACATGCATGTCTATTTTTCTGAGGATAGGTAAGATTAAATTCACTTTGGGAAGCTGAAAATTAAAAGTCTAATTATCTCAATTTTTTTCTCATGAATTTGTCTGATTCTTTTGAATATGGATATTTTGGCATTCAACAATTCCAGTAGCAATGATTTCCAACCTTAACTACATCAACAGACTCTGGAGTGCAATTGTTCTGATCACATGTGGGTGCCTTCTTTAAGATGAGATGAATTACCCTCCAGACCCCTTTGACTGTAACAAATACAACTCCACTGATTCTCCAGGGAGCTTAGACATCTACTTTTGATGTAGATACATGCTAATAGACACCCAAAAAACTTGGGCAGGACCTTGGACAGGATGAATTGCTCCCGTGACTTTTAGCTGTATGTGTTAAGCTGAGATGAATCCCACCCGATCTCTCACTTTCTGCTGTTCCTCAAAAATAGCATTCAGTATAAACTGGACAACCTCACATAATTTCACTGTGACTGTCCCCTGTGAACTTTCTTGGACCTTGAGTAGCCTCTGGGGTTGCACGGGATTAGCATGGCGCAGTATGAGTTTGAACTTCCAGTTTCAGAGGGCCCAGAATCGAGCACGTCGGGCCCTTGCACTGGAGCGAATTCTGAACTTGTGTGATTTGGGGAACCAGAAACTCCCTTGTGCATCTTCTCTAAAACCCCCTCTTGCATCTTCTCCAAGCCTGAATTTTGTGCAGTTTAATAAAATGAATTTAAATATGAATAAAACATTTAACATAAAAGGGTTTATTTCATTCTTTTTGCACAGATATGTAATTTCTTTATATTTCTTTTGGTTATGCTTATCAGTGGTTCATAAACCAAATTCCTTCCTTTTTGTTAGACAAAAAATAAGCTATTTAGAAATTAAAGACACTGGTGCAGGATCTTTGATTCTCCAAGGCACAAATGGACATTTACACTCTGCTTTTTGAATATCAATACCTTTCATTATAGGCTTATCCCAGGAAAGGAATATTTTTATTTAAGAGATTAATTGTGCCTTTTATACGTTCTGTCTGTTAGCTCAAACCACTGCTAGATAAAGACATGACCGAGTTGTGCAGAGCTAAGGTTTAGCTTAGGCTTAAATTCAAGGCAGCACAAAGAAATGTCCTCCCTCACCTATTGTCTGCTTTAGCAATTCTGTCAGAAAATCACTTGGTACCTTTCTCCACTGTTAATTCTGTGCTGTGACTCAGAGGTGTCTTTTCACTCTCAACAAAGAAGTGACACAGTTTGGAATACAATGCCCAAGAGAAAAGTGATGAACAATTTAACTTTGCAGGTAACTAGTGAGCTTTGTCTTGGCAAGAGCAGAATTAAAGGATCTGTTTGACCAAAACAAGCATTACTTTGTTCTTTGGTAATGCTTACAATCAGATAGATGTGAAAAATTGTTCTTTACTTGCAAACTGAGACTGCTCATACAAACAATAGGCACATTTGAATTTTTGTCACAGCTTCCACTGGATGATCTCAGAGACACAAATACTGAACACCACAATGACCACGTGGTCAATGAACAGAACAAAGTTAAAAAGCATGCGTTGACCACAGTCCATTCTGGCTAATGCGATTTACAAAAAATAATCTGCGGGCAGGATGGAAAAATCTTACAAATTCCTCCCTGATTTTTCACAGTTAAACAAATTATCTTCTCTGAACTGTGGATAAAAGTTCCTCCTTAAGGCAGAGAACATTCCTTTGTAGTGTCATGGTGAAAAAAGTTCTTCACTGAACTTCTGAGAAATCTGGGTTCCTTTTTCTATGTTCTTTACTTTCTTTGTTCCCTTTTCAATTGATTTTCCTTATAATGCGGAGTTATATAAATAAAAATTGCTCATCTGTTAGTTGAGTCAGGAGATGGAGAGTAAATTGACAAGTTCGTGCAAAAAGCCCACAGTTTCTGCACTTTGTTAAAAAGTGCTTTTGTAGTAGTGAGAAAGAACAGAAAGGAGGACTTGATTGTATGTATACGTGTAGGTGGTAAAAGTATTTTTAGATAGAGGTGAGAGGCTAGAAGCTGTTAAGAAACCGAGAGTAGGAATCACTACTAAAGTACATTACCCCAGGTAATGTACTTTATATCAGGCAAGCTGAACCATTTTATAAAATACATTTGTAAGTAGGATATGAAGTAAAATAAAAATATTTTCTATCAGAACTTTTTGCTTAATTCAGTGCATTTATTTGTCTAAATTCAAAATGGTTTCTCTAGTGCATATCACTTCTGAGGTTATAAGACCACAGAGAACAAGTCTCTGAAAAAAGGAGTCAAAACCCAAGGACACGGCAAAATGAGCAAGGTGAATATCTGCAGTATCTGCCTGTCACGTGTGAGAAAGCTTTTTGTATTTGCCTTTTCAGTCATTTCCGAAAGAAAGAATCAACATAGTTCATAATGAGATTAGTCTGTTTGGTAAGGGGGGGGGGGTGGTGGCAAACGCTGAATAAACAACCCAGATTTAACACTGATCATGTTTTAAGCAGCACATTTCTGCTGGTTACCTAACATCAGCCCTGGCATTATGAGTAACAGGCAGCAACGTTCAATCGCAGATACGCAGCTCAAATTAATTAAAACATGACACGCATCTAGGATTACTGCGATTGAGGCATTAAACAAAGGACAGCTGAACTTGTAGAAATTGGAAATAGAGGACTCAGAAGGAAAAAAATAGCAAAAAAAGTAAAATGGGATTTCAAATTTAATAGGCTCAGACTATTATACACACGACCCTGGTATTTCAAAACTTTGAATCTAAGTAGAGAAAGCTTGTTTTCTATGTCTACACTGAAACACCAAAAAAATTACTTTTCCAAGACTGGATGAAACTTGTTTTCTATGGATTTGTGGCTTATGGTAGATTGTAAGTATTGGGTCAACTTTTTCTCCACAATTGCAGCATTTATAATGTCACTTTCTTACGTGGCTTCTCCTGCACCTCTATATGGCTTCTGGCTTTCACAAAACGTGTGGGAGCTTAATTACCTTTGAGACAACTCCCTTTTGGCAAACATAGTTAAATTTGGACAAAGGTTGTGAAAGTCTGGTGTAACAGGACAGACAGACACCGTTCAAACACTGACTTTTCATAAGGAATCAGTTTGCAAAGAGAGAGGTGGATGTCTTTGTGTGTGAGTTGCGATATAAAACATTCAGATCACAATAGATGCATGAATTAAGATTCCTGTAGTTTCTACCATAGCTCACATAAACCACATAAAGCAATTGCAGTTGGCAATTCTTTCAACCTCAGATCTGTGAGGTCACTATGTGTACTGGATCTTTCCACCTAACATGTACATGCAGCCCCATCTGAGGTGTCACTGTGACAGCCATCCTACATCTCCAGCAAAAACAAGTCACGGTGAGTGAAGGTTGCAAACTCTAGCTCTTTCTGCTCCACTGAAATGATAGAGAAACCCTGCCTAGGCAGAATACACAAGAGATGCTAAAATTGGAACTTGGGCTGGACAGTTTATTTGTAATGTGGAATCTTTCATGACTGCACTTGGGCAGGGACTCAAAATTACATATCTTCTGGCACCTTGGGCTCTATTATGCATGTTGATATTATGTGGGACCATTGGTTCAACACTGACTCAGAGGGAAGAGTTCCTCAGACTGAATCACTAATGCCATATCCGGCAGCACTCCAGTGAAGCCTTGGCAGTAAGGAAGGATAATTACAATGTGGTTACTGTGACTGATTTTTGAGATGCTTTTATGTATACCTCAGGCATGTCAGTAGCTAAAATGTAGTCAGCTTGCTCAGAAATACCCAAGGGTCCTAAGTATACTATATTCCATCACAAAACTGGCATAGAGAGAGAACACTATTAGACAAAAACATCCCACTGAACACCATACCCTCGATTACTCTGTATCTTTTTCACATATATAAAATTTACAAAAGAAAAAGTATGAATAGAAGACTACTGTCCTTTTCCATGTTTCTTTTGTCTTATCATGATAAATAATAGACTTTTATATGCAAGAAGTTGTTTCCCTTTCAATAGAAGTGCTAGTCTCCAGTCTGTTTTTCCGGAGTCTGTGAATAGCTGCTGAACGAGTAGGTGTGATGGTGGTACCATCCTCACAACATCAACAGAGTTTTCAATAACGACGTTTTGTGGACAGACAGCCCAAAGTCAAATGATCCTTGGTGTCAGGGGGGCATTTTCACAAGTATTCAGGCTAAGTCACACAGAAGCAGAGCTTTCAGCTATTTGCAGTGTTTACTACTTGTCTTTCATGTTGTCACTTACCACCTGATACAAGGCATCAAGGAAACATCAATATTGGAAATACGATTCAATATGAAAACGTGTCCACATCTTCGGCTATACCTATTGATGTTATTTTTATCTTTTCCTCAAACAGAATCTTTGCTTCTCCTTTCTCTTGCTTGCTCTCCTCAGGTCCCTTCCTGTTGCCTTTTTTTTTTCCCTTCAGCAAACCTGTTCTTCCCACCTTTACTGTCTCCTTCCTTCTTCTGTGTGCTAAAATAATCAAAGAAAAAGTTAGGGCCAACATTAGCCTTGATTAGATGAACAGGGCGCAGAGAGTTTACGCGTCTCAGTGCCATTGTTTCAGGATGTTTGCAGATTTGGCCAGATACCACTCTATCAGCCGCAGTCAGTTCATGCTTTCAAGGTTATCTTTGCAACCACGAGGACTAGACACCATTTTCTAAAAGAGAAAGATAAGGTTGGTTACTGTGTGGAAATGCTGTGAAGGCCACATAAATATTCCCAAACTGAATGTCGGACAACTTTTACTAATATCCTAAGAGATACTGTGCAAATTAACTCGGAATAACTGAACGGGGCTATTTATTATTACAAACACAAAGGTGATTGAAGGATTGGAGCATCTCCCTGATGAGGAAAGGCTGAGAGAGCTGGGACTCTTCAGCCTGGAGAAGAGAAGGCTGAGGGGAGACCTTATCAATGCTTCCACGTATCTAAAGGGTGGGTTGAAGGAGGATGGAGCCGGATTCTTTTCAGTGGTTCCCAGTGACAGGATGAGGGGCAACGGGCACAGGCTGGGACATGGGAAGTTCCACTCAAATATGAGGAAGAACTTCTTTATGTTGAGGGTGCCCAAGCCCTGGAACAGGCTGCCCAGAGAGGCCGTGGAGTCCCCTTCTTGGGACATCTTCAAGACCCGCCTGGATGGAGTACTGGTTTTGGTCAGAACGTTTAAAAACTGTTGTTTCGTCAGTAACCAACGACGGGAACACTCAGCCAGACCCCCGGTCGCAGCGGGGCAGGGCTCTTTTTGTTTTCCACCGGTTCCCGCTCTCCCGGAGGGAGAGGGCGGGGGTTTGGTACCACCACGCCAGTTACAGGGATCCCCTCCCTCCGGCCGTGGCCCCGCGTCACTCCATCAGCCACCGCGGAGACGGGCGCCAGCGCGGACGGACCAACTGGGCGCTCGGCGGCGTCAAACCGGGAGCAACATCCCCCCCGGGGGCAACATCCCCCCTCCGGGGCTGCCCGCCTGCCCCAGCTCTCCTGAGGTCCAGGCCCGAGCGCCGCCGCCGGGCTGACCGGACGGAAGCGGATCGGTTCGGATCGGACCGGACCCGATAGGTCCGGAGCGGCGGGAACTGCAGCACCCCACTCCCTCCCGCCACACCCCCCTCCCCACCTCCGCCAGGCCCCGCCCCTCGCGCCCCGCCCCCGGCACGTGACGGGGGAGCGGTGACGCCGCCGTGGCCCGGAGCTGACACTCGGCGCGGGGCGGGCAGGCGGGCGCGCGCAGGGGCCGCGGCCAGCGGGGCGGGGAGCCGTGAGGGGGAGCAGCCGTCGCCGCCGTTGTCGTTGTAACCGGAGCGGGGCCCGGGTCTGGCCGCGCCGCTGAAGCAGGTGAGGGGCTGGAAGGGGGGAAGGAGAAAGGGGGAGGAGCGCGGCGCCGCCGCCGGGACAATCGGGCAGGGCAGGGTGGCCCCGCGGAGGGCACGTCTGGGCCGGGGCCGACTCACGGCGCCGCCCGCCTGCCTGCCCTCCCTCCCTGCCGCGGGGCGCCGCTGGGGAGCGCCTCCCGTGCCTGGCGGCCGGCGGGGGGTCTGGGCGGCGCCGCCCCGCCGTGCCCCCGTTGGCGGCGGTTTCGTTCCCCGGGAGCGCCGGGTTGGCGGTGGCGGAGGCGGGGTGGAGGAGGCAGCCCCGCACCTGGGCGCTGCCGGTGGGCCCGCGGTGGCGGCGCGGGGCGGGGGGGGCGGGCAGGGCCGCCCGACCTGCCGTCTGCCGGCGCCGCTCACCTGCTGGGGCCGCGGCCGGCGGCAGACAAAGGGAGGCGGTGGGCAGCGGCGGCGTGGCGGCCTTTCCCGGTCGTCCCCCCCCCGAGCTGGGGCGGGGGTCGGGGTTTGCGGGGGGCGGTGGTGGTGGTGGATTTTGCCGCCCTTGTCTTGATGGCGGCAGCTCCGGGCGGTTTGGCCGGGGGGAGCCGGTGCGGGATTTGCGGCGTTTATGTTTATTTATAGCCGGTCGTTGGAGTCACAGCAACTTAACAAAAGCCCGCGGCGAGGGGCTGGGGGCGCGCTGAGGCGCGGGGTGCTGCGGTGGGGCTTGAAAAGTTGTCCTGACAGTTGTTTAAAAGGCATCGCTGGCTCAGTGCTCTGAGTCACAGGTAATTATTAAATGGTTACTTATTATACCTTTAGCTTTTAAGGAAGTGTGATCCCTGGGAAGCTACCTCGCTTGGGAGCAGTGCTCGGTTTCTGACCTGTGTTAGCGATCTCTGGGGAGACAGCAAAGGATTAAGCTTGTTTTCATAAAGCTTCTAAGTTGCCTGTCTTTTGTCTATATTCGTTGTTTGCATTTGCATCTTTGCCTCTATTTTTGTGCAACTTTTGCATGCTCTGGGTGCACACTTTGCAGACGGTGGGTTTTGCAGGCGCTGGTGAGGAGGGCTGTTTGCCTGCGTGAAAATACCAGCTGAGAGTTACTTGTTCCCCGTGGGAAGAAAGGTAGAAGAATAGAGCTCAATTCTGACAAGGTTTCTCAGGACCTGTCTCCCGAGCAGTGGTCATGCAGTATGGCTTGAACTCCTAAGAAAACTGCCCAGAGAGAAGCAGAATCATGGAATCCAGTGAACCGTAGCCAGGGTATCTCATCTGTCTTGAACTGACAAGAATTTATCCTCACTTAGCTTCAGTAATTGAGTTTATTTCTGTATCAGCACTGTGGAAGGGTTCATTTCAGTAGCGGGTGAAGTTCGATGCTGAAAATGGAAAAGATTACACAAGTCAACTGCTGCTGCTTTGTAGGACACTGTGAACAAGGTCACACGAGGAATTTTAAGGCGATTGGTTAATATCCTCAGTGGCATTCTTAATAACTTATCATCTGTTTCTGTTATAAAGTAAGTAACAGTTCTATAGCCATGGTGAGTAAGGTTTTTTCCAAGAGGAAAATAAATAGCAAAAAGTCTTTTTAGTATTCAGTTGCCTGGTTCTAGAAGATCAGAAGGAAAGAAATACTCTGTGCCTGTTTTTGAAAGAGAGTTATGAAATGCCTACAGTATACCTCCTGATTTTTATTCTTTTAATGGTCTTTATTGCTAGGATAATGCTGAAGTTAGGGGTGATCATACCTTATATGATATACAATCATACTGTATACACGTCGTGTATGATTGTACCTGTATGGATGTGCCTGTGTGTGTTAGGACCATGTTTCTTTTAAGATCATTTGCTTGTGCCTGAAGATGAGGGTAGTGAGCATCATTCTGCAGTTCAGACTCGGTGCTGTGAGGAGGTGACAGCCTTGCTGTAGGGTTGAAGTTGCCCCAGGGAGGACATACCTGAAGCTCTCCAAACCCAGCCCTTCTTGAGGGTGGTTGAAGCTGTCACTGCAGTTACTGGGGTCTGAAAAGATCCTGGTGTGTGTGATACAGAATCACAGAATAGTTGCAGTTGGAAGGGACCTTAAAGATCATCTAGTTCCAACCCCCTGCCATGGGGCAGGGACACCTCCCACTACAGCAGGTTGCTCAAAGCCCCATCCAGCCTGGCCTTGAACACTTCCAGGGATGGGGCATCCACAGCTTCTCTGGGCAACCTGTTCCAGTGCCTCACCACCCTCACTGTAAAGAATTTCTTTCTGGTATCTAATCTAAATCTCCCCTCTTCCAATTTAAAACCATTACCCCTTGTCCTGTTGCTACACTCCCTGACAAAGAGTCCTTCTCTGGCTCTTCTGTTGGCTCCCTTCAGATGTTGGAAGGCTCCGATGAGGTTTCCCCAGAGCCTTCTCTTCTCCAGGCTGAACAACCCCAGCTCTCTCAGCCTGTCTTCATAGGGGAGAACATACCCATGAACATCCCATGAACTTTCATACACATGAAATCCAGCCAGGGGCAGGTATGTGTATGCCAACTCACTGATGCTGCCTCTGCATCCCCCTCCACCCCCCTCAACACGCACACGCACCGTGGGGGGAGGCTGCGGAGGGGCTCGGTGCGGGCCCGGCCCCCGGAGGGGAGCGGGGCGGGGAGGAGCGGGCCGTGCCGAGTGGGGCAGGGGAGGGTGGTGGGAAGGGAGGAGCTGACCTCTGCAACCACGGAGGGTTGCCAGCCTTACTCAGCCTTGGCTGAGTCAGAGGTGGGAACGGTTCCCATGGGAAGTCGGAGCCCGAGAAGATGGGTACGGGGTGGAGGATCCCCTCGCCCCTGGCTTCCCCAGCGCGGGGCTGCAGCACCCCGAGTGCCACCACCTGTGTCCTCTCTCTCCAGGGCTGCACGAATGCCCTGTGAAAGGGTGGGATGTATTTCCACGCAGGTATGTGGCCCACCTTGAGTTAGTTACCCTGTGGCATTCAGGTTTCACTTTACCAGAAGAAAAGTGTGGCCTGAGTCTGTTTCTTGGTATTCATGAGTAAGTTTTCTTAAGCCTTTGTTGTCAGTGGGGCCATTCGTTATTATTAATCTCTTAATAAGGCATTGAGGCTTTATTTAAGGTATTAAAGCTTATGGATGTCCTCTGTGGAAGTAAATAATTTTTCATGCTTATCATCTTCTAATTAGAGTTCTTCAATCTTCTTTACCAAAGTGGATTCCACCCAGCATTAATGGTAATGGTGAAGAAAAAAAGCAATACAGTGAGGTTTCAGGGTGTGAGCTCCTGTATGGCTTCGGTTGCTGACCTGTAGCACAATGAAGTCAGTGCTACAAATGCTGATATTGTGCATTCACAGCTGAATTATTCTAAGCCCCTTAGAGCAGAGGTTTGGCCAAAGCTTCCATGGCTCTTGAACCTGAGTTGTATGAGACAGATTTGTGGACCCTTGAAAGGACATCATGATTAGCTGTCACCTGGGCTGCGCGTAGGGTACAGGCCGCCTACCTTCTGTGGCACAACTGCTGTGTTTAAAAAAAAAAAAGTAATAAAAAATTTAAAGAAAATAGAACTTAATGCATTTGGTTCTGTTTTTTACAGACCTACCACATTGATGTTGATATTTGTTAAACTCACTGAGAGAGATTTCCCACATCTACTGCAGGTATCTCTTGCTTCTCTCTGGGGTGGAGCGATAGAGCCTTGCTTGATCCTGGTGATGTGATCTGTTTATAAAACTGTGTTAGTGTTCTGGCCAAACGCAGAACACAGCCTGCCTCTTTTTGATCGTATGTTCAACATTACCAAATGTTTGCTATTGACTTGATAATTTTGCAGCTTGGATGAAAGAACAAAAAAAATTGTGCTGCTTATTTTTGTTGTTTCTTTTTTCGGAAGGGGATGAGGCTGCAAAATTGCCTTCAAAAGTGGATAGAGCTATTTTTGTAGCTACTGCATTTTATTTAACTTGTATTTCTCAAAATCCTGGGTGTTTTTTAAGCATAAAATGCAATTTCTTGAGCCTATCTGCCTTGGAAAAAAATGTTAAGCATGCATTATCAATAAATAGTTATATGGAATTGGCAAAAGAGAAATGAAAAATCCAAGCTTTTAAACACTTGGTAGCCCTGGGGGAAACCATAGGCTTATGTTCTCTTTTTAGTTTTTGTATGGGAGAAAGCAGAACAGCGTGAATGGGTCCTTGTTCTATGTGTCAATTTCCAAGGTAGAAGACCTGAGAGGTAGACTGTAACTTGGAAACGCTTGCATTTTTCTGCTCTGTGACCTTGAAGCCATGACAGGGGTTGGTAGCAACTTTGAAGAAGAAGTCAGGTTTAGTGACAAGGAAAAAATAACATTTTTATGGCAGAGCTTCCAAAACTAGGAAGAGAATGCGAATGGCTGCAATTTGTTCATGTTTACCTTCTGTTATGGTTGCTAAACAACTGCAGAGCAGTGCTTAAAAATACCTATTTATGTAGAGCAGCAGGTAAGCAAGTTGTTTTGTACAGAGGCTGTAAATAGACTATAATGCTGTGAAATTCAGTGTACCTTTTTATGGTAGAGAGACTAAACACCAGAATCCTAGCATTCTTTTCTCCTGCTTTGTGTTCCTACTGTCAGCTTTGTTGCATGTGGTACCATCGTTCCTTCTGCCAAGTCTTCAATAAAATTGTAAGTCTGACCTTGTGATTCCATTTGGAGTTTTGTAAACAATGGTAGCTTTCAAGTTACTGATAGGAAATTCTTCCTGGAAGTAAAAGAGACGGGTTATGGGAGAGAGAAAGGCACAGTTTAGAGATGGGCACTTCTGTCTTGGCATCATACTTGAGCTTTTTAGCTTCTTTTTCTACCAAGTTATGTGGGAATTTTTTTCTTTTTTCTTTTTTTTTTTTTTTTTCCCCAAGGCTCAAACCAAATAGGAGAAACAGTGAAAGAAAAGTTGAAGAACTGTTAGGGGTTTCTGCTTCTGCTTTCCCCAGAAGTCTTCTGTTTTGTTGTTTCTGTCCTTAGTCCTCTTTAGCGGTAGCCGAGTTCACTCTGCGTGTGTGTGCCTGCATGGAATTGCATTAGTTCCACTCCGTGGCAGGGTAAACACTACAAATCTCATCACAAAGTCTTAACTTGCAGAGCTGCAAGTTTCTACAAAATTTTTTCACTCATAAAGTATGCAGTTTTTTTAAAAAGACTTCTTAATCTTTATAAGATTAAACATGCCAGCATTTTACTTGAATTCTCCTACATTCTATTTGAATGTTAGAGATCTTCCCCTTTACTTACATGCTTTGTTTTTCAAGATTAGGAAATCATACCTTTCATATTAATTTACTGTGTTCAATGTAAGTGCTTATCTGCTCATGAATTGTGACACTGATGCTACATGATTAAATAGAGAGAACTTATAGTTCATGGGTGCAGATACAATGGTGGTTGTCTGGACTATAAAATACTCAAAGTCCTTTCCGAAACTTTCATGTATTACCCTGTCATTTATTATCTGGTTTTTGTTTGTAACCTCTTTCATTATTGTTGAGGTTTTTGCTTGTGTTCTGTTTTAACTTAAACTTTTGGTTAGATTGGGTTTTTTGTAAGGGAAATACCACAAAAAGCTCTCAAAACAGCTAAGTAAATATGCAGAACTCAAACCACTGAAACCAAAGTACCTTGGAAACATTAAATACTCTTATTTAATACTGCCATGGCTGTAGATGAAATTCTGTGTGGCAGTTATACCAGCAATTTAAAGAAATAAATAAAAAAGTGATTACATACCACCTCTTTTATAGAAAACAGCCAGTTGTGGACACATGATGTGCAGCCTCAGCCCCTGTGGGTTGCTGGGCTCCCCAGTTGTTGGCTCCTTCTCCAGCGAGTTGATGGTCAGCAGTGCACAGGAGGTGAGGATTGCCAGCCCGTGCTGAACCTGAGTGCAGACAGAGTGTAGCACTGGAGGAGGATTTAAGGGATTTTGTAAGGATTCTTGAGGATTCTGAAGGAACTATGGAACTGAAAGAGGAATCAAAATAAGCAAATAATGTTCCACATAGCAATTAAAGCCTATGTGTAAGCAAGAGATTGACTGGCTGTTCCCCCCACCAAGCCCCTGGTGATCAATGTTATTCAGTAATAGAAACAACAGGCTTAATGAGCAACTTGATAGCAGGAAGCTTGTGTGAATAGGAGAGTTAAATCGGAGAATAAGTTGTTCTACTGACTTTCTCACTGAGAGAGGTATTTGCATGTCTTGCATTAATTTATTAGTCTGAGGTTGACATAATTTCAAAAAACCCTTGCTTATTCATTTTATCTTCCTCTGAGGTGCTCTTGGACAATTACTATATTACATATAGGTATGTTGTTTTTTTTTTCTTACAGCTCTGATTATTAACAGGAAAACAACACTGCTGAAACAGAATGTGGCTTACCTTTTGCCTGAAAAGGTGAAATCTTCTCAAGTAGAAATGGCTGATAAAGGTGGGAAGATCCTTCCAGGACAATTGTACATTGAAGTGGAGTACGACTATGAGTATGAGGCGAAGGACAAGAAAATTGTGATTAAGCAAGGGGAGAAATACATCTTGGTGAAAAAGACTAACGATGATTGGTGGCAAGTTAAAAGAGATGAAAATTCCAAACCCTTTTATGTGCCAGCACAGTATGTGAAGGAAATACCACGGAAAGCACTGATGCCACCTGTTAAGCAAGCAAGTATGCTGCCAAATAATGCTTTGAAGTTGACACATGGATTACAGAGATCAACTGAAAATGTGAATAAGTCACCAGAGCTTTCTAGTTTTGGAAAATCTTCTCCAGTTCAAGTGTCTTGCTTAGTTCGAGATGCCAATCAAAATCTGGGACTGAACAGTAGCCCTGGTCAAACTCTTGGTTTGAGTCTGGACCTTACCCAAAACAACGGAAAACTTAACAATGAGTTGCAATCTCCCAAGGTTTCCAATCAGTATAGAACCGTCTCCATGGGTCATTTCCCATGTCCAGAGTTCTTGGAAATAGAGAAGACCAGCTTTTTGCATGAACAATCTTGTGACTCAGCAGGAGAAGGCTCAGAAAAAATTCACCAAGATTCAGAGTCTGGAGATGAACTCAGTAGCAGCTCTACAGAACAAGTGCAGGTAAGGTAAAAAAAAACGGTCCTTGTAGATTTGTGTGTGGGGTTTTTCTTTGTGTGTGTTTTATTTTTCCCCTTTTGTTTCCTTATTGCCATAATTGCTTGGTAGTGTTTTGTGTTTTATTCCTGATAAATTCAGATTGTTCAAGTAAAAATGTTTTGTCTCGGCATGAACTGGTTACTGAAGTCCAAACAGTTGACCTGTATTCCTTGCAGAAGTACTTTGCTTTGGCAATTAATTCCATTTACATTATCCTGTGATTGAATGTTACAGAAACACTTTTGTTCTTTCTATATTAAGATTCTTTTGAGATGACGCTGAATTTGGTTTATATTTTCTTCTAAAAGAAGGCAGCCTACTGCAGTAACTACTCTTCTTGGTTTGTTGAAATAATAGTGCTACTTACTGTCACTTTTTTCTAAGTATATGTATAGATAGCTTAAGAGCTGTAAATGGATGTATTAGTGGGTTTAATAGTTTAAAAATGGTACACTAAAGATTTATATGGAGTTTAATTTCTGGCTTGATCATTTTATTTGTACACTCTTCTTGTAATGAGTCAGTCTTGCCATTCTGTTTCTCACATCTTTACTCTGGATTAAAACTCAAAACATCAAAGTTTATTAATTAGTATGGAAGAATCTTAGGAATGGTATACTCCCACTTCAGGCTAAAACTGAGCATGGATGGCTTTTTTTTCATAGTGAAGTGGTTTCTCTCACTTCTTAATTTTAGTTTATTTTTTCTTTAAACAGGCCTCCACCACCCCCAACAAAAGATTAGCACTCTGATTTAGGTAATCAGGTCACTTCTGGTATGGGTAGCCAAGTTAATTAGTCTGTTGTAATTCCAGGTTTGTTCTTGAACCAATGATGTATGTGTACATACACATATTTGTGTGTGTATATAGGTAATTCCCCCACCTCACCCCCCCAACTTTCTGTAGGGACATGTTAGATAATTTTAAAATTCTAACATTAAAAGCTTCCTACCCTTGGACTTTCTTACTCTGTGGTATGAAACTGTTGCTTGGGTACAAACTGATTATTGTAGTAAATCCTATTTGCCAGTATGTATTCAGATGACCAAAGGAACTCTTGAGTGAGTGTGCTATTCAGATAGAAATTGATGCTAACTTTAGAAATAAAAATCTTATCATGGAGAGCTGTGAATCAGTACTTCGCTAATAGAACACAATTAAGACAAAGCTGCTTAGTTAATGAGTGAGTGTGGGAAGATCTTAAAGATACAAGATTGATGGGTGATTTATGTAGTCTTGAACTGTATGAGCTCATACATACTTATTTATTGAAATACTCAGAATCGGTAGTTTTTCAATATCTTACCCTACTCTTGGCCTTATTCTTTAAATTCAGACTTTCTCTAGTTATGGGACTTTATGCCTCCAGTTTGTATCTTTTATGACAGTTTTAACTCCCCCTGCGTGTCCCCTCCCTCCCCCTGAAAGAAGAAATAAGTAGAATTACTGAATTTAGTTGCTTTTTTTTTTTTAAACGTGATTTGTTGCTTATGCAATCTGAAGATCGATCAGTTTTCCTGCACTTTATTTACACTAGTGTCCTAGCTCACTGTAGTTGTTATGAGCCAGTTAGAATTTAGAAGGATAGAACAATTATTAGATGTTTACTTTAGAAGCGTGTGTAGTAGCCTGCTTACTTCTGTAGTCATCATTTGCCCAACAGCTATGAAAATACTAAGGAATGTTTAGAAAGTGTATCCTACTTCAAATCATTTACCAGACTGAAGTTTATATTGTGTGTTAAGACAGTTCCTTCTACTGTGCTGACTATAGTTTGATGCCTCTCCATGTCTAAAGTGGATGAAATTAATGTTACATTGGTGTCTCTTGTCAAACAGTAAGAAATACATGGCCTGCTGCTCCGTTTCCGCTGGACTTTGTGACTGTTGATGCAGTGACATTTACTCTTTCCACCTTTCTCCCCCTCTTCCCACGTCCCCAGACGTACTTGACTCAGTGCTACAACCTAGTTATAAGTTTAGATTTGAGTGGGGCAGCTATGCACGCATTTGTAGACTTCACTAGGTTGTAGAAGGTCAGACGATGGGAGCTTTCATAGGGTTTAAAAATTACAAATCCTAAAAATGTGGCATTTCGGCTGTGGGAAAAGCATGGCAGTTTCCGACTGGTGTTACTGAAGAACTTGCCGTTGTTGCGGTTTTGGGTGACGAGTGCGGGTGCTCACTGTGCCTTGCAGTTGTCTTATTTTAAAACTGTGAAGTAACTTAATCTCATCATGCGCAATCGCAAGCTCTTTAAATACAATGAAAATATTTGACATTTAGTAGCCATGGGGATTAAAGCAGTAGTAGCGCTGATGTCACCACTAGCTCAGTCTAGATATTCAGAGTGCCAGCCTTCTCACTGGAACAGCCCCGCGGTTTTTTTTTAGAATTCTTTCAATAATGAGCATTGTTTGGTAGAAATCAGCTGTGCAGAAATTAATGGCTCAGAAAGCTGTTTTTATTGCTCTTAGTCTGTAGTGAGAACATCAAGTTCCCGGCTTTCACGGACAAACAGGATTTCAGTTCACAAGGCTGACTGTGGTTCTCCCTCCCCTGCCTGCTGTGGAGTTCAGTTTTATGCAGTCTGCATTATAATAAACTCTAGGCTACAGGTGGTTTCTCCTAAAATTGTAAGATGGGAAGCGAGAACGACCTTAATAATAATAATACCTTTGTGTAGGTGTTGTTCTGAGGGGGTAGAGGCGATGGTATTCAGCCCTAGCTTCAGTGTGTTTTCAGTATCCTGAATACAAATGTATGAGACGCAGAGGAATGCTTCTGTTATGAGATTCTTCTAAGAGGTGGTTACATTATTCTTTGAAGATTATCCTCCTCCTCCTTTCCAGTAATGAAGTGCAGGTTCTGCATTTGTACAGTCTCCAGCTCACAGGCTTGCTGGCTGTAGAAATACTGGAAGATCCAGAGTCTCCAAAGTCCTATGTAAAGGAAGGGTTTTCTTTTTAGCAGCTGAAATATTATATGAAGTGGAGCATAGAGAGGTGACAGTGTGAGCAGAAGAACTTGCTAATGAAGACATAAGCAAATGATCTGGTCAAGAGGAAGATCGGGACTGAGAAATGAACATTCTTGACATTTTATGCAAAGAAATTCTAACTATTGGGTGCAACTCTGGTGCATAAGGCATTGTAAGAATGGGATGTTAGTTTACAGACTTGAGCTGTTGGAAGGCTGGAGATAATTTGAGGAAGTAGGGCTTGAGAGGAAACAAACTCCAATTTTAACCAGATGTACATCTCTGTTGGAGACAGTAACTGCGAGGAGGATTGGAACTGAATGAAGTGGTTCAGGAGTGCCCAGCTGGGCATAAGAATCACTGACAGAGTGGTGGTGCTTGAAGCCATAAGAGTCAATGAAATTCAGTAAAATTTTAGGAAAATGGTGTCAGGTGTGATGTCCTGATCCCACAGGAAGGGTAGGAAATACTCCCCAGAGAGGCCAGGGGTGGGAGGAAAGGGAAACCTCAAAAGAGAATTCTGCAGCAGGAGATGGATGATAGTTTGAAGAAGCAGATGGGAGGTTCCAGCAGTAAGCAGTACAGCCCCAAGTAATTGTTTTCTTCAATTTCTTTGAAGAAAGAAATTTACATGTTTAGGCATGCCTAAACAGGAAAGTAAAGTTGAAACAAAAGTGGAAGACATTAAAAGTGGACTTGAAAAGGAGCTTTGGATAGTGTTTGCAGGTAAAATATACTAAAGACTTGAGAGAGAAGGTGTGGATAAAGGGAAAGAGTTGCATAAGTTCAGAGACCACGTCAAGAGTAGTTAGGTGTTATCTTTGAGCATGATATGATGGAATAAAATCACTACAGACAAATTAAAATCTACCTTCAGCAATGCTAATGCATAA
The DNA here is from genome assembly GCA_026546715.1 of Gallinago undulata. Classification (NCBI taxonomy): domain Eukaryota; kingdom Metazoa; phylum Chordata; class Aves; order Charadriiformes; family Scolopacidae; genus Gallinago; species Gallinago undulata. The sequence continues at coordinate 14,887,020 of JAOTQQ010000012.1, forward strand.
CCTATGTGGAATAACTTAATTTCTTAAGACTGTTACCTCCTTTTCTATCATAGGAGACATAGAATACACTTAAGAGTAAAATACATTCACTGTCTTCATGTTCCTTTTTATGCTCATTAAAAGTTGCTTTTAGTAACAGGCTGGGTTTAATCATTATAAATATAGACAGTGACCTATTTGCAAAGATTGTTCTGTCTTTCATCCTCTTTAGTAATTGACTATTGCATAAACTGTGAAGCGCTAAAGGGGATTATCACTAGGATGGCTGTTTTGCTTTGATTAATTCTGAGCACTAAAGGTCTTGCAAAGAGACCTTTCTGGCTTACCTCTGCAAGTTCTGTAACTTTTTTTAATAGACAAACCAAAATATTTCATGTTTACGTAGATAATGTGAGAGCGTGTCTTCTGGAGATTTTGGCATTCTTGATTTTGTCACTTAGTTGAAAGTCTAGTGGCAAACCATTAGTGTTAGGCTGCCTTGTTGGTCAAACATTAAACCTCTGAAATAAATAGCTATTACTGGTTTTGTGGGGCCTAGAATTAATTTACTTCTATTATAAGGAATTTTATGGTATTTTTTGTTTCATTCATTTGCCTGAGGAATAGATAATTTGACAGTATGAAGGAAGCATGCTATAAATGAGGTTTTTTTCTTAATAAAACTGAGCATGTTTGCAGATTCATGGTGGCATGTGTAATGTAATAGTTTGAATTATGTTTTAAGTACTATCTTTTTAATCTCTTAACTCCTTAAAATCAGCATTTGTTATTCTAATGATGTTAAATACTGAAATATGCCCATTATAATGAGGTGAAGAATAACTTTAAATGACAAGGAACTCAAAGCTTTATGACTTAAGGACTTTTGTAAAACACTAAAACAATTTTTTTGGTAATTCCAATAACTGCTGCTAGAACTTTTTAACCAGCTTGAAATGTCTTCTAAGTTACATCCGTGACTCTGTATCTGGAGCCTTTAGGGAACACCTTTCCTGTATTTTACTTTTTTTTTTTTTTTCCTAACCAGTGACAGCAGGCCTGGATAGTTTTACTTTACAGTGGTGCTGTTCATGATCAGCTTTCTGTCTTATTAATAGGTAACTACTATGTAAGTCAGCCGGCAGGTGGTTACCCCTCTTGGTCTGAATCAGTAATTCTGGATTTAGGTGCCCTAGAAGGAGAAGGCACTGTGTCCCACTAACATGGCCTACAGCCCCTGTGTTCCTCTGAACTTGCCTGCTGCAAATCAGATCGACCCTTATTTTTTTTCCACTTTTATTTTTTTATTTTCAAAAAGTATTATCTATGTGAGGTAATTATGGAAAAATCATAACCTGGGAGACAAGTTGGCTTGTTCTAATACTGAATGCTCAGCTGTGTAAGATTCAGGTCTACTTGGTACCTGCAATTTTGTGTTGTGCTTTCGGAATTGGAAAAAAGACCTAGAGCACCGTTTAAAATTCTGCAAGTGTCAACAGTCTTTCAAATTTCCACCCCTATTTATATTAATTTAATGCAGAAAATGATAACTTAGAAGTTCCAAGGTATCTACTGTATTCATAAACCTGTGCCTTTAATCCTCGTAGAACTTCTTACTACCTCAAATGAAGCTCAAGCTACGGTGCTTAAGAAATAAGTCCTAATACAGAATTAGGTTTTCTGGTTTTTCTTCTAGAAAAGCGTGATTTGTAGTGTCCAGGATGAGCTTCAGTGCCTGCTGTCCCACCCGCCTTTTCTTTTGAAGTAGTGCAAGATCCCACCCTCGGCAGGGGTGAGCGCTCAATCTCTGCGGATGGCTCAGTAAAGCCTTTAAAGAAAGGCCGCCCGAGGAAGAGGAGTGGGTGTTTTGTCTGTCTGCTCCCCGGACTGAAATCAGCTGGAGATAACCGGGGACCTGCTTGTTCTTCATTGGCAGCCCTTCTGGTGCTTTTAAGTTGGGAACCTCCAGGCACGGAACAAACTCAGGTTTTTGTTTTTTTTTTTTGTAATAAACAAAAATCCCTTTGTAAATATTCGATCATATCTTGTTCTTGCACATAACTGAATATAAACAATTGCATTTGGTATGTCTTTACCTAGTTACTATCTAGGCAGATTTTTCATATTGCAGTGCTTTTGCCTATGGAATAAATGGGCTGTTATTTTGTGGAATTCTAAAGAAAGTATCGTTTGTTTCACAGCAGTGTGACAAAACAGTAGGGAACGTATGACTCGATAGAATAAAATGCAGAACACTTTTTTGTTTTAGGCAGCTCTCTCTGGAATAGTAGACATTTGTGCTTAAAAAAAGGAAAGTAAAATCTATGCGTATCTAGTACCTAAACAGCTGGTTTTTCTCTGACGTGCCTTGCCTGATATGTTTGGTTTAAAAATGATGGAGAGAAACAGGTTTTGCTCTTATTTGGAGTTTGTTGTAATGATAAAGGACAGTATTTTGGGATAAAACAACCTTTCAGGATAGTAAAAATTGCAGATTTTTGAGGACTTGTGATGGTGAGTAACGAGGCAACATAGTGTTAGATTACTTTTATCAGTTTTGAATTTAGTCTGTCTTAATATGGCTTCTGAGTTAGTTCTTGGGAAAGATAGTAACTTTTTAGGAGATTGTTTTATGGAAGTGTAGGTTAATGCAGGGAAGCAATCAAACAAGTATAGAGAATGTCAGTAGTAGGAAACATAACAAAATAAAAATGCAGAACTCTTAATTCCATGACATTTCTGTATTTTAAATAGTGTGCAGTTGCCAGCTGCTCTCATCTTGACAAGCACATAATAGCGCTGAAAATAGCATAGACAAGGTGATAAGTCTGAACAAAGCCGTGAAGTAGGTCCTGTGTGAAGACTTTGCAAAAACCTCGCATGCCAGTGGGTGCACATTTAGTACTGCATGTAGAGGACTCTTGATTTTTTTTTTAAGTTGGTATTGTACTTATTGATGCTAAAATAACCGAGAGATTGTTGAGAGGTAAAACAACCTTAATTTTGGTGTTTTGTCTTTTTCAACATTTTATCTGCTTGTGCTGTCTTTTCTTTTGTAAACTATTTTGACAGAGACTTTGAGCGTGTGTATGTTGATGCTCTGAAGAGTGGCATGGTTGTTTGGAGTCTATATTTTACTCAATTCTAGTTCTCTGTCTGATAAAAGAGTTTTGTAAATGAAAGCTAGAAGTCGAGGAGCTGTCTGAATGGACTGAGCTTATTGCTTATGTTGGGTTTTGATGTTATGTTACCTGGCTTTTGCTGGTAATCAACTTCATGATTAGAACTTACCAGCTCCTATCTTAAATCTGGAATTACATATTACATTTTGAATTTAATTAACATAGTTTTAATTGTTCCCTCTTTAAGTGGTTTGCCGGGGGCTTCTGGATGATCTTGATGTCATCCAGTTAAGCAGAACACAGGGAGGTTTCTTAATTTAAATGCAGTGCTCGAGCAGAGTTTTATCTGTGTTTTCTGGCATCTGCAGTTGCCATCTTTCTCTTGTTTTCGTGAATAATCGTTCAGTGGAATCACTTTGCTGCTCCGGTCACCACCTGACTCTACAAACCTGTATTGCCGGGTCAGCACCGAGATGGAGCCGTGCTGGCTTAAGTGGTGTTGTGATCAAGTATGTCAACAGCCCATACGTACTCCTGTATTGCAACTTGAATAATCATAGATAGGGCAGTGGGAAGCCTGCAGATCTGATGGACTGGACACGCTTGCCGTTTTAGTGTCACTGATGATGGGACTTCTGCAACAAATGTGCTTTTGTAAAGAAATACTCTAATAAAATACTATGTCTGATAAAACTAAAAATACTGTTAACAAACTTTCTGGACTCTCAACTGGTTGTTCAATGTATCTAATGGCATTGTATACACATTTCTTTTTCTAGACAGCTTGACAGATTGCCAGGATATTGTTTAGAAATGCTTCATGCTAAACCAGGAGTTTTATACTGTGTTACACGTAACCATTGTTTGAAGTATTTGGAAGCTTTATCGTGCTGTAAAGTGTTGTAACACTAAAGACGAGGTTCTTGAGTGACTTTGATTTGACTGCTTTTCCTGTTGAAACTGCAGGAATGTGCTTTCGCTCCCGCTGATGATCTGTCAACGTACTTGGCACTATCCATATTAATTCCTGGTTATCTGCATCCATTTCACAGAGCTAATAGATGGCTGTCATGCATAACTGCATTGTGCTTTAGACATGTGTATATATATGGGTATATATACATATATTTTCTGTATATAATTATACACAGAAGGATAAAAAAATCAGAGCCCACTGTTCCATTTCTTGATAGCACTTTAATCTCGATTTGTGCATCATCTAGAGCAGCTACCAACTTTAAACTCCTTCACAAAAACCTCATGAGATGTAAGTATTGTTTGGGGTGTGGTGTGTTTTTTTTTTGTTTGTTTTTATCTGCCAAATAAGTCAATTTGCCATTATCCTCCCTCCCAGGTGCTGCACTCTAACTTTTAATGACATCTTCATGCTACCCTAAGGGCCTGTACTTTTCATACCATGACCTGTGTTACTCTTTACTGCTCACGCCCACAAGCTATGCTGGAGGACTTCATCGCTTCCTCCTGGGTGTGCTTTTCACAGCCTTGCTTTAGGGGGGAGCTGGAGCCCTGGAGAAGAGGTGGTGTGACCCTGCCACTGGCCCAGCTCTCACCCAGCCTGGTCCTTCCAACCCTTTGCTCATTGCTCGCTCACTGAGATCAGCTGCTCGCCCCTGTGCCCGTGACAGGTCCTAATGGGTTGTCCACTGCAGCCTTGGCAGTAACAAGCTTCAGCCTTCAGCTTCGCTTGCTTTCCTTCCTCATGCCTTTTCCAGCTTGAAGAGTGAAGTTCTTCATGTGACTGCCTGAGAAGAGAAGACGTTTAGAGTGAGGGAAGCAAAACTGCAGAGATTTTTTTTTTTCTTGTGTATCTCCCATGTTCTTCTCACATGGAGAGTTCTGTCTCAGTTCCTTCTCTTACCAAGTTGGAGAGCACTTGCTCCTGTAGCAGGACGTGGGTTGTGATGCACCATGGTGTAAATTTTCCTTTTAAGTTTGTTTACTTTTCAGTTAACTGTGTGTATTAAAAAAATAAAACCCACCAAAAAAACCCATCCCGAAACCAACAACACTCCCCCCCCCCCCGTATTGCATTCCCTTTTTGCTTTTTTCTAGTTCACACTTGAATATTGTAATCATCAGTTGAGCAAAAACTGGATATATGCTTGTGCTTTTTTTTTTTTAAATGGAAAACCAGAAAAACCCAAATCCCAAGTGTTTTGTTAAAACCTAGTTCTAAACTCTTTTGTTCTTCTTTTCTTGCTTTGTAAATTTCCAAGGCCTGAGCAGATTTTGTCCAAACTTATGGTGTGATGATACTCTATACAGCATTTATGAGGGCTGTAAGACAGAGTGCTGTCTAGCTGCTGTGTTTCTTTGGTATGCTGTTTATTAAAACAAAGAGAATGTTGTGGGGTAAGATGATGTTACACAATTTCTTTCCTTGCAGTGGATTTCTGAGGAAAGTTTTTTGACTGTGCCTTGGACACAGTATATAAATACAGCCCTTTATAGGTGCTCTCAGGAATTCCATACACATCATCATCTCCCGGTGCCTCCTTACCGTCTGTCCAGAAACTGCTACTACTTTGCTTCACTATGTGATATGTTGCAAACTGTGATTTGAGGACCAGACTTCTGTGTTGTCCTTGGTATGGCTGGATCTGGGCTTGAGTGCAACATCAGAATGGTTGTCAAGTAAATAAAGTTTCACGAATACTAAAACTTTTTATGTCATCTTAACAAAAAAATAAAATGCTGAGTTAATACCTACTTTTATTGAAGTAAAATAGCAGTTGCAGACTCACTTTGTTTTAACATCTGTTTTAATGTTGAAACACAAAATTAAGTGACAAAAGTACTTCATTTGGATACTGAATTGCAGAAATAGCTCTTCAAATGAAACAAATTCTTGCTAGTGTAAGGAAAATAAAGGGGAAGAAAGAGTGCAGAAATGCATGGCCGAGTTTCATGCTTTCTGCCTTGAAACTGGGTGCCAATCTCTCTGCAAATGGAGAGAAACAGACTAGGAAATACAGTCAAGGGACAAATACGTATATTTTTAGTTGTGGCGGGAAAAAAGGATGGAACCTAGTTGAGGTAGCCATGAAAATTTTATTGCTCTGCTTAGTTCTGCTGTAAGCAGTGTGTATAGCCTTTTTGTTGCTGAGCATTTCTGGGAATTTGAGACAGCCTAACAGTACAATTGTGTACTTGCCTTTTAGCACTTAAAAAAAACAACCCAAAACCTCAGAAGTGATCTTAAAAAAAATAAATAAATCTAACTTCTTGAAGTTATACATGGTGGCTTGGATGTATTTCTAAAAATATTCATCCTACTATTTAGCACAGTTTTGCTAAATGGAATCATGATGTTAAAATTAGTGAATGTACCCTATCTTAGCTCAGTTAACAGTTGAGAATGAAAAAAATATTGTAGAAGCACCATGGCATAATTGCTTACAGGCATTTTTGTGTGGTCTTAAACAGTTACTAAAGAAAATATTTCTACTTTACTCAGATTCTGAAATAACTCATAAATGTGCTACCTACTAATATTTTGTTCATCCTATTAACGTCTTTTAAGGCAGAATTTTAAACTGAAGTCTTGACTTAAACTGTTGTGTGTGTATGTCTTGCCCGGTGTGAGACTTGGCTTCTAAGTTATCCTTCATTGCCAGAAGAAAATGTTATGTATGATGTAAAAGTAGATGCTCTTTGTCTTAAGTCACTAAAATACAGTAGCTTGAACATGAGTTCAAGCAGCCCTAACAAAACCTAAAAGTTTTGTGTGTGCTGGAGCAGGGGTATTGTGGAGGCAGCGCTATCTGAATGTAGGGGGACTTGGGACATTTTGTCTTAATTTTTCATATCTTTTCCTCCCCACCCCGCACTCCAATGATAGATGCTAATATATGTGGGATTTTTGTGGTTTATTTGAAACTTTAACATGCAAAATAAAAAGCTGATAGGTATGTATACTGGAGGTGACAATACATAAATAGCCAGCTTCTGGTCCTGTAAACAGCCTGACTTGTAATGCAAATTTAATTTTAAAATGCTTTTCCAGTGGAACTGTGAACGTCATTTTTCTAAGTGCCAAAATCAGAAGCATTTTTCCTGGCCAAAGAGAATTTTAAGCACAAAACACATCTAAAGTATTGGAAAACCAAAAAATATATTAATTTTAATGCCAAACATTTTTCCTTTTTTTGTTTTGTTTGTGGGTTGGTTTTTTTTTGCCTTAAGGGTTGTTTGCTTCAGGCAGGCTGGTGAATGTCCCTTTCCAGGGTTCTGGGAGACAGTAAAGATGTAAAAGACATGCAGTCTTCTAAAATACCAAAGACTCCTGTAGAAATTAAATTGCAGTCTCTGTTCTAAGTTGTTGTACACTGACTTTATCCTTCACTTTCTATAAAATCTTGCTGTCTGTCATGGAACTCACTAATTCTGTTCAGTGATACACAGTAAATGTGAAAGAATACTGGATCTGAATGCAGCTTTAGTACAGGATGATCCAGTACAGCGACTGACGGCTTTTAAAGACAGGAAAATCTAATCTGTTTGCTGTTAGTTGAAATCTGCCAGGTGAAAATGAGTTTTGATGCTAAAATAATGAAATTTTAGGTTATCTATTTTAATAATGACCCGAATGACTAAGTGGGAGGTTAACATCTAATTTTCATGTAACCATTTAAAAAGATTACTTGTTAGCTGAAACTATGTTTATGTATGTGGAAAATGAAGAGTCTGTGAAAATGTGGTTTGTTTTTTTTGTATATCTATAAAATTCAGTAATACTTGAGGAAAAGGTTTACGTGGAGAAAGGAGCCCATGGAAACAAGCTATCAAAAACATATCAGACAGCTACTTGTTCCAATTCCTTTTCAAGTTGCGGGATCTTTTCATATGAAGTCGCTATGCTAAGCATCTCAATAAAGGCATGCTTTATGACAAGAATGACTTTTTAGTGGATATTTATAATGTCTTCATGCTACTAGATCCTTTTTTTTTTATGGTAGGGCGGTATGGCAGTATGGCCAAAAGCTCTGTACTAGTTTGGTGAAAGGTGGCATAAAACTGGAGTTTCTGCTGAGTTTAGATAGTTCTATATGCTAAAATGTGAAGTATGCACGTGTGTTCTTAGCAGAATTTCGCAGTCTGACATCTTCCTGTAACTCTTATCCTGTGTTCCCCTGGGAGGGAAGTTGGCTGCAAGGCTCATCCTACCTTTGGGCTTTGCCTAGGTCTTGCTGCAGTTGCTGGACTGTTTGTGTCAGACCATTTGCCCATTTTCTAGTCCCCCATTTCAATGGCATTTAAAAGGCACAGCTATTAATACTTCCAGTAAGTGTTACTTAGAAGATACATCTAATCACTCTATGTATTCAAATTTCTGCTCTTGTGAAGACAAAAGCAGTTGCAGCCATTAGCCTAAATCCTATTCAGGTATTTAAACTTTCCCAATAAGCTGTATATTTTTAATATGGCAATTGTACTAGATGTCACTGAACAGCAGTCTGAACCCGTCAAGCCAAACGAGCTGCATTTATTGACAGCAGCGCTGCAGAAGCTCTGGGATGCTGGCTGGGCAGCTAGCGGTGCTGCTGCCTTTACAGACCCTCGTGGAGCCAGGAGCTCCTATAGTGCCTGTGGTTGTCCATAATTCACCTTTTTAGAGGAGCTCAATGGAAATGTCTCTAGAAAACAGCATAGTAACCAATGGCGAAGTATTCTTGTATAGAGTAATTTTAAGTATGCTTGGTTTTCTGTCTGCTTCATTCATGGCAAACTACTGTTTTTTTCTAGAAACGGTAATGCTTTAACTACCACTTGTTTGTGATACTCTGCTGTAGCTAAATCATCAAACAAATGCAACAGACATCTGAAGGGGCATCATTTACCAATGACTGCAGTAGAAAAATAATATGCCCTTTACCCTAGTATATATTTTTCTTGGAGACTCCCAGAAAGTTCCACTTCCATCCAACCTGTGCGTTCTGCTGTTGAAGCTGCAGCTCCAAGGACAGCTTTATATGCTGAGCTTCGCTATAGACTAAAGCCTAGAGATTTTTTTAATGCATATATCTCCTTAGAAGCATATTTTTTTTTCCCAAGAGCTCGGCAGATAGTGCTGCAGTACTTTTATTATATCCTTGTAGTCTCAATGAGAATGTTCTCCAAAGGCTGGTGGCCCCAGCTGATCCGCCGGCTGCTGAGCATGGGGTTGGAATTGAGCAGCCCGGGGGCCGTGGCTGGGCACTGCTTGCAGCGTGTTGCTTCATCAGCACAAAACTATTAACAAATTCCTGCCATCTCAGCTATAATGTACTGCTAATAGGTTTGCTTTATTGCATAGGGTAGTCAAAAAAGCCTGGAATGTTTTAGTAATTTTAAGTAGCATAACATTCCTCTTAATGAAGTCTGACAGCGTTTTCTAAACTCCCTCACATTGTATATAACAAGAATACCATAAATGTATTCCTGTGTACTCAGTGCTGGTAACTTTCCTAATGAAAGTTTTCTTACATGAAGGCTTTTGACATAATTCTAGCATACTCTATAAAATAGATTCCTGGCAACAAAAGCATGTGTATAATTAGTCCATCTTAATGTACTGTCTTAATTTTGTCAAAATTTTACATTCGTCACAAGACTTTGTAAAAGTGTACTCCAATCAAAAAAATAAACCTGTGTGAGTTTTTTTTTATTACCTTCCAGTATTTTAGGACCCGCTTTGTAAGCAGGGTGTGCAATGCGCAGGGGCTTAGGGTGGCCTCTTTCACTCTGACCATCAGCAGTACATTGCAGAGAAGGCTAGTGCCAGATACTTGAATCTGGCTTTTTCTTCTCTGCCTTTTGCTTTAGAGGCAGTTTTATTATTTTTTTTTTAGGGCAATTTAAGAACATATTCATTTTACTGATTAATTGGAATGGATCTCTGATATCTAGGGATTGGGACAATTTTCGTTTTTAGTTGTTAGCTGTGAAAAATGGTGTCTCATGGCAGAAAGCCAGTACAATTATTTCAGTTTATTTTACTACTTCTAATAATTTGTGAAGCTGGTCACAGTCTTATAATCGTGGGAAAAGCAGGGAGGGACCTTGTGTTTTCCCGTTTCCCACCTTGATACCAGGCAGACTGCTGGGGCTGTGGGCAGGGACGTGGTGAAGAACACAGCTTCCTATTTTCATTGGAGAGTCTGGTTTGCTTATAGCTGTGTTCATTCATTTCTCTTACATCTGAGGGTCTTATCTCCTCCTGGAGCCAGACTTTGGGAGAGGTTTTTACAGTCTTAATCCAGCAGTGCAGCTTGTAGTTGGGATGGCTCTAGTTTGAATGCAGGACCATACGTGGGAAAAGCAGATGTCATCTTTATGATCAGTGCATCTTTAGCAGACCCTGTCTGGGTTAATCTAACCACGACAGCAGGCCTTTGGAGAGGGAGCCTTTACTTGAAATATCAAAATATTTGATTCCTCTTCCCTTTATTTCTGGCAGGCTGTACTTTGTTTCAGCTCTTTATAACTGGCCTTTCATCCTATGAAAACTTTGTATGAGAAGGACCTGCAAAGAAGCAGGGGGATTTCTGCTAAACATTTAATTACAATTAGTTGATACTTGTGTGAAGGAATGAAATCAGTACAGGAAGCTGAAATAAGTGTAGATTTTTTTTCTTCTTTTTTTTTTTTAAAAAAAACCCACACTTTTGTGTCCCATTACTTACACAGTTGGCTTCTACAGCAAACACAGCATTTTGTCTTGAACAGATAGTTCAAAGCCCGTAAGTGAGAAATTCTGACTTAGTATGCCAAATGTTAAGTAGTGGGCTAATTTTTTTTCTTTTGTTTCTGAGTTATTCAAGAACTCAAAGTTACAACAGTCAGAGGTAATTGTGACTAACTTCACAGTCTGATTTATACTGAAAATTTCAGAAAAAGTTACAGTGAAACAGAGGAAATCTTTCTGTTGACCATGTTAATGATTGGTCCAATCTGTAAATGTTTTCTGTTCAATATACCTCCCTAAAATGTGTGCCTAAAAGAAATAATCCTGGAGTTTGTTATGAGGATCTTGGCTGGCATCTGTGCTGTTTAACCTTCCTTTATTTCAGTTTTCATACCAGTGTACGGTTGGAAGTACTTGAAGCGGTGGTAAATCCTATCTGATCAGTCAGAAAATAAAGCATGTATTTTAATTTGATTACTGAAATCTTGATGACATGCTAATTCTCAAAGTACTTAATTTCTTATTTAAAATCTGGTAGCTTTTCTGTGAAGTGAGCCTGTAACCTCTTGATCCTCATGGTGCTTGACCACTAAAGTCCATATGGCTGCCTGTTCACCAGTAATCACACTACCCTGGCAGTAGAGATACTTTCAGTGGGTTTTTTTAGGTTTTTTTCCTTTGTCGTAATTTTCAGTGGAATGTTAAGGTTTGATTTATTTATTTATTTTTTTTAACTTGAATTGCTCAGTCGTTTATGTAGGACATAAGGAACCATTAGAACCTGTTCTGGCATCTCTTCTGTAACATGTGTATCAGCGAACATCATACAGTGATTTTCTGTGTGAAACCCATAACTGTTATGTTTAAGGAAAATTGTTGAAGGAGGGGTGATATTTCGATATAGTTTTGGCTTTTGAGGGTGGATGGCTCTGCTGAGCTTCTGGAGATGGGCTAAATCTGTTGTTGAGGACCCCATTTGTCAAAGGATATTTTAATAAAGAAAAAGTAAGTTTCTAGACCATGTGACACTGCCTTAGTTCCTTTACCAATTCTTTGGTTTAAGATGTGATAGACATACTATAGGCCATATGCACTCATGCTATTTTGTGGTTCTTTCTCAGTTACTGTAGCATGCAATCCACAGAATTTTGTTTTTTATCCTAATGGCCACACTGAAATAACATTTGAACTGCAAAAATGAAAACTAACTGCTTCTGAAGAGATAAATACTGAAGTTTAGATCACTCTACAGTTACCCAGAAGCTTAGAATGCCCTAAAGCTGAGTTCACTTAGTTTGCAAATCCTCTGTTTTGTATTACAAAATGCAACTTGTTTCATCATTTGCTTATTTGCAACTTCTTAGGGAAGAGAAGTGACTTGAAGTTTCCTGTCAGCGCTGCAGCTGTGAATGTGAACCAGGGGGACATGGCCACAGGTCTCAGTAAAACTCCTGTGGGGTTTGCCATCCAACTCATAACATTTCGGGGATTTTTCTTGCAAATTGTACCTGGGAGTTGACTTACCAGCTCCATTTCTGAGGGCTGTGAAGTGATAATTCATAGTCAAGGAAGAATAACTGGAGCACAAACATTTCCAGTTGTCTGGCATGTCTCAGGATATTGCTTCAGGTGACTCGAATTCTGTGCTGGAAAGCTTTTTAGTATAGAGATGATTTCACTGTCTTTGTGGTCATCTCTGAACACAGAACTGGGTTGGTCCATTGTTGAACTTACCTGCTCTGAAAAATGTATATATTAATCCCAGGAAGTATAGTGTTGTGTATATTTTCCTGTCTGGTTTGGTTATTACCTGTTTATTGTTTGGGTATTATCTTGTTAATATTTCAGGTTAGCCACTTCAGTGAGTAGGACAGGAGTTGACATGACTGAGTGAATGGGGGCATGTCCTTATTTATCTGAAATCTGAGAAGCTTGAGTCTCCAAAACTCATCTCTTTGGATCTGTGGGAGAGTCTGAAATCAGAAGCAAGACTAGATCCAGTGGAAACTTCTTGTTTTATCCATGTCAGTTTTGTTACAGGTTGAAGAAAATTGTCCTCAGCTGTTATATTGTGTGTGTGGGAATCTCCCCTTTTCTTACTGCTGTGTTTCGGAATGTTTTATAACTCTTCTGGGTTGTAACTTATTTTAAGTATTGGTATACGCTGGAGGTTTGCAAAGGACAGGAAAATATAGCATCATTTCTTGCTTAAATTGATTAAGATATTCCCACCATACCTGACCCAGGTTTTTCTACTAAAAATTAATATTAGTAATATGTTTTTTCTTGATTTTTGCAAGAGTGACTATAAGCACTTTGAATAGTGTACCATTTCTATTTTTCTTAAAGAAAAATAAAATTAAAATTGACAGATACAGCAGTCCAACATAGCTAAGACTTTATATTAGTCCTTTGCCTCACTACACTTTCCATGCCATCTCATTGGATGACAACTGTGGCAAAAGTATCCCTTTTCTTTCTAATTCTGTAAGGTTATATATTGGATGCTGAGTGATAGGCATTTTTTGTGTGCTTGTCCACACAGACTGGTAGAAGGCCTTTAGCTTTGCCAGAATTGGTGAATGCCTTTCTGATAAGTCTGTGCAACAGCTAAGTTCCCCAGATGTGCTTATTTTGGCAGTTACCTTGGTTTACCTGTTGCCCGAGAGAGTCATTACAAGTAAAGTTGTCATCAAGTTTTATCTTGTAGGTGCATCAGTATGCTACCCTTTTTCCTGTGGTTGGAAAGGGTTGGGTGGCTGTAAGGAAAATATTTTATTCTATATTGCATCTGTAAAGTATTGTATGTATTGTATTTTATGTTAAAATAGTTTTTCTCGAAATGCTAACAGAAATACTCTTCAGAGGTGAGGTTTTTTTTCATTCCAAGAGGAGCTAGTGAGCAAAATTGTATTTCTCGCTTTGCTCACTCATACTGCTGGTGTGTTCTGTGCTCTGAAGCGATGGGAAGAGCTGTCCTTGTTCAGCCTAAAAAAACCCTTTGTTATTCTCTGGCTGAGGTACTTGAAATACTCCTTTCTTTCATGGCATGATCTTTAATGCTCTGATCACTGTGGTACTATAGTTTGTCCTTACAGGCTGTTGACTTTTCTTAGCAACAAACCAAGGACTTAAGCCCAACATTTCAGCTGCGTATACTTGTACAATAAAATGGCTTCCTACTGTACATTTTTAATAGCTTGCTCCATTTGTTCTTAACCTCAGATGTGAATGCACTGCCTTTCAGGATGAGGGATGCGAATGTGTGAAGCTATAAAGCTATACAGAACCTTCTGAGTGTAATAAAAATAGAGAAGAACGCCAATGTGGTTCTTTCTCACTGCATAGGGACAGAAGCAGGAATACCAAAAGAGCTATTGGAAGTTGTTGACTAACCTGTACTTAAAGCTTCAAGGAAGGTTCCCTATTTTCCTAATAAGGCTGTTGCAAGGTTTCATTTCTTGTACTTTGCCTCTCTCCGTATGTAAGTAACTCTTTTAATTTAGCCAGTTGTTTTTTTTTTTTTTTCCTGTCCCTGGCAGAAGCAGACAAGTCTTTACTTATTATTGTCTCTGACTGATTCCATTTGAGATGTTTGAAGATAATTCCTTCTCCCAGCTTCCTTTGGGCTTCAGTGATGCAGCTACACCTCCGTCAGAGCTAACAGGTTCTGAAAGAGAAGGTCCTGCTCTCCTGTCAGGACAGGCTCACCTTGGCCTGTGGTGGGTCCGTCTTGCAGCCGGCTGGCATTAGCCCTCTCGGATGTAGGGGAAGCTTCTAGCAGCTTTTCACACAAGCCAACTCTGTAGTCCCCCTGCTACCAAAACCTTGCCATGCAAACCCAATGCATTCCCTAACCTAGGTCTATTTTATGTTAGAGTATGAATAAAATACTCAATGGACAGCTTTTGTCAGAATTTTTCTAGACTTTGGGTGTATAATTTGATTTTTGGTTTGTAGGGGTATAGAGCTAGCATGAAACTATGTAAAAAGTAGTTCTTCAAATCATATATTTTGGAATTGTAAGGCAAGTGAGGATCCCTAGAACGTACTTTACAGATGTTACTCTCAGTTTATAAATTGGGCAGTATTGAAACTTGTTTCTCAGGCTTTTAATATAGTGTTTATGGAAGTTAGTGCAAATAGCTACACTGGCTGTTTTCTGAAGGGATTGTCTGTTCCTTTCCAAGTGGGACATTCTAATCAAGGAAACTGCCCGCTGGAGATTTGGGGCACACGAGTAGTGCAGGACCTTGGGAACAGTAGTTGCAAATAATAAACTTAGAGAAAGCTCTGAGAAGCAGATGAGGAGGGTGGCAGCTGCCCATTAACCAGTGTGAAGAGCAGCTGCCTGGCTGCTCAGGAAAGGATAGAGACTACCAGTGACACAATAGAGTATATTCTTGTTAATATATTAGTAAGGCAAGTCAACAGAAATCATTCTAGTGTCTGATTTCATATCATACTGTGGTTGTTTCCTGGGCTGGTTAGCTCTATTATTTACTGGGGTTTGTCATCTCAGTTTATTCCCATAACGTGTTTCCAGTATACCAGGGTATATAAGGGTACTGATACGTTAGCATTTCTCATACTGTTTGAATACTGGTGAAATTCTGCAGCTGCATATGTTATTAAAAACTTGTAAACGTTGCAGTTCATAAACTCAAGAAGATATTTTGAAGTTATTCTAACACCTAACAAAGAAATACTAGCATGACAAACGTTTACAGAATTTGCTGCCACAAGCAACATTTAGTGAAGCTGAGTTTCCCACAAGTGAAATCTGCTTTTACAGCAGAGTAAAAGGACAACAGCTGTAAACTGTGTGGGAGTTCTGTTTTCTTGTCAAGTGTTTGGAATTAAATACCCTTTCTGACAGAACACAGATTTGATGACTGCTGTGTTACAGAACTGTCTCTTGCAAATTATTCTTTTGTTTATTTAAAAAAAATTAATTAATATTTGGAAAGAGAGCCGTTAATATACACATAAATAGTTTTTAAATTCTTATTGGCTCTGGCTTGTTCCTTTTCTTTCAAATACTAGAATAAGTTTTGTTCCGAGTCATGGGGTTTCAGTAACTTGCATGGTAATAGTTATATTTCCTTCTGTTTGATCAAATGGTACTCAGGCTATCTTTTAGGCTTTAGAGCTTGCCGGGTAATACAACTTCAGTAACTTTTGAGTATCTTGGGAATCTTACGGGAGGTGATGTTTACTTTCCCATCTTTACTTTCGATAGGGGCCCAGTTTTACATGGCTTTGTGTAAGCACTGAACACTCAAAAGTACACGTCAATGCTATGGGATCTGTATTTTTGAAAATGTAAAGTGTAGAAAATATTGCTATTCAGTTTGAAGTGACTTTAATGGAAACTTTTTCTCGGCCCTTCAGGTATTATAAGTTCAAATAACACCATTCCAATCCCACAATATATCATAGGAGCTAACTTTCTAGATGTCCTATAGTACTGTAATGGTGCCAACGTAGAAGTATTCCGTGAATATGTTAATAATCTGTCTTAAAAATTACTTTAACCTCCGTGAGGCAGATGAGATGTACAGCTCTAGATTAAATAAGTTTAAAAAGTAAATGGCTTGTTAAATGAGGGTTCTCTAGTACTCCTGAAACTCTAAGAGGTTATTCTGCAGTAACGCTTCTAAAACAGCTGAAGAACTTCCGCTCTTGTGATACTGCCCTTCCAAAAAGCAGTAGCTGTTGGCATATTACAGGACAGTTTTCCACTGGAGAGAAGAAGTTAGGTTTTTCTGGTGTTAGTGTACTTAGTTTTTATAAAAAAAAAAAAAAATCCTTGAGAGACATCACAAGTGATTCCTAACAACTTTATTCTTCAAAAATCTGCATTCTCACATGCACTGCAGGTTCCCCAGAGGCCAAGAATTGACAGCAGTGAAACTAGAATGCAGAATAAACTCAGTGTTTCCACTAGTATTGTTGAAACATCCTTATTACAAAAACAACTAAATACCACTTTCATGAAGGGGAGTAGATGCATGCCATCTACTGATGCATAGGTTACAGATACTACATGATGTCTGTTGGAAGTTTCAGTGCTTTATATGGTGAAACGGACAGAGTGAAAAAGGAGTAAAGGAAATTTACTGGCTGACTTTTCAACATGATAAATTTGGCCACTCTTTCCTATTTGGGATAAGCTTTCTGTGTAAGCATGTATGAAGTAAAGCATTTCATATGGTATTTAAATTTCCGACTATAGGAAAACCAGCTTTGTCTATATCCTTGGACAAAAGCTTTTTTATGGAAGGGAGAAGCTAGATTGTGCAAGTAGCAAAGTACAAGTAGGGTAAACACTGTCATCTTTGTGTGTGTTTTACAAAGGATCCCATTGTAAGATCTTACTTCCATTTTTTAAAATATTTGACATCACTGTTGCAATCCTTCAATCAATTATGTACTTTCTTTTATTGCTGTAAACTTCCTAAGCTCATGTATAACAGTTTTGCTCACCGAGATGGTCATAAGCACTACAGAAATGTGAATGGGAAATCTGTAGAGTGTAGAAGAAAAAATGGTTTTCCATCATTTTTCATGGATTGGTCCCTTATGATAGATTGATCTAGGAGGGTTGTTTCTGGAACTCAGAGCCACAGCCAACTGCTCCCCTCCGCCACGGTACCAGAGAGCCCTCCTGCTGCAGCCGATCTCTGCTCCTCTTCGGAATTCCTTGTGCATGGGACAGAAGCCACCTCTTGGCTTCCTGTGTGGCAGGATTTTTGCAGTACAATTTAATGCATCATTGTCTTGATGAGTATGAAAATAATTTAAGTCAGTTCTTTCGGGCTACCAAGAAAAGGGAATGTATTTAGGTTAAGGCTCTTTGTTACACATCTAGTTTTTTTTTTTTTTTTTTTTTTAATTGATAAGGCATTACAGTATCACCGGAAAGATTTATATTTTCATCAACTTTGGGATTTTTTTTCCCGGTGTTTATGGGAAAGCTAAAACAGAAGGGAACTTAAATGGCTCAAATAACACAAGCTCTTTCTGGCAGAACACAATGTCCTATGTACTAAGACTCTTTGTTTCATAATCTAGTTTCATAAAGCAAAATATTAATAGATATATTTATATTATAATGAATTGTATGTAAATATCTCCAGACATAGAAGAAAGTAATAACTCGGTCTGTAATTCAGTGTAAGTAAAATGCAACATTGACCAAAAGATAGAATTGGTGAAAGTAAATCAGAAGCTGATTTTTACTCTTATCAATCTGATGGAAAGTTACTGGCTAGCCATTTAAAAAAATTACCTTGAGTGTATCTGCTTAATTTTTAAATGGGGCATTTTAAACATTTAACTGTTGAATGACCTTTACTATACAAATATATTTGAGTGATTTACATGGGATTATTTCAGTTCTACGTTGCTTTGCAATGTGATGTGACTTTATAATGGCAGATCAGCTGAACGTGAGAGCTTCAATGCAGTTAAATAGTATTTACACTACTATAGCTTGTCCAAAATTCATAGTAAACTATTAGCAGGCTTACAGTAATTAGTGTCATCTTTTTACTTGTTCCTTAGAGTTACAGAGTGAATTATCTAGTGAAGTGTTAGGTTGGAGAAGGTTAGTGCTTAACAAATTGCTTGGGTTCCCATTTCAACTTGGCCCGTTAAATTGGTTTTCTATCTTCACCTCTGAGGCAGTAGAGGACTTGCTGAAAAATACCCCTCATAGATTTTTGGGTATTACGGTAAGTTATAAATGTGCCTGAATATGTTAGAAAGAAAGTACGATCCAGAACATGTTTGTAAAAATAGAAGCCAAAAACAGAAAGAGGAAGGAGATGAGCTAATTATTCCAGTTGAAGATATCACTTATGAAAATGAAACTGTAGAGGTTTTGAGATTTCTTTTATATAATTCCCGTTGAATAAAGCTGGTATTGAAGTCCAAGGCCTTCCTAAAAGGACAGTGGCAATTCCTTGGCAAGAAGCTCGGTTGTTGAGGGAACTGGGATGCTTCGTTCCCTGTCTCAGGCTGTTGTGGGATGTGCCTGTTCTCCTTTCTTCAGCTTGCTGCTGCAAAGAGCTGGTATTCCCTCATTTTCTTTCATTGTAGTGCTGTTCTTTTGCATGAATGTGGACAATCTGTTGCTTGTTATTTCATAAGAGTTTTAAGTTGAGATTTGCTTTTTTCTGTTTTTTTTTTTTTTTTTTCCATTTTTTAGAAGTTAGTGTCAGAATGCTGCTGCAATGGAAGCATTTAATTTCAGGTTAATAACACTAACAAGCACGACAACTAAAGCTATTTATAAAGGAGGAAAAACCGTGTGGTAGCTCATGTTTGGCAGGCTAGCATTGCAATCGTTCTTTAAGCAGTTGCTATGTTCTAGAAGTTTTTGTCTTAGATTTGAGTGCTGTAAAAGGAAAAAGGTAATTGCCAGTTTCAAGGAAACTTTGTTTTCTGTCTTTTAATTGCTGGCATCATCTATGCAATGTGTTCTCATTGCATGAAAATAAACCAAAAGCATTTTTAGGTGGTGGATAGGGAAGAGATCTGAGTCCTTTTTTCTTCCAGAACTGCATTCTTACCCTGTTGGAGTGCACTGAACTTTTTTTTTTTTGGTTTGCTTTGATTTTGTACACTTAAACAAATACTGCCATCTGAAACAAGTCATTTGTATAAGGTAACAAAATTTAAGGTATCCTATGAGAAGGTGATATACGTTTTGGTAATGAAAAGTACCTTGTGAAGTATAGTAAGTTTGCTTTTCATTGCACGGAGTTCAAGTGTTCAGAGGCCTGATAGCATATCTGTGGCCTTTGTTGAAAATGTTGACTGTTGGTTCATGAATGATTAACAGGTTGTTTTATTTAAAGGCACGTATCTGCTTCCTCCAGCGTCTGTACAAAACCTATGTTCTGAAAAAGCTGAATGTACAGTTCCTATTTGAAGAATGTTGTGTGTTGGTCCTACATCCTTTGTCCTGCCTGTGTGAAACTCTCTTCCTTACCAATTTGCAAGGATTTAGTGCTCGCAGACTTTTCTGTGAGATAGAACTTAAATACAGCAGTCTTCTGAAGTATTAACATACAGAGCATTGCTGAGCTGAGGGAGAGCTCCGTGATATTCATAAAGTTAATGGGCGGTACGATTTTCATTCAAGTGGTAGTGTCACAGAACTATTCCTGCTTTCTAATTTGTCTTTATCACTTTTTGAGCAAGAGCCCTTCACTGTTCTTAGCAGGAGAAAGCAACGTGAGTAAGTCTGAAAGGCATATCAAATAGCAAATGAATGTTGAAATGTTTTGAGTAGAGGCGTTTTGTGTGTGCGTGCACGGGCATGTTGAAGGACATGTTCTTGAGATTCTGATAGTGAGAAGACACGGAGTCTCTCTGGGTAGATTTATTTCCACGTTCATGAACATTCAGACCTTGTTAGTGTAAAAATGAAGTTCAGGGGTGAAATTCTAGCTTGAAGCCCTCATGTACATACAGAGCTGTTTAGTGTTTAGGATATATTTAAGTTTCCCTTTCCTGTGTACATCTGGTTTTATAGGAAAACAGTCAGGGAAGTGGGCAGAAACCATTTTGGTCTCAGTAATGCTGTATCTGTTCTGATTTATCCATTGGTAAATGAAAGGAATACAGTTAAACTAATACACTTTTTGGCTTGAAACCACAAAAGGTTTTTGCAGAAGTCAGTCTTGAACTTAAAACAGTCACCTTAAAAGAAGTAGTGGGGTCTGTGGTGGGCCCGGGGGCTCTCCAGGGACACCTTGTGGGCCCTGTCTTTCACAGGACTCTCCTTCCCAAGGGCAGGGGGGGATTGACCCTCCTGCCAACGCTGGGGTAGAAAGTACACTGAAGTCGATTTCAGGAAACTTTCTAAAAGCTGTTTTTTTCCTCATCAATAAATGAGAAGTTCTTAATAAAATGAGCCTTGGTAAGGTTGGGTGCTGTTGAACTGAGCGTTATTGTAGACGCGGCAGCGTACCTCCTTGTGTGGCTCGTGGAATGAGGAAGTATTGTCGTATGCTATGTGGTTAGTTAAAGTAGTTCCTGATAAGAAAGTTGTGTCCCTCAAAGACGTACTTAGGAGCTAAGCTGCCTGTTGTAGTTAGATTGATGGCTTTGCTGAAAGCAGTAACTTACAGGTGCCTTTCAAAAATGCTTTTCTCCCTGAAAAGATCTGTCAGAAGAGAGAGCGACAGGGAATGAAAGTAGCTGGAGGCTTGGTTGGCAGAACAGCTGTCTTGTTTGTTGTTCAGGACAACAGTTCTGGCTTTCTCTTGAAAACCAGAGATCGGTATATTGAATTTGGAAGTACTAAGCATTCAGAAGAAACCTCCTCGTTACACTGTCCTACCATGGTACTGTTTTAAACTTAAATAGTACGTTGCCCGAGTTATGTGGCAGCATGTTGGCTGTGAGGTCCCAGTATTGGCTCAGCACACACAGGTCCTGCAGTTCCATCTGGAGTTGTTCTGGTTATAGTGCTGAAACCCTTGAAAACCTCAGCGTGAAACCTCTGAGCCCCATTCCTATGTGGTGCTTGAGAAAATGTTTTGAAACCTATACCAAGCATTCTGTGGCATAGGGTTGCTATCTGGGAAACACTTGTCTTAATACACAGAACTGTTCTTTTAATAATGGCACTTCATTGTCTTAATTAAAACAAAGAAGCAACTGGCAAATGCAGGTCAGACAGCAAAGCCTCCTTACTGTCTTGTGTGGAAGAGCAATTTTAGGAGGATGCGAGCGTTGTGCAAGCCTCCTGCCTCCGGCTGCAGCACACGATGGGCTGCTTTTGCCACTTCCTTGAAATAGAGGAAGAACCTGAAGGTTTGTGCATTCCCCGGTGCAGGTGCGTGTTGTTGCTTCAAATGACAAGCTATTAGGAAAAAAAAAAACCCCAAACAACAACAACCCCCAAAACCCCTGAACTCTTGGATGAGGAGACCTCAGAGAGGCTTTGAGCAGCCCCTGGAAGTTGATCAAGGTTATTCTCCCACCATCCTGAGGAATCGAGGTTCATCCCTGAGGACAGAAGGGTGGACACTTTGGTCACAGTAGAGCGATTTATGCTGTTAGTGTTCTCAAGAACAACTCTGCCAAAGTCACCCATTTGAACCCCCTCCAAAAAGAAAAAAAAAAGGGTGTGGAGAGACTTGGATAGTAGAAAAATAATCTTTTACTGTTCATCAACCTTTGTAACAGATTTTTTTTTTCTCCTTTGAATTAGGTAGAGGAGGATACTGATTGGTTTTGGCGCTCTGTTTTTGTCAGTGCTGCAATTTTTTTTTCCACCCCTTGTGGTTTGCCTTAAACATACTGTACTTGCTATATCTAGTAATCTGTGTTTTCTCTTTTAAAGGCTCACGAAACAAGTCCATGCCCATTTTAATCTCATTAAGTTCCTCTCTAGCTGTTTCCCCTTTTGGTTGTGGATATTGCCCGTATTTGGTTCTAGCTATGGTGCAATCAGTTTATATCTGATTGTGTGGTACAATATGCTGTCTTGCCTGAACAAACTCTGAAAATTTATGATTAGATGTGGTTTAGATTAGCAGCTTATGATTTTAATGTTTAAAAGTACATTATAAAAGATCTTTTATGTAATGCAGTATGTTTTTTTTTCCTGTGAAAGATGCAACAAGAGGCAAAAGGACGTGCCTGCAGCAAAGCTTCTGAATTAAAATCAAGGAGGGGGAAGGGATGGTGTAAATTATATAGTTCCTTCCTTTAGAATGCCTAAATAATGTGTCCTAAAATACAGAGATGGCAGTGCATTACCGGGAAACTACTAAATTTGGTTTAATGACAAGCTGCTTTCACAATCTCATTATCACAGCTCTCATGAAAACAGGTGTTCTTACGTTCTGTATGGTGTGTTTATATACTTTTACTATACTGTAAAAATTGAACACCTGAAAGTATATTTCTCTCCTAAACACATTAGTGGCTTATTTGAAATTACTCATGGTTTTGGTGAGTGCCATGGACTTGTAACCGTGATTTTTGCTGGCTTTCATGTTAGAAAGCTATTTATTAATGAGGAATTGTCATTAGTGTCTTGTTTTCTTGTAGATACTTGTTTTACTTGTGTTTGTGTATATGAATAAAATTAGGTGGATAAGAATATCCACTTAATTTCTGTAAGAAGGGTGTGGTAATCAGAATACTTGTTGATATTGCCTAAAATATTTTTAAATAAGCGTCTGTTTGGAAAGGCATACAGGTAAACTGTCCAGGTGTTTTCCAGAGTTTCTTAGTCAGAAAATTGTGCTCATCTTTCCAACTGAACTGTCTGTTTAGATCTCACTGGGAAGATAAAAGTGCTGCTTTACATTCACATCATCTGTATTAGCAGGGAGGGGGAAGGTTAGAGAACCATCTTTGCCTAATAAGTGGCATCTCAGAAGTGCTGTGTTTTGTCTTGAACGAGATCGCATTTCTTACAGTTCCTGAGCAATACTTGAATTGTAAAGCTGAAGTTTTTCAACAAGGCAAGCACATAATTATTATTATTATGATGATGATTCCGGTGTATTTCAAATGCACTGTAAGACATGATTATTAGCTGTCATCTGGAGAAATGCTAAAAAATTGTTCCAGTGTTAAGTAAATGTAGCTTGTTATATTTACCTTATAGTTAACAATCTAATGTTTTCATGCCCCAGCATCTTGTGGCTGTCCTTTGTGCTTTTGTACTTAACAACAAAAAAAAGGGAGTTTGTTGGTTTGTTTTACTACTGTAATATATTCTGATTTGTAAGGGAGCATTCTAAAACTCATTTGCTCTTTAACAATACATTTCTTCTCTCAATAGCCAACTACTCCACCAAGCCAAGGGAGGCCTGATTCACCAGTTTATGCTAATTTACAAGAACTGAAAATATCTCAGTCTGCACTTCCACCACTACCTACAAGTGCTCCAGTCCAAATAAATGGGGAATGGGAAACCCATAAAGATACGACAGGACGCTGTTATTACTACAACAGAGGATCACAGGAACGAACCTGGAAGCCTCCACGGTGGGCCCGAGATGCAAGCATTAATAAAGGGGATTCCCAGAGCCATGCAGATCATGAGGTAGTTCCTTCTGAGATCACAAGCAATGAGACTGTAATGCATATGAATGCTGTATTGCTATGGAATTTGGTATCGCTGAGTTTTGAGGTGACAAGGAGTGTCTTCATTTGTCTCTTTGGTCATGTGTCTTGGTATGAAGCAGTAAACAATTTAGCTCTTCAATTTCTTTTGTGTACAAGAATGCGTACAGAAACTGTGTATGAGAGTAGTGACTTGGAAAAATGCCTTACACTCCCTTAGCAGGTATTGCAGCTTTTCTTTTAAAGGTAAAGGAAAATGAAGATATTTTGCAATTAATAGGACTATAAATGACAGTAGAATAAGACAAGCATTGTAATTTCTCTGACATGGAGTGCATTCTTTTTCTCAGTGTGTTTGGCATATATTTTGGGGAGAGAGAGGAAGAAGGCAGGGGGAGTGTGATAATCCTTCTAGAAGCAGGATTTATGGGGATGTGTTGAACAAGGCCATGGGAATTTTTTTTATTAGTATCTTAAATACACAGTAAAAGAAAGGCAGAAGATATACAGGTGTTTGCTACTGCTTGGTTAATGCTGTGGCAGTAAATTCAAATATGAGGTGTTTTTCTTATAGAGGAAAATATTTTCCTACAGAGGAATTAAGACTGATTTACATATTGAGATGGATGTAGAGAACTCCAGAGTTCTGGAGTCAAAACCAGACTTAGAGTTCCACAGCACCTTCCACCTGCATTAAAAATACTGTCATAATTGAAACTTCCATCAAATTAAAAAATATTTTTTTGTACTTACAGTTATACTGACTATCAATAATTCTGTATGTTCTATGATGCTTTCAAAATGTATATTTTTTTAAAAGGGGCATATATGACTTCAAATTTGAATTTTATTTAATTCATGAATTCTTAAAGAGGTGGAATAATCATAGTGAATGTAAGAATCAAGTTTAGCTGGATAACTTTATTTAACCATTTGCTTAGGATATGTGAATTTACAAACTTGTAATGATTTCTGTTTGGAGCCTTGGATAGTTGTAGAGCAAACTAGAAGAAAGGACAATTAAGAGCAATATTTTGTTACCAAATTGTGTTAATTTCTAGAAAATCCTTTCTTCATTCTGTGAATGATGTTCCAGAGAACAGAAGATGAGAACATTAAAATTGCCGTCTAGAAGCTCTGCCTAGCCAAGTGTGTGGGTCCATGGGTAGCAAACGCTGATGGGAGGAGGAAATCCACCCCAGCTTTTGGCAATTGGCCGTATGAGCTTTTGAATATATACGTTTAGGCCATAAATACATTCTGTAGATATATCAATGTTTTTATACTTTTCATTATGCAAACCTTTTGCAAAACCTTTTGGCAAAGCTTTGCTGCAGATCTTGCTTAAGAGATTTGAAGCTTTCCATTAAGTTCTTTATGTTAAAAGATGATTTGGGGCAACATTTGATGTCCAGATATATTCTGTGCAGCTGGTTGCTAGGGAGACCCAGACGGTGGTGTGTGATTATCTGAACTGGTGTGGTTCAGATAAAACAAAGGGATAGCTGGGAGATGGATATTACTGTTTAAATATTCTTAAAATGGTGTTCAAACAGTACTTAGCTTAGTCAGTTTCCTGATTGAAAGAAAAAGCAAACGTTTTCAAGAAATCTTCCACATATTTCACTTTCATATGCCCCTTTCATACATGCATAGTTTAGGTGGATTTCCTCCTGAGCTACTACATTACTTAGTTTTAATTGTGGACTGCTCAAAAATTTTAGATTGCTGAAAGCCCTGTCTACCTCTGGGACGTTAGTAGCAGAAACAGGGGAGAAAGGAAAAAGGTCCCTGTTCACTGCCTTTGGCAGTGGCCTTCCTAACAGCTGTGAAGTCTGCAAGCATTTAAACAGTCAAATTTCCTTGTCACAGGCTGGTGGCAGCAACAGGTAAATTGGTGAAACGCTTGTGGCTGTTGCTATGGCTGCTCTGATGATGGTCTATTAATTGCTTACTTGCTGTCCTTTTGCTGGATAGGACTCTGGTTTTAGTCTGAATAAGGTGATTGTGGGTTTTGAGTAATAACTTTTCTTGTAGTAACTGTAACTGTTTTTCTGTTTTCATCATTCTTCCTTCTTTGGAAGAAAGTTCTTCCTTCTTATTGGAAGAACTTCCAATAATTCTTTTTCCTTTCCCGCTCGCAAATGATCCCTCTGACTCTCACTCATACCTATAGAGTATATAACATACCATGACTTCAGCATATAGTTGTGTGTCTAGAAAGCTTGATTTTCTTATGTTTTTTTTTTTTTTAATTGCCCGTAACTCATTTCAGTTTGGCTCTTCTGTTTATTTGTGATGCTTGAGGTATCACAGGTTGGCCTTCATACAGTTAGATCTATGAAGTTTTACTCTTCGTAATCCAATGGATGACGCATGTTTTGATTAATTTTTTACTACATACAATTTTATATTTACAGTAGCACAGGTTCCTTAAGTAATTTGTATCCTCTCTAACTGAGTTATCAGAATTTAAGTTTAGGGAAATATATGTTGCAAGGTCATGTAAATCTACTTCGCAGCAATCACATGTTGATTTTGAAGCTGCTTTTTTTTCCCCTTTCTTCTGCTGTGCATTTGGGAGTGTATTTCAGACTCCATTGTTCTTGTTCACCTTTTTTTTTATGGCCTCTGAGTACTTAAACCAAAATACTTACAGTAAAGGTTGAGACTTGAGTCTAAGCTACAGTAAAATATAGGACATCCCAAATTTTATCTGATTACGGAGACTTAGAGCAAATATTTCTTAATAATTAATAAAAGTAGATTTAATTTATTGCAATGAAGTTAAATTGGCTTTTACACACTAGACTGAGTTATGCTGATTACCTTTAGATTTAGTAATAGAAGAGCATATACAGGAGGTTAAATGCTAGTTGTGTCTCTAAGAGTTTGTATTGTGTTAGGTACCAAAATGGCAAGGTGACATAAAAATGGCAACTGTGAATGATGATCGAGTCTAATATATATACGTAAGATACTAGAACGTGGAATAGCTTATGGTTGCTCCTAGAACTGTGTGATTAGGAAATTGAATTTTATTGGATAGTTAAAACAAGGCCAAATTGTACATAATTTATCAGAGCCGTTGGTAACAGATACGGCATAAAGAAAGCAGTTGTAGGTTATGGCAGTTATTTAAGTGGGGTAGGGAGAAGCAGTGAAGTCCTATCGACGGGGCCTCTAGGAAAGTGTACAAGATTGTGGAATGACAGCAAAAATTTATCAGAGGTATTGACTTGCTAATGTATTTGAGGAGGTGCTTAACAGTGACTGGGAGAAAGCTGTTAGACAAAACTGTAAAAGGAATGAGATGTTATCATATCTGAGAAAGGCAAACCTCTTACTACCTCTCTAGGAGAACATACTATGAGTAGAGACCAACAAATTAACCAGCAAGCTGTAGAAAAGCAACAGGATTTAATTTAAATTGAAAACTACATTTAAAACGTGGCCAAAATGCAGTTTCATTCAGTGTTTTTTGTTTAACAATAAACAAAGGGTTTTAAAGGGATGCTAGCTTCTGTAATTACTCAGTATTCTTTCTTATTATTTTGATTTTTAGAAGTAGTAGTAGCTTTCAAAACTAGTCTGGTTAAGAGATAAAAGAAAGACCATCTTTTTTTTTTTTTTATTAAATGCCTGGTGATGAACTTGTCTCTGCCCTCAAGAATTCTCCATGTAAATGGAAAAAAGCCAAGAAAGACAGTGATGTAGGGGACCTTTTCTGTAATTCAGTTTTATGTCACAGCAAGTTCTTAGAAGGTCTAAGGCTGGACAGCTTTAGACAGCCACTTTAGATGGCTTTATTTAAATGTGGCATAGTATAACTGCGGATGGGACTCTGAGAAAAAGCATGGATGATATGTAAAAAGCCTATGGGCAGTTACTACAGGAAAAAGTGTTGACAGTTAAATTGAAAGTTGCTGAATGTGGTTTGGCTGCAGTTCCCTAACCCCTGTTGATGCAGCTTTAGCAGTTGTTGATACTAGCTGAGGGTTACGGAATGCCTTGCCTTGGTACACTTTGTAACAACTCAGGAATTTCACTTAATTTTAGGTCTGCAAAGGCTAAATTCCTACGTTGTATGGTATCTGAGATTAGTCAAGCCTTGAAGCATCAGGACAGCCAGCTGAATATGAGCCAGCATGGGCCCAGGTGTCCAAGAAGGCCAACAGTATCCTGCCTTGTATCAGGAACAGTGTGTCCAGCAGGACTAGGGAGGTGATTGTCCCCCTGTACTCAGTGCTGGTGAGGCCCCACCTCAAATACTGTGTTCAGTTTTGGGCCCCTCATACAAGAAAGACATTGAGGTGCTGGAGCGTGTCTAGAGAAGGGCAACGAAACTGGTGAGGGGGCTGGAGCACAAGTCTTATGAGGAGCAGCTGAGGGAGCTGGAGTTGTTCAACCTGGAGAAAAGGAGGCTTATTGCACTCTACAACTACCTGAAAGGAGGGTGTAGCAAGGTGGGGGTTGGTCTCTTCTCCCAATAACAAGTGATTGGATGAGAAGAAACTGCATCAAGTTGCACCAGGGAAGGTTTACAGTGGATATTAGGAATAATTTCTTCACTGAGAGGGTTGTCAAGCATTGGCACAGCCTTCCCCAGGGAAGTGGTTGAGTCACCATCCCTGGAGGTGTTTAAAAGACTTGTAGACATAGTGCTGAGGGACGTGGTTTAATGGTTACTTGGCAGTGTTAGATTTGTGGTTGGACTCAATAACCTTAAAGGTCTTTTCCAACCTAAATGGTTGTATGATTCTATGACTATTATTATATGTGTGCCTTATACATAGACACATTAACAGTCATTCTTACAGAACAACAGTGGCTTTTCCAGGAGTTATTCAGTCATAATTCCTGTTAATACTAGGAATAACAATGTCAAAGTCTACTACTTTGACCATGTATCAATGCACTTAGTATTTAACCATTAAAACATAATGAAAACTTAAACATGTCTATCTTATATAACAATAGTTCAAATGGGACCGATAGCACTCTTAACTCCTCAGTTATAACTCTTCAACTCCAAAGATGGGACTGGAGACTTTTTTTTGCCCCAGTGGTTAGAAACTGACACTACAGAGCTTTGTGCTACCTTATGTGCAGGAGAGGTGGCATTGTTTAATCCATAGTTTAGATGCCCACATTCTCTAGGGTGTAGAGGATACTTAAATTGTTCATGTTATTAATGACCTGAAAATTTCCCATGGGTGTTTCTGTGCTTGGTAAGCTGGCTCGTGTCAGTGTAAGGAGTTTTGTTCCACAAGTAGTTCAGGTACTTAGAAAGGTAACACCAAAACCTGATGTGCTGGTAATTTGGAAATGTCACTAAACGCATAGGCTCTAAATACACTGAATTTTTAAAACTGGTGAGTTTCAGATCCACAGATTTTTTTTGTGTGTGTGATATTTAAGCTTTTCAGGAGAGGTTTTTTTGTAGTTTAGAATTGAAATTCTGCCTTTCTCCTGCTTTATATGTTTCTTCAAAACCCTTTTACTTGTGTTATTGAACCTTAGCCAATAGTTAACTGTCATCATTGCTGAATAGCAGGATGTCTTCCCTCATAAGTGTTATGCATCCTACTAGCTGAGGATTCAAGATAGTGTGAAAGGATATCTGTGCTGAATTCCCTGGCAGACTGGGGGGTAGAGATATTGTGAGAGATGAATGCAGGGAGATTTGTTTCGTTGGTTTTTCATTAAATGGATGCTCCGAATAATAAGTACAATATGTTAGCAAGGAGATGAACACAGCGTATGAGGGAACAGAAGTTTTTTGATGTGTGTGTGCAAATTCTTTTTTTCTGCTTTATATGTCAAACTTGTTCCTTACATTATAATTCACTTCTACTTTCAGAAAATCATCTTACACCTTGGCTACCTGTGCCTGGTGGAAAGCCTTTGCTTATTGTCACACGCATCAGAGTTGAAAGAAGAAGAGTGGAAATTCCTAATATTTTAGGATGCATTGCACAAGTACTATAGAGTGCTGGGACCTATAGAGGTGCAGCTGGAGTTCCAAGTTGTCTTAATGATTACTGTGTTTCCAGATACTGTTTGGGAAGGGAAGAAAAGCATTTAGGTGTATAAGTTGGGATGTTGCCAGGAAAACAAGGTAGCAGGTCTCCCAAGTTTTTTGAGGCAATGCAGATTACTAAAACACACTCTCTTCTTCATTCAGTATTGTGGGAATTTGTGGGAATAAAATTTAGATCAGCCAAAAAATTGAAGTTCAAATACAAGTAGCTGAAATCTGGTATAGTAAAATTAAAAAAGAAAAAAAATACCAGTATGAACCAGTTGTTTTGAAAAGACTTTGAATTGCCTACCAAATATAAAATATTTCTGTACTGTAAAAATGCATCTTATTCACTGGTGTAAGATAAAAATATGAACTCCCTGAATTTATTACTATTCTCTTTCTAGTCAAATAATCTTTGATCTTTCAGATTTCAAAGTGCTTTCATTCTCAAAACTGCCTTGTATGTTTCTGACTACTTGTAGCATCTTTCATCAGAAGAAAACGACCACAGTTCTTGTTACAGCCAGTCAGATAGTCAGTATGGTTCTCCTCCAAAGGGTTGGTCAGAAGAGTTGGATGAACATGGTCAAACCTTATATACCAATGACTATACTAATGAAAAGGTACTTTTTCTTTCTTCTCATCACTTGTCCTAAGTCTTTTCCACTAATTTGCTGTTAGAAATACAGATTTTGTTTCTAGAAGTGAAAAGCATGCTGCAGCAGTATCTCCTTTTGTTTTTTAAAATATGCACGATACTTTAGCAACTGAATAGACTGATTTTTTCCATTTCTTAACTATCCAGAAAAAGTTTACTTATTTCTAGTAGAGTATCAGATTACATTAAATGAACATATAATGTAATTTTTGTTTTTAATTCCTGCCCTCCCCCATCTCTTTGGTTATACTTTAGGAATGAACTTCATACCAATATAATGTTTTTCTCACTATCTTTTAAGAGCTGTTCTTGTCTAATAGGCCTTCCAGATAGGATGGTTTCGAACTGAAAATAATGCTGCTTTATCACTTTCGTCCTTTACTTTACTAGAGATTTTCAATACTGCTTTCAGATGTAGACAAACTTCTTAAAATATATCTGTATCAGCAGATTTGTGTTCTATTCAATTATGTAATTACTACTGACAATTCACTGTGATTCTGGGTGTCATAAAAATTTCTCCCATGTAGCGTAAATGACAATATTTGTTTATATTTGTAAAGCAGTGCATTTCTCTAATTGTTCACTAAAGTTGCATTTTTTTTAACTTCAAAAAGCTCATTGAAACAGTGGTTTGTTTACCGTATTAAAGCACCACTTCTTTTCCAGTATATGAGGTGATGTATATGAGGGTTTTTTGAAAGAAATTTTATATAATTGAGTTTCATGTCAGTTTTGGGATTCTGTCGTGCTTATTCTATTTTTGCTGAACATCTTTGAGCACCTATGTTTTGGCAAACTTTTTTTTTAATTGCACTGGGATTTATAGAAAACATTTTTTCTGTCATAAACAGTATATTGGAAAGCAGCCTTGTGAAACCTGCTTGCCCTAAGAGCCTTGCTGTGAGTGTTTCCATGCATATTTTTGTGCGATCTTGTAGACTTTTGTTCATTACAATTCTTTTCTTTCTGCATAACTAGTCACAGTTGTCATAGTTTTACCTCCTTGATTGTGGGAGTTGCTTATAGAGGTTGCAGAAATTATATTATCTTCATGATTTATTTAGGAATCTCATTTTCCTGTTGACGTTGAACAACTACTTTTTCTAAAACGAGTGCAATTATCTCTTAAATTATCAACAGTTGCTGGTTGAGCTTCTTGTAATTCTATAATTTTATGTATAAAATCCTTACACAGACGTGATGCAAAGATTGTACTTTGTTAAACTGACACTAATGTTGATAAGAGAGAGGTATGCCATCTTCAAAAAACATCTGTTTATCACAATCTCTTGTGTGATATCGCAGGACTGCTTTCTGAATAGTTACAGAAGGAAAAAAAATATTAGTGAACCTAGTCCAGGAAGCTGAAAACTGTGTTGCTGTCAATGCTAACTAACCGTGGTTAAGTTAATGGAGATTGTGCACTAGATGCTGCTGAAGTGGATGGCACTTTATTAAAAATTAACTTTAAATTCTGACTATCAGAGATGTACTGCATTACAACTGTCACTCTGATTACATTTCCTATCGTCACATTTCTTTCTACAGTGGATAAAACACGCAGATGAACAAGGTAGACCTTACTACTACAGCGCTGATGGTTCCCGATCAGAATGGGAGTTACCGAAGGTGAGTGACCTAAAAAAGAAACTGACAACTTGGGGGCTTTCCCCTCCTCCTCATAAATGTTCTATGGGGTCTTTGATGGGAATTACTCACAATAAGAGGACTTCTATATAGCACTTGATTATTTCTTGCATTTTTGTGGAATTTTTGATTGTGAAGAGAAAAAAGTATGCTTAAGGACATGGGAAGTGGATGTATGTATTCAGATGTCAAAGAAAATCTTGAATCTTTGCTGAGCTAAGCTTTTCATGCAAGGCTGCAGAATAATATCTGTGATTTTGCTGTGATAAAGAAAACCTCTATAGGAAAAAAGAATTGTTTTTTTTTTACTACAAAATGTTCCTGAGAAATGGGTCTATTTTTAGTACCCTCCAAAATGCTTATACAGACAGGTGTAGAAAAATAGAAGCTTCAGCAGAGTTTTGTGGTATATTTGAGGATCACACAGTTTCACCAGAAGTGTGTTCTGGTATGTATTGATTTTGTAATGAAAATAGGAATTTGTAGGACAGCAACAAAGCCAGAGACACTTGGTAGTCTGAGGATGTACCTAATACTATTTAATTCTCATTTTCACTTTGAAAAAATATATGACATTTGTCATAATACTTCATTCTATGACTTCTGCAATGCAGAAGGTTTTGACTGTGAAGAAGTTGCTTTCCGGTAAAGTAGATTGAGTTTGGATTTGAACTAAATAGGAAATTAAGTTGGCTTTAATCCAACAGTAGGTCACAAAGATAATCCAGAACTGTTACCTGAGGCATACTAGCATAGAGGGTTGGGGTGTAGTATTTGTGTGTTAGCACATGATATTCTAGTGGTTCTGAACAGACATCTGAGTTCTGTTGCATTAATAGCCACCTACAGAATAAAACATAGCCTCTGTTTCGGAATTGATGATCTGATATGTTTTAGTTCTTGTTTATATAAAAATGTTCACATATTACCTTTACAGTTTTTCCTTGAAAATTATTTCACATGAGCCATTTGGGCAGAATGTACTTTTTGAAACTAGGAAATCTTGGGCGGCAGCCAATATAAAGTTAACAGAAATAAATGAGCAATTGACTATTGGGTTCATGGTCCCAGAGCCTCTCTGTTTCCAGAAATCCTTAGCTATTACCTTTAAAAGCTGTGGAATAGATTAAATATTCCAGCAAAAGGTTTAGCTAGTTTCTATAATGATATATCTGAAGAAGATACATCAGAGATTTTACACTTGTAATTGAAGCTTGATTGAAGATTAGTCTCTCAAAAATCTTACTGAAGCTGCTTCCAGAAGTGCTTAGGAAAAAATGGATTTGAAAGAAAATGTAGACCACAAAACTTCTTTGAAGAAAAGTAATCTAGACTGAAAAGTTATGAATGGTGAGAAAATAGTAGAAAGACTTCAGCATTGTAATTCTTGCTTAAATGAAAATTAAGTTACCAGGGAAAAAAACCCTACTCTTGGTCCATTTTTTTTTCCTGTGTATTTAGTTCAAATATTGCCTCCCAGAATTTCTTGGGAAACAAAGTGGTGAAATAGCGTGGTCATGCAGTGCTGTTCAACCAGAAAAAGAACATAATCTGGAGGTTTCTGGAAAATAGCACATTAGCTGAGCTAGTACTGTAACACTAAAAATCTTCTCTGTTATAGTGTTAACTGTAAATGTGAACATGCTTGGGAATAACACTTCGAGTATTCTTGGAAGTATGTTAAAAATTGTGAGGGTAGATATTGGGAGAGCAGGGCAGCTACAAAGTAAATTACTTCAGACAATTTCATAGAAAGCCCTCCAGTCATGTATATTTAAATAACATCTAGGAATAGCTGAATGCCTCTGGCTAAAAATGATGTCTTGGATAGAGTAGCTTTGACAACTGCTGAAAAGTCCATTAAAGCACACGATGAACGTGACCCAGCTTTTTGCAGTGAAAGAGGAGAACATACTGAATATCCTTTAAAAAGGATAATAATCTTTAACCATAATTTGCACTACATCTTGCAAGAGACTTTGAGTTTTCTCCTATGCTTATGCAGTCTGCTGCATTCAGTTGTTGGTTCTTGCCAATTATTTAAAAAAAACAGCCAACCAAACAAAAAACCTCAGTAAATAGAAGTTCATTCCTGCACAGGTCACTGTGATAAAATGTTTATTTCCTGTGTAGTGAATGAATATTATCTAAATCGTATTGAGAAAGTCTACAAGACTATTCCAGAAACCTAGTTTTCTAATAAGAGTTTTATAATTTAAGCAAATGAGTAATTTTATCAAGGGGAGGAAACAGTTAAATTGATCTCAGGAATGAGAACTCTCTAATTTCTAAAGTTCAAAAATGCTAATCTATCGAAATGACAAAAAAATGAGGAAAACTACATAATAAATATTGAATTAGTAGCTTAAAGGGGAGGTAGGGAGGACAAACCAATAAAAATTAGAGATTAATGGTGTCTGGGATTTTCAAAATGCACTTAGGCTGGTGTCTGGCTTAACAGCGTGATGCTTGACCATCCTTGGACTGACCTCTCTGATCCAGGAGTAGACTTTTGAAAGAAAATGTGTATGCTATAAGCCTCTGGAGGGAACTCATAGTTTTGGTGTTAGTATTTACAGATCCATATACTGGAATTACACTTTTTCTTCTCAGAACTTCCTGCAGCATTAGCTCCCCTCGCTGTATCCCCAGAGGAAGCACTAGGTAGAGGAGCTTCATTTTTGGCATTCTTAATAGCAGGCTGTTAATTCCCTCTCTGTGCGCTGTCAGCATCGAGTGTGAGCTCAGGGGCCTCAGTTCGGATACTCGGGTGAACAGTTTTCCTGCTGGAGACGTGAATGCTGTCAAACAGAGCAAGCTATCTGAAAAATTACAGTGAAACACAATACAGGTAATACCAGGAAGATAAGCAATCAAATGGTGAAAGAAAATAATGATGAGAACATGTGAGAAAGGCCTGGTTGCCTTTTGGTAAATTTGTCTTGTTCTGAGCTGTGCTGCCTGGTTTGAGGTAACGTACTGTGTGTTGGCATCTGTATGGGCTGTAAGTCAATGCACCGAGCGCTACCGTTAGCAATAGTGAATCATCTTCACATTCTTGGTATTAAATTTGGGATTGCTTGTTGAAAGTTGAGATAGTCTTAGCTGATGTGAGGATCTAGATGGATTTTAAGGACAACAGGACAATTGATGTGACAAACCTGAGGTAGATATGAGAAGGCAGTTTTTTGTTTTTTGTTTCTTCTCTTTAATGTGTGTATTTGTATTCAAGAGGCATGGTCTGGTCTTCCTCATTTGTCCTGGTGTTTTGCGGTTCCCACCGCTTTCCCCTCCTCCCAGATAAGTTGGGGGGGCAGGGGGCAAGTGTCCCCAGCTTTTGCTTGGGCAAGCAGCAGGACCTGTGGCAGTCGATGGTGGCTTGGAGTTCTTCAAAGATCAGTAGTCTTAATGGACATCCAAGGCAGCAAAGTGCATAAAGTGGGTTATCCAGAGGTGTCTTTCAGTCATTTGTACATTTGGGATAGACTTGTTTGTCCCAGTGGTTTCCTCGTTCTGTGTAGGTTCTGTTCCTCCAGCTGCTGCCACCCAGCTGCCCTGTGGCAGAGAATGAAGATTCTTATTTCCTTAGAGGAAGAAAGGGCATAAAGTCCTTAAAAAGATGAAAATTATTCTTTTTTTAATGTAGGTTTTAAAAAAAAATGTTATTGATTTAGTTGGTAAGAAGAGCAAAAGCTGTAACATAAGTGTTATGTTCATCGCAGCATGAAAAAAATTATTCAAAGTCAATGACAGTAGTAGCACTAAAGAGTGGTTTTGTTCCGAGGCAACATTTAAAATTTTTAAAAAAATATTTTAAAATTTCAGACAGTCTATTGGGACAACTGCAAATAATATGGTAGAGTATATAAAGGCACTAAAGTTACTAGGATATCAGAATATTTTTAAATGCTGCTGGTTTGATCTCTGATTGAAGGAAGGGAAAATGCTTTACTTTGGGTCTTTACTAACTTTCATTGTCTTGCTTTCCACTTTTTTCTCCCTTCACTGACCCAGTTCCTTTCATCTGACTGAGGATGTTGTTAACGCAAACCAAGAATAATCTTTTTTTTCTGTTTCTTAAAGCTGACAGATCTGTGTCATCTCCATAAGAATGGGGACAACTGCTACAAATAACTTGGATGTGTTACATTTATTTCAGTCACAATTAGGCTGTGACAGAGCCTTGAGCCATGTCACAGATCAGGTTAAAATTAAATGTAAATCACTCGGCCAGTTGAGAGAATTAGAAAATTTTATTTGGAAGTGAAGAAAGCCTTTAAATAACTGGTGAAGGCATTGAACAAATTCAGCAATGAAAATAATCCTCTGTGGTCTAAATTTACACCACTGGTGTCCTTACCCTACACCAAGAGCTGTTGTAACAAGAATTCTGCGTTGCCTCATGCCTGCAGTCAGAGCATGAACAACTCTCCTGTCCTCCTTTCTTGATAGGAGGTCATCCCAAGGAAATGGGAAGTAAATGGAGGTCATGTGCCAGAAGGGTTAATGTAATGGGACAAAATTGAGTTTGTGGAGTATTTTCAAGGAGCAGTAGTGTGTATGTTTGGAGTGGTGTGCTGCATTATCAAAAGCTTTAGAGTTAAGAAAATAACATTACACCCTAAGAAGATGCTGTTAAAGGAACATTGTGTAACAGACATCAACCTACCGGGTGAAGTGTAGTCTTGAATGGGTCAGGTTTATTGCAATACATGCCCCTTGCCTGATCTCTATCTTCAATGCCAATCCTTCATGCCAAGGATTAGGCATGGAAAACCTGCTTAGAGTTATCTAAAAATAAGATTTTGTGGGAGGCAAGGAGAGCCCAACCTAGTTGCTTGTCATTGCCGATAACAGTGGGAAATATCATTGGAAATGGCTGTAGAAGAGACAACAGCTCTGCAGGTGGGAGTCCTATAGAGTGTCCGAAAGTGAACCTGACCTGAAACTGTACTGCAAGGCT
Source organism: Gallinago undulata (assembly GCA_026546715.1). Taxonomy (NCBI): domain Eukaryota; kingdom Metazoa; phylum Chordata; class Aves; order Charadriiformes; family Scolopacidae; genus Gallinago; species Gallinago undulata. Next base: position 14,924,211 of record JAOTQQ010000012.1, read on the forward strand.
TTTTGAAGTAGGAGGACTGGGGGGAGACGTGGTGCTGGTGGGGTAGACCGAGGAATAGAAGGGCATCTGACCTGGCCACTGAAAGCTCTGACTGCTACTCTCAAGCCAGTGCGCTCGACCCAATCTAGAGCATGGCTAATTTGGCTGGATAATGCAGTCTGAAACCGTATCTGTATCTCACCGTGATTCTCTTCTCTTTGGGCATCACAGATTAATCCATTTATTTTAAAAGTGGAAGCTCGTCCTGAGCCCAGAAATGTGCAAGCTTTTTTCCCCTTAGTAGTGTGTTCTACTACTTGTAATGAATTAAACGAACAACCCCCCCAAAAAAATACCCAAACACTTGAGCAAAAAATGTTTACTTGACACCTCTACTGTGAGAAAATGGGGCAAAAATGTCAAATGTTCCTTTTAAGGACTTATTAGTTTACTAACACTGTTTATATCACCAATGCAAATAATTTAAGCTGCTTAGGATACATGGCTCAGTGTCCCGAGTTGCTAGCAGTGCTTTGTTAATGAGCTCCACATACTGTGGCTTGCTTTCTTGTTAAATGATTTATAAAATTAGAATTTCATATTACTTTACAGGCTCTTTCTCCTTCAAGGTGGGGTTTTCTGTTTAGCTGAGTTGACTCCTGGTGGCTTGTGATGGTATCAAAGGCAGCTTTTAATTGTAATAAGACTTGTGCCTATTTGCCAAATCAATATAGATTTAAATTCAAGGAAAATTACTGTAAAATAAGTCTTTGACTGTTTAAACTTAAATTCTTGAGTTACTCAAATGGAAAGTTCATGGAGGATTTCCATAAATCATACTTACCAGTGTCACTGAAGTGTTTATATATATATATGATTTTTTTTTTTCTGAAACAAATGTTTCTGTTTCATAGCAAGAAATATGTCTGAATTGCTTAGTTAAATGCTTTAGAACTGCAGCAAGGAATGCAGTTTGTGGCAACCCTCTGCTATTTAGACATAGTTTAATTGAAAATTGTTTAGGTTTTATTTGTAGTATGGGTAATTTTGCTGCATATTGCTTAGTTTGGTGGTGCAGGTTGAGTTGTAGGAAAATCTGCTGAGTGACAGTTCAGTAATAGCAATACAGTACGCTGGTATTAGACTCCTTGCAGCATGAATGATGGTTCAGCTTTGATTTAACAAGGGAACAGAGTTGCTTAAACTTCACCATTGTAAGGAAGCAGTTTTCCTGTGAGTGTAAATGTGCTGAACCCAGCGCAGAGTCAGTGCGATCTCAGAAGTGAATCTCTACAGTGACAACTAATTCATTTCTGTCTGCACATGAACTACCAAATTTTATTTTCAGTACTGCAAGATCCATTTACGTGGAAGTGTTTAACTACTGTTGTGGATATTGAAATAATTCAATAAAACACTAAAGTTATAATTTACCTTTTTAGCATCTATTGACTTATTGGAGCGTGAACTCTGTTCATAGTAAAATACAAAGCTAACGCAAGCACAGTGACTGCCATGGGAGTAGTAATGCTGGTTCTTAATTTGTGCAATAAATGTAACTGCATTATACAATTTAGCTCAAATTCAGCATTTATGTTGTTTAGGTTAAATGTTGCTATGGTTTGTTGATGTGCGTAGGTTTAGGTTATTCTGTCTTTGAACACCTGAGGCTCTGTGCTTACAGTAGGAGTCAGTAGCAGAAATACAGAATTCAGTGTGCTTGCAAAAGATTATTACTTTAGGCTTTTTAAATAAAAAGGGCACTTGACTTTCCTTTGTTGCTTCTTACCCAGTGGATTCTAGTCATTTACATGACTCTGCAAATGCTGCCTTATGTTTCTTCGAGTCTTCTGACGCTTATTGGAAATAAAGAGATTTTTTGTAACTTTAAAAAAACCCTACATTGATGTCATCTTTTCTTGTTTGTATTTTCAGTATTAAAATGAATTTGAAATATTTTTATAATTCTTTATAATGCTATCTTAGTGTTGCTGGTGATGACTTAAAATGGCAGTGCTAGTAATAAGTATGCTGCAATGCTAAGATCTAATTAAATGCTGGGTCTTTCTCATGGCCTTCACATTTTCTTAGCCTGTGCATCTTTGGATGCTCTTAAGTTATTAGAAGACCTCTGTCCTGATAAATCCATTCTCTCCTTGACTATCCCAGCTCTGCTGAGTCTTAAAACTATTTTCTGCTAAGTATTTCTTTTCTGTGCTTATGTATATTCCACACCATCAAATCCTTTCATAAGTAATTTGATGTGATTATTTTGAAAGAGCTAGTCCTAAACTCTGTGTCTCCTCTCCTAGGCTTCCTAAACTTTTGGGTCAAAGAGAATTGTATTCAGACAATCGTAACTCTTAATCTAAAAACACCTTACTGCAGGGTAACAAGGTCTTCCTTTCCTTACACAAGAGCTGGACAGGTGGTATAGTACTGTCAGTGCAACGTGACGAGTGAATGTTTAAAGTTTGTATTTATTCTAATTCCGTGGTGGTTCTCAATATGTTGGTTGGTTGTAAAATCAGCAGTAGGCTGCTGCACAAAAAATCAAATGTCTGTCAGTGGAGAGTATTCTCCCAACAGACCAGTCTTAGTTACTGCCTTGGAGAGGACTACAGCAGATAGGACAGTTCTGAAAACTAAATGCAAAATAAAGCCAAGGCTATTTGCACACCTTGGGTGACATCAGAAATTTGAAAGTTTACACTGTGAAGGTGTATGAGTGGTGTGTCCAAGTGTTGTTTGCGTGGATTAGATTCTACTTACAGTTTGATTTTTCTCTTCTTTAGTATAATGCTTCACCACAGCAGCAGAGAGATATAATAAAGAGTAGGAGTCTGGACAGGAGGCTACAAGAACCCATAGTTTTAACAAAGTGGAGGCACAGCACAATTGTGTTGGACACCAACGATAAGGTAGGAGCAAGTTAAACAGTGTGCTGGAATATCAACTGTTTCTGATGCGTAAAGCATTTAATCTAGCAGAGATGAGTATGCATGAATTTCTGAAGTCTCCTTTTTCTTGTGTTCTGTTGTATCATTGTGTTTAACATTTGACGGAATCAAGGACTGTTTGGTAACTTCACTACTGTTTGTGAGTAGTAGCTCTTTTCTTGTTATCCTTGAAGTATTTTAACTAGTGTTAGCTGAGGGTTTGGTGCGTACAGCCATTTTACTTGCAATTTGGAGTTTCCAAATTCACTTGAGGCTATGGAGTGTAATTAAGATTTCAATTCAAGAACTATGCATGTGGGTGAGGTTCTTGTGTAAGGTATAGTGATATTTCACACCTGAGTGCTTTAGTTGTAGGAAACACCAAGTAAGAATACACTTGAAAGATTGCAGATGAGTAACTGAAATATTCATAGAATTGAAATAAAAGCTGCACTTGCTAAAGTGTAAACTATGCCTTAAAGCTGGAAATAATAATATTATCTAGGGGAATTATCCCTTTAATGACTGTTCTGTTGATCTCCACTGTAGTATCTCAAGGACAGAGAAAAAGCTGTGTGTGGTTACAGCAGGGTTGTGATACTGTTATATGGACAGAGGACAGAACTGAGAGTCCTGAAACACTTGGTTTCGATCCTGTCCAGAGCTGAGTTTGGCATTTAGTCTGAAAAGAGCTGTGGGTCAGTAACAACAAAAGCTGTCTTCTGCCCCTTCTTAGGGCATGTTCTTGATAGTCTGTTTTGGGCTGTACAGTAACAGATGCTGCTCAGGCCACCAAGGAGACAGAGACTCTCCCTTGCTCTCCCTCCAGTTTGTTTTTTGTCCCAGCCATTACTGCCTGTGCTGGGACATTCTGCCCATGGGTGAGGAGAGCTGGTGTGAGCTGAGCTGGGAGGGACTGGGAGGGACTGAAACGGACGTTGTAGGGTGGTGACTTGCTGGTTTCTGTAACTTTACAGCAGCCCATCCCAAGACTCATGGAAGTGGAAATACTTTGTAATGCTGAAATCTCAGCGTGAGATACCAGGAAGCGGCATTGTGAGCTCCCTTCTTCTAAACATACAGGGAAAAATGGCATGAATATAGATTTGGGAATATGGAGAAAAGCCTGTAAGTGGACCTGTGTAATTGCAAATGTCAAAGACAAACTTGAATAGACAAAATGCAGTAGTTGTAATTAAAATGGATCTGCTGCCCAGAATGTTACTTGCTTGACCTGTTGTTTCCGGTACATTTTAATAGCTTCCCTTGTTGAAATGCAGTGTAGGAGAGTGGGTTGTCATGAGTTGACTTAGTTCCTCAAAGTAGGATTTATTGGATTTGATCTTAAGCTTTTGAGCTGTCAGTTTAGAATACATTACACGTGGTGCTGAGGAGGCAGTGGACCGTGCTCGGCTGGAGACTTTGCACCTGCAGGCATTAATTTAGCTCGAGCGATTCTGAGGTCCCTCTACTGCTGCTTTCCCCTCCTGCTGAACCGAATGTGCTGTGGCACGGCGTGAGGACAGCCTGGACAGAGTCCTGGTAAATCAAAACTGAGGGCGCTTCTAGCCTCATGTGCAGTTTACGCTTCACAGGTATGAACAGTTCTGCTGGAGACAGCTTAAAGTTTTGGCCTCACTTCTAAAGGAAGAATTTTCTTACTATTTTTTGGCTTAAGATACACTTCTGTTTTGGAATGACCTTTATGTTGTGCTGCAGTGAATGAAGAAGCTCTTGTAAAACATTGAATAAGTTTACTTTCCTTCAAGACCCAATGTTCAAATACCAAGAGCTTCAACTTAGTGAAGCAAATGTGAAAGTGTACAAATACCTAGTGTAATAACTAAGAGAAACTGTATATATGAGCCACATTTGTAAAGTCTAAGTCAATAGTTTCAGGGTCCTTTAACAGCTTCAAAACATGCAGGCAATGTGCGTTTTTTAATGGTAAGGAGGCTATGTAGTTCATATAAAGCACAATGTTAATGATTTGAGAAAATTAAAAATGTGTAGTGGAGCAATAAACTATCATTTTGTGGAAAGACAAAATTTGTTTAGTAAATTGATGTACCTGTCCTATTACTGACAAGTACACTGTTATATATTCTGCTTTAAAGTAGTATGTGGAAAGGGAATAGTTAATGACTGGGTTTCTTGTTCCAGAGTTGCTTACTGTATGAAAGCTATCTCAAATTCAGAATGAAATAGGCAGAAAACCAACTGGTATTACCTGGATAGGCACAGCAACCCCAAGTTAGCTTTTCAGCTGGCTCATAGGGAAGCTATTTTCTTTTTATTTTCCATATTTGTTTTTCCTGGAAAAACAACACAACTCAATTCTGTGAAAAAAGCCAGTTAAAAGAATGCTTGAAATGTGTCAAAGTGTGGGTTGCCATGGCTGACAATTTGATGATATCAGATGTACTTGTTAACTATTTATTGGCACATACCTGTATCTAGTCATCATGTAAAAAAATTGGTAAGCAGAAAAAAAAAATACCTTCCTGGGAGGGATAATGTTGATTTCCTAAATTTGAACTTTTTTTTCCCCCTTACAGACATCTGAAAATACAGAACACGTAGGCTGTTCTTAGAATTGCTAATGTTCTCTGTTATTGTGCTACTAAAAGAACTAGTGGGCCACTTCTGTAGATAGATTTACAAGTGAATTTTAAAGCATGGGTGTGCAGAGTGTTATGCAATGCTGGAGAAGCAAATTGAATTTGGGAGAGCTACCAAGGGACTTAGAGGGAGGAGGAGAAGTGTGTTAACAGTAACAGAGAACAAATGACGTTTTTCTTCTGTTTGAAATTCTTTACCAGGTTTTCAAGCAGCGTATTTGTACAGAGCAATCATTAGTTCAGAAGTAAAGCATGTGCCCTTTTGGTTCCAGACTGGCAATTTTTCTAGTTTTCAGAGATGTAGTACTTCATTTTGTCCATAGTTAACATCTAGTTTAAAACAAAAGCCTGAATCTTTAGAAATTTTCAGTGCTTGATTATAAGGAAACTAGTGATCATGACTTACAAAAATCAATAGAGCTGGCATATGCTTTTCTACATGTATAGCAATTGATTGTACTAATCTTATATTTACTAACCAGGAACATCTCCTGTTCTTTAAAGTCTTGATATTTATTTTATGATGCCCTGTAATAAATTACTGTTATAAATGTGCTTCATGAATGAATAGCAATGTCATACAAAAAAATCTTCCCCTTAATAAGGATGGAGCTTTGCTTTAAGCTGATACAGTAAGTATTTACATTTTTTTCAAATGGATATGTGCTAATTAACCCAGTTTCATTGTTCTCTGTACATCTTGTAAGAACACTTAGGTAAGTATGTTTATAAGATAACTATCTGAGAATATGATACCAGGTTAAAAATAGGTCGGGTTTTTTTGGTTATGTGTGAGCGTGTATATATAGAGAGAGTATTCCTAGGGTTTAAAAAAAAAAATGGAATTGTAAGAGAGATAATAACGTATGTTGCCTATTTGAATTTTACAGGAATCATCAACTGCTTCTAAGTCCAGTTTTCCTGAAAATGAGTCCTCTCCTTCTTCACCAAAGCATCAAGCCACAGTCAGTATGCAAAGTGTTTTAATAGATAAGTAGATGTTGTAGAAATGGGGCTATTCATGATTAGAGAATTGAGGGTAAGCCTACTTGTTATTGAGAAAGATAATGGGATAAAACTACTCAAAAGATTTACATTTTAAAAGGAATGCATTGTGTCCAACTGTGCTTTCAGAAAAAATGTAAATATCTTTGGTTTATATGCAGCTTGGTGATAGGAGATTAAGTTAAAAAAAAAATGACTGTGGAATAAAGTTATGTCAGTTTATGTAGAACTCGGGTTATTTCCTCCAACAATCATTTCTTCTCACCTAGCAACTCGAAAGGTAAAAGCAGAAACAAACCCCTCCTCTCCACAGAATCTCTCGCTGTCAGTGGTCAGAAATAGTTAGGAGTATTTGTTATCTTCATTTCTTTACTGGTGTTGCACTCTCCTTGAAAACACATAAATAAACTGTGTCTTTTTGATTTAGAGGAATAACTACTGGCAGGAAAACTTAAGCTTGGTAAAGCCATTATGAATGTTAAACTGAAACAAAGAATCTGATAATATTTTAAAATTGATTGTTGCCTTTTAAACAGTGGGAAATAAAAAAAAAATATAAAAAAAATTATATTTAAAAAAATTGGACCTGTACTACAGTAGTATCAGAACATGTGCCTTGATCAATTTTAGCAGCCCTTTATTAGGTAGCTCATGGCATTAAAGGCACAACTCCTGTTTCATTCTTACTTTACACACAGAGGAATGGTTCTGTGGCTTATTCACGCTGATCCATTCTTACAACTCTTCAGACAGTTTTCCACAATAAATAAACTTTATTTATTAAGCAAGCATAGTTGATAGTCTTACACACAAGCAATTATCGCTGCATGTATTCTGATTTCTTTAAATATGGCTCAGACCTTGAATTATTAAAATTGTATTTTGTAGAAGAACTTGCTGCTGCTTTAGATAATAGAAAAAAACACCTGTATTTTCTTTAGCTGTCCATGGGATTTAATCTTACAAAGAAAGCTGGTTAATTCTTGTGTATTTTGATTCTTAACTTGCTTTCTACTTCCTTTTCCCCGATTACATTAATTTTCCCATTAGTACCCCCTAGTGTTGCTGCTAAGTAGGGCATTGTGATACTTTTTCTGAATAGCTCTTCTTTGGAGCATTCCCACCCATTCTACCATGAGTAGCTTATTAAAACCATAATTTATTTGAGAAAGTGGTCATGGGTTGCACAGTCACCATGAAAGATGGCAACAGGCCACTTCGTAAAGCCAGAAGTTTGTTAGGAGGGAGCAATGCAAAGACTGTTAGTGGTGCTCTACATGGATCAGAAATAAAGCGAGCTAAAAAATGGGCTACGTTTTTGTTTGGTTTTGGAGGGTGAGGGAAGTTCCTCATTTCTTCTATGAAAATATTAGTTTTGGAAAATAATGTATAGATCACTGGCTTGGGAAAGCATTCCAGCCCAATGGAGATACTAGATTGAGTAAGAGTAGCAGTTACCATTGGACCAAAATAAAATCTAAACTGCCAGCTAAACATTATTAGCCTTGAAAAAATGTCATTTTTGTATTTTACGTGCTGTGCTTGAAACATCTAGGTAAAATTCTTAAGATTCATGAAAAATAGATCTATTGGTTTCATAAGAGTGTTGTCACAGTCTTCCAGCACACTTCCAATGTCACAGTATTCCAACAAAAAGTTTCTCTTCGGTAGTGTATTCTGCAATTATGATCCACTTAAACTTGAGATTTAGAGGAGAATGCTGAAGAGGGTGTATCTTCTGATTTCTTTGGAACCAGAATTGAGAACACTTTTGTTATGATAAAACTAACTTGGATCTTTTCCCTAGTTGATTGTTTCAACTAATGGCTTAGTTCTTAAATTAGGAACTGTTGGAAGGTGTTCATGGAAAAGAAAAATTGATTATAAAAAAAATAATTTCACTTTAGCACCAATCACTGGTAGGGTGAGGCTGGGGTGACAGGAGAAAATGATAGAATTTGCTACTCCATCTTCAGTCACAAAGGGTATAAATCAATAGTTTTCCCTTTTATCCTAGAATATTCTTCCAAACGTGTGGTTTTGTTTTTTTGTGGTTGTTGTTGTTTTTTTTTTCATAGAAACTACAAATACTCACTCCAAATATTTGAAACTTGCAAATAACCGTGTTTACCTGTCTTCTTTTTCCACTGTTCACTGACTGATCTCCAAATTTGTACAGAGGCATACCAATATAAATTATTTTCACCAACAAGACATAACTATTTAGTTTAAAATTCTAATATTTTGCTTGGGGATAGGAAAAAGTAGGACATCAGTGTTTCACTCATCTATTTTTGAAATGAGTATGTTAATATTTTTATGCATTTCAATCATGTTTTATTTAAAATATGCAATTATGTTAAAATAACTTGGAAGAATTTTGTCAGAGAATTTGGGCTGTTTGTGTGTCAGCCATCTCCTTTTTTAGTAAAAGACACAAATGTGCTATTACACAAATCATTATAATTTATGTTTAAAATTTCCTCTATCTAGTACCACAAATAAACCCAAAGAACTGAGGCCTTGAAGAAGGAAAGCTTTTTATCCTCTGAATGGTAATGAGTACTTCCCCAGAGGAATTTTGATTTTGCTGATCTCTGTATAGCTTCTTGAAGTTATAACATGGGCAAAGATGGCTCATTGCCAGAAATTGATTTGGGGGATTGATTTCAGAGTCATGATGGCAATAGAAGCAGATTTTCTTTTTTATTTGTTATGTCTTATTCTATCTTACAGGGTCAAGAGAAGTATGGATTATTGAATGTGACAAAAATTACAGAAAATGGGAAGAAAGTTCGGTAAGTCTTGGAATTCTAGAAGTACATGTGTGTAAGGGTGTTTGTAAGGCATCTGACTTGTATATTAAGCATTCTTACTTGTTGTTTCAATTTGCCTTAGAAGTTTTCCTGTAGGGAGGACACAGTGTTTCCTTATCTCAAAGTATGTGTTTCTTCCAGTGATCTAAAGATAATGGACTTCAGACAGCCAGAGGCTCGTCTGTGCCAGGGCTCCACACAGGGTGGACTGATGAGAGCAGCTTTTAAAAATGGGATTGATTTATTTAGGAGAAAATCTGTATAGGTTATAACCTGTCTTGTTCCTTGGATAGAATTAGTGTAAGAGGGACTTTCAGACTTTCACTTCATCTCCTTTAATTTCCAAGAAACGTACACATCGTGTGCTCCCTAATTCTTCCTTCACTTTGCTTGTGAAGGGTTTGAAGCAGAATGTGTCACCCAACATTGGTCTCCCTGTAGGTGATGAATGACCTAATTTCTAACTTCCTTTCTTTGCCTTGCAGGCAGGCATTTACATTATAAATCATAATGTAATAATAAGTAATGCCATCTAAGTTACATTTTGGGTGTTTTGCAAAGAATCAGTGTTAAATACTGTAGAAGTATGGCACATCCTCAGATTTAATTTAGGTTTACTTTTTAACTTTTAATCTTTTAATGTAATCATTTAGGTCTAATACTGTGTTATCTAAATGAGTGTTTCTCAGACTTTTGATACATGAAGCATGCTTTTCTTGAGGATTAAATATTCAGCACCCAGCTGATCTTCCAGAGCCACTCTGACCTAGTCCAGTGCAGCTGGGCAGCACATCTGACCCCTGGTTTGGCTCCTCAGATCTGTTCTTAAAAGCTTGGTAGGAAAGGGTGGACAGTGGCTCATGTGAGCTGCTACTGGTACAGTAGACTCTCACCACTGATGTTGCATCTGTTGGAATCATTGGTCTGTACTACTGGGCTGCTACACAGGAAGATGCAACGTGGCCATCCTGTCACTTTGAGAGCTGTTGGATAATAATTAATATTTGGTAAATGGAAATAGATTGTCAGGGCTTCTCAGGATTTTTATTTTTTAACCTCAGGAGGACAGGTACTCAGGCATAAAAGCAAATGGTCAGACAGCTGGAACAATACATTTTGTTCTTTTACTGCATTCTTTAGATGTGTAGCAAATATTTTATTGCCAATGTAAATGAGCTTATTACATAAACATGGGGCACTTGCAACCCAGTTAGATATGATTAATCACTTTCAGAGTTTTGCAGTACTTTGGCATAGTCTACTAAGTACACAGTAGACTGAGTGTTCCTGATTAGCCCCTTGGAAATTATAATTGTATGGTGTTTCTCCTGGTGAACTGCTTCCACTACTAATTAGCTTTGTTTGATTTAGACTTAGATAGTCAGGCTGGGACTGTTAACATATGTTCCCTTGTACAAATATGATAGCAATTAAGACTTACTGATGGCACTAATGACTGTATATATGGTTAAGTGTATTAACATACAGGTCAGCTGGGCACCAGTGATGGACAGTTTAAATACCTGCCTTCAAAGACAATTTATCTTATGTTTGTTTACAAATATTTACAGAAAGAATTGGATGTCATCATGGGCAGTGCTACAAGGTTCGTCGCTGCTGTTCACTAAAACCCAAGGAAGCGGAACTGGCTGGGTAAGCTCAAGAATAACCCCCACCCTAATTTTACTGTTAATCACATAAAGCACAGTAAATAAAAGGCCTCTTATTTGTAGGACTTAAATACTGATATGCTTGCATAATTTAGAAAAATAAGTGTCTGTAAGTTATCAGGAAAAGAGTTTAATATTAAAATTATGATGTAGAATGAGAAGAAAATCAGTTTTACTTTCTTATATTTCAGAAACTTTTTTATATTTGATAACTAAGAAACTGATAAAAAGATATTCAGGTGCCCTGAATATTTGAAGTTTCTGCTTCAGGCCAAATATTTTTGTGTTCCATACTTTATTTGTCTAAACAGTTTGTTTTACTGTCCTTGGATATTTTTTCATAAACCAGGTAATTTGGAATGTGATACATGTAATAAAGAAAATAGTCTGGCACTGGCTTGTTGCATTGGACTGTTTGAATAATGTGGTATTGTTGTTTTATCATTTAGTCTTTGCCTTGATGGATTCCATATTTTGTTTTATATTTGCATAGTGCATGACAGGTATTTTTATCTATTTTGATGTCTGATGAAGACCTAAAGAGAAACATCACACGGAAAATGATGATTATTCAATTTTTATATCATCTCTAGTTTAATAACACTATAATTAAATTGGCTATATTTATCCAGCCGCATTCCCACATTAATAGGTATAGAAATGGTTTTTATCTACAGTTTAATTTTGGAGGTCTGACACAAAACTGTGTCAGTCTCCTAGAGTATCTAAAGAGAGGTCAGACTCAGTATTCATTATTCCAGTGTATTATCATGCGAATTTCAGCAGAATTGCATTTTACAGATATATACTATCTTGCTGTGCTTTGCTGATCTTTCTACTTGGCTCACTTTCTTCTGCTGCGCTTCTTTTTGAGTAGTGAATTGGTATTGACAATTCTTTTCTAAAGCATTTTAGAGTTCATTTCAGAGCTGGAAACATAATTTTTTTTGCCCTTCTGTTGCTATAGAAAGAGTGATTGGGGGGGCAAAGGGGGTGAGGAAGGATGAATAACATTTGGAGTAGAAGAGAATGGAAAGAGTAAAGTTGGCAAGGTGGTCAAGCAGAAGGAAACAAGAAAGGAAGGAAAAAGAATAGAGAGGCATGAGATAAGGTAAATTATACTGTCTGGTAGGAAGTGGACTTGGCGACCAACAGATCTGCCCACACCATGTGTGGGGAAGGGAAGGGAACGTGCTGTGCACCAGAGACAAAGCACAGAAAAAGGCATAGAAACATGTATTTATCTGAAAGTTACTGACTTTCCCACCTGTAGACTTTGAGACACTAGGTAAATAAAATTGCTATTATTGATCAGTGAGAAAAATATTGCCATAAGAAAAGGAACGGAACTTGTGAATTTTTTTTTGATGTAACTTTTATAACAAATGATGTTGAAGAAATATTGAAGAACCTTAAAAAGTGAGCTTTGAAGCAGGAAGTAATGGGATTTGGAAGGTTTTTAAAACTCATTCCTTTACTTTCCTTCATGCTCTTTAGTCATTGTCTGTTGTTTAGTCAGGTTCAGTTTCATCGCCCTGCTTTATAAAATGGAAAATTCCTTGCCATTCTGAGGTGAGCTTTGATATTTAGTCTCAAAGCACAAAGAATACTGTAATTTTTCCAGCATGCTAATATTAATGATGGAAACTGATAACTTCTTCAATGTACTTTTATAGCTAAGGATCCAAAAAGTACTTTAGTTTCATAAGTATAAATATGCATGTTTGGAAAGCAAAACATTTCACCTGAGTAACTAGTCAAGTTCCAAAAACTCTATTACAGCTATTAATACTGTTAATCTAAAGGTAGCTGTAAATCAAAAAACCATTATTTTAACTGTGTGTTAATATCATTAAAACACACAGTGCTAAACTAAGATACTGTTTATGAATGTATGATCCTGTTACAAATGAATGTGTACCCAAATGAATTATCCATAGAAGATAATCATGTAACTCTGCTTATTGCTTAGGGATACTAGTGTGAGTTGTGTTATACCTTCCAAATGCAGTTATTTGGTAAGGGGGGGAAAAGGCATAAATTCTTTCGATAGTTTAAGTGTAGCAAAAGTATCATAGTCACAGTATTTCTGTGTGACACTGTCAGGTATGTGTACTGTCAAGTATTGGAGTAGGGTCACCAAGATAAATATCAACAGTACGAACCGAATAAAGTGAAGCTGGAAATATTAAGGGAAAAACTCTTTCAAAGATTTTATGTTATATACCTACATACTCACAGTTGGCTTTGTAAATAAGTAATTAAAATATTCAGCACACACTCTTTTTGCTCTCTGAATTTTTTTGGGGGTGTTAAAAATCTCACCTGTCAAACTTTGATCTGTGTTAGTATTTTAATAAAATGAAGTCAAGTCTAATGGTTTGACACATCATAAGAATTACATTTCTTCATCTTAGGAGAAGAATATTTGTTTAGCTTTCATCTATTGATTGATATGACCATATCTTCTTTTCTGTACGTCGTTTTGTGACTTCATCACTTTTCTTCCTTTTTCTCATCAAGTCATTTTGCCAAGGGGGCTCAATTCCTGAGCTCTTGCTCTCGCTGCTTTCTTCTTGGAAAAATGCTCTCAGTCGTCGACCTGCTGTCACCTATGTAAACTCTGACCAAGTTTCAGCTATCACTGTATGTGTTCTTGTTGCATGCCTCTTGTCACTGTAAGGCTGTCTGCCACTAATCTTGAAAGTGAATTTGAATTTTTCCAAGGTTTAAGTTTTGTCACTTCATATAACACCTTGTGTATCCTGTTTGCTGAAAGTTACCCAGTGTGCAAATTAACACAAGTATATTGCAATAATCCTGTAATTGCTCTAATGAACAAAGTAAAAAGAGTATCTGGTTCATCAGTGCCAGAATTATAATCCCAAATTTATGGATAATTTGGACCACTAGTGTCTTGACTAATAAACAGCATGAAATGGTCAGTTTTTTTAACAGATATTTTGTGTCTAATTATTTCTAACATAACTAATTTAGGATGTTTTTAAAGTGCCTACAATGCTCTTGATGCAATGATGTACATGTTTTTGGTTAATTCTAGCTATAATTGGAATACCCCAAAATGTAAATATTATGCATAAAAAGCTGAAAGGAAAAGAGCTCAAGGATGTATGTACCACATACAGAAAGCTGATCTAAATTCGTGTGACTCTTTATATATAATTTAAGCATCTGTAGTTAGTCATGTTTTGAAGTGCAGATGCCAAGCAGCAAGAAGTGCGGCTAATCAGAAACTGATAAAGTGTTGGTAGCTAATATGGAAGCTTGTTGCTAAAGGTGGGTGAGGAGGAATTTAGAAAATGAATTTACTATTAGAAGAAACAGGTTTGGTTGCATTATTGGTTTTTAATATAGCTTTCTCAGCACTCTTATCAGAAGCAAACTAAATATTTCTTGGAAAAAAATCATATGCTGAAGGCATTAAAAGCAATGTTTCAATAATTTGACTTCTTGAGGATTTTAAAATGTTGATGATATTTAAAACTGTTTTGGTATCTTGGTTTGTAGTTCCTGAAGAGTGGAGAGAGACCATTGTATGTTTGAGTTTGGTTAAGATTCCTGAGACTTCTAGAATGGCTGTTTTGATGACCATAAGTTTTAGATTTTTCCTGTAAGGGGGAATAACTGTAGACTCGTTCTCATTAACCTTGTGCTAAAAATTATGCAACTAGCTTTTCTTTGTCAAATTCATTGCTATTTTTGTGGAAGACTGGAACAGATAATTTATACACAGTTTGGTATTCTTTAAAATGCTACTTTCTACAAGGAAATCTGTGGATTTTTTAATATGTCTTTTCACAGAAATTTTAAATTTCAACTATTGGAAGAAGGTGTGTCTCAACTTTTGGTGTGAATGAGTAGTAATAGCTGCTGCCAAATTTTAGCAATGAGGCTCATAAAATACAGCAGATGGTAACCACTTAGAAGGATTCGTCTGTCAACCTTCTGTAATGGGCGCATGTTCCTCAGTATCAGTGGTTATCAGTGGTGGTTAACCAAAAGTGGGTAAGCTTCTCAAACACCAAGAAAATAAATGCTCTTTAAGGTTTCATCTGGGTGCAAAATCCTGTTTACTGTGTTCTACCACTGTGTCTATGGCCAAGGATGTTACATGCACGTCACTACAGTTCATCAGTATTGCATAGCTGATTATACAGGAGCTCAGTTGATTATAATGAAAACTATTTGGAATGCAAATACTCCTGTCGGAGACTGGTTTCAAAAAAACTTCCATCATGTTACTATGCCTATATATAATATCTTTATATTTTTCTTTTATTTTTGTTAAAGCAGTAAGTTCTGGAGCTCCCTTACCAGCCACAAGGGAGCATCTGCTCAGCTCTGTGCAGTCCATCCGTAGCTGAGGAAGACTTGGAATGAAAACGTTCTATTCAACACTCATTAGAAACAGAATTACAAGAATGGCAGCTGTCCCTTTTACATCCAAAGTCTTCCCATAAATAATATCCAGTTCTGTTTCCAGAGAATGCTGGAATATATTACAATATGGACTGCATGGCTTGAACTGTGGAGGCTTCCAGAACTTGGAGAGAACTCTTGAAAAGATTGAAAAGGCCTTTTATTGATGTAGGACACATCTTCAAGGCAGTCCTTCAGCTACACAGCATCTACTATGTCTAAAGCAAGAAAAACCCAAACTTTTTTTAAAAAGTAGAAGTTCTCTCTGCTGTATAACTAGCATAAGCATATCCCATGACTAGGCTTTTTTCCTAGAGAAAGCTGTCAGACTTTGTGACTGTGTTTCAGCTGTGTGATTCTAGAACAGATTCATATCTAGGACAACTGGCAGCACCATGCTTCTGAGCCTCATCTGGGCAGTGGTGTTAGTGAAACCCCCCCCCGATCCTGCAGAGGACTTTGGCATTCAGCTCCTGCTCTCTCCAGTGCCAAACTCTATAAATGGATTTATTTTTTTTTCCAACACGCAGCAAGATTGATCTAGGCTGTCAGGAAGTGTGTGGCTGGGGCACTTTGGTTGTATGTGAAGCAGTTTTGTGAATCCCTCTCACACAGGCAGCTGCTGCGTGGCCGCCCACGACCGTGACAACCATAATGGCCCAGAGATTGTTCCTGTGGAACAGGAGAGAGCTGGGCCTCTCTCAAAAGCTCTGCTCTAATTAATAAGAAATGTTCTTGGAAGAGGTATCCGACAATTAAGTTAGAAAGCGGTAGGTGGGTTTTTTTTCTTTCCCAAGTGCTATTTGGCATTGGGTAAATTGGAAATATTCTGATATTTCACGGGTAAAATAAAGAAGTTAAGATGCTACTTTCCATTCAACGCTTAATTGCCCTCAGGACTCAAAGCAGGGAGATTTTCCAGTGGTAAACAGCCTTTCTGAAACACAATTAGCATTAATTAACATCCATGCTGGGAATTTAATCAGAAGCAGCAGATTAGTTCTGTTTTCTGGACCGTTTCTTCTCCCCTTGGATATGGCTGCTGTTGTACAGGCTGGAAACTTGTGCTCGCAGCAAGGAGCTTGTCCTGGGGCTTACGTCCCCCAGAGCTCTCACGTGAACAGCATTCGCACATCAAAGGCTTCTTAAAGAAATAGAAAGGAACCTTTCTGATGGATCAGATGCTACAAGCTTCCCCTAGAACTATAGCATTACATTTCTGTGCTGCAACCAAGCGACTTAACGGCTTTCCCTTATTTTACTGACAATTAGAGCTTTCTGTTTATGTGGGTCAATTAATTGGTTTCCTTGAGGAATGGTATTTCAAAGCTATGTGGTGTAGGTTGAAACCCCAGTAAAAGTACTTGATTTTTAAAAATTGTCATAAATAGTATAAATGCAAAAATAGGAGGTGAAAATAGCTCTCGGATGTTTTCCTCCAAATTGTTTGAAGGGTACTTGTGGGTTAAATGTGGTGGTTGGGTTGTTGGGTTTTTTTTTATCGCTTTGTTTATTTTCTGTTTGTTTAGTAGCTAGACAGTGAAATTGAGTTGTGTTTACCTGCTAGGATATGCTCCAGTATTGCAATAGAAGCTCTACAGAAAAATGTAAAATAAAGTGAAAAGCATTATTGGAAAAAAAAAATACACTATATATATATAATATATATTATGAAAACGTAAAATCTAAAAGTGCTCTCTAAGTGCAGGAGGGATGTGATTCCTGTCTAGCAAAGCTACTCTATGTGGTTTGATTTTTGGCTTTAAAAACAACCGTTGATTAACTGACAGAATTTTTTTGTTGTTGCTGTTCGGATACTAGTTAGCCAGTTTTGTTTAAAGTTTGTGACTGTCTTGACTAAAATCAAGCTATAATCAACTGCTGTATGAACTTCTACCATTTGTGAGTGAGGAAAAAACGCTCTGCTGGAATCTGGTTGGCATTTGAAGTTAGGGAATTTTACGTCCTTTAGAGCAGCTTTTAATAGGCATGCTTAAAGGGTGTTTTCTGTGTGGTTTTTGTTTTCCTGATATCTTGCCTGTTGTTTTGTGGCAAAGTACTCTCTTTGGGTTAAATTGTATAGACTATAAATAATGTATAGTATATTTGGAGGATTGCAAGACTGTGTACCTGTTAGGAATTCCTTTATTTTTAAGTTTGTCATCATTGTTCCTTTTTTTCCAGAAGTTTGGTGTCAATCAGTCTAAGCCAGAATTTACTGTGGATCTCAAAGGGGCGTTGATTGACTGGGCCTCCAAGGACAAATCCAGCAAAAAGAATGTTATTGAGGTGAATTATTTTATTTAAATACGGAATTATATGTACTTTAATGACTTAAGGTTTTTTTCTCTAAACTTAAAATCAAAAACTTTGGTTGAGTTTTCTACATTTCTTCCTGCTCAAATGTAGATATATCTTAATACCTGCAAGAAATGTCTATTTTTAATATGTCTGTATGGGATACGCTTTTAAATTTTAAGCAGACTCTTACTGACTGTTTTTACTGGTAAGTGTTCTTGAGTGGCTATATATTATCTAAAAGTTATACCAGGGAGATGTTTAATTTGATTTATAATTTAAATTTTGAATTGCAGTGTATTTACCAATTCTGATGATACCTGTTTTTATCTCTTTAAAGCTAAAAACCCGTCAAGGAACTGAGCTCTTAATTCAATCTGACAATGACAGCTTTATTAATGAATGGTATAAAGTTCTTAACTATACCATCAACAATCAGGTATGTGTTTGAATAGTACAGGCTCTATTTTCAAGTTAATGTTATTCAACTCCTAGTGCTTCATGTACTTCTTCGTTTCCTGATTTTCTTGAGAGTAGGCAGCAGTTTGAGGATATGGCAGTTCCTGGTGGATTGTCCACTGGATTAAGAACCAGGAGATGTGGGCTAACCTCCAGCTCAGAAATGAGCTTCCTTCTGAGGCCAAATACTTATTCTGTTTCAGTGACCTGAAAGGTTTGGTAGAGAGGGAGTGAAGGAAGGAGGACAGCCAAGGGAGTGATGACATACATTAATCAGCATTTGATACTGCTATTCACTTAATAGGGCTGCACTTAAAGTGCAAATTAAAAGACCTGGCAAAATACTGTATTATCTCTTTTTATCAGACAGCATAGTGCCAACTATTTAATCAACAGAAAAGTGATTAAGTGATCAAGTGTGTAAAAAGGCTATCTGAAGCTTTTGAAAAGCAAGAGGGAATTAGAGATGTTTAAAGCTAACATCTACCAGTCAAATTACAGTGCAACTTAGTCAAGTCATGCTTCTGCTCCTTCGGTGCTCTGGAATACACAACCTTGCCTTATTTTTAAAATGTCCTTCCTTGTAACAACAGACACCGTGCAGGTGGATTTTAATTAAAGAGATCAGAAATAGGGTAGATGCTCTAGAAATGTTTCTTAGGCTCTACCAGTGAAATCCTTGTGTAGCAGACCATGAAACAGCTAATGTTTGTCTACTGGATTTGAAAAAAAAACCAAACAACCCACCTTTCTGTTGTCGATTGGTTGATATAAGGAAGCATTATCATGAAAGACTGGTTGTACTTTGTTCAGTGTCCAGCAGAACTTCTTTATTGGGTCTTACGATCAAATAGTGTTTCTCAAAGTTATTCACTCTGCCAGTGAGAGTGGCATCATGTCGGAAAATACTTTTAGCATCTAGAGTTCAGGAAAGAACCCACTGAATATCATTATAGGGAAAGAAATGTGTATTGTAGAACTGTCTACAGGAAATGTGTTAATGCTTTATTCTATGAATTCGCAAACTGATCACTGTATGTCTTCTTAAATCCAATAGGTAGTAGAGTCTGATGAAGCATTAGAAGATGAGATACCAGATTCCCCTGGGGTGGAAAAACAAGACAAAGAAAAAGAGAAAGAGAATAAAGACTCTAAGAAACTTCGTTGTGAGTTGAAAATTTTCCATGAATTGAGTTTTAGCAATGCCAATTTTTATTTTTTGCATCTTCAGTATTATGTGTAAATAGAGAAGAATTCAAAAGGACAGCTAGGAATGAAACTACTCAAATTTGGCAAAAAGCTTTGATATAGTTCATTCTACATCTTGGTGCCAGATCGGAGATTTTCTTCCTTGTTTCATTAGTCATAATTGGAAAAAAAAAGAAAAAAGTACCAAATGTGGTCAGCTCTTGTTGTTTGACACATGAAAAATAGGAGAAAATAGGCAGTGGGGAAATGGATTATTTTCAAGGTGTGGTCAAATGCACAGAAGTAATTAGACACTTGTTTTCTCTGACTTTCATAAATTATTTTGAACAAGAATTCTTTTTCCTTTTACTTGTTCAAAACTAGTTGAACTGTTTTACTTGGGTTTTGTCTGTGGTACAGCATCTGTAAATATTTGTACTATTAACTTAAACTGCAATTTTGATAATCTGCTAATGATGTTATGTTGGCTTCTTTAGGAAATCTAAACATTTTTAATAACACCTTCAGAATTCTGGAGCTAAATTTCTTTTAGCCATAGAAGTTTCTTCCTATGCACACAAATATATTAATCATGCAGACTATTTTCTCTCTTGTACTTCTATGCTTTGTATGTAATTTGCAAAAAAGTAATTATTTTTTTCAAAATAGTTAACTTAATGAAAGTTAGTACCAGTTTTGAAACATAGCTATATTTTTGAAATTACATATCAGTTCCATATGTAAACTTCCATATAGTTAGTTTCACAGGTGGCGTTTGGTTTTACAAATTTTTTGTGACAAGGATGTCTCTCAGTGACTTGAAAAATGGAACCTATTTATGAGGAGTTCCAGAAAGTTAAGGAAAAAAATGTAGATGAATTGCAAGTTTTAATAGGTGTTTTTATGTTTTTTGAGGTTGGGTTTTTTTTTTTTTATATTGGTTCCTTGGTAGATAAATGCAGTGTTTGGTCTGTGGATATTCATTCCAAATGCATTTCTCTTTTCAGCAGTGAAAACACCTAGCAATATAGATGCCACAGATCAGAAAAAGACCAAAACGAAGCTCAAGAAGTTTCTTACACGGCGCCCTACATTACAAGCTGTCCGTGAAAAAGGCTACATTAAGGGTAAATGAACCTTTTTAACAAAGGAAATAATTTGAAAATCTGGCTTTAGTAGTTCATGTGTAAAATGGGGTTAAAATGGTCTAGTTTCAGAGTAAAACACATGTATATAGCTCTTCTAACAAAAGTGTTGAATGTGTAGTGGAAGTGGTGATTGATTGTTACTCTTCTGAGCAGTGCTACTCGCCACTGAACTTCATGGAGAATGTCCTCTCCTTCTGCTCATTACTGGCAGAACTGCAGTGAAAATTCAGGGCTCAAGAGCCTGTTTGGACTTGGAGTGGTTCTTTGCTAGAGAATCCATTTGGTTTGCTGTTCTGAGCTGGAAACTTTAGACAGCTGATAACCATTTGTGCATACAAGGGAAAGAGAAGTCCTTTGGGTACAGAGCTGAATGCATGTGCTTATCTCTTTCGCGAGGGTATTTTAGTCTGAGGGGAACCAGACAATCATATGCCATTTCATAAGGAATGAAATATTTAAGCAAACCAGGATGAGGCTAAAGGAATCTTAACTTAAACATCTTTTTTCCCTAACCTTTTTTGAATGTATACATTTTTTAAACTGTTTCACAAACAATGAGTCTTAAAGATATTGAATCAAACTTATAAAATAATTGATAATTTAATATATATTTCCATTTGTGACACTTGTAGAAACTGTGAGAGAACAGTATTTGCACAGTTTGAAGTTAATGTGTTTGTGTAAATTATTATTGGTACTCACTGTAAAACTTTATTTATTCATATGCTTTAGCAGGACTTGTTAGGTGGTGCTTTACTAGGGTGGAAATAGCATATGGGTAGGCAAATAACAGACCAAATCCTTCTGTGATTTGCCTAACTACATACTTTAACAGGTGTGCTTCTGTTGCATGTGGCATTTGATATATTTGTGTATCTGCAAATATAATTTAACTGTACATGATGGAATTTTTGTTTGGGGATAATGAGGCATTATTCCCAGATTTTGACGTTTTGCTCTGCTTTACAGCTTAGTATTCATGTCATGGCTCAGTGACGTAACTTCTGACATTAGCAACAGTGAACGCTAAGCCAAGTTTATTTTGTACACGTGCGTGCTGATGATTGGATTTTTAATAAAGACATTAAGGAATGGAGAGTTTGTTTTTATTTAAAAGCATGGTGTAAACTTTCAAAGTTGGATCTGCGCTCTACAGATTTACATTTACTGTATGAATGAAAAATACAGAAGTCTTTATTTAAAAGCCCAGTGTACTTTTGTTGCTGCTACAGAACAAGCTTATGAAATGGAAAACTTGGCAAACCCAGTATGAGCAGAAAAAACCCAAAAAAGTTCTAGGAAAAAAAAATACCAAACCACTCAAACCAGCATGCACTAAGCTGAGAAGTAACTGCTAAATGCTTGTTTTGTTGAAAAACAGAATTACAAAAGTTACTTTAAGATGTGAGGAAAAAATACTATTGTTGTCTATCTGGAAATTATTAAAGTCAGAGGCAATTGTAGCAAATCTGTTACATGGTAGTATTCTCTTCTGCTACCTGCTCTGCATTGCTTTACCTGCTACACCTGCGTTCTCACCTGGCTTTCTACTGCGTGGGCTTTTTCAATCCCTTGCTACTGATTCTGCTTATACAGCTGGCTGCCTGAGGAGCAGCTGCAGGACTGAGGTGTTTCGGGGCACTGGCCATATACACACATACGCTAATAGTACCTTTACCTGCCAGTCTTCGTACTGTATAATTGGTCTGGTGTGCTGTTTGGATTTCCCAAAGAGCTAGTCAGATGCAAATGCTGTTAATGAATCTGCTTAAATTACTAAATGTGCAAAAGGGGGCTACATGCTATGGATGATGCAAATGCAATTTTCTCTCTTTTGTAAGCTCTGAAGTAAGATCTACTACAAACTGTGAAGACGGTCACTTACATACCTACTTTAACATGTTAAAAAAACCACCAACCAACTTTTGTCCCTTTAAGAGTGTGAGCTTTGCCTCTCTATCTCAAGACCCTGTTTCAGTGTGATGCATGTGAACGGGGGAGGCCATCTATTATTTGGGCATCTTTGGTGAAAACCGTAGAAATGGGTCGAGAGATTTTGGTGGTAACATAACCCGAACAAGAGGAATTAACATGTTGCTGGAATACACTAAGACAGTGCAAAAACCCACTCTCTGCCCAAGCTGATTTTCATTTTTCTTCAGTTCAGGATAGAAAACACTCCCCCTGGATTGTGTAGTTTTTAAAACAAGACTCAAAATAACCCTTGCCCTAAACTAAATACAGGTATCTGTATCCAACCTTGCAGCCATTTTGCATATGTGTAGTCATATTTACATCCATTCACAGCTCTGTGATATAAAGGTCTGTCATTTACAAATCTATGGCATAACTTAAAAATGTTAGAAGTTGAAGATGCCACATTAAAGTAAATCAATATGTAATGCTGGGTTAAACAGTAGGTGCAATGAAAGATGAAATTTTACAGGGTTTTTCTCCAGGCAATGCCAAATTTAGCTTTCATTTTGGCTAGTTTAGATTTTTTTAACAAAGATTACAGTAAATGTATTTTGAACTCGGAACAGGAATGGAGTGTAACAGGATATTCGAATCCATTACACTTCTCATTACAGTAATGATTATGAGACTCTTACCATGTTTTCTCCTGATGGATTAAAATCATTTCACTAGCAAAATTCCTTACTCGCACACTCATGTTTGTGTAGCTGCTGCCACGCTTTCTCACCGGGAGCTTTTTCTTGCTGGGAGCTGCTGAGGGCTCTTTTCAAAACTTTCCTATTTTCACTCTAATACTACGACAATTGTATCCAGTAGTCTTTGCCCTTTAAAAGGTTTATTTTAACCTGAACTAGTTCTGTCACTTGAGTCCTGTTCCACTGTAAATCAGTCTCTTTACTTGGTTCCAGATCAAGTGTTTGGTTCCAATCTCACCAGCTTGTGTCAAAGAGAAAACAGCACGGTGCCAAAGTTCGTGAAGCTGTGCATTGAGCATGTTGAGGAACATGGTATGGTTGATGTTTTTTGTTTCTGAATCTCTCTTCCTCACCACACTACCTAATTTTGAACGTTTTAATCCTTAAAATGCTTAGACTTAATGTAGACTTAAAACGTAGACTTATTTTTGGGAAAATAATTTGAAACTTCTGTCTGTCATTAGCAATGAGTTTTCAGGAGTGGGGAGGTAAGTGGGATCCAAAACGGGGAGAGGGGAGGTATCTTATGTCTGAGAAATCAATCTGCTTCAGTGTATTTCAAGCTGGAGGAGAAGGCAGGACAGCCTCCTGGCAGCAACGCTCTAAGGAAAGAGGGGTTACAAGAAGTAATAAAAGAGCTCAGCCCATTGAGGTTTTTTTTCCAGACGGAAAGAGAGAGACTGTCAAAGCACAGCCGTTCGTTTTTGGAAGGTTTAAGCATGCTAACAATAATTTATATTAAAACTTCCTTGAAACAAACTTCTAGGAAAACGTTGTATTCCTGCTCTGTATCTGCACTAACTGCCAGAAGACAAGTCTATTGGTTTGGGCCCTGCAGCCAGTTACACAGATGGTTCTGTGAAGTTTTATACAGTTCTGGAGACTATCAGGGTCCACGTATGACTCAGTTTTTGTTTGCTTTCATTGAAAATAAGTCTAATAACAAAAAAATATGTTTGAAAGCTACATGTGACATTCTGGGTTGTCTGATATAAAGGACATCTTCACTTTTTTGTTGAAAATATGTTGGCTGCAATTTCTGACTTGGCTGTAGAATGTGTGGGTTTTCTTGCTTGTTTCTTGCTGTTGTCATTGCCCTATCTCTTGGAAAATATGACTGAGAGCGGATTATGGAATCTCCATAATCATCATTCAAATATATACCAATCTCTTAATCTGAGAACATTCTCTTGAGAATCAGGGTAAGTGTTACAGGGGAATACTATGTGTGAATTTTAAGGCATTTTCTATGGGAACTTCATTTAGGATTTTGTTGCGGCCTGTAGCCCTCTTTTTCAGTGCTGCTATCCTATGGCCTGGGAGGGGAAAAACAACTGCTTCCGTTGCCTTACTCCTGTTCAACAAACTGCCACCTTGCTTGTAACAGCAGGCTTTATTTCATTTGTGTTCTGCAGTTTGTGAGAAAGGGGTTATTTTGCTTTGTTCTTTTTTTTCTTTTATTTCTTTTTTTATTTTAAAGACAGGACTGCAGCGAAGATAGTGGTGAAGTTTTCCCTTTTTAAATACCTGAGGGGAAGCTGACAGAAATGAACAGCTTTTTTTCCCCACTTCTCCAACTCTCCTTACTACTGCCAATACACTTCAAATCAGTTCTTTCTGTAAAGGAATGACTAGTGGATTATGGGGAAAAGGGATATGTCAGATGGTGCTGGTAACTGTGCTGTGTTGCATCAGACAACTCCTTGAGGAGCTACAGGGACCTGCAGGTATTCTGGCAACACTCACCCTTCTCAGTGGCACTGACTCACATGCTGCATTCAGTTGGTGTTTCAATTAAATTCTTTACCTCCTAATCACTTCTGAGTAACTGCAGTAGCAACCACAAAGACACGGTTTTCTTCTTCTGGTTGAGTGTGCAGTACTGTAAAGGCAAGGGCTACCCATTTTAGTTTTGTAGGCGGTGGGGTAGTGATGAGTGTGCATGCACATCATTCCTTCTCCATGCAAACCTGGTCACTCGACAACTTTGAGATGCTCTCTATGCATGACTTGATTTGATTTTTCTTAACCATACATTAAAAAATTGAACATCCACAAAATACTTGATTCTTGCATGTTGGACTCCCGTGTACCCCCTGCCCACCCACCAAGAGCATCTTAGACGAGGCATCTAGTCTCATTGGGGAAACTTGGAGCTACTGCCTTGTTACTGGTGGTCTGCTGTGAAGGAAGTTTTGGAGGTTACTGTAAGCTTGACACTAGCAAACCTGTGTCAGCAAACCAAAGCTCTTCTGATATGCCCTGCCCATCAAAAAAGCTAGTTTAACTTCTTTTTTTGTTGTTGTTGTTTTTTTTTTTGTTGAACCAAGTGTTCTTTGCTACAATGTGGGTTTCTTTTCTTTTTCCTGAGTAGGCATATAAGAGCAGCCCTAATGATTGCAGAATTCCTACATGTGTAAGGTATTAAAATGGATGTATCCCTTTGTTTTAGGATTAGATATTGACGGCTTATACCGAGTTAGTGGCAATCTTGCAGTGATACAGAAGCTAAGATTTGCAGTCAATCATGGTAAGCTTCCTTCAACTTTATTACATTTGCATATATTTTTAAATTGTTGAAGTTCATAGAAAGCTTCGGAAAAAAAAATTCTAAATGTATAACTGCAGACTTTCGTGTGAAATTGTCATCTTCAAAGTAAAATTACTTAAAAATTGCAGAATCTTTGTGTATAATGGACATAATTTGAAAACCCTAGTATCCTGGAGGTGTTTGGTCCTATGTAGAATGTAGAGACGGCTAGAACATAATTCTAAAGAAAGGTGGCAATAGAATTTTGTGTGTGTGTGTGTGTATTTCAAACAACTTCATATCTTGTGGAAAAACAGTAAGCATATTAAGCTAGCATTAAAATTGTCAATTAATGCTTTTTAGCGAGATTTGCTACTGCTTTTTAATACGTGGCTGCTTGGCTCCTCTTCGCCATACTCTGTGTATAAACCCCTTTCATGTGACTGTATCTCAGTGTTTTGTTCAGTGGGAATCAGCTTGTAACCAGGAAGAGGACAGTAGCCCATCTACAGTCTGACCTCTCATTTCATGATTGACAGGGCCTAACAGTAAATGTTGTGTTATGTCAGCAGCTCCTGTTCCCCTCTGGGAAGTGCCCTTGGTGTGGGGGAGCTGGATGTAGTGCAGCAGGGAGAGTTTGGCCATCTCTGTATTGGTTGAGCTTCTGTATCCCCTTTTACACTGCTGCAGCTCCGTATCCCAGGAGAGAGTCTTTGCTGCTTTAAAAGCAATAAATACAGAAGAGTAGTTAAGTTTATTTAAAAAAAAAAAAAAAAAGAAAGAAAAGCTTTACTAGTTAAAATATTAACATTAATTATTCATTTTTCTCTCTCAGATGAGAAACTAGATTTGAATGACAGTAAATGGGAAGATATTCACGTCATCACAGGAGCTCTAAAGATGTTTTTCAGAGAATTGCCAGAGCCGCTGTTCACTTATAATCACTTCAATGACTTTGTCAATGCAATAAGTAAGTCTGGAAAACACACGTGTGCTTTTTGTATAAGCTCTGCTCAATGTGTGCAATTCATGTGATTATTTTGGACAGTAAACATGTTTTGGTGATGAATGTCTTTTAAGTCTTACCTAAAATTGCCTGTCAGTAATGCGAGGTCTGGTCAGGAGGTGGCAGTATTTTATCTCATATTAGCACTTCAAAACGTTTACGTTTATTTCCAGTCTGTTGAATTTTATGCTAAAGTTTTAAACAAAAATACTGAATTTTTGTTTCTACACCTCATCCTTTTGCAGAACAAGAACCGAGGCAGCGTGTCCATGCTGTTAAAGATTTAATCAAACAGTTGCCAAAACCAAATCAGGACACTATGCAGGTACTCTTTAGACACCTGAAGAGGTAAGTAGCAGATCGAAGGAATGGCTTGTATGGCTGATCCTTCCTTGAAGCTAAATAATCCAATGAAAAGTACTAAGTGACTGTTCCAAATTGCATTTTTCTTGCCTGTGTTTGACTTGATGAAAACAATCTATTAGTCTGTATTTATACAAGCTTGCAGAGCATCAAACAGTTTAGACAGTCTGTGTCCTAGTTGTGATGTTTACTGTCAAGCCCTTATGGTCAAGGGATTGTGAGAGGATCAGGAATAGCATTTAAAAACAAAACTTTTCTGTAGAGAGGGGAATCACAGCAGCTGTATGTCTTAAAAATGAGACTTTTCCTTGGACTGCATCTTTTTCCTGTCATCCTATTACTCTAAAACTGATAAGTCTCTTTTTGTGTGTTTTTTTTTTTCTTTCAGAGTTGTAGAAAATGGAGAAAAGAACCGAATGACTTATCAAAGTGTAGCAATAGTTTTTGGTCCAACATTATTAAAACCAGAGAAAGAGACTGGTAACATAGCAGTCCACACAGTATACCAGAATCAGATTGTAGAATTAATTCTACTGGAATTGAATTCCATCTTTGGACGCTGACATTTTTCTTGGAGTAGAAACTGGAAGTGATGGGCTGGCAGCAGTGCTCCATCAGAAGGAAAATCTCTCGCTGTATGTGATGGATTATGTTTGTGGACCAAGCAGCAACTTGTTTTTTGCACTTTTGGGGAGGGGAGAAACAGGAGAAATGTTTGACCACTTTAACGTGAATTAAAGACAACACTTTGGATTTCTTTGAAAAGTTCAATGTAAAAAGTGAATTAAAAAGTTTATAGTTTGCATTTTTTTAGTAGTATTGGAAAAATGTAATATAGGTTCATACACTGGATTTCTTGGAGAGTAAAGCTATTAATCTCAAACTGGATAATCTGGAATTTAATCTTAAAATTCTTCCACTTGATAGGGAAAACCAACTGATATGGAAAAATTCAGTGAAGTTACATCTTATGCTTGTGTATTACAGCCTACTCGGATCTGTATGACACTTTTCCAAGGGGTTTCTGCATGCAGTGACTGTCTTAAACTTGTGCTAACAGTTTGGTTTAGTTACTCAGATCTAATTCCTCACTTGGTACCTCCTCTTTCCCCCCCACCTTTTTCTTTTTTTTTTTTTTCTTTTGTCTTTTTTTTTTCTCTCCAGCAACCATTCTGGAATTTCTTAGTTGCTTTGTAGAACAGCATACTGTTTCAAACACTGAACCTGTAAGAATATCCAGCAACGGATATTTGTCCTGTGGCATAAAAGAAGTCATATTTAATAAACATACTCGTTTTTTTCAGGGTATTTCCAGAGCTAAGTTTTGTGTTACACTGATTTAAAGCTAAAATCCTAAGTAAGTTCCAACTGTAACACTGTATTGAGTACTTGGTATAATGCTGTGGTAGTGGAAGTTTCTTGATGTAAATACAGGCTGTCCTTTTGATTCTTGTATATAATTCAGTTCCTGTATAGTTAAGAACATTTTAGTCACACATTTCTTATCCTGGGTAGATTAGCTACAGTAGCATAATGTTTCCAGTGGGCATCTGGGTTTCAGCAGGGAAACAGGTTACGGGGAGGGAGGGGGGACCTAACTGTGTGCACTTTTAGATGTTAATTACATTTGCGGGCAAATAACTGTAATGCAAATGGTACTGGAGAAATACTGAGTGTGCTTGCTAAATTGTTAATGCACTACAAGAGGAGCCTTTTAGGTTATTTAATATGTACAGGATACATTAGAAAAATGTATTATGAATTCTAACATCAACAAATAGTGAAACTCATGTTTTGATAGATAGATACATGTTTGATGGAATCCATGATGATCCATGAAAATTTAAGATTTTCTTTTTACATTAATGTAGAATAATTTGTAAAATTGGTTTTGAAAGGTTTTGTTACAGGGAGCATGGTCTGCTGAAGATTTTTTTAAATGTATTTTTCTAGACTAACTGCTGTATCTGACATATTTGTTATGTCTAACCCGAATAAAGAAAACTGTTAGTTCTTTTAGAGTTTGCCATTCCCGCTTCAGACAACACGAACCCCCTTTAAACAGTAAGGCAGATGTATCTGACCGCTTCGCAGGGATCCTACTCGTGGCAAGGAGTTACCACGTTGGATTAAAAGATGAATGTTACTTTATAACCTGACAGTTTTAGGAACTTTCCCAGTCCCTTTTATAACAACTCAAGTTCTAACATAAGGTTCAGAGAGGGCAGAAGTAATTTATGGATGTAAATTTGCGGTCTTTAAAACATACCCCGATTTACTTGGAACCTGCTGTTCGGGAAGCGGATGCATTGGGGAAATAAGCGCCTTTCACCTTTGATCTGTTGTCCCCGTTCCCCGGCCCAGCTCTGGCTGACAGCACAGGGGCTGTGTGCTGAGGTGTAATCGGATGAACGGTACGAGAATTTCGTGAGCGTGGGGCTTGCATGAAGAGTCTTCGGAGATAAAAGAGAAGATGAGTTACCTTGTGGCTTTCTCGCTGTCTTCTTGTGGTAATGGTGTAGTCTTGTGGTTTGCGAAGCGACCTGGGTGAGAACTGTGACAGCTCCCTCTGGGCGCTGTGCTCTCAGCCTCCCGGTAGGCGGTCAGAGCCGAGCGGCGCCGAGCGGCAGCCGCGTCCCAAGCTGCTAGAAAATATCAACGAAGTTGGAATCTCTTGCTACAGATTATTCAAATCCCAACTTCAGCTGTAAAATGAAGAAGAATTCCCACTGCTAAATGAGAGGGCTTATCCGCAGGTCACCTTCTCTGTATGAGTGTTACGTTTTTCAAAGAAAGAATGCCTTTTTAAAACAATTTGATAACGAGGATGTCACACTTCTTGTATTCCCCCCAAATAAAGCATTTTGTTATTACAATATAGAGTATGGTTTTGTGCAGTGACATTGTCTGATTTCAATGTTTTCGGTTTTAGTTTGGGGAGGGTATTCTTTTTATATGAAAGAGGTGTCGCTAAATACTTGAAGTGTTCAGGAAGAGGAGACTGTCCGAGCTGATGCTGTGCTTGTCGTGACCAACTTCAAACTGTGTCAGCTCATTTGGTTTCTTCACTGCTTTAAATACTTCATCTTGTTCCTGCAGTTATCTTTCCTTAAAAAAAAAAAAATCAAACCCAGATTTTTGCACAAACACAGCAGGAGAAAGCTATTTCTATTGCATGAAACATAATTAAATTTATATATTCCTCAGTTTGGGCTTTAAGTTGGATTTGGTTCTGGTTCAAAATCGTTTTTTAAAATCAGTTTTTTAAAAACTGTGAATATAAATTTTGCAACCATAACCTCTCAAAGATACTGGAGGTCCAATATCATGTATCGGTGCCAGCTTAAATTTTGTTCCAGCCCTGGAGCTGTGTTCAGCTGTATAGATCAGCTGCGCAGCGTTAGCACCAAGCAACTCAGATGGGCTTAATCTGTGCCAGCTACGGGCTTCTTCACTTCCCAGCTGGAGAGAAAAGTGGACACACAAAAAGGTAAGGTAAATACACACAGTCATTTCACGTACACTAATTTTTAAAAATTGGAGCTGCATGTAAATAAAGCTTCCTGTGTGCAAGTGGATGGGTGACGCTCACTGCCCGGACTCTCCTCCCCATCTTCCCAGAAGCCGGGATAAATTCCCTTTGTGCTGAACCCATTGTATCCCAGCAAGTGCATCCTCATTGCGCAGCGTGGGAGAGAAGGGAGTTTGTGGGTAATGCAGTGTCAGTTTATTCCTATGTGCAGCTCTGACTTTTTCCCCTTAAAGGGACCGGCTTTATTTAGCCCCGAAGTAATGATATTTTCAGAATCAATTGGTTAATTCATAAGCCCTAACGTAAACCAAGCACAGTGGGGCATTCTGCTGGGCGAAGGGGGAGGTACAGCATGTCTAATGAGGCCTCCTGCAACCGCCGGGGAGAGAGGAGAGCTCCTCTGAAGAATCTTAATTAGCCTCCACAATTGCAAAGTTTTGTGGGCAAGCAGCTGGTAGGATTGGATCAGACCTTTACAAAAGTAGCCCTATGTGATTGTGGGACTTAAATGAACATTTTTTTCCCCCTGCCATAGCATTCTTGTAAACAGAGCACTTGTAAAACAAGATCACACTGTGTAACAAACCAACATGAAAGACATTCAGAGGCGACTTGGCCCCTTGGTCCTTTTTATTGCCTTCAGAATTAAATGGCAGCTCTAATATTAGAGTTGCCTACAGCTTCCCCAAATAGATTCGAGTTTGTCAAGGTACTTAGCTACTACGTGCTCTCAAAAGAAGAAGTCTGTGTTGCAGACAGCAAACTCAGAACCGCAGGGGAGGTACCAGGTTTATTTCTGGTGTAACCTCGTCTTGCAGCCTTTTGCACTGGAAGGCAGTTGGTGAGGGAAGGGGAGAGCAGATCCTTGGTGTGGGAATAAGTAAATGCAGGACACTGAAGGCAGGCAGCCAAGGCAGGTGTGATGGACAAGCAAGATAGCAAAGAAACAGTCACTTGGAAAATCTGCCGCAATCTAGGCCAGAGACCTGGGACAAAGCCAGGCCACCAAGAGTGTGCTTTGGTTTTTTAAATGTCTTTCCTCTTTTTCTTCTTATCTTCTTTTTCTACTTCATACAATACAGACGAAGGCCTGGCTATGTTTTATAAAGGTGAATCGCTCTGTAAACAGGTGGAGTTCAAGCAATATTGCGAGATGGAGATGCCCATCTTTCTCTGGGCTTTTCCAGAACAGCTTCTATGTGTCAGCTCCTCAGTGAAGAGCTGGTGGCCAGGTTCACTTGCCAGAAACACCTGAGTGCTCACGAGAGGCAAAAACTGTGTTCCTTCAATATAATCCTGAATACACAACCAGCAACTGTGCAATAC
Source organism: Gallinago undulata (assembly GCA_026546715.1). Taxonomy (NCBI): domain Eukaryota; kingdom Metazoa; phylum Chordata; class Aves; order Charadriiformes; family Scolopacidae; genus Gallinago; species Gallinago undulata. Next base: position 14,956,203 of record JAOTQQ010000012.1, read on the forward strand.
AAAAATAAACTTGTTCTCAGTTTGGCGGCATTACTCTGGTGGCACCGAGTGCCCCATCTGAGTCTGAACCTTGTGGCACCAGATCCTGAAGAGCCCGGTCTGTTACAATCTCAGCACACCAGAAGGAAGAAGCGTATGAAGCTGGGAAGTGGGAGTATGCAGAAAAAAATAACCCCCCCAAACTAAACTACCTTTGCAACTAGTTCAGGTTTGCATGTATATGCAAATCTGCTCAGAAGAGTTTGTTAATTCATAGTGTGAAAGAAACAGCTGTCCTCTAAAAAATTAAATACTGTAATTAAAAGCTGTCATTTTTTTTACATCGGGCATTGGAAAGTAAATGTTAAGCATTGGCCAGCTTGTCTAGTTCATCATGTGCTGCAGCCAAATGGCTGGAATCAAACCCCTGGCCACCGATGTGCCAGTGCTCTCTGCCTTTTCTTTCCCAAGGGGGTGATGTTGAGCTGGGGGTGGCTTGTTGGCTTTCTCCACATGAGTGTCCTGCCTAGCTACTCATTTCAGCAAAAGGAGGTACCTAACCTAGAAACAGAACTGCAAAACACCTTTTTCCAAGAAAACCTTTCCTATCAGCCCAGACCGGGCAGCACAAAAGGCTCTTCTGCTGGGCAGTGCCGGCACCGGGCTCGCCTGCCTGCTGCAGGGATGCTCGCCCCGGACCATTGTCTGTGGGCACTGGCCCCTGCCAAAACACGTGTGACCTGCTCAACTTCACAGCTTTCCTCTGTGAAGAAAAATAGAGCCATGGTTGTGGAATACCACCGTATTTCCCCCTGTGAAACAGCTGTTTCATAGCTGAAATGCCGTTCTTGTCCTGCTCTAAGTTTTCTCTTTGAACTTTTAAAGATAAGACTTCTTTTCGTATTAATCTCGCCTTTTCCTGCATCCACCCACCTGCTATTCCTGCTGCGCTGAAAGTCAATCCGGCTTGGGCCATTTGCTTCCTTATTTGTACAAGAGCCTGGAGCCCGAGGGCTGGAATGTGCTGTGCTCTGCCCAGGGCGCTGTGGAGGCTGCGGAGGCTGAGGCACGGCCACTCAGCCAGAGACACTCCATGAAGAGGCAGTCATCAGCATTAATGCTAAACGGTAACTTAAAGGGGGAAAAAAATTTAAAAAAGGTAAAAAAAAGCTCAGACTAGAAGAATTAAAAAATGGTCCTTTCCAGGTAATAGTTAAAGCAGGCTGTGTGCTGCTCCCCTGTTTCCCAGAGGGCCTGTTTTTCTCCTGTGTTGCAGAAATGTACATAAACTCAGCAATTAGGTATTATAACTGGTGCAAGTCGGAGGGACAGCAATGTAATTCCATACAACATTGAATGGCCATCCGTATCACTTGTGTAGGCTGAGCTGTGAGCCAGCTGTCAAGAGGACTGCACAACCTTCAGGTTTGCATTAAAACACTGCGGTTATAGGCCAGGATCATAATTGTCTGGGTTTTGCTGTTGGTTTTTTTTTTTTTCCTGAGCTGCCCCATCTACCCCATTTAAATGCATAAAAGTAAATAACTTTCTGTCTACCTTTCCTATTCATGGAGTAGAGCAGCTCTGCGCAGCAAGCCAAGTGCTCATGGGTACAGCTTCTTCCCCTGTATATACACAATTTAGTTAAGAGGGGGAGAAGACAGTTTATTATAAACATTGAACAGTGGGCGGCATCATTAGCTCTTAAAAATCATAACTAACTCCCCAGGTGGCTGTCCTAATGCGTTCTGGGCTTTCTTTGCATCCCTGAGATAAAAAGAAAGCCTGAGCACGTGAGGGCAGGATGCAGCGCAGTGAAGCAATGCCCACGCTGTACGAGCCAGAGGTGGGGCTGGTGCCTTTCCTTCCTTCCTGCTGCCTTGCTAATTTGCTGGGTCATCAGCTAAGGCTTGTGGCATGTCGCAGGCCAGACAGCACAGTTATAATGGTCCTCGCTGGTTTTAAAGAATCTCTGAATGAAGCTGGCATGTTGCCTTCTATTTAGCCATTGGCTTCCTTGTTTCCACTTGGCCATTCATGCCCTGTATCAAATGAAAGTGCTTCTCCTGGCCAAAGCTTCATCCTCTTTTCTCTCCTAAAGCAGTGCTGCTCCATTGAGCAAACCCATCTTGATACCCGCAGCATCACTCACAGCCCTGCTCTGGGGCTGGGATGGCCATGGTGGTACCTTGTCCTGCCACTGTCCCCTCTACTGGCCACAAGTTCGGTAAAGCCCTGTTAAAGTTACTCTTTCTTCACTGCAGCCTGAAATAGAAGAGTTGGGTGCTTGCAGCCACAAAGCCTTCCCTCCTTAAAATGCTTCACACCAAATACAAGGAAATCCTCAAAGCCAGGAGCCGCTGCCAGGCGGTGTAGATGCTCTGGTTGGTGTGTAAATGGTGTAAAAGCAGAGCCAGGCAGGAATGAGCCCCACTGGCACGGTCTCACCGTGGCACTGAGCGCTGCAGCCTCTCCCCCAGCCCAGTAAGGGAAGCCTTTCTGGGAAAAAACAGGCAAAATGAGCCACCAGGAACCTGCCAGGTCCCCTGCCTGTCCCTGCCCACCTGCAGCACCCCCCAGCTGTAGCCCCCAAAGGCAACTGCAGGCACAGAAGCCAGGGCTGGGAGACAGAGTTGTGTTTCTCCCAGGCCCAGCAGCAGCTTGGACTGCCCTTAAAGACCTCTGCTGATAGAGAGGGGTAGAGTCTCCCGGACAGTTTTATCTAGGACATAATTCAAATCCCACTCAGAAAGTTTTTCTTTTTGCACACCTAAGTAACCCTTGCTGCAGTTCGCTTTCATCTTTTTCCTTGCTCTGTCCTTATCTATTGCTTTTATCCCATTCTGCAATGTATATGTGAAGACATTTTTCCCCTGCATCTCTATACAGGCCATAGCAGCCCATGAAACTAGAAAAGGTTACTGTGTCTCATTTCTCCCTTCCCTAGACTAAGCAAACTCAATCCTCTTAATCTTTCCTTGGATGTCACACAGCCGGCTGGTTCGAGCACGGGACAGGGAAGCGTGAGTTCATGTCCCCCTCAAGTGCCTTTAGCACTCATCTATTAAGCAAAAATAAGCTGCAGAATATTCTTCGCTTCCTCTTCACCTTTGGCTACCCACCCTCCAGGCCATCCCCAGCCCTTCTTTATGGGCTTGCCCAGCCCCAGCGGTGTGTCCTGGAAACTCCCACTGCCAGCAGACAGTCAGCTCTGTCAGCTCCGGTCTGGGTGTCCCTGAATCTATCCCTGAATCCCTCATTTCCAGCCACCTGTGGGACTAGAGAGACCTTACGACCCCTGGAGCTATGCAGCAATCAAGGCACATTTTGCTCCCTGAAGCAATTAGCCAGCACTTAGTCACCTGTGCTCTGCTGTACATGGAGCAGAGTGGCTTAAAGCAAGTGCTGGACCTACTGTGCCGGAGCAGTCGCTGCAGGCTGGGGCTCCCTGCCTGCCCTGGAGGGTTTTGAGGGAAGAAAGGTGTGCAAATCAGTCTGCTTGACACCTCTAGGGACACGTCCTTGGAAGGAGCAAAAGCTCAGATTAAGAGCTGATATATCAAAGCACTCCAAAATTTACATATCTACTCAGAAGAGTGGGCAAGAAAAACTGGCATTAATTAAATAACAGGGAGGAAAGTGAAAACCATCATGGATGGCTGCACTAGGGCTGTGTGTCTGAGGTGTTTACTCTTATTCCTTTCCAGAATGACAAGTTTGGGAGATATCAACACCCAGGTAACTGCAACTCCTGCTGTCTGTGCAAACACAAGCTTTGCAGAAGCACCAGGGACCAGAGCAATGGTGGAAAGAGCTGGGCTGGGGGTGAGGGCTGATGTAGCCTGAAGCAGCAGCAGCAAGCTGCCTCCCCAGCTGTCAGCAGGGCACTGCAGGGGGATGCACCGAACCCCAAAACACAGACTTGGAGAGGGAAGAGGAAGAATCGCTTTCAGAAGCTGTCACCAAAAGCAGCAGCCCCAGCACAACCTGCTGCTGTCTCCCTGAAGCACACTGCCAAGCCTGGAGAGCATCCCAGGTAGGGCCAGTGCCACAAACTGGGGGACACCCTGGGGTTCACCTCCCCTGCTTGTTGCCTGTAGTGGCTCCCACAGAGACTCTGTGGTGGTACCCACCTTGTCCTGCCTTAACCTGTTCCTTTCATTGGAATGGGCTGCCCAGGGTGGTGGTTGAGGCACCATCCCTGGAGGTGTTCAGAAGACAGGTCGACGTGGTGCTGGGAGACACGGTTTAGTGATGGTGTTGCATTTTGTTTGTTGTGTGGGTGTTTATTTTTGTCAGAGTTAGGTTGATGGTTGGACTAGATGATCTGGAAGGTCCCTTCCAGCCTAGGAGATTCTATGATTCTATGATTCTGTGAGTGAGGCTGTCTGGGGGAGAGCTGCACCACCAGCTGTGCACCAGGGAGGCAAGGAAAAGCTGGAATTACATTTCTACTCACAGCACAAAAGCCAGCACTGGAAGGACAGCATGGTTAGCTACGTTGTGGCAGCTGGAAGAGGTTTTTGGAGACAGAAACACCAAACATATTTAGCTTGATTATAATTGTCAAGACAATGCTTGTTGTGACAATGAATTATTAAACTTGGAGAGGTTCTCGCCACATTACAATTGTGTACAAACAGTCAAGGCTCTGAACATTAAGAACCAAGATTAAAATAAAAATAAAGTACTAGCAGATCTGGCCTAGTCTAGCAGATTTTTTCTGACAAATGGGAAGTACATACCTCCGTATTTCACCTGAGCTGCTGATCATCACTACACCTGCGTCACTGGAAGGAACGTGACAAAGCCTGAATTGCCTTTTGTTTTCAGGCAGCCATGGAAAGGCTGCACGCTACTGAAAAGCTGCGATTTAAACCCTGAAAAGAAAATATTGTAAAGCCATGCAGTGGGAATCTGGGAGCTGGTTCGTAATGATTTCCCCTCCGTGCCCTGCTGTGTGGAAGATGTGCCCAAGTCTCCTTCCTGACAGACAGCAAAGCAGAGCCTCCGATTCCCTTTTCATTCACACAAAGTGCTCTCCAATCAAGCCACAAAACTCTGGGAGAAGTTGGAAGAGATGGGAATTGCAACCCAGGGCAGAGCAGATGGCGGAGTCGCAGTGATTGAGTTACTGCTCCTTTGATACCGCCATCTGGGCCCTCTCCCACCTGCCCTGCAAACAAACCCTGGCAAAGTTTGCCATCCTCCCCCAAAGCCCAGTTCCCCACCGAGCTGGCCAACAGCACCTTGAACTATTGCAGAGTCACGTTTTATAGTTAAAGTGCTTAAAAGAGAGGGAACACGTAATTAGGACTCTAGTTCCCGTTTTGCAACCTTAACCCTGCTCCTCTTCAGGCCGGGAGAACAACCCAGAATCACAGAATCACAAAGTCACCTAGGTTGGAAGGGACCTTTTAACTGTCACCTTCTCTGGGGATAATGAACTGGGTCTGTCAGACTCCTTCCTAGGGAGGTGAAATATCTAGCAAATCCTGGCCCCTGTTACCCATTAAGCACAAATTGCTTCAGAATTGCCTTGACCTGATCACATCGGTTGTCCTTGGTCCTGGCCATTGTCCTCATTAGCTCTCCTCTGCAGAGCACACTCAGGAAGGCTATTGGGCTGCAAAAATTCCCCCTCTCGTCCCGCTCCTTGGGTCCTACACCAGATGCAGCTCCATGTGGGCAGGAGGGCCCCGGCTCCTCACCGGGCCATGACACCCTGCAGGAAGGCTCCTGGGGTGGCCATGGCTCACCCTACAGGGGCCCACTCTGGAGACAACAGCCTGGGCCAAGGGTGGGCTGGATCCTCTGGATGAAGAGTGCCGTGGAGAAGACAGGTGATGCTCGCCAGCCCACAGAGAGGTGACTTTTCCAGGGAAATTTTGGACAAGTCCTCTCCTTGCCTGAGACCTCACACTCCTTGCCCATCTGTTCAACTGCCTTGCAGGGCTTGGCTACCAGCAGAATTAAGATCTCGACTTTGTCTGTTAAGAATACCCATTAAATTATCTGTTGGACCATGCCTACCCTTTATTTTCCTGGCTGCAAGGAGCCCTGGAAGGCGCAGGACGGCTCACCTCCATGAAGCCAGCCAGCCTGGGCATATGGTCTTTTTATTCTTCCCTGCTTTCTCCCGAAATGTGCCGTGCGAGGGCTCTGGTCTCCCTTTTAAAGGGGTCTCGTAGCCTTCCCTTTGAGAGCACTGCGAGGTCTCCGCCATGCAGCAATCTGTTCACAGCGTAATTACTCTCCGTTAAGGCCTCAGAGACTGCGAGGCTCCTGACATTTTTCATTGCCTGGAGAGGGGTAATTTTTCATCGCTTTCCTGAGGACTCTTGCACTTCGCAACAGTAATGGAGCATCCAGCTACACTGAGCTGCAGCCTACAGTTTATTTTTATCTCTTGATGGACATAAGCTGAAGGACTTCCAGCTAAGATTGGGAAAATGGGGAAGTGTAAGCAAAGCTATTAAGAGAATTATTGCAGAAGTCCATAGCAAACCACAGTCTTTCATGGTGGATGTAACATGATTTTGAAATTGTACAATAACAAGATGCGCTTTACCAAATGTTAAGCTACAAGTAAAAAGTAGCAGGAGAGAAGGGATCTCCTGTTACACTAAAATAAATCAACTCTCGAATACAATCGGCAATATCATACGTGTCTCTAACTTTATCTGGCTCCAGCTACAGATCCAGAGGCCAGATCCCTGCTGCAGCTGGTATGTGATTGTGTCAGCTGAGGAAAGACATCACTTCATCTCTGGGATACACACTAAGAAAAACAGAGCCTAGAAACCTTACTTTGGCAGGATCTGTACATCTCCAGCTAGTTATTGCATTTTTTCACGTAGTCTGTTTAAAAGAAAGTAATTGTAACAGAAGGTGCTCTTGCAAGCAGCTGGTAAACAAACAAAGCAGAAAGGGTTGAAATCTTAGTTTGGACTAGAAATGCTGCTGCATGCAAGAAGTGTTTTCAAATACTTCTGAAATCTAACATCTAATCAAAATATCGACCAAAACTTAGATGAGCAGCAACCTACAAGCCTGAAAAATAAAAACATCTGAGTTTTGCCAAACCTTCCCAGTGATTTGCCAAAGAAGTATTTTAGTTTCAAGCTCTTAAAGGGAATTAACTCTGTGAATGAAACGGTAAGGCAAAAAATAAATTCTCTTTTCATTTATTTTTTTGGTAGCGTTCCCAGTGGTGCTGAAGAAACGCAGGTGGGCTGGGCTGCCTTCTCCCCCTTACAAAGAGTACAGGAGGGCTGGGGGGCACACACAGGGCTAGGGGACACTGCCCTGGGTCGGGTAAATCCCTGCTCCCCAGTCAACCAAACGCCTCTCTGTCCTGCAATTACTTCTCCCTTGTATTAGACAAACCACACTTAGGTCACAGAGTAGAAGTCAGTTGATTTTCTTCAGTGCAGTCTAGGGCAAAAATGAGTATGATGCTGCTTTGCTCCAGACAGGGGGCTTTTTTTTTTTTTTTAAACCCAACCCTAAAATTCAAATTAGCCTCCAGCTCAAAGCCTTTACCACCAGGGCATGAATGCTAAATAGGCTGCTCCCAGTCCAATCTGTTCACTGCCTGGCTAATGATTATTCTCCATAGAAACCCTACCAGAGTCAGTTATTATTCTCTCCTCATGCACTTGTATCTCTCTTGTATTTATATAAGATTAAGTAGCCCTGTTAGGTTTTTACCTCTCTGATTGGAGCTTATTTTAACCTCAATTAAGCCATCAGCCCAGCTTTCTGAAGGCACAGCAATAGCTTAGCCATTATCATTCTCTCCACCTTTTGTATGAAAATGATGTTGAGGATTGGTTGCTTTGGGGATTGCTCTGTGGCAGGTAACCAACGCCGAGAGTCAGGGAGGATAAATGGTGCCAGACTCCCAGAGGTGCCATGGCACTGTGTAATTATTGTTCCAGACAGCTGAAAGCAGCAGGGTTTCTGGTTCCCCTGCTTAGTTTCAGTCTGCCATGATTGCTGGCACAGAAAGATGCTGATTATAAGTAAACATTAATTATGCCCTGCTACCCCACTGCTAGCATCGCTGGACTTGCAAGCAACAGAAGACAGCGCTGAGCTTGGCTCCCACTACTGAGAAATCATCTATATAGATTTCAACATCCAGATTTTCCTCTCGCCTGGTCAGAGGACATCATTGCTCCTAAACACCATCCTCATGCATAGCTAGAGTTATGGCGCTTTTTGTACCACTGCCTGTGTGCTGTACTTCAATGTTTTTGCTAAAATAATGACCAATATGTTTATTCTTTGAAGAAGGTGAGCTCAGGTGAAGCAGCAAGCTGTTCTGTTATCTGCTCCAGAGCAGAGAAATCACTTTAGTGTCCTTAAAGGAAAACAAAAAACCCAAGGCAAATAAAACTTATCAATCATCCTATATGTCAAAGTAATTTTTTTCAGATGCTGTGCCTTTTTTTAAATGGCAGCCTATTCCTCCTCCTTTTTGATGTGGCTTCGAGATTTCTTCTTTCTTTGCTAAAGGAGGCTTAAAAATGCAGAGCCCACAATGTCGCAGACGGTAAACACTGCTCCTGGAGTCGCGTGGACAGTTACAAAGTGATTTCCGTGGCATTTGAAATGCAGCCTCCAACGCTGATGGAATTTCACTGTGCCGTGATTGCACCGCACTGCAGTGAAATAGGTTCAATTTGATTATCTGGCTATTCCATTTCGCCTATATTTACAACCTGCCTGACCTCTGGGGGAGGGGGAGGACAGGCAGCCAATCATGCTGGAGACATTTCGAAAGGTCAAAGCAATACAGCGTTTACCACTATAATTCACGGGCTCTACAATTCGGAGACTGTGCTCTCATGACAAAAATTGGCAGAAGAACGTAGTTAATGTGAAATATTTGTCCATTCCCAGAGCAAACACAGAAAATGGAGACTGTTTCAAAAATTCACCCCTTTCTCCTTTTGGCTCGTGGTGATGTGCAAGTGCATAAAAGCAGCCCACGGACCACACCACATTTTCTAAAAGTTACCTTGGCTGGTGGCAAAACGTTTGTGTTGGCCTGGCTCTGCAGGAGCTGCCTGCCTCCTGTGCAGCCTCAGCTCTGATGTTAACACTTTTACAGCCCCTCGGGGATGCTTTAGAGCGCGCTGCTGCTGCCTCCAGAGAGGTGCTGCCCTCCACACCTTGTCCCCACCATCCCTGCTCAGCAGCGAGGCCTCGCTGTCCCTCCTCCATGGCCCCAGTGGCTCGGGTGGCTCAGGGGCAGAAAGCCCTTTTTGCAAATTTTAGTTAAGCTTCACATGCAGTCCTCCCATTCTGAAGCACGGATTAATTAAGGTCATAAGCAACCACCACCCATTTCAACTGCTTAAGATAATAAAATAACATGATGACTCCAAAGCATTATTTTAAAAATCTTGTATACTTAAAAGGCCCCAAAAGTCAGGAGGGAAGAAAAGCAGCTTCAGGCTCATGCAAATCGGTGCAGCTACCCACTTCTGAGCTTTCCATCCCTTCCAAGCCCAGGTCCTGGGTTTGCACGGCCACTCAATCTGCATCCACATTTTGCACCTCTTGCTTGTTTGTATTAAGACTGTTTAGCCTTATATCTCCACTGAAGTTAGGCTTGCCAGAGCTCCTGGAGCCAGAGGCGCTGTGAGTTCTAACAGTTTCACTTTGAAAACTGCACTGGTTTTTGTTTGTTTAAAGTGAACACTTTGTATGACATCTCCTGAGAACTCCCGTCTATCATCTTACATGTTATTGGATTAATACAGTAGAGAGTGGAGTCTGAAGGGCAGCTGCAAGACCTACTTAGCATCTTTTATCTTTGCTGGGAAGATCTATTTGAAAGGCAGCCTCACAGAGCAGACCTGCTTGAAATAAGGTACTTCATCAGCTCCACGAGTCAGCACAGATCAAAATACGAAGTGGTTCTTATAGGGAGGCATTTCATTTAGATGCTGCATCAAGTTGGAAAAGGATCACCTGGGGCTCGTGCTGCCTTTCCCCACAGCTGCCATGAGCTCTGGTCCTGGTGACATCCTGCCACTGCTCAGAACTGAGAAGATGAGGTTTCTGTTTGGGCCAGGGGCAAGCACTGGCTTGACTAATGATGCTTGGACTATTTCAGGCAGAAAATACTTTGCACCCGCAGCTCCCACCGCTCCAGTCAGCAACACACCACACCACACCACCACCTTCTGCCCAGTCTTAGCAGGGGTATTTGACGAGACACCAAGACGACAGCAGCTTGCAGGGAGGGGAAGAAGAGCAAATAAGGCCTGTGTGCCATTGAACATGGTAAGCCAAAAGAGCAAGGAAGAAAAAAAGAGTGTGCCAGAGACACGGACCATGCTTGTGGAATATGCCCAAGTCTCACACACCGAGCATCTTCTCTGCCTCCCAGCTCAGATTCACAGAAGGAGGTACCCAGCTCAGACCAAGGAGCAGCTAGCCAACCACCTAGAGGGTGGTTGAAAGCAGCTTAAAATGAACTTTGCACCAGAGGAAGTAAATACTGTTTTAACGTCGCAGCACCTGGCAGCAGCTGGGTGGGCTACAGGACCCCAGGGACCAGGACATGGTTAGCTGAGGTGTTTCAGCCAAGCTTGGTTTGGGTTTTTTCCATACATGGAAAAGGTTACAATTTGCCTTCCCCTTTAGTTCTTTTTAATCGTTCTCATATTCTTCCATCTCCTCTATTTCTTTTTCCTCACTCTTCATTTTGTGCTTCCCATCCTTCAGCGTGAATCACTTACCTCCCCCCATCCCTTTCTTGAAACTGTTCAGTATTTATAAATATAAACACTTCAGGCTGTCCAAAATTTTTTAATACAAGACCATTTTCCAGTTGATCATAAACCACCATAACTGGAAAACTTTGGCAAGGTTTGCCATGTGGGATTTCTGCTTTGGTTCATAGTCTTTGAGAGGAACCATCAGAAATCCTGCCCAGAGAAGCCTCAGAAGGAGCTCAGGGGAAGACCCTGAGGTGACAGACCCTTCATTAGCACATCTATTGTTTGAGGCAGAAATTTAGAAACCTGCTGAGAGATCACCCTCGTGTTAGTGATGGGCCTTTGCCATCTCCACTCAGCCTGACCAAATTTGGCCAGTTTTTGAGTCTCTGAAGACTCTCAAACTGCACACAGGCAATAAAAAGCCGGCTGGAGTTTGTCAGCTAAAATTTCTCTGCACAGAATGTGCTCCAGCTGAGGGGCAGCGAGCAGCTCACTGAGCTCCCCACACCTCCCCTCCTGGGGCACAAGCAGTGGGGAGCAAAAGCTGGGGTGCCAGCCCCGGGAAGGGGGACACAGAACAGGGGTGGCAGCAATGACACAGACCTGGGGATGAAACGATGTGCTCAAAAGCATCTTCATTTGTCAGCTCTGTTTGCTGATTAATGGGTGATTGTAGAAGAGAGGAATTACCATGCAGTTACTAAGACTGGATTTGTCAGTAAGGGACCAAATTAAAGTTGTTTAGCAACCTTAGAGTTCCTTTTCTTTTAGTGCTCAACAACCCTACTCAAAGTTGTGTGGATAGACACGACAAAGATTCCTCTTGTAACTGGGCCACTGGAGAAGTTAATATTCACTGTATTTAAAGCATGCAAAAATTAAGGCTTCTGTGAGAAATATGCTCATGGCATCAAAAATGTCAGAGGTGTGTCTCTATCGTTCATCAAAATACATGTTTAGTTATTTATAACTCCACCCTGCATTGCTGAGATTTAAGCACCTGTTCAAATCACAGAATTGCTTAAAAGCGCAAGATGATGTGTTTATAGAAAAAGCTTGTGTAATTGGCATAGCCTCTTCTTGGCTGGGCTTTATAATAGATTGTCTATAATATTAAATTACGGGGATGCAGAGTTAAAAGGAGATAAACCCAGCAAGCTAAGGCTGGGGGTGGGGAATGCCGAGAAGGGTGGGAGACAGCATCTGCAGAAGTGATCTTCTCCCCATGAGCAGCCTGGAAACAGAGCTCAGCAAAACTCTTTGTAGAAGTGAAGCAAGGGATAAAAATAGAAAGGCAAAAAAAAAAACCCGAACCAAAACCAAAACCAAAAATACCCACACCAGGAAACGAATGTATCTCCAATGCAGGATGAGAGAGTAACTCAGGAAATGTTTCTGCAGATAAGGCAGCTCAGTAAAAAAAAACCCAACCCATGGGGTCACGGGAGGATTGCATTCACCGTGCCGCCAGCCGCAGCCAGCCATGGTGAAGGAAGGGTGCTGCGTTTCTTCTGCAGCCCAGAGAGACCACGGCTGCGGCAGAAATTGGCCTGCAAAAAAGGGTCAAAATGCACAAAGCTCTGCCAAAACCATCATCTGAAGTGGCAGGCAGAAGCACGTTGAGCAGGGCTGGCGAAAGGCAGCTGGGGAGCAACTGGCTGAGGTGGAGCCTCAGCCTCCAGGACAGTGGAGAGCCAGCTGGGACAGGTAAAGAAGTGCCTATAAGCAACACAACAAAGTGTTATACAATTAACACAAGGTAACTTATAGAAAGCCTACTGTCGTGGTTTTGGCTGAAAAAAATATCCTGTTGTCCTTCCTGCTAGCAAGACTCTTTTCCTAATTTGTTTCAATTCCAAGAGTGAGCAGAAGCAAAAGCTTTAAGAAGAAAGAGGAGAAACCTCTCACCCAGCATAGAGTCCTCTAGACTGTTTACAGCCCTCCAAACAACCACAGCTCACAGCCCTGGCATTCCTCATCTTTTGCAACAAACTGGGCATTGAAACAAATTTTTCCATATTTGCTTTCTTCATACTACAAAAATTAGAAAGGAACAAAAAATTACAGGCTGCATTGAATCACACAGATCCAGAGGGACATTCCTGAGCGTCTGCCCTGCATCTAACCCCATGTTTAATTTGCACTGGAAACGCCAGCCACACTGATGGCCATCATGAAGCTTTCCTGCCATGGCTGTAATCATAGAATCATTTGAGTTGGAAGGAACCTTAAAGATCATCCAGTTCGAACCCCCTGCCGTGGGCAGGGACACCTCCCACTAGAGCAGGTTGCTCAAAGCCCCATCCAGCCTGGCCTTGAACGCTTCCAGGGATGGGGCATCCACGACTTCCCTGGGCAACATGTTCCAGTGCCTCACCACCCTCACTGTACAGAATTTCTTTCTGCCAGCAGCAGGTCAGTGAAGAGCCCTTACAGGAGCCTGGCGATGCAAATGGGCAGTGAGTGCCACCATCCCTTGGGACACACCAACATCCATGGCTTTATGGTCCCTGGAGCATTGCACTGCTGGAAACAGTCAGAGGCACACAGAATCAAAGAAGGGTTGAGGTTGGAAGGGCCTTCTGGAGGTCATCTGGTCCATGCACCTGCTCAAGCAGAGACACCTAAAGCAGGCTGCCCAGGATGTCTCTAAGGATGGATACTCTATCACCTCCCTGGGAAACATGTTACAGTACTTGGTCATCCTCACAGTGAAAAATGTTCCCTGATGTTCAGAGGGAATCTCCTGTGTTTCAGTCTGTGCCCATTGCTTCTGGTCCTGTCACTGGGCACCACTGAAAAGAGCCTGGCTCCATCCTCTTTGCACACTCCCTTCATGTATTCCTAAGTGTTGACAAGATCCCTCCTGAGCTTTCTCTTCTCCAGGCTGAATAGTCCTAGCTTTCTCAGTCTTTCCTCATGGGGGACATGCTCCAGTTCCTTAATCATCTTTGTGGCCCTTCATTGGACTCACTCCAACATGTCTGTATCTGTCTGGGGAGCCCAGAACTAGATACAACACTCCCTGAGTAGAGAGGAAGGATCACCTCCCTCAACCTGCTGACAAAACTTTGTCTTATGCAGCCTAGGACACCATTGCCTTTGTGACCAGAGCACACTGCTGGCTCATGTTCAACTTGGTGCTCACCAGTTGCTGGTGCTGTTTTCCAGCAAGCTGCTTTCCACCTGGGTGGCCCCAGCATATACCGATGCATGGAGCCATTCCTGCCCAGGTGCAGGATTTTGTGCTTCTTCTTGAACTTCATGGCACCTCAGGCTGGCCTGAACCAAACTTGTAGCCTTGCATAACCTGATCTGAATACCCTAATCTGGCATTTCTTCTCTCCACCTCAGAAATGTGATCCAGGAGGGTTGCTCTATACACAGTTCAGACACTACAGAAAACACATCAGTGTTTAAAAGTCCCTTTCCCACCAAGTGAGCAGTACTTCATGGCAGTACTGCTGGTACCTCCCTTTTCTTTCCTCCAGCTTTGCCATCAGAGCACTCATCGACGAGCCCAGCGTTCATCTCCTCACCTGGCACAGAAGGTACCAATGGCCCCCACGCTGTGGATGCTCTCCATTCACTGATCATGTGGTGGCCACAGATGCAGGGACAGTGCTCATCCTCTATCACAGGCCACACAGCCTAACATTGCTGCTTGCACCTTGACAGGACAGCACAGCCACACCGCTGACCTGGGATGGTCCAGAGCTCAGGGGAGCAGCAGCGACCACCCAGGACAGGAGGAATTACTATTCTTCACCACTACTTCTTCAAGTGGTGCCACTCCTACCAGGAGCCACATGGTCTTCCTCTATCCAGGTCTGGAAAGAAAAGCCTCTTTCTCAGCCCTTCCTAGGTGACTGCTTCAGGAAAAATTCCAGGCAAAGATGCCCCCAAATAGCAGGACCCACAGCTCTAAGCAGTACATCTCCTGGGGGCCAGGTCATGCATCCCCCCTATGGAGACCACATGCCCATCCCAGGGAAATCAGAGATGAACAAGGGCTTCACATTACAGGTGGCCGTGGACTGGGTGCTGCAAGGAATGGCATTGCAGCTCCCAGAGCTTTGTGAGTGCTCAGCTTTAGGTTCCTGCAAAGCAGCAGCAGCAGAAGAGGACAAAACCCAACCTACCAGGCCTTCCTTGGTGGCTGCCAGGCAGTGGGTCTCCGGCCTCCTCCCTTCCCATCACAAGTTTATTGACTACTGGAATCGTGGCTGTACCCACTGCCAAAGCAAAACGAACATTCGTGCCCAAATTGTTAACAGATGTTGGGAACAGCTCAGAAAATACATAAAGCCCTAAATTGGTCTTTCACTGAGAGATTAATATTATAATGTCAACCTGGCACGGTGCTGCTCACAGTAATCTGCCAAGCCAAAGAAAGTAATTAACAAAGTTAAGACTGCACTGTAAGTCCAAATAAGGGAAGAGGAAAATGGAAGTTTATCTTAAGCTATCCTTAGCTCACCTTACTGTGTCTAGACGTGGCAGTTGTCAGAGAGCTGCCTAAGCGCCTTGGGAGTGGGCATGCAGCAGACCAAGTTCTTCAGCTCCCAGACGAGCAAGACGTGACTGGTGCTTGCAGGTTGGAGTTCACGGAGAACCTCGGCAAAGCACGGTCGGATTTTAAGCCTGTGTTTTTTTCATTCTTCTGATGTATCGAGGCACAGGGTTAATTTGGAAACAAAACCAACATAACAGTCCTATGCAGAAATGTGTGAGACTTTTGCTGCTCTCCCACTGCCTCTTCTGGGCATTCCAGAAGGGTCTGAAGAACATCTTGCTAGACAGACCTTCACAGACCATCCTGCCTCCCTTTAGCTGATTTATGCAAGGAAGACGGTTCAGCTTCAGCATTAGGACAATACAAAACCCCCAAAATTATGCATTGGCTGTGATCTGTCACTGCAACCCCCCTTACATGTACACAAAAACCACCCTCAAGGAGGGAAGATCACATCGAGCGAGGGGGGAAGATGGGTTGTGTATTCAACAATTTTGATAGAAAATGAACATATCCAAAGAAAAGGGCTACTAACATTGAACCATTCACTCTACTGCTTAGCTAAGAAGAATTTAGTCTTCTCCTATGTGCTGGTGTTCTTTGAAACTACATTGGTGCAAAACAATTCGCTTGAGAAACTGGGTTTTAAATAAAGGCTTTGTCATGTTTTGCCTCAGAAATTAGTACCTGAGATACAGCAATAGAAGGAGATCAAGGTGGGCTAGAGTTGGTTACAAAGAAGGGAAAAGGCAAAAGACAAATGGAGCTGGGAAGAGTCAATAAGTGTGAGTGGAGGCTGAAGCAGACTGTAGCAATTACATGGTCATTTTGCTCTTATTCCTGTGCTGTATTATGAAAACACAGTGTTTTTCTGTTCCCTGCGGCATAACCCACAAAGTTGCAGGCTTGCTGTGCCAAAAGCCTTCAAGTTAACGTGCTGTATATTTATATCATTAAAGAAATAAAAGGCCACTTCATTCGTGGTATTTAAGCCTATATATTTCAAGACCTAAACTGGTTTTTGAGTAACAAGGCTTAAGTAAGGTTATTCCATAATTACCTCCATGGAATTCTGCTAAAGCTTCTGCCTGCCTGCCGGTACGGACACGTACTGCCGTAGCCAGACCACTCCGTGCAGCACATTCACCCTCCTGCAAGGCTCGTATGTGCACGCATCCTTACGCTCACCTCATCCCTATCTGAGATCAAAGACGCCGCCATGTCCTGGTTCACAGCACGGCAGGAGCCGAAACTGGAAGTGACATGTGTAGAGGGAGGTCGTACAGCACCAGCACAGGCTTCATGAGTTTCCACTCCCCATGATATTAAACAGGTGTCAAACAGTAGGCAATTTTATAAGTTTCTTTTTACTGGAAACTGTCTCGAAAGCAACAAAAACCTCACAGAGGAGGTTTTGTGAAATGTCAGAAGGAAACATCTGTTATTCGAAAACCTAATAGGAGGAAAGCACTCCAGTTAGAAATTTCTCTTTTGCACATTTTTCCCATGCTGGGAAGTGCTCCTCTGGGACTCTCCCTCTCGCCCGCCTGCAGCTTCGCTTGTTGAAGGTTTGCTTGTGAGAGCGGTAGGATGTAGAGCTGCTGGGGATTCAGTTAGCACCCAAACCACCGGAGAGCAGCCAGGGTGAGGCAGCTCAGCACCGCACAGCCCTTTCCAGGCACGTGAGGCCGTGCAACAGCTTAGCACCCTTTTACCTCTGCAGTTTGCGGCACTTCCAGCGAGACCCGACTTTTAAGCACTGCTGGTATTCATCAAATTGTGTTCCTTAGCAGAAAAAAAGATGGTTTCAGAGCCTGTCCTTTAACTGAAGTTTACTGAGGACACCAAGGAAGACTCCAAATACAGGGAATAACAGGTAGGAATGAATGATGAGCACTGAAAATATAGACAGATACAACATATTCCTCCTCTCAGCATCTACTATTGACCAGTAGCCATAGGCAACTCAGGGATTATCCTGAGGGATAAATTTGAGATGGCTCCTGAAAAGCCATCGTTTCAGTTGCCACTGCAGCCCAGGCTGCTCTGTTGGGGCTCAGGCAGGGAAAACGATACTTTTCTGAGAATTATGGAACTGGTGTTTCAGCCCCCCCCAACATCCTCTCCTTAGCTGCCCCAGCCTCAGGCACAAGGATGCTGCGGGTCCCCAGTTTTTTCACAACCTCAGAAACTTCTGACAGGAGCAGTTCAGTGGTGATGCAGTGGGTCCTAGAGAGAGCAAAGAGGTTGCTTTTCTATCTAGATCTGGGGCTCAGGGTGTCACCTGAGTCTGATGGCACCTCAGTATTATTCATATGCAAAACCAGGCGATCTGAAGTAGATCATAGAAGACAAGACATACATACTCAGATTCTTGTTTCTACAGTCATTTTGTTATTCTTCAGCTTAGCCTGAGAACAACAGGGGTTCGTATGCTCCCACGCAGGGGGAGAGAGGTTAGCCAGAGGAATCTCAGTTTTTCCTTTCTGTTCCATGAGCAGGTGATGGCCAAAGCAGAAAAAAACCTGGTCCTGAGGGACACTTGTTAGCTCCGTTCAGCTCAGGGCAAACTCTCAGAGCCAAAGACACTGGCTGTTTACTGTTGCGCCGTCAGTTTTAAACTGCTCAGTGTGACTGTTTTGGGTAGAATAAATAGCTTTTGTTTCACTCCTCCACTTTTTTTTGCTCCTGCATGTACTGGTTGATTGGATTAAAGCACACAGATTAAGGGGATAAACTAATCAACAAACAGGCACCAAGCTCTGCGAGGCTGGAGCAGATGGTGGTGCAGTACATACTGCCAGCTCAGCCTTGACACCTGGGAGCATCTGTCCTCCCGGTGCACTCCACTGTTGGTGCAGAGACAGGTTTGCCTTAGCCATCGCTGGGGGAGCAGCACTGCACGCACCCGGATGAGAAGTCACATCTGCATCCTATTCGTCTGGAATCACCTTCTCCTAGGTTTGTGCGGTCCCCTTTGCTCTGCATCTGCCCCTGTGTTGAGATCTGCTGGCATAATTTTAGACCCTGACCAAGCACTTGCAGTGTCTGTCCTGGCAAAAGCCTCGGGCGAACTCAGCCCAGGGCCTGTGACACAAAAACCTATAAATAGGACACGCAGGCATTTGTTAGTCACACATTTTCATGGGGCCCTATTTAGCCAACAACAGACGACTGGCACAGGACAGAGCTTAGGTATGAGACAAACCCTTACCAGGCATTTCTGCACTGATTTACTCAGGCATGAAGACCATGTACTAGCATGTGGGCTACTGGCTGACACTCTTTTTTATAACCCTCCAACCTTTAAACAACCCCCCGCTCCCAACAGAAAAGAGCCCACCCATACCAACACTTGTTTTTTTTGGGAAGGGAAAGAGTGACACACATATACACGTAGGCACTTCCTTGTCCAGATACAGATATTTTTCAATTTCTCTGAGTAATCCCTGGAGATACCACACTTGTATTGTCCCTGCTCTTCTCACAGGCTGGTTGTTGCTGTGTTACATCCCCACGGTGTTTGATGTAAACTAGGCTTAGTGTGAAGTTCCTCTTAAGAAAGTTATTTAACATTCATCTGCTGCTCAGTTCCAGGGAATGTTACCTTGGATAGGCTGCAAAGTTATAATGTAAATACATGTAGCTTTACATTACAGAGCTAAATCAACCCACCACTGAGCCTGCAGGGAAAACCCAGCAATCACCTCTGCAACCCTCCTGTAAAGCACTTTGTCCTCCCCGGCAGAAGCAAGACTGCTGTTTTGGCAGACCATGGCACCTCATGCCTCACGCTTCACAGCCAGTGCGGTGCCACAGCCACCTCCTTGCTGCAAGATGCACGATCGCAGCCATCCTGACTACCCTTTCACCTGGCCATTGCAGTCACCCTCTGCTCCCCACCTCTCCGCCTGCTGGTCTTATTTCCCATGCTGTCCCCTGAACTGCTATGGTTAATGATGCCATTGCACATCCATCTGTAATCTCTCTGAGTGCTGGTTGTAAAAGAAACACTTCTGCTGCCCAGCCATCAGCTCACAAGGCAGGCAGTAGCCTCAAGCACAGTGGGTTAACTTCATGAGTTACGAAATTAAAATAACCATCCCATTTTCATTATTCTTCTAAAAAACCACAGTAGAGTAGGAAACCTGGCCTCCATAATTGCCTTCTCCTCCAAGGCAGAAATCATATCAAACAAAAAAGGAGCCAGCTTCTCACCCCAAAGGCACAATTTTAACCTCCTATGAACACACGAAGGTGATGTAATTGTCCATATTTTATCTGCAAAGTCTGTATTGGGCTGAGACCATTCAGGCTGACCCAGGTGGGTATGGGTTCTAAAAGCAAATAATTTGTCCTGAAACACTATTTCAGCATGTGTTCCTCTTAGGAATACGGACAAACCAAACTTCTATGTACACCGATGGACAACTGCTTCACCTCTAAGGGAAGTCAAGACTGCACTTTCCAGAGCCACAGCCGGTGACTGCTGCACAAACTTACAATCCCCAACACATTCCTACCTGTGCTGTGCCAGCCACTTTCTCCAGCCTCTGCCCCATTTTTCTCCTTTCAATTGCCTTGATTTTGTGGACTGAAATATACGGACACTTACTGCAGGAGCCTTTTCCCTTACAAAAACCCCAAGTCTTGAGTGAAGTCATGAACTTTGTGTGAACAACTTAACCTTCACTAATTAGGAGCCCTCTTTTTAAGGATATATTTTTTAGGCTATACTGACATCTGCAGGTGCACCATAATGGATTTTGGAAATTAGACATGCTATGGTTGAAAAACCAGCCTTCAGGTTTGCAAAGAAAGTGATGATTGCCCTGCTCTGTCTGAAGGGAGTAGAGGAGCAGTGCAAGTTCCCACGAGAGGGTGCTGTGGATTTCAGTGGCCAGACTCTGCCACCAAACCCATGCTGAAGCTACAGGAGCAGACTTAGTTACTCCTTGCTCATGAGATTGTTCTCAGGTCAGTAAATCACAACAGGCCAACACAGAAAAGCACCTATGAACTGCAGGTCTCCGGGATCAGCAGGGAGTTGCATTCAAACGTATTTTTGCTGGTATTCAAACCTATGTTGGCCTTAATTTATGGTTAAACTAAAATCAGATGAATCTACTCTTGGAAGAACGCAGAAGATTTTAAGTGAGACTGAGGGTCAAATTAACTTAGGTCATTGTTATTTGAACACCTATCGAAATTTTATTCAGCCAGAACATAATGTGCTATACAAATGTTCCCAATTTTCTACAGTTCTGCTCCTATAGTGAAAAGTATTACATTTCTGCTTGCTTGCAAAACTGCAGCAAGATGTCATGTGTTCTTCAAAGTAGAGGATTCAGTCTCTTGCCTTTAATGAAACTGTACACAAAATACCTCTGAGAGATGCAACTTGAAGAAGTTGAAAGACAGAGTGAAGCCTGGGTGCCAAGACAGATGGGCATTTCTGCAGCCTAATGCATGCCTGGAAGTTGCAGAACTGAAAGAAATTGGCTGAAGCTTAACTACCCACAGCAGTAGTACAGTATAACAGTTTTACAAAGGTGAGTTGTTCCTAGATAATTTCTTCAAAAAGTAAACACACACAGAGAATTATCCTTGCTTTCCTCCCAAAGATTTTTCATGCTTCTAAAACTATTCTGTTAGCAGTAGAAGACTTTCTACTCTATCTCATCCTCAAAGTATTTAAAGGTCTGAGGACTCGGACAGCCATTGAGTTACTTGTAGATATTCTCGAGGTATTATAAAAGAATAAATCCATGAAAACAACATACAGTCCTTTTAGTTTAAATAGAAACTTCCACTATCCAAGCTGCGATTCATTTGTCTCACATCAAATGAAAACTCAGGCTCTTTGCCCACTGCCTAATGGGCCTCAGCAGACACCCATGCACACCTGAGCGCGGGAGCCCCAAGGGAGGGGTCTGCAGGGAGACAATCTGCACCTTCTCCCCCACAAACCATCCGTGCTCCGGACCCGACGCACTGGGCACCTTGCAACGCATGCCAGAGGCAGCAGGGACTGACCCTGGAAGCTGTTACTATTTAAGATGAGATCGACAGGGTTTAGCACCCAGTTATTCCATGGGAAATTACGTGCCGTGCAAATGAACCTCATCAGCTGACAGACGGAACAGCAGGGGGGAGCCAGAGATTAAGACACCCCTCTCTCTTACGTCAAAGGCCAGACTCTGCTCACTTTGCCTTTCCAGACATTCCCACTGAAGTCAGAGAAGCTACTGGAGCAAGTGTAGAAAAGGGAGTTGGACAGTGGGTGTGCTAACGGTAGGAGGTCTTTCCCCCTCCCCTGCCAAGACACCACGTTGGAGTGTTGTCTCAGTGACGGTGCTGGTGCAGAGCTGCCCTGGGCTGCAGTGTCACTGAGACCTGACCCCTCCGGTGGGTGCGTGGAGCAGATGAGGTAGTGTCTCTCCTGTGAGCAGAGCTGGAAAGGACTTTCCTCCTTTTGTGCTGGGGACTAAGTGCCACAGTCACAGTGTACAAGAGGAGGCAAGTCAAATAGCACAGCTGTCCTCTGCACCATGCCTGGAAGGAGCGCCCCAAAGTCAGGCTGATGTCTTGGAACAGAGCTCAAAAAATCATGGTGGAGCTTAAAAATGACCCCAGCGTGGTGTGCGTTAGCTCAGAGTGCTAGCTGGCTATGGATCAGGAGCATGCAGGCATAAGCAATGAACTCCTACCAACTCCATGTACATCTCTTGGGCTAGATTCCAAAAAAAGGGTTTTTAAGTAAGTGTCAACTAGTGCCCATCACCTTGAGTGACATGCCTAAGCTCTCTGAACACTGTATGACTGCAGGTAGTCAAGCATCTATGAATAAGGAGTGATGAAAACCAAACTGCAGGGTGAGGACTTACCCTGCAGAGCAATTTGGAAACACTCAGGACGGGTCTGTTTAGTGCACCTCTCTCCGTACCCAGAATAAGATACAGAAGTCCTGCAGTAAGAGCAGTAGCTTATCTCCAGCTGAGGTCCACATCCTTGGAGCTACAGTCTATATCCCTCCAGGCACAGCTATCTGCACCCTTTTATAATAGCTCGTTCTCCCCTGGGGCAGGAGGCAGAGGTACAGCTCTTCTCTGCCCCAATGGCTTCTGGCTGGCCCCTCCCAGCCCCTGGTGCTCTTGCAGTGAGTGTCCCAGGTGGAGGCAATGTGGCTTTTCTAGCTCCACCCACAGGAGTCACTCTTTCTTCAGCACAAGAACAGGACAAGGCTGGAGAGCTGGAGCCAAAGCGGATCAAAGAGAGAGAGAAAATCCCTCAGCAAGTCAGGTACGCCAGTTCTGTGGAAACTTCGCTATGTGTGAACTGAGCTTTTCCCTATTCATTTAGCCACCCCAATGATCTCATATGGGGAAAAGCTGGTCCTCTTGACTTATCTGTGCTGGGAGAGAGGCTTTCAAATGTTCTGTAAAGGAGATGGAGGCTGAAAGCGCTTGAATATCAACAGATTTTCATCGCCTTCTCTCAGTTTATGTTGGGCACCCAGACAGACAGAGATCTCACCTTAAGTGTGAGCTGTGGAGCAGCTCGGCAGCCCACAGGACAAGTTCCAGAAGTCCTCAGCAGCACAGCATCTCCCAGGAGTTCATCACTTGGCCACAGCTTTGCCATGTGGATGCTCACATCCTTGTGGTCAAATTCAACAAGCATACCCTCAAACCAAGCAAACTAGCCGCGCACGCATAATTTCTGTCATAGCTTTATATATCTGGAGAGAAAACATCTCTTCATTCTCTTCCCGTCTCTTCATTTCCATAAGAGAAGCCCTGGGACAGGTAAGCCCTGCAGTGCACCTGCCATACGTTGTGTGCAGAACAGCTGACAGCTGTGAACACAAGACAGCCATGAAACAGATGAAGAGGAGAGGATGGGTCCAATTCTCATCCTGCCATCCCAGCAATAGTAAAGACCGTGGAAAGTGATCTAAAGAAGGACACAAGGGCCAACTACTTATTTCTTTGTATCTAGAGGGTTGTAGGCCAAATCACCTAACAGATGGAAGTGGGGTCATAAAAACCATGACCATAAAGCCAGGCTGAGCCTTCCTCTTCTTCTGATATGAAGATTGGAAATTTAATAGAACAGGAAAAATTCACTGCATGCAAGACCCACTGAAGTCCTTGTGCTGAGGACATTGCTCGCTTAGTGGCATGACACAGAATTCCTTCAGCAAAGAGCAACATGACAGCAGATAAAATCCTCATTCAAGCCCTATTGCTGAAAGTGATGAGGAGAGGAGAAAAAAAACAACAAACCTGATCCAGGACCCAGAATGTATGTTTTGTTTTGTGTTTTGTGATGGTCTAAATCTGAAGTCTGATTTGAGAGCTTCTGAAATGCAAGGAATTCAAGTTCAAATCCAGACTTCATAACTGAATCCATTCCAAGTAAAATCAAAAAGGGTGAAGTCTTCTGCTGTCTAAAGATTAGGTACCTTTATCTGCCAAAATGTCTGTAAACAAGCATGAGTTTAGCACAATTTTAAAAAAAAATGTAATAAAAGAGAGGACAGTGGACTGCATTTATCTGATTTTTAAGCAGTGGTTAAATAGTCTATAACTGAAAATGCCACCTATGAGGAAATGAGGCAACAGCCCACCTCTGAAGCTGGGAGTTTTCCAAACTATTGAAAAAACACGTAACACATTGTCAAAACAAGCTACAGGTAAACAAGCATACCACAGGTGAAAAATGTGACTGCAAGGAGTGTGATGACAGTTCTGTTTGCACAATACATTAATTTCAAGGTACTTGAGCATCTGTTATATATTTAGTTCCTTTCTGCTAAAGACAATAAAGCAGGTGAGCATCACTTACATCTAAGAGACCATATGTTTGTGAGATGCTGGGAGGTGCACTCAGCAGAGAGAGAAATGCTTTCACTTCAGGGGAGAGCAAAGCAGACTGAATTTCCTCTTTGCACAAACTGCTTTTTATTTTCATAAAGTTATTAATGCAAGTGATTTAAAATCGGATACGCAGAATATAGCACCAGGGCTAAAAGCCTCCTCTTCCTTGCCCCCAAGACATTAAACAAGAGTCCTGCTTTGGCTTTTGTGGACAAATGAAATAGGAAAAGGAAAGTTAAAAGTGGTTGCTTTCTTCTATCCTTTTTACTCCATCCTCTCCTAAATTTTCAGGAGGGGAAATCGGAAATGAAAAGGTGGCTCCCAGGCAGGTTGCTGCTACTAAGGAGAAATTCCCTGGTGGGAACTCCACTTTATTCACACGCGTGAGGCCAAACTGGCAGTACTATGTCTAGTTTTGTACTCTCAAGTACAAACCAGACATTCATGTACTGGATCATGCCCAAGTAAGATGGTTGGAGCCTGATGCACATGATGCACCAGAAGAGGCTGAGAGGGCTGGGCTTGCCCAGCCTGGTGAGGGACAGCTGTCAGGGCTCCTACGACTACCTAGTAGGGAGGAAATAGAGAAGATGGAGCCAGAGTCTTCTTGGTGGTGCACAGCGAGAGGCAATGAATGCAAGCTGGAACATAAGAAATTTCAGTTAACTAGTAAGCTGGAAGTTATCTGCTGTGAGTGAGGTCTGCGTGAGTTCTCCTCCCAAGGTCCCCTCCAATCTATGTCATTCTGTGATTCTACAAGTGGATACTCCTCCATGGAGGAACAATCCAACTTCTTCATGCTTCAGATTTTGATGGGAAAGGCAAAGAAAGGAAGAGAAACCATATGGAAGAGAAGATGCATTTTTATTTGACTACATGGCTTCCAGGGCAATTCATCAAGAAGGGCCCAAGTAAAGAAACTCCCCCACTTGTAGCTGCAGCAATGTGTGTCCAAAGGGTGAACATGTCCACTCTTTATTGACCACTGAACATACAGGCCAGTCAGGCCTCAGTCTGAAGAGAGGTTATAAATGTAGAAATTAAATTTATCTGTGTGCACTAATGAGACAAATGATATGGTATTAGTGTAGGTGCAAAAGTAGAGCTTCAGAGGAGTTTTGATGCAGCTGAGGAGGCTTGTCAAGTCATGACAGCAAAATATTGCTCTCTGTGGAGATTCCCAGACTGCTTGCTGAAAGGGTTTTGAAGTGTTTAGAAAACAGGTAAGATGATGTTTTTCTTTTCCAAGTCTAAGGAATTCAGGTGCTACACTAGAAATCATGGTTATGTTACAAAGACAGAAAAATTATCTCTGAAAGACATTGAGAGGGGACTGTGTTTATATGTGTCTACTGAAGTATATATATAAGTGCAAGTGTTATGGTGTAACCCTGCATAATAAGTATGGTAATGGTAACGAAGGGGAAATTCTGTATGAAAAACGCCAATGGATTTACTGCTCGAATGGGTATTGTTTAAAAGTAAAGCATCTTGTCTATCGTGATGGGGACTATTGACACCTTCAGCCAATAACTAAGATCCGGGTAATGTTTTCTGGAAGGACAGAATTGAAGCCTGTGTTTTAGGAAAGGGTTAAACAGAGATCTCCAGTAAAGGAGAGCTGGATGGTTACCCATTATGCAAACCTGCCAGAGTTTTAGGGTTGTTGATTTAAGAGTGTCCTTTTAGCATCCCAAGGCCATTGGCGACAAGAAGTGGCCAGACCTAGAGCCATTTCTCTGGGCAAAGAGGCTGGTCCCTGCCTGGGCTCCTTGCTTTCCCCTGTACCAGTGCTCCCAACAAGAGAGCACTGGTGGCAGTTGAGCAGCCCTGGGGGGACACATGGCCACCAGGCTGCTGGAACAAAACATTCTGTTGGCCTGGGGCATTTGGTGGGCAGCAACTGAGCTGTACCAACTTCCCAGTGGAAAGCCAATGCTATGCCCTCACTCTCCTGCCGCCCCCCTCCTCAGGGCCTCCAGCAGCCCAGGGCCCCTAGAGCTCTCTGCCTGCCACTTATTTATTCCTCTTGTAAAGATGGGCCCAGAGCGTTTTGCCTTTCATCCCCTCCTGTGCCCTCAAGCGAGGAGGTAATGGAAGACCTGGCAGGCGATGCACATGCTCTTCAGCCTGGGGGTCCCCCACCACCTTTGGAGAACTCCTGGGCAGGAGGTTCTGGCCCTTTGGGGGGGACCACATCGGCATCAGTAAACATTTACCAGTGCTGCTGTCATTAATCCATATGCTTTTTTAAATAAAGAACGTGAACCTAAATAAAGCCAGGGAAAGCACATGTATATATAAATAAATAGGAGGAAACACTGGAGACTTGGAGTAGCATCTTTCCTATCCTTTCCTATACTGGGGGGTTTCCTTCTGCATAAACACAACAATAAATAACAAGTGCTTCAACCAATAGCTATAAATAGCATCTCGTGCACACATTCAGATGATTTACATGCTTGCTCTGGAGTGATTGGGCTGGAATGAGTTGCAGCCTGTTCCTCTTCCTACATGGCAGGAATTCTCCCATTACCTAAGCTTCATTGTTTTTACACTTTTTATTCAGGGCTTCACGCATGGCTTGTTTGCTGCTCAGTTCCTTCCCGTGTCCAGCTTCCCTCCTCGCCAGCATTTCCAGGGACGGAGATGACACCTGATGGTGATCTGATCAATGGCTGGTTTCCTTCCTCTGAACTCACCCCGTCCCACACACAGCACGGCCCATCAGCTTCCCAGATGTTCCCACTTGTTTTGTTTTCTTAGGATATTTGAAAACATTTCAAATCCACCAGCGGCTGGATGAAAATAATCCAGGCCTCAAGCAACCGTGCTGCCTTTAATCATGTGTCCTCTTGAAGCAGGGACACAAATGCACACATTCTGTACTCAGTCTTTTCACTGAATTTCACTGAATTTCACTGAATTTTTGGAGTTGGAAGGGACCATAGAGATCATCTAGTCCAACTCCC
>JAOTQQ010000012.1:14983393-15001488 GCA_026546715.1 Gallinago undulata
CCCCTCATCTAGCCCAAATTTCCTCAGTTTCCCAATGAGGATGTTATGGGAGACAGTGTCAAAGGCCTTGCTGAAGTGCAGTCTATATGTTTTCCCATGCAAAGAACGTGTTTCTTCTATTGGTTACTCTCGGTATGAAACAGTCTTTTTCGAGAGAAAATAGCACATAGCACCGACAAAAAGTTTGTATTATTTAGATTGTTATGGCAAAGGCACTAATGGAAATTTCCCTTGGGAAAATACATAACACCTGAAATTTCTCCTTACATTCATGAACATATATAAATGAGTCTTGCTTGTATGAATTGCTAATTGTAAAGATTCAGTATAATTCCCCTTGCTGTCCCGACTTCAGAGCTGTAGAATTGCATTTGCCTTCATTAAAGCTTTCCTGCCACCTCAACTAAGCAGAGCCCAGAAAAAGATGACTACCTTAGTAAAATACACCACTGTCCCAGAGCAGGGGTTCATAATCTTTTTATCTCATGTGCCAACTCTCAGCCTTTTGAACTACAGCTCCACAGCTGAATGCCATCTTCTCTGCAACCCACATGTTGCTGGAGGTGGTTCAAAGACATACGGAGAGTGAGAGCCTGTGACAAGGAGGAGACAGCACTGCTTCTGCTGAAGGCAGGAAACAAGCCAAGTGAGTGTTTGTGATGTACAGATGAAGTCAAGACTGTGCTCGCTTAGCCCACTGCTCTGTCAGCCTTGGCAACTCCCACAGGCAACCGCAGAGTCACAACCATCAACGGAGAACTGTTGGCCCAGGAGAAGTCATCCTCTGCTTCGGTATTTGTTGTAGGGAGATACAAGAGGCAGGCCTCCTGGTTTGTCCCAGCCCCGTGAACATTCACACTCCTCAAGGAGCCGTAACAACTGCAAAGAGGATGTGCCTGCGCTGAGGCTCCACACAGCTGCAGAAGGGCTGGAGGCCCTCCCAGTCACCACGATTGTTTGCCTGCAGCTGGATTATGCACGTGGTTGCTTCCAATGTCCACAAAAGGTTGAAGAATGCAGAGAAAACAGCTCAGACAAAAGTTTATTTGTGTTAAAAAAGGAAAAGAAAGAGACTTTCTCAGTGGAGAGCATCAATTCATGGCCAAGCACATGTCTTTGGGACTGGGATAAGTGGTGCCTCCACCAAAGGAGATGAAAGCTGATACATACTGCCAGGCTGGGTCATGAAACCACCTCGTGCTTCTGTCTCACCACAAGTGACAGGACAGCCTCTCCTAGAGTCGAGTTCAGCAGAATTAGGGTCTCAACCTCTTTGTGTATCTGTCAGTAGAGGGCAATGTAGTAACAAACAACTGACCTGCTCCAAGTCCCCACCCAGCAGAAGGCATAGACCTTACCTAGTATTTTATATAGCCATGTGTGACCTAACAGCGTATCCTGCTGTTATGTGCCGTGTTTTACATACCAGTAACACTATGTCATGCAGCTGATACTAGAATTAAGGTCTAGGGTATTTGTTTATGAAGGCAGGTTCCCTTGCGATCACTGCTATTTGTGGCAGGGGGAAAGAAGGGGACCCAGCACTGGAATGGGTTTCCAGTGGGCGTTTGTTTACTGTACTTTTGATGCACTGGTTTATCAGACCAGGGAATAAGTTATAGCTTCCCAGCCTGCCTGTCTGGTTACAAATTCCAGTCTGTTCCTCCAAGCTGAATATAGAGAGCAGCTGGCTGAAGCTAAATGAATAACACTGCCTCACAAAACAATAGTGCTGGGCTCAACATGTTGCACCGACATCTATTTTGAGTTTGGATATTTAAAGACTAAGGAGGCATGACAGGCACATTTATGGGGCAGCAATTACCAGCAGCCTGCAGACTGTGCCTTGGATATGCACAGATTAACACCTTCCTCTCTGTGCGTGTGAAATACTCTGGTAAAGAGTTCACCTCTACAAAGGAAGTGTCTCTGAAGAGTTGACAAGTCCTTCCACTTGTACACACAGCAGTTGCGCACCGGGTAACATAAAGTAGGAAGTTTCTGTGCTACAATCAATCCTGTCTAGAATAAAGCAATGAAATGTAATGCTGTTATTTTGCTCCATCCTGTACCTTCTATCAGTGGAAGAGGTAGAAAGTTCTAACAGACCTTTATGGTTTATCATTTCCTGATTTCAGGCCAACTGTTTTCTCTGGAAGCACTGCTAAGAATATCCTTAGCATATAAGATGTCTCAATACTTAACTGCGATTATTGCTCTTCAAATGGACAAGGGAAGTTGTTTTCTGTTTTTCAAGGTAATCAGAGCTAGGATATAGACAGATATATATGTTGTCTCTGCAGATACTTTGTCTATTTCATCAGCTGATTATAACTGTGAATTCCTGCATATACCTATATTCCAGAAGGAGATTGTATTCCTATTTTGGGCAGAACCTGCTTGCTTCTATCCATTTCAGACAAAGCTGAACATGTGCAGGAGAGCAATTTGTATAACTTTGTGCCCTGAGCCTGAAAATACAAACTGAAACGCATGGGACAGTGTCATGACAGACTGAACCAGTCCCATGCAGGGCAGTGCTAGGACAAGGCCTTAAAATGAATTTGTTTTACAACCCGGTGTCATAAAACCAGATACAAGCAGTCATAGGAACTTGCCAGAGCTTTTATAAGCTCATGGTAGCTTCAGGTGGTTGAAAGCTACAAACTTGGACTATTATCTTCAGCAGGAAGGAAAAATGCTCTTGTTTAAATGGTGCTTAAGGGAAAAATTCAGTTTTTCTTAACAAGCTCGCTGGCCAGTGACCCTGGGGTTAGAGAAAGACCTGATCATAGTCGGAAGTGACACTATAACCCAGGTTTAGGGGCTGAGACATAAATGAACACAGGCTAAGAAGGCTCCTGGTCCAGGTTTCAGTTGATTAGCAACGTGGACTGGCCCACAGATACGTTGTGCACTCATGCGTTACTAGTTTCATGACAAGTAATTCAAGATGCCTAATAAAAGAAATCGAAATAAGTTAAAGAAAGAAAGCTAGGAAATCCAAAACAGTTATTCATGCCAGCATTTGCTGTCTTTTTCTTTAATTTTGAAGCCTGCACAATTCTCACATCTCATCATGTAGTTCTGCATGCAGCAAATAACTAGGACAATGAAAACAGGCAGCAGACAAAAAATACCAGTGAAAAATATAGTGTGCCACACTTCTGACTTTAATCTAAAGATGGCACATGATAAAAATGCTTTGGTCTCATCAAACATGTCCATCCCGTCACTGAGCATGTGATTAAATGTTTTGCAATACTTAACAGTATTTAACTGAGGCTTTTAGAAAGCTAAAAAAAGAAGTACATAATCATTTTGTAAGAAAAAAAAAGACTCAGGTTCAGGTTGTGATTTCCAGAAAAGGTAGAACTAGCATTGTAGCAGAAGTAAACATTCACAGCTGTATTTGTGTCCTAAGGTTTACAGCAGATAATTAAGGAGCACATTCCCACAATCCAATACTACACACCTATTTACCTGGCTAATCTCTCTAAGGTCTCAATAAGGATTGAAGGTCTTCTTTAGTGGGCAAATCAAAGAGCATAACCAGAAGCTGTGGTCTGAAGCACAGGCTTGAGGAGACCAACTGACCAGTTTAGCCTGGACAGGGCCTTAGAGCCATAGACCAATTTAGGTTGGAAGGGACCTCTAGAGGTCATCTGGCCAACCTGCCACTCAGAAAAGGGTCAACTACAGCAAGTTGCTCAGGGTTTTGATCAGTTGGGCTTTGACTGTCTACAAGGATGGAGACTGTATAACTTCCCTAGAAAACTTGTTGCAGTGTCAAGACCTTCCCCTGTCCCTCTGATGAAAAACGTTTGCCCGCTGTCTAATTGGAATTTCCCATCTTCTAGTTGGTGTCTGTTGCCTATTGTTGTGCATCACTGAAGAGTTTGGCTCTGTCTGCCCTTTTGGGGACCCCCTTCCCGAAGCCTTCCCTTCCTCATGCTGAACAAACCCAGTTCTCAGCCTTTCCTTGCATATCATCCGACCCAACCCCCTCATCATTTCTGCGGCCTCCTCTGGAGCCATTCCAGTTTGTTGATGTAGAGTCCAAAAGAGGTGTCCTGTGCCAGTGTGTGCACTGTGTCACTGCTTCAGAGGCAGCCTCATACCCCTCAGCCTCCTCTCCCCGCTCGTGCTCAGTGTGGAGGTGAACTGCCTTTACGTGGGCACACTGCTGCTTTATGTCCCGCGCGTGGTCCTCCAGGACTTCCAGCCCCTTTTCTGCCAACCTGCTGTCTGTCT
Source organism: Gallinago undulata (assembly GCA_026546715.1). Classification (NCBI taxonomy): domain Eukaryota; kingdom Metazoa; phylum Chordata; class Aves; order Charadriiformes; family Scolopacidae; genus Gallinago; species Gallinago undulata. The sequence continues at coordinate 14,987,648 of JAOTQQ010000012.1, forward strand.
GCTTGCAGCCAGCCCGTCCTGCTGCCCAGGGTTGTTCCATCCCAGGGGCAGGACTTTGTGTTTGTCTTTGTTGAGTTTCCTGAGGTTTTTCCTAGTTCACTTCTCCGGCTTGTTAAGTTACCTCTAACCAGTGACAGCTCTGCCCTCCAGCATACCCGTTATCCTCCCCATTTCAGCATCATCTGTAAACTTGCAGAGGATAGACAAATATAAGAAATAATTAGTGGGACAAAGTGCATCCAGACCCTCTGAACAAACCGTGCTGGGGGTCTCTGCAGAAGACGCTATGGCAGCATCCATGCCCAGCCCTGCTGGGAGCCAGCAGTGGGGACAGACTTGGCAGCGCTGGGGCTGCTGGTGTAAACTGTCCTGCTGCTTGCAGAGTGTCTCTCTAGGTGCCTGTCGTGTTTCAGATAGTCAGAAGTGTAGGTCTGAAGTGACTAGGGCATGTCTAGGGCATGTGTCCTGCTCTATCTGGAGGATTTATTGTGGCAATAATGTAATATTAGGCCAGTAAGCAGGAGACAAAATGTTATTATGTTTGCTATCAATCCTTTTGCCATCAGCCTGCACTGCTATGTTTTTAACAACCAAGAGCATGGGAAGTAACCGAGAATCTCTAATCGAGCCAAAAGATTTCAGGCAATTCCCTGTCCCGCTCTTCACCCTGATTTTTAGAGTGCTTTTGCTGGGACCAGCTCTGTCCTCCACTGACAGGGCTGCAGCTGGTCCAAATCCGACAGCCTACATGCTTTGTTCCTATCTCTGACATTGTTTTACCGCCCTGGAAACTTTGCCAGAGCCGTGTCTCCAATTTGAATGTGACCTAGCAGAAGTCACAGCGTCTAGACGGTGAAGCAAACCGTGGTGGGGAGCGCGCCCAGCCTGCCCTGGGCTCACCACGGCCGCCACCACGCAGCTCCTCGCCGTGGCCTCCTGCCCGGCCGCTTGGAAATGGCTCTTTGTGTCCGGTGGAAGATACCAAACCCTCTTCTGCACCAGGGAGAGCCCTCAAGCAAGAACAAACCACTTCTCCTTACCTCATGCAAATGTTATTTTGGCACAAAAAAGAAGGTTACGCCGTTTCCCAGGGATGCGATTACAAAGCCGAGGAGGCACGCTCGCGCTGCCTGTTAATAAAGGTTCGGTTAGTTAGACGACTTAAATCTCCTCTCTAGAGGCTGGGTTCTGGCAGTGCCGGCCACGGGGGGCTCCCCATTTCACCCTGCTCCCCGACTCCTCCCTGAACACGCTCCCACCTGCCGCAGGACCCCCGGGACTTGGCGTTGCTTGCTTATAAACAGCGTACACCTAATCTAAGAGCTGAATTAAATTAGACCTAAAATATTCGCACAGTCTACACCTGGTTCCCTGCCGATGGCAGCTGACAGCTACGTTAGTACGTGCTCTTTTTCTCCACCGAAGCTCTCCCCTGGGAGGCAGCTCCGTCCGGGAGAGCTGCTCAGCCCAGGCGGGCAGGGCTGGGGTGAGGGATGCGATCCGCCGCTGCCCCTCGCTGCTGCCCAGTCTGCCCTCCAAGGGGGCCACCCCTGGAACCAATTATTTTTCCTTGCAGAATGTACCTAAGGTTGCTATTTTTTTTGCATCAGGCGCAAAGTACAGCTACTTTTAAATATTTTTTAAAAAAGAGAGAAAAACAGACACATCCTGCACTTTCAGAGATGCTGAAAGAGTGCCTACTGGGCATCTCTGAAAACACAAACCAGTGTTTATTCAAGGTGTCTAATAGGTCTTTACCCAAAATCTTTCATTTTCTCAGTGACACACTGAATACAGAGATTGGTGACATGGCCTTATGGTTTAAAGATTGCTGCATAATTGTTTCTGTATAATAATACGATAAAAGATGCTGTATTTTTAGCACCTAACTTTGGCCTAGAAGGCAACTTGCCCTGCTAGACTTCCGAGGAACTGCTGCCGGAGAAAACAGCTACTGCAGTACAAGCGGTTCAAGAAGCAGAGCCTGTACCCGAGCAAGTTATGCCTAGCCCAGTCCTGGCCACCACGGCTGCCTTTACTGGGTTGGATGGTCCTGAAATTCTCAGGGGAATCAAATCTGTCAGCGTGTGTGAACAGTAAACCACCTGGGCCAAAGCCCAACAAAAACTCCCTCCCCAAAACAGGAAGAAAACTTTGTAACTTCTGGATAATTCTTTTTCATATTTAATAAAAAGGAAACGCTTTTCATTTTTATTTTAACCTTGACTTATGCTTATCAGAACGGTAAGGACAGGTAATGCAGAAAAAAAACCCACCTTTCTCTCTGGCCCAAGGAAAATATTTGGGGGGTCACTCTTTTGTAACAGTTTTGGCTGCCAGATAAAAAAATTTCCATTATTCATACAGCTGTATTCAGGATCTCTCAGCCTACATGTCCCATATGGCAGGGTTTAGGCTTTGAGAAGTAGCAAATATCAAATATTTGATGCAATTTTGGGGTGGGAGGAGGAGAGAAAGGCTCGGGAAATGTTTATAATTCAGGTTGTGTTTAGCCCATGTTAAAAAACAGTCTTTGAAAGCCACCGTGTAGGCAGTGTTTAAAGTGTTTAACTCAGGACTATATCTCCTGACAAGCTGGAGCTGAGTGAGAGGCATTAAAAACAGCCTTCACAAGCTGTATAAAGCCCTTGTACAGTTCCTTTCTGCTGGTAGTTATGAGCCTTGTTCTTAGTGGTGTGGAAGCTGTGCCAAAAACTGTATCCCTGCAAATAGGAATTCTGACTTGATCACTCCGGAAATGATAAAATAGCAGTAACACTCAGAGCGCCCGAGTTAATGACAGGCAGAGTTATGAATATCAGGTATAAAATATTAATCATTTGTAAAATGGCTATTATTTGCTGAGTATTGTGTAAAAATAGAGACATTGGCTGTTCTGACGAGTGTATGGACCTTGGTTTTTAACCAGTAGCATGCAGCCAGACTGCTGTGGTTGAAGGTCGAACCACTGCTTTCATGTGTACTTTTTTCACCAGCAGATCTATGCATTAGAAGCTGCTGCCTAAACAGGAGAGCCACCCAGTAGGAAGGATGAAAGGGAAACGAGGGTTTTGAAAACAGCTTTTCTGTTCCCTGCTTTACCTCAGAGACTGTATGCAAGCCAAATTTGTGTTCCCCATCTTTAAAAGACTGGTGACAGCACTTTGCTACCCTGCAAGGATGGTGAAGATATGTACATTTAAAAGTGTGAGACTCTCCGGCACTAAAAAGAGCAAAGTGTCCTAGACAGATTCAGAGTAGACAGGCTGCCCTGGAAAGCCCCGAGTGAGGAATGTGGCTCGGTATTTGCAAATTATAGTTGACACTTTTTTTAGGACTTAGACTTTTCTGGCAATGATAACACTCTCAAAGGAACAGACCCACAGTCTCTTGCAAATCATGCACTAGAGCAGATGTCATATTTCTGATGCTTCAGTCCATTACATATATTTTTGGAACTCTAAAAACTCCTTAATCCTCCAAATCTAGATTGAACACCCTATCTGTGTTGTAACATAAATATGCATAGCTGAAACCCTGGTTATGACTGTCAATACTAACTAGAAAGCCCTAATGTGCTTAAACTTAAGCCCACTTAATTTGCAGAAAGCTATTCAGGTGCTGTCAATCAAGCTGGGAATTTGAAGAATATTTAAGTTGTTGATTAAGTACTTAACATTACAGGTTAATGTAAAATTGTCTGTCCTACTTTTCCTGTGGTTATATGATGACCTGTATATACACTGGAGTTCTGTCTCATTCCTTCCACTGCAATCAGATCTACGTCACCCCAAATCAGACAGAGGAGGTGCAAAGGTGCATTCCCACGTCAGGCTGCCCAACAGCAACTCCCTCGTGCTGCTCGGTTGCTCTCCCCGATGAGATGCAGATGTTCACAAGTTGTACATGTGAGACCCAATAAGGCAGGAGGAAGAAGTAGAAAGTCCTCGGAGCTGTTCCTCTTTCCAGACCTGTAGTGAGGTCTCTTTGCATGAGAAAGGAGAAGGACATGCCAGTGAAGGCACGGATGGGAGCAGGCATGCTCTTCCAAGAGCTCCGAAGTGCTATGAGTCAAGGTGAAACTGGCAACACTAGATCCCTCTCTGCCCAAAACAGCTTCTGTCTGAGAAACTTCTGACCCTGTCATCATTTTGCACATGAAAGTGGGAAGGTAAAGCTCTGTTTCCTCTAGAGGCTGGGCATTTGTGTGCAGGACAGCAGGTCAACATCACAAAGCAGAACAGAGCATTTGTACCGCCAGTGCCAGAGCTTTCATGGTGATGCTTTAATTTCTTTTTTCTTGAAGTGATAGACTCTTCAACAAGGGTTTACAGAATGTTTTCAGCATAAAACAAACAAAAATACACACAAAAACTCTCCACCAACTTTCTAACCCTTCTTCTTAAGATGAAATGCCAGAAAAGATGACCAAATTCAATGTAAAAGGCTTAAAATTCAGAAGGTCTCCCATCCTTCTTGTGGGCTATGGTAAAATCTTGTAATTTAAGGCAGGTGGATATGCTGAAAGTTGAGGCTGCTAGCTTTGCTTTGTTGAGCACCACATAGGCCAGGGCTGTATTTCTGGACTTAGAAGTGGAACTGGCTCAGACAACCAAGCAGAACTAAAATAAACCACTTACTCTGAATAATGCACGGCCCCTGGTACTCCAGGAGACCAGATCTATCCTTCCAGCCACTGTGTTAACAGTGCTGTGCTACAGAGCTCCTGTGCAGAGATCACCCAGAGATCTCCACATATGGTTGCAGACCCCACCTCATCTCCTTCAACTACTGACATGTCATCCCCAAAGCTGCTGCAATTACTTACTCTTCTGTGTGACACCAGGGAAGAGTATAATTGATTTCTTCCTTGTTTTAATGCAGTTTAGCAGCTAGAAGGGAGGTAGAACAATGCTACATCATCAGCCAGTTCTCGCAGATAAGCACCAAGTGGTCTTCAAACCGTAACTGGGAAAGCAGCTGATAAAAATGACATGTACTGACATACACATGGATTCAGAGTGATGAAGGAGTTCCTGGTACTATTCAAGGATTAGGATTTTGGGGTTAGCTACACAAATCTATGTATTTACTGAGTCAGCTTCTCTGCAGGAAATCAGATTACCACTTGCCTATCTGACTACTGGATTGTAAGGACATAGTGGGTCATTAAAATAATGTATTCTTACAAGATGACACAACACACTTGTAAAAGGCCTAAAAATCTAGGTTTTGTAACCATGACACTGGAGTATGTGTCTTTGGGTTGGTTTAGTCCTAAGTGTACACGTGAAGTGAACCAATATGTTGTTTAGTTCACCGTCAAAGAAAAATACTTGTGACTTATTTTTAAGTGTTTATTCCAGTATGTGTTCACTTCCCTGGGAGTTGTTTTTTGAACTGTATTCCCGGGGCAGTCAGGATGTTGGTAAATATTCATTGGCAAAAACATCCCCACATGACTGGAATTCACTCCCAGCAGGCATTAAATTGGAACAGAGGAACAAAGGATATGCCAGACTTGATCAGACCACTGGTCTGTCAAGCCTGGTACCCTGCCTCTGGGCAGTGGCCCATTCTATACGCTTCAGACAAAAGCAAATAAACCCCCAGAAATAATAATAATACACCTGTCTGGAAATGCATCTCAGATACTTAACTCAGACTTACTACCTCAACTTAAGGAGCTGGGACTGGAGTTACAGAGAGTAAAATTACTTTGTACAGTATTGCAGGGAATGATTGTATTCACTTAATTTTTTTCTGTGCTTTATTGATCGTCTAATTAGGAGAGAGCTTACTTTAATATTTATGCAGCTTCTGAGTTTCCCTGACACTGGTGAAAATGAGCTGTGGCTTCTCAGGGGTAATTCTGGTGGGGTGAGTGTCCCAGAAGTCAGTTAGATTTCATTCTGGCAGTTTGACACACAAAACCTGCCTTTCACTTAGTGCTCAACAGCCTGAATCCAGGGGAGCTGGGAAGTGCCCTGAAATCAGTGCTTCGGATGGCCTTTGTAGAAATCATTTGGTTCTGACAACTAGGTTATGCTATTACTATCATTAAGGTTTCTTCAGGCCATCCTGCCCAGGACTTGCTGTGGTGGGCCATACACAAGCTTGTCTCAGATCTGACACCCCTTGCACTCAAAGTCTTTATGGTCCAGCAGAGAAACTGTGTGAGTTAATGAAACAGGGAAGATGGGAGGCAGAGTAGTATATTCATCAGGATAAAATTAACAGGTTTCTCCCACACTGATACAATGACAGATCTGGTCTGCTTATTGAGTATGTGGTTTTATTGTCAGTGTCAGCAGAGAAACTGAGGTTTCATTGACACAGAAACTGAGTGAGGGCAGGTATATTGCCCTTTGGAGCAGGTCTGCGCCATAGTGATGAAGAAGGTGCTCAGCAGCCAGGCTTGTGTGGCAAATGAACACTCTTGGAGAACCTTAGAGGCCTCCAATGCTATATTCTTTGTGAGCAACACACAAAAAATACAAGTATGCCGTATCTTTGCCTGCACATGTGCAGGTCAAATCTCTTCAGGTCTGTGAGCAAGCAGAACACCTTTGTTTCCAGGGGAGGAAAAAGGGTCTTTAGACAGACTTTCTTCAGATTTCCAATTCCCCTGCCTCAGGCCAGCGTCAAGCACTTCATCTGAGAAACCTTCAATCCCCACCGCCCTATATTACACAAGGGATATGTGTCGTGAAGTCCTTACTTTTGACCCTAATAAATCGTAACCACATATGTCGTGTGCCAGTGCTGTGTGAAACCAGTGTGTGTGAAAAGTGATGCTGGCAGAAGACGAGTGCAGTGAACGCCACTGGCAATAAATGACTGAATGCCAGGGAAGGCAGGCATGGTAAAAGGGACCAGTGATTTGACCTTAAAAGCTGTTCTGAGCACGTCCACTCTGTATGGAAAACTCAGTCAGGAACGGACATCTGTGTTTTCGGTCTGTTAACTTGTATTTGACAGCTTGGGTTTTGGCAGCCTGAAAAGATTAAAAAAAACCCTGCAGCCCAGCCATGGTTACCCTTGCAGTACAGCAGATAGCTGCGAGGGGATTAGAGAGAGAAGGGAGGCTGAGACACCAGGCACAGCAGTAGTGGTGGACCCAAAGCCCTGTGAACAGCCACAGTGCTCTCTTTTCCTCAGCTGCTAGCCAGTTCTTTGAGGATCTGAGCTGCCTGGCCACTGGGCAAGGGTTTGCAAAGTGCCTGCATGGAAAACATTTCCATCTGCATTTCTGCAGGCAGCTGCCGGAGGAGAAGAGCATGGCCTGGGAGTCCAGCCATGCTCTGCATGCCTCATCTCCCTCGGGCATGCCCTGGGCTGAGCGGCTTTACTGCTGGCTTCAGGCTCTTCCCAGTGCCTTTAGAGCTGGTAGAGCTCTTCCGCTGCCTCTAGGGAGTGTTCGCTTGCTGAAGATAATTAAAAAGAGGAGCTCACACATCTGACTGCCATGGGGTATAAAACGATGAGAAGAAAAAATGTTGAGCTTTCAATAGGTAACATAAGTGTCTGAGTCTGTACCCGTGGTCTTATTTGCTGGTAAAGTTTTTTTGTTTCATTGCCTTAAGACAGAAATCAAGATTTTTGCCTGATTGAGCCCATAATAGGACGGCAGATTTAGAGAAAGGCACTTGTCAACGTTTTTGCTGCTAGAAGGCTGAATGCCAAGAGAGATAGATGCATGCAATACTCATGCCAAGACATCTATTAACCCTTGCCACTGTTAGGACTGTGTCAGACCAAAATACCCTTCATACACTGAAACATCTAATGGTGATATGCTGATGATAAGGATATGTTAATGACAAAAGATTTTGCAGGGATTCTCCTTCCCCCAGCAGCAAGAACCAAGAAGCTGAGACCGCTGTGTTGACTGTAGAAATGGACGTAACCTGGTAAAGAGGTACTGGTGTTGTACTTGTGAGATAGGAGCTCAGAGTACTGCCCAATGTCGTTCTGAAACATGTCAATTTGGTGCAGGGGGCAACTGTTGTAACACCCAGCAGTGTTGCCTTCTGCTGGTGCTATGAAGGCAGGAGCCAGCTGGAAGGCAAAGGTCTGAAGGCTGCGCTGCTCCAGAAACTCACCCCAGAGCTGAGCGGCAGCACTAGCTGAACCTTCCAGAACCCCAAGAGCCTGTGACCATTCCAGCTCAGGGTCATTTATCAGTAACGCCTGACAGAGAGGGCATTTCTTACAAGCTGACATGTGACTGCAGATGTTTTGAAGCTGAAAAATAATCCAGTGAATAAAGAGCAATAGGAAATGCCGACCTGGTTGGTCATTGCAAGTAAACCATTTGTTTAAAGTTGACTGTTAAGTGGGCGGGATTACATTCCCAACATCTGTAATGCTTATAATGAAATAAGGAATAGAAAAGTACCATAAAATCCCAGTTCTTTTCTCTGGCAAGGACAGAAATACTGAACATTTGGAATTATTTTTGATTACTCCTCTAGAACAGCATGCACAGCCCTTATGCAGTGTCCAAGCTGCCATGTGGCTTGTTCGGGGGAGTCGCGAGTGTCTGAGCAGACATATGGTGAGGTGAAGAACCAGCCGGTGCAGGTTGACGCAGACACTGCCAACTCACTTTCTGCTGCTGCTGGGCAATTAAGCACATCAGGAACCCAGTGATTTTTTTTTTTTTTAATGCTCTCCATGTTTGTAAGTGAAAAGACATAAAATGTCTGCAGGGCTCACATACACTTTCCTGCTATTGTCTTCGTCTCCGTGCTCCCCTCAGCAGTCTTCAAAAAGTAAGACAAAAATAACTCTGTTTGAGCTGAATGTATCTCTGTGCAGAGGGATCATGTTATGCCCTCTGCAGTATTCAAGCCTTGCCTCGGGACTGCGTATGGCTCATGGGTGAAGCGGCCGCACAAAGCGGGCTGTTGTATCGAACAAGTTCCTTCAGCACAATAAAAGTCTCTGCCATAAGAATAAAGCTCCTTTGTGCAGGCGGCGGAGCATTTCCAGTGTGCGGCAGTGGAAGGAACACCCCTGGAGACTGGGCAGCACCAGGCACCCGCCATCATCCTTTCCCAGCGCCAGGCCACTTTCTCTGACGTAGCCTTCTCACAGTGAAACACACAGTGGGCATTGATCTCAAAGATACCAGCTACCGAAAGAGGCCTTCTCCTGCACCCGCCTTTCCCTCCAGGCCATGGACCGGCTGAGCGAGGCCTGTGGTAGTCACGCTGAGGTGGGCTGGAGGTCGGAGGAGGCAGGGCTGGGACCTCGCTGCTGCACGGCTGTCTCTGCAAGAGAAAGGGTGAAGGGGCTGGGAACTGCCGCCGTTGCACATCGAGAAGGTCCTGGGACCTTCTGGCAAGAACGCTGGGCATGGCCAGGACACCAGCAGCTTGTAACCCCTTCTCATGACCAGGCTTGCAGTTGACATGATGGTTGGAGAGCCAAAAAGCCCCAGAGAAGTGCTTGCACTCTATGCAGAGATGGCTGGGCTTAAATACTCTTCTGAGGCTGGTCCAGACCCAGCCATGAGCTAGGGAGCCCTTGCTGCTGCTCCTTCCCAAATGAAAAGCACTCTGTAAAGGCAGGAGCACTTGTGAGGCCTGGGCTCGAAACCACATCTAAAAACAGACCGTGTCAACAGAATATCAAACCAGACATCGTCTACCTCTAAAACCACATGCAAGGCCTGACTTTAAGCTGAATCTGCCAAATGTGCATGGCAAAATGGCTGGTGTGTGACCACGTTTCCTGCTGTCCCCAGCCCCGGTGGTGCCGTGAAGCAGAGCATTCATCCCCGGCAGCGCTGGCGGGGGGACGGAGTGGCCTCAGGCACCTGGGTACAGATGCTCCCATGGCTGTCCAAGCGCTCCAACACCGAGCTGAGAAGGGCACAAGACCCGACTCCATCTGTTGTCACCAGCACAGGGCACTTTTCTGGTTCATGAGGTGGGAGGTGGAGAGGAGTGGTCCCAGGTGAGCAGGGTCTGCAGAGAAGCAAGAGCTGTGCAGCAGGCTCTGGGGGCACCTTGGCACCTCGTTGAGCAACACAGAAAACATTTTTGTCTGGGTCTAATTACAGCAAGACCTGGGTAGAAGGTGGTGGGTAGAAGGACCCTTCACTCAGGGGGGCTCGGGGGATGCAGGCAGAAGCTGCAAGTAGAAGGAAACATTTCTGGATTTCAGGCTTCTTCTTGGCTTGGGAAAGGGATGTTGGTAGAGGGAAAGCCAGGCTAAAGAGGGATCTTGAACTGCTGCGATGGCTCCTGTTCACACATCATGAGACACAGCCCAGTCTCCTCTCCTGAGTTGAGGGAAAGGCTGCCGGCTCTCGGGTACCTCTGATGGTGACTGCCAGGACTTTGTCTGTGAGCGGCGGCTGCTCCACACCGTTGGAATGCCTGGGGAATTCCTACCTTAAAACCCACCCTGGCTCCACAGCAACCAAGTGCCGGGACAAGAGGGACCAATTAGAGGGACCCATGGAGAGCAGGATATACTGCAACGTTATTCACTCGCTGTCACTTCAAAAAGGTTTTCTTTTCTGTATGTTTAATATGCAAATATTTAATGGGGTGTATTAGAGCATAACAGCCATAACTCAAGACCTTTCAGTCAAGATTAAACAGGTGCCGAGTCTTTCTTTTCAAGGCCTGGCACAGCTGCAAGCCTGCCCTCCCCGGTACGTGATTACGGGATGCTGCTGGGGCTTTTTCCACATCCCTCCCCCATGATGCCTCGCCTGCTCCTGTAAAGACTCTTTTTTTTGTCTTTCTGCAAGAGACTGTCCTCACCGTTCAAAAGGAGCAGGAAAAAGGAATGGTGATTTATTAGCTCTGGCATAGAGGGCAAGGTTTTGACCTCAGGTGTGAATCTGAGAAAAATATTATTTTCCTGACAGCCAGCCCTCTTGGAGTGAATTAAAACTGCTATTGTGAGGAAATGGATTAAAGCCATTTCAGCTTTTATGACAATATCAAGGCGGTTACTTTATAGAGCGTCTAGGATGTAGAGTCGCCCCAAGGTGCTTTATAATCATCGGTTTAAAGGGAGAGAATTTGCCTGCAGAGATGAATCAATGGGTATATTTTATGAAACATTAATGACTGCTTTTGTAGATGTAAATTTGGGGGTATGCGCCTGCATCTCTCTGTGCTGTCCTGCAGCTGCAACTTAAGCTCTTTTACTGTTAGCAAGGATCATAATCCAGCAGTGCAGTTTTGCTGGAGGAGCTTTACATCATCTTCTAATGTAAACAATATTGTAAGAGAGCCCGACAGCCCCACAGGATTTTCATTGAGCGATGATTGATGTGGAAAGGGATGGAACTGCAGTGATTCTGCATCAGTCACAGCTCTCACTTGGCTCTAAAGCTGACCCTGTTAGCACAGTCTGACTTGGATCATTTGTCTCAGAAGTACCAAGGGATTTTAAAACAGCTGTGGATTCAACCATTTCAAATGGGAACATATTTTTGGTTTGTGGTAAGAACAACATAAACCGTATGTGTTTCAGAACTCAGGCCTCAGCATTCCTGGCTTGTTTTGTCAGCGCGTCTTTGCTCTCCTCGGCAGCATTCACACATGCAGCCTACAGCAGCTTTTTTTTCTTGGTTTTGTTTTTCCACTTCAGGTTTTCCTCCCCTTTTTTCCCCTCCCGTCCCCAAAGAAAAGACAGAAAGAAAGAAAATGCATCACCCTTGCTTTTTACAGCAGGGCAAGGCTTAAGCTGTGGGAATGCTTAAGCAAAGGAAGTATTAGGTTTTGAGCCTTTGATGTATCCCCCATCTGATGTGTTTTCTCCTAAATGCTGTTGATCGTATAAGTGCCAACTGGTAAAAGCAAGTACCAGACGTCGTGGCAGAGCCCTGTGCAGTAACTGTGTGCTGCCAGCCCTCTCTCTGTGTCCAGATGGGTATCCCATTTCACTAATGCAAAATTACTCTGATTTTCTGCTCCTCTCCCCAGCCCTTTCCATCACTCCTCCCCTTTTCCTTCAGCAGGTTCCTTCCCCACTGACATCTGTTCCAAGGAATGATGAACTGAGCTTTGGAGCAATTACCTCAGTTTGCATTTACGGAACCAGCTTGCAGCGTGCGTATTAAAAACAGCAACACTAAAAGTCAACAGGGTGTAAAAGGTAACAGAGTCTCCCACCTCAAAGCTAATGATGTTTTGCCCTGTGAACAAGAGCTGTGGATCTTAATTGCTGGCTCCTTTTTCATTTGTACAATTTTCAGCCATTGCTTAATGAAGCCCGCCTGTTTGCCATGATGTGATATTATATTATCACAATGCTCATGTTAAAGGCCTTATATTTCACCCCAAACACCTGTGGCTGCTCAGCAAGGAGGAAAGCCCTAGTGTGCCAACTTGCCGGAAAAGCCTGATTTTGGAATTGTTCTTCCGTCTTCCTTGTGGCCGAGGTCAGCAGGGGTTGGGGAGCTGGTGGGCTGCTCGAGGTGCCTGCTCTGTGCTACAGCCAGCGGCTGGGGATTAATATCACAGAGAGAGCGAGCACCGAGTTATTTCCGCAATCCCTTCACATAATGGATGCGGATGTCAAGATGCCACCATCTGAAGTATGAGCACCTTGGAACAAAACAAAAAATTACTGGCGGTGTCAGCTTTCAGGAATGCTTTTCAGAGGTGGTGGAAAGCTGCACACACGGCACCAAATTTCTTCAGCACCTTCCTTTCTGAATAAAAGGTGACCTCAGGCCCTCTACTTTTCCTCCACTGGCAGTCACGCACAGATCTGTTATAAACTAAACCCTCTGCACACTTTCTACAGTATGTGCAGGTTTTCAGCAGGCGGTTGCTTGGGCAGGCACCCTGTTTGGGGTGGCTTTGTGGGTCCAGTCCATGTGGACTCTGCCAAAGGGCTGTGAACAAGCATCTACAAACCCTGTCTGAAGTTTTATCCCCCTCTTCACCGCACACTTCCCGGAGCTTGTGTCGGACGTGAGACATGGGCTGATTTGGCAGTGTCCCCTGTGCAAACACCGCCTCTGGATCTGAAGCTTCAGCACCAAAGTGAAACGGGAGCAGGGTTTAGTGCTAACCAGGAGATGGCTGTAATCACCCTAGTACTGAGTGATGCTCATGGGCTTCCTGACTGGAGGTTTAAGTACTGTCCACGTCATCACCATTACCACAGTTGGTCAGAATAACTTACCCTGACTGTGAGCTGTGATTCCACTGGAAAGCTGTCTGCTCTCTTGCTGTTAAAATACTTCTCTCTAGATCTGGGAACACAGTTAAAGAAAGCTGCATTGCTCACATCTTAGCCTTGGATGCCCGTTGAACCTCAGCCCCCAGGGCTCTAGCACTGATCTATGGCGTTTTGAGTTGTATTTTTCCTAGAAAAATGCTACTGACTTTGCAGTGGGTCAGCGTGTGGGAGAGCGCAGCTCCCCATTTCAAAGGATCCCAGCCCAAAACCTATAAGAGCTTTGTAATATGGCCAAATAGGGAGTTTTTCCAAGAGTTCCTATATTTGGTGGCTAAACTGCACAGTGACTGATGTCTTGGAAATTAAATAGCCTGGTTGTTACATCAAAATAGCTGTGAAACTGATAATTTTCTCTCAAATAGGCATTCCTGCCCAAAAGTGCCGCCCAAAAATTTTGCTAGTAGAGAGCCCCCAAAGCTTGGGTATCACTCCTTCTCTGCCTTAAGTCAGCTACAAGGACATCACCGATATCAAAAATATTAGATGTAAAATCATAGAACCATAGAATTGTTTGAGTTGGAAGGGACCTTAAAGATCATTTAGTTCCAACCCCCCTGCCATGGGCAGGGACACCTCTCACTAGAGCAGGTTGCTCAAAGCCCCATCCAGCCTGGCCT
>JAOTQQ010000012.1:15011168-15093655 GCA_026546715.1 Gallinago undulata
TCCCTGAAGACATTCAAGGTGAGGCTCGAGGAGGCCCTGGGCAACCTGGTCTAGTTGGGGGTGTCCCTGTGACTGCACAAGTCAGGCACAGAGTAGGCAAAGGCAGTGGCCAAACTCTACTATAAAAGCGACAGCTGGCATGGAACATCGTGCATCAGCTAAGAAAACATCTCACGGCACAACTCTGATCTAATCATGACACATTTGACAGCTGGGTGCCAGAAAGTTCTTTGCAGCTTACCTAATGGCAAGATGGAGTACCAACAGGGCAGGCCTGGCAAGGTGCACTCAGCCTCAAGTCTATGGCATGAAACAAACGTTTGGTGTTAATGCATGACACTTCCCACAAGGAGGATGTAGTACCCTGTAAGAGATTGGGTGCCCAAGGGTGATCTTTTCTGGCTCATTTTCTATGCAAATAATGAGAAGCAGAGTGCTCAGTCCCAGGCACTAGGCTAGATCCCACTGTACCTTGGCTGCAGCTCACCACCCACCATACTGTCCCAGTAACCTGAATGGCAATCCCAGCATCAAACCAAGCTTCAAGGCCACATCACATCTGGTCCTTAGCAGGAGTGGAATAAAAACCAGTTCTGGAGTAAGTGGTTGTAGCCAGACATCAGGAGGAGCAGCTCAGGAGGCAGCAAACAACCTGTACAATTTCTTTTACCTGAGAATCATCTGCTATGCATCCAGATCATTACAATATCTAATAAAGAGGGGAAACAAATAGTAATTTAGCTGAACTGTTATGATCTTTTGGGTAAATTAATTCTCCCTGCCTCTTAGGCACAAGTCCATACAGCCAATGCAGATTGGCTACTCTTCCAGTATCCAAACTAAGATGAATGATCATCTTCTCCATGACTCATCAAGACCATTTCCCATAGGAAGACAAGGTTTGAATTCAAATTTATCCTGCAAAGCACAAAGGAATGACAAGAAATCAAATAGAAGACAGTAAAAAACACTTAAGAGGGAAATGTTAAATGCAAAAGTCCCCAACAAACAAGCCCAACCTGTGGCACCTGCCAGGTAGCAGCATGCAGAGAAGGACCCACAGCCTTTAGAGATCCAGAAACTTTGGAGTTCTTGGTTTTGTTTGCCCACTACTCAAGGAAAGGCAAATGTCATCCTGGGACACACCTGCAAGAGTGTTTTATGTAAGACACAGAAGAAATTATCGTGCTCTACTTGGCGCCAGTGTGGTCTCGGCTGGAGTTTGGTGTCCTTTTCTTAGCACCCTGCTTTAAGGAAAATGGAAGTTGGATAAGGTCCAAAAGGAGCTCATATGAAAGACAAAAGGTTTAGAAAATGCAGCCTGATACAAAAGGCCAATGGAACGGGTCTTCTGTGTGGAAATGGGAAGACGATGGAAACCTAACAACACTTAACTGTCAGGCAGAAACCTGATTTCTTTCTGCTCCTTAGCAGGAGTGGAATAAAAACCAGTTCTGGAGTAAGAGATTGTAGCCAGGCATCAGGAGGCAGCAAACAACCTGTAGAATTTCTTTTACCTGACAGTTTTCTGCCACACATCCAGATCATTACAATATCTAATAAGGAGGGGAAACTCCTCTCTAACAAGGAGAGGGCAGGCAGTAGGACAGGGACACTGGCTAGGATAGGGGCTATTTCCCAAGCACGTTACTGCAGCCACAAATTCCTACAGGCATTGCCTTCCCTTCCCTCAGTGGAGCTGCTAATCCCAAACCCTCTGCTTACTCCGGGTGTGGAGGTGGCACGGACCCCCATCGACCCCAGATCCTGTTTCTGGGCCACGCTGACCAAGAGTGCAATCATGCACACTTCCGTCCACATTTATGCAAAAAGCATCTACCCCACACGTACTTCCACTGTATTTGAGGCCTTGTGTAGTCTTGGCATGAAGTGGATGGATTTTGCCCAGAATACACAATTTAGTGCTAATTATCTCTTCCTGCTGGGCTTTAGAGCACAGGGCTTTCAGTTCAAGAACAACAACTACAAGAGCTAATGGATTGCTCTGTTACCAGGAAGCAAACCCTTTGCGGAGCAGAGAGGATCCTGCCCCACTGCAGGTCCCAGGGAAAGCTCAGCTCCGAGTTTGTTAACTCTTCAGGGAAGGGGAGAGCATCGCCAGTGCTGTAATTGTCTTCCGCTGGTGCTGCTGGGGGGAACACCCCGACACAAAAGAGCATCTCATTCCTCCCAGAGCATAGGAAATTGTGTATAAGAGAAGAAAAATCCCCTCATCGGGTCAGTGAGAGACCGTGGAAGAGAAAAGGAAGGAAAACTGTGGCTGAGATTCATCCCCTTCCATATCACATACAGCAAAAGTCTGTATTTTCTGTTCTCATTTGGGGTGAGTGTAAAGGATGAGGATTAAACTGTTGCTTTCCGAAACCCACTTCTCAAGTGCATTTATCCCACATCTGGGATGGCCTATGGGCTCCTCTGCTAGGGCTCCACTAACAAACCGCTTCTCTTTTGGTGATACTCCCTGAGATGAGAAAGAGCTTTGCACCACTCTGCTGGCAATTCAGCCGCAGGTAATGAATTAACAGCATATGGGAGTCACACTTGGAGCCAATAATAATTTAATTCACCTGCACTGGCACTTAACCATCCAGCAATAACTGTTGCAGAACCGCTCTCTGCACAGCTAATTTAAGAGCTTTATAGACCTACATGTGATGATCATTTGATTCTAATGCTGACATGTTACCTGAAGGAGAGTCCAAAGTACCTCCTAGCACAGTGAGTATTTCGGCTGGTGGTGACCACATCTTAGCTTCTCTTTCAAATGCAGTGTAGATGCTCACCTATTGAATATCCTTACAAGTGTAAGAAATAAAATATACTGAAATATAGAGCAGATGCTTCAGTACCTTGGACTAAGTCCATTATTGACACAGGACCAACATTACACCCTTCTCAAGAAAGACACTTTCTCACTTGCTCATATGGTGCACAGATGTAGGCTGCTGGCAGCGATCTCTAAGGCAATGTGGGCAACTTCCAGATTTTCAGCTACTCTTTGTCTCCATTTCTTGTGCAAGACTCCGGACAGTTTCTTCTCATTTGTGCCTCTGAAGTTATCACACAAAAACATCCTCATTATTGCTGTATTTTGTATCCCTCTTGAAAAGAGGGGAAGGGAAACACCACTGGATGAGTGGAACAACACCCAGCACTGGAAGTGAGGGATGTTGACCATCCCTGATAACATTACCACAGGCCACTGAGATAATTGTGTGACCTGCCTGCCAACGTGCGGAGGCCTGTCTATTAGAGAGCTTGTTATTACCAATGGCAAAAGCCTTTATGGCTTGGAATCACAACTACCAGCACTGAAAAGTAAAAGGCTGTAAGGAGTGAGACTCCTTCTTCCTGAGTCAGTTGAGGAAACAGCTGTACAAAGCTGACGCCCCTTTGCTGAGATGGGTGCGAGCATCCTCCATCACGTCCAGACGCGGTTTCCTGTCTCTAGAACAAGTTGTCCAGTTGTGGCTTGCTGGGGAACTCCAGAAGGAAAAAAAGACAAATATCAGATTGATCTCAGGGATGATTTTTCCCTGTGAAACAAAAGTAGATAATTCTGCTGTTCTATGACTGGTGATTTTACTGTGAGGTATTACACAATAGACTTAAATAATGCTGAAGTATGACCACCTCCAGTTTTATCTGGTTATAAAGTTTCACCTTAGCTTGGTGCATCCCAGAGAAGGTTGGTTATGAAGAATAAAAGCCATTCAGGGCTACAGCCTGCTTGCACACAAACCCTTCTCACCAGCCACAGGAATAAGCATGTGAAGTACATATTGAAGTAATTCTTCATAATATTTTGTCTCATAACATTTGAAATTGAAGCAAGCTTTTTACTTTTGGAAATAAATATTGAGCTAATTGCATTAATAAACATAAATCAAAACTGTATATTTTGGCGAGTAAAAGGCAGAACGTACTCTTCCTATCCCGCGTGTGGACAGCCCCAGTTTCCAGCATGAGCTGGTCTGTGGGGGACCAGCATGGGCAGCTGCTGTGGGGAAGACCAAAGCAACACCCTGTTCCCAAGCACCCAGCAGCCCCTGGTCAAGGAGGGTGGCCAGTCTGTAAATGCTGAGCAGGCCCTGGGAGGTGTGTCTGCTTCCATGCCACCTCTTCAAGCCCAATGTCCTGGCTGTGCGGCAACCACGGCAGTGGCATCACACATATGGGATTTAATGTGTTGCAGCAAAAGTGCAGGAAAGCCAAGGCCTGTCCTCCCTTCAGATGAGACTTCAGATTTGAGCAGTAAGTACAGGAAACCCATCTTGCACAGGGCATCTGGTGACTGAACACGAGGTGACGTCCGTATGGCAGGTGATGCTCCAACCCCATCTGCACAGCTACAGCTTTGCTCTCCTAGAGCTCCTACGCTTCACCGGCTAGACATTACTGAAATTAGTTCCCACAGCATGCCTGTGGATAATGATTTATACTTATATTTCCTCTAAAGATAGGGAAACTGGAGCAGAGACAGGGATTTTTTTCCTACTCTATTTTCATCCTTAAATCTGATGTTTGTGATCTGGGATTTTTGCCTCTCATCCCACTTGTTCCTGCACTGGGGCAGGATGCAGGCACCTGGCTGTCCCCTTGGAGCAGCTCTGCTGCATGGCTTTGACAGAAAGGGACAACGTAAGGCAGGAAGCCTCCCCTCAGACCTCTACAAGAAGTACGTTGGGTTTTTTATTCAGCAGAGCAGCACGCTGCTTGCTAAGGCGCAGGGGGAATGAGGCTGATCTTTGTGAATTTATTTGGTAGCCTTGCTGACTGTTAGCCAGATAACTATAAAAAATACTTATGTGGGGTCAGGTCTGAAAACACTTTGAGACCATTCAGATTTTGTACAGAGACTGGTGGAAAACCAGCGAGGCAATGGACATTGATGTATTTTTTTTTCATCATCATGGCTGGTAGAAAGAGGTGTTTTATGTATTTGCTGATATGATGCAGATAGCAAAAGCTATATCTAATATAAATGCCTGTAATAGACTTTTGCCCCTCCGGCAGGCATCTAGAGGTCCCTACTGTCCAGGCATCCAGGACCACCCCAGTGCCAGTGGGCAACTGTGCCAGTTCCTGCCCAAGGCAAAAAGGTGAAGAATGCATAGTTTTTGGGAGATCCCAAAATCTCCAAGGAACCTCACCTGCTGGCTGTGCCCAGAGCCCATCTCGCTGTTGATTCCTGCCCCTTGTGAAACACAGACACAGCCAATATTTTCTTCTAAAGCTTGGGGGAGGAAGGACCTCTCTCTTATGCAGCAGCTTGTAGAGAAAGCACTCGCCAAGGATGCTGTGTGGTGCTCAGGGGGGTGCTTGTCATCTCTGTCGTGGCAGCTGAATGTGTATGGACTGGTCCTTGGGACACAGTAATCAAAACAGGGGCATCTTCTCTCCCAAGGGACTGCTTTTCTCATGAGATTGTAGACAGGTTCCCTCTGGTGCCTATGCTTGTTTGTATGACTCTTGTCTTCTCCTTTCCCTGTCTTCTCCTTTCACTCAGGTCCTGAAATACAGTCTTAAGAGGAAAACATCCTCAGTGAAAGGAATGGCAGCGCCCCAGCCCTGCTCTGAAATAGTCTGTGTTCACTGGATTAGTTCTCAGTCACTGAGGTGATGATGGGTGGATTAAATAGGATACTTTTTGGGTGTAAAATAGGGTTCCTCCTTCTGATATGAATAATTGTACCTTTTGGATGTGGACAGGAGTAGGCTTGAAGGAGCGCAGCAAACCCTGCCCAGCACAGGTGGGGGAAAATGCAGGCTCTCAGGGAGAAACCTGTTTCGGAGCATGTGTGGACAGAAGGACCCGAGTGCATCCCTGAACCAAGGCAGTACCAGCTGATTCGCATCACATTTTGGTGCACCTCGTTTTCCTTTTGCACTCTGTAGGTTCTCAACAGAGACCCCTGGACTTTATTCCAGGGTCAGGCTCCCAAGTCCGTTCGTATGTCTAGCCTGCTGTCTCAGCGTGATGACATCCTGCTGCCAGTGGCTCATTTGTAAGCAAGGGAAAACCCAGCCCGTTCTAATTTTGAATATGCTAAATGACTAATGGAGCTAATTGTGGCCTCTGCTCTTGTAACAGCTTGAAAGTGAAAAAGAGATGTTGACGCAATAGGGCAAAGGACATTTTCTAGCTCCAACAATAACTCAGCAGCCTGGACCAGAGCAGCCCTGAGCCTTTGCAGAGAA
This sequence comes from Gallinago undulata, assembly GCA_026546715.1. Lineage (NCBI taxonomy): Eukaryota > Metazoa > Chordata > Aves > Charadriiformes > Scolopacidae > Gallinago > Gallinago undulata. The sequence continues at coordinate 15,017,391 of JAOTQQ010000012.1, forward strand.
GGCACCACGCTGCCAGCAGCCCACTCTCACCGAGGTCTTACTTGCCTTTGTAATTTACTTCAGTTTTTGGTCATCAGTACATCATTGTTCTTGGCTTCACTCTGGTACCTGCCAGAACATACAGAAACCCTGTGACGGACAAAGCAGACCCAGAAGAGTGGAATACCTGTAGTCCAGCCCCTACTCACTATTTTTACCAAAAGCAGCAGCATGCAGAGTGCAGACATAGGAGTGGGAGAGTGGGGAAGCACTATTTAAAGTCAAACAGCACAGGAGATGGTTCTTAGCTTAAAATCAAAATTACTTGCTTGCATCATAAAATAAATGAAGTTTTTAGCAGTAGCTGGAAGCCTATGCAGCCACATATCCAGGGAAAAAAGAAGTTCGTTTACACAACACTGGTTACACTGCATTTCAGAGCAATAAATGTTAGTGCAGCACCAAGAGCCCAGCAAACCCAGTAGTCTGGGTTTAACTGTGAGCTGTTACTGCTACAGACTGCAATGAGAGACTCTTTCTTAAATTGTTTCCCACCACTGATATTGGGGCATGTGTCTTGGCCGAATCAACTTAGGTTGTTGCTCTTCGGCAAACCAGCTTTAAATTTAAGGGGAGAATATCAAGGGCAAAAATCAAAGGAAAATAGAAACTGATGAATATTACCAGCAAGAATAAAACAGCTTTAAAAAATGTTTCAGCTAGATGCACTGCCAGGACCAACCTGCTCCATCGGAGCTAATTCTTTCTTTCAGCAGCTGTATCCCACATGGTGACCCCCAGCAGCACCAGCCGGGCACAGGAGGGCAGGGATGCTCTGGGCAGCCTGGCCTGTAGTTCAGCACATGCTCAGGGTAAAAGGAGCAAACCCACACCCCAGCCTTAGTATCTCTTGCTTCTGCAAAAGTTTTTGTGTCTGCTGAAAATAACCCAGGAAAAAACACCTGGTTACCTGTTAACTGGATTGGCCCTGCTGGGGCTGTACCAGCCTGGGAGGGGGTGGATTCCCTCCAGCAGCAGCAGCACTTGCTAATACTGACTGCAATGGTTGTTGAATTGCAGGCTCAATGTTTGGAAATACAGTTCTCAGGAAATTTAAACATCTGCTTCCAGCATTCCCAGAAGTCTGCCCGCATCAACATGCTGACTAATCCATCAGAGCCTGCAGACCAGCTCTTCCTTCTCCTGCATTGCTTGGGGAACATGGAGAAACAGGCTTAAAACCACTAAAACCATTTGGACTGAGCAGCGCGCTAGTGTGGGAATAACAGGATAATCCATGATTATGTCCTTGTTACAGCACTCATGAGGGATATATGAAACTTGTGCTCAGTTTTTCCATCTACATAAGGAGGTTCAAAGGCAGCACGCTCTGTTCTGGCCCTCCTGGAAGGCAAAGACTCTGTTACTGGGTTACTTCTACTTTGCATGGCAGAATTTCATATTGGTTTGGCTAGAGAGGGAGCAAATAAATGTGACTCTTAACCTGTGATGGAAACAAACGTCAGACCTGTTGGCAATGTCCCATGTGAATCATGGCCAGACACCATAGTTAGTACCATAATTCAACTCTCCTTTTTGAAGAGAGTGCAACAGTCAACTGCTAATTAGAATTTCATAGCTGCTTTTGTGTATTTTTTCTTTTCTCTTTTGTCCTCTCGAGTAACAGCATTAGCAAGAGAGCAACTGAACTAATGACACCCTCTGTCACCTGCCCTAACTTTCTTGGTGGGACAAGCAGTGGCACATGCTGGGAATGGTTCAGAACTGTGCTTACCATAGTCAAGGATTGAATAATACTGAATAATGCCTGCCTTTGCCTAACAAGAACATTAGTTTGGGCCTCTGCCCCAGGCAGCCAAGTTTCACAAGTCATGCAAGTCCTTCACATCTTTGACACATCACCTTTTCTGTCAAAGTTGGCCAGGAATAGTCATCAAGTCAAAACGTATTGTAAAATGAGAAAAAGGAACACGCAGCTCACACTCACAAATCCCATTGCTTAGGAGACCAAGGCCAAAACCAAGGTGGGTGGTTACAAGGTATTTATAGCAAGGGAATGGTATTTTGCAAGGATATTTAATTTATTGCTGCCATTTATTTATTTTTTTAACTGATTTTTTAACTAATTATCCCAAATGTAGAGGACCCCAGTGATTAAACAGCAGCGTTCTTCCACCGCTTACCACCGTGAGTCATTCAGCAGAGCATCTGTGTGTGCTGCAGGACGCTGGTGGGTAGCATGCACCTTTTGGGGCAGAAAAGGCTCTGCTTTCCAGAAGGAGCACTGGGTAACAGCATGCACTCAGCAAACTGCACACCAGGAACCAGTACACGTCTAAACACCTAAGTAGAAAGGTAGGAAAAATGCACTTCAGAAGCTAGAAGAGACAGCTCATTTAGGAGAATTACAGGCAAAGCTAATTTGTGGAGCAGAAGATGGACTTGAACAGTGCTGTTCAACATGCAGTTTAAAAAATCAGGAAATAAATGTTCTTTGACCTATACGTGGCTCTGGTCATGAAATATTTGCATCTTTTGGCATGAGATTCTCCAGCTATTTTCAATTAGTTTTAGATACAGTGATCTGAAGAGATTCAGATTTCGGTGAACCAAATACATTTCCACCATCAGAGAGTATGCAATGCTGTACTGCCCTTCTCAGAGATGGTGGGGTGAGCGTTAGGAATGAGATTAAATAATAAACTACAGTAAAGCAGGGATTAAGCTTTTGTTTTCCTTAACATTAAAAAAAAAACCCCAGAATATTTTAGCTGCAAAGGAGAAAAAACAGATTCTACAATGGCTTTACTTATGTAGGTTATCATGAGTTGAGCAATTTCTATAAAGAAGGACTATTCATATACGGAACAATTTGCTGCACTGAGGTGTTTTTTCCCCTCCACTCTCTTCCCTTCTGGGTGTTACAGCTGGAGCCCCACCTGGGAAGCCCTCAGGACCCAGACAACGTCCCCGATGGGTGGCCTTCACGAAAGAACCTACAAGGAACAAGATGATGTACTGGGCCAGCAGGAGCCATAGAGAATCAGCAAAGCTTTCATTCTTTCCCCTCCATAAGAGTCAGAACCTGAACTGCCCTGAGATGGAGAGCACGCTCACCGCTCCTCTAGAGCAGCGACCCCAGCACCAGCCTGGGCAGGGAGCAACGGGGCACAACCATTACTGGTTTCTGAAAACAGTTCTGGAAGTTAAGTTGCTAGTGCCAACCTGCCACCTAGCCAAATGTCCCACCAGCCCTTTTTTGTTGGCATCCTGCTGTCCCTGAATAAGATGCTCTTATTTTATACAAAGTCTGAGTCTTTGCTGTTTGAGCTGAAAGCCCGGCCTCCTGACGGCAGAGTAAGAGGATAAGCCCCTCAAGCAGTGGAGCTGCTAAAGGCTGGGCTCCCTGTGCCACTGAAAATCACAGAAACTCTCCATCTGCCATACTCCTTCAGAACAGACTGCAGGCTGAAGTAAAACGCTTGCCCATGTTAATGGCCTCAGTTCTGTGCCCAACTCTGTCTCAATAACCCTGTGCAAGCTCTATTATTATTCCTCAGTTATTTCTTTTTATCTGATTTTTCTCCCCTAAGACAGGAAAACTGGCCTTATAATTAGGGTTGGAAGAGATACAGAAATTGTGACAACTCTCATCACAATCGCAAATGCTGAAATTCCTTGTTCCTTGGTTTACAGGGTACCTCTCACTAAGCTTCAGGACCTTTCAAGAGCACTTGACACAACAGATTGTCTTGGAGACCAGAATGCCAATAAGAAGAATCCTGATTAAAAAAGGATTCTAAAGACAACGCCATGTTTTGAGGAACATGAGTCACTACTCTCAAGAATTTGTAATTTACGGACTGAAGGGTAGCTCTTCCACTGCCTCGGGCGATGCAGGCCAGCAGCTCCTCCAAAGCAGGGTTGCTTGCTCCTGCCAGCAGGCATTCTTTGGAGCTGTCTAAATGGGGGGAAAAAGCTGACTGGAGGTCAACTTAGTCAGCTTGTCTTGATTGGAGGCCCTGCTATCTCTGCAGCCACAGCTGAGATCATTTGATCTGGTCAGGCTGTAACCATGACCACTTCAAACACTCCCTGGCTGGTAGCAGCAGCAGCTTGTGGAAAGGTGCTGCTGGCGGGACAACCAGCTCCAATCCTCAGAAAGGTTAAACCTTCCTCCCCCTCACTCCGACACTGCTCACAAGGACTCAAAATCAAGCATGTAAAAGTCAGATAGCTGTTTGGAGGAGACCAGTGGCAGCACTATGTTCAGCCTGAGCAAAAGAAATCGAGGACTGCTGTCCACAGAAAGGTTTTCCCATTATCAGGTTGATTTGATTGAGGAGGAGGGGGAATTCCAAGTACTCTTTTTGTGTATAGCGATACAACCTGTCAGAGCTGTTGGAAGCCCTTGTCATTTTCAGATTTTTGCACATTTTTCCAATTAACTTATTTCTTGAACAACTTGATCCAGTCTTGAAAAGTTTGGTCCAACAGATTTTATTCTTGCATGCTGAAAGAGTAGAATGCTCCCTCAACACCTCTGCAGTAGCCTACATGTCACGAAAAATTTAGAAAGTTTCACAAAATTCAAGTATTCAACAGTCGTGTGGGATTTGGCCTAAAGAGAGAGCTCCTGAACAGCCAGGGATGGGACAGGACCCAGTCACCCGAAGGGCTGTCAGACTTGTGGTCTGCTTCAGGCGTGGGGTGTGCTAACTGCCAGCAGACTTCCCAGGCAGAAGAGGAACAGAAACTCATGAGGAATGACACAAAGTTAGTGTAGGTGCGTTTCAGGTTCTTTAGTTTAATTCATTTATCCCCTTAATTCCTGAATTAACACACAATGCAAATCTTGTGATTATTATACAAACCCTAGTTTACACAAAGATGAGCAAAACCCAAGGATGGTCCTCAATACAGAAACGTTAAAATCTAAAAGCAGACTCAGATAATTTGAGACTCACCAGAAAACCGAAGGAAAGACGAAAAAGGCATTCTCAATATATTTATTTTAAAGATTACTTCTCATTGTCCTCATAATTTTTAAAACTCTTTTAGGGGATCTGCTAGTGTGGAGGTAAGGCCTTGGAGAACTTTAACTAGTTGTAGGTTAATACTATGTGACTGTCACATTTGGCAAGCTACTGGGACAAACTTTGCACGGAAGAGCTCCTGACATCAGCACATTTCATATTGAATCCCAACTCTAAGTTCATTTTCTAATTACAGTTTAAAAGAAGAGCAGATTTTTTGTGTGTGTGAAGCAATGAAATATAATATATTGCTTCCCTAGAGACAACATATATACAAGGTATTTGATAAGCACAATACACACAATTAAGAACACTCTGTGACAGATTAGTGACCAGAGGTCATGAAAGAGCAGAGGGATAAAACAAAAGTTGTAAGTATTTGATCATTTTGAAGAGTTAACTTGATCATCGTAACCCTTTTCTATTTATTTGTTTGTGAAAATCAGACTGCAAATATCATTAGAACAACTGCATAACCAGTACATGACCAATAAATAATAAACATGAACAACAAATAATAAAATACAGACTGGAAAGGTACTCTAATATTGAATTACCATTATGAAATTTAGAGATTATTCTAGTGACAATTAAGCAAACTATTCTGCCATGGAAGGAGAACAAAAATACTTTCGTGTTTAAGTACCAGAATGTGAATGGCACATACAATAAAACCTCTATCCAAGCAAAGAATTCTGTGTGGATTTATACACTGGTAGTAAATAAATTAGAAAGAACACACTTTCAAGAAGTGCTCGGAAGCTCTTTCCTTTCTATCCTCCTCTACTCAAAAGCCATCCTCTATCTTCACTAGAGCTTCTATGACCAAAATGGACTTTTCTTATCCTCAAATCATTACCCTCACCTCTAATGGTTTTCTGTACACTAGGAAGTATTTTCATTTCTCCACCGTAGACTTCTGTGTTGGAGTGTGATGTGCTTTTCAGATGGTTGCTTTGATGGTAAAAGCCCCAATATAGCATTTTGCTGTGGCAAAACCTGTGCTTTTAGTAGTGTCATATTTTGCCTCTTGTAAATGGCTTTGCTTTCAAATTGCCACTCAGGCTTGTGGCCACCACCATCCCAGAAACACTTGGCCAGAACAAACATCAGTAAAGTGCTACTTCCACAGACACTGACTGTGGGTTTACCAGCAATAATTGCATTAGAATAATTTTACTCAAGAGTGCAAACACAACACTTGTAGTCAGCTTGAGCATTTTTTTACTCAATCCATCTGAAAAAGAACGCCTTTTAAGGCATCTGTATTGCGTTCTGGGTTCATATGCCACGGTGCATTCTTTTTCTACTGAAATTTATAATACCTGTTGAAACACACTGGTGTGTCACTCAAGAGATTAGCCAAACTAACAAAATTTCCCAATTTCTTCTTTCAGTATCCATTAACTTATTGAACTATTTGTAATTCAATACAATTTTTTAAAAAAACATGAACTTTAAAGCTCATGCATAGGGCAGGGCATTGCTGAGCACTGCTGTGTTACACACACATATAGATATATATCTATAATTCCACGTATAGATAGACTACTCCAGACAACTGTCAAGCAGACAGCAACACAGCTATGGAGAATTGGAGAATGCCACCGGATGGGATGCCATACAAATACTACTTAGCTTAGCTAAGATAAACATGAGGAAGAAGCAGGCACAGGCTGCAGGCCTGGGCACACAGGGCAACACTCTTCATCTCCTGACCAAAGAAGAGGTCAAAGGACAGTGAAGTTTTATGAAAACTACACTCCATTTGTACTGCTCTTTTTTGAACTTTTATTTATCTTTAAAGGACAAAACACAAAGACTTTACACTTTGGCTTTCACTTTTATCTCATGTGTTAAACATCATTGTCTGTGAAACTGCTTTGCCATGAACTTACAGAGAAGGTCCCCGTGGCTGCAGCTGGACTGCTTTTGGTGCCTCGGTGGACTCCTCCCCAGCTGCCTGGGCTGTCTCTACACTGCAGGCATCTCACTGATGGGGCTGGAAATAAAGCCTAAGCACCTCTTTGTTCCAGCTGAGTTTACTCTGCTAAGTGAAGATGTATCAGGTTTTGTGTTTTTCAAATGGAAAATAAATGATGTTATAAGGTCACAAACAGCAGAGGCATCTCTGAGCTTAACAGATGAAAAATTCAATACACCAATCCATTTTGAAAATAAAAATAGTAACAATAGTTTCATAGTCTAAGTAATGAGTATAAATTTTCTCCCCAAAACTGATGACATTTCCTGAATCAAAATTGCTTGGACTTTGCTCTCAATCAAAGCATAGTTTTTTCTTGACTCCTTTAAGGTTCTGGCCTTTCACGTGGAGCTGTCACTTACACAAGTAACCTTGGATTTATTAAAATTCTTCATTCTATTACTAAAGCAGCACAATATTATTTCCATCCCTTTTCCAACAAATGTCTCACGGGGTTTATTACTATAGACAAGTAAGATGTTCCTGGAATATGAAAAAAAATGTGAAAAATCTTAAAATAGTTTCAAAAAATGTGTTTCATTACCTAGAACAGAGCAGAATCAGTTTTACCAGTGAGAAATCGTGAACTACCTGATCAATTCTGTTACGATAATAATTAAAAGGAAACATTATTGATGCAATATAAACAGTTATTTTTTTCAAAACAGCTTTCTCCCATGTACCTCGATGATACTACCAAGTCATGAGCTTACTCCACTTAAAAGTGCAATATTTGATACACTGTACAGCAAAGTACAAAGTAAAACATTTAATATATGGCATAAATCTTTTGTATGTTGAGATAATGAGATTGAGAATTATTCAAGATATGTGATTATAAAACAACTTACATGATGTTCACGTAAAAAAAACCAAACCCGAATTAACATCTGAAATCCCCTTTTAGGAATCATTAAATAATAGAACTTTGCCTAAAGAACAGTCTCTAAACCTTGCTTAAACTGTAAAACATTGTAAACATGCATATGTAATACAACTCTCAAGCCTTCATTACTGAAATTACATGTATCCATAATGCTGGTGCCGTATCTTTGGAAAGATCAACAGCATTATGTATGTATCAACCTTTGCACTAGGCTATTGCTAAATCAAAACAGCCACAGACCTACTTCCTTTAAAAACATTCTTATTGAAAGAGAGCATTAGGCTGTATATTAGATACAAGAGAAAAATAAATCACAAAACCACATGGTTTGTTTGGAAAATGCAGTTGTTCTACTAACATTTGTAGAATCAATAAACTCCCGTAGCGATCCCTTTGCCTGCACGGTCAACCCCGTCTTTCCCTCGTGTGCGCCCTACGCACGATCGAAACTGGGGATCGACACTGGAGCGGGAACCGTGCCCGAGTCACATCTATAGCAATAATTTAAAACAATTTTCTAAATTACCAGAATAATGACAGTAAGTCAGACTTGTTGACGCATTTTATTGTGAGATGGGGAGTCTGGTAAAAAACTAGAAAATGACCATGATGTAACAAGGAACTTAAAAATGAAGTTTCAGATTTGTAACATACATACATGAATACAGGAACAAATTGGCACAAAAATGTTAAACATTGTTCCCAACACTGTTTATAAGATTATTCTAATTTGGCTTACTAAGGAAATGAGAGTTTTATGGTTAGACTAATCTCTTAATAAAACTGCAGAGCATCATGCTATTAGTCACACAGTGAATTTCAAAATTTAAGAGCTTTATATTAAAAACTGGGTAAAGGTAAAATGAATTGATTGCAATTGTAAAATTAATACATTCCCATTTTAATTCTTCTGTTCTACAGTCCAAGGCAAGTATAAATGTTAACGTAACACTGTTAAATCAAATCTCAATGCAAGAGAACCGATTGCATCTCTACTTTAAATCTTATCAACTTTCCAAATTTTCATACTAAAATATATTATTGTATTAATACAAACTACAGTATTATACACTACACTGTGTAATAAATAAAGAAATATAAAAATAAGACACATAAATATAAAAGTTTTCTAAAACTAAAAAGGTACATATGTCAGTAAGAAGGGTATTAATACTGCCAGGTTTGAAGACATACAGTACAAAATGTTGCACAGATCTATAAACTAAAAGAAATAAAATAATACTGATAGGTAAAAATCAGCTAACATTGTTAATAAATGGGGTCCATAATAACTAACATTTGAAAATACTTATGAGCCAGATAACATGTCATGTATGTGTCTGAAATTAAAGTAAACCAATAAAGCAATAAAGCAGATTAGAAAATTTCCCTTGTAATTATTGTAGAGAAATTCTGCAAGTCAGGTATTAACCCAAAATACCACCAAATAATTAAATAATGAAATATACCAGTGTTCTTACTTCTCTGATGGCTGAGTGTTTTTTTCCCCATGATTAGTTTAGAAGTTTGATACAAATCAACAAATGCTAGTTATTGTAGGCCACACATTGGATAAAGGCTGCTCCGAGCCTTTATAATACTGATAAATGGCACTTACAGCACACAGGTCTTGCATAAGGCCAAAGGAGTTACAAAGCTTCATATCATATCCTTCATATTGTTACTACATACTCAAAACACAATTACAAACACTGATTTTGACGACTTTGCTGTCCTTACCAGTATTAACACTGTTAGTCCCTGCAATCAGAACTCAACGACAATCTTTTCAACTACATTTTTAATCACATGAGTAAGAAACTTCAGTTCTTCTATCATCTGCTTTCTTAAGGCTAACAATACACTTTAAATGATAATATGCTCTACTACAACATCTAATGTCATAAATCGCTACCTTCTAGGTTGAATTTACAAAGGTAGCCAAGCACTGTTTGCAACTGCATTACAGGTTTCTGCAAAAGGGAATTTTGTAGTGCAGAAGTTCTCACATTTTAAAACATAAGAAAATACTGATGTGGATTTAGGAAATGTTTTACCATTAAAAAAAAAAATCATATAAATCTCTCCCAATTGTACAGCTTAAAAATTAATCAACTTAAGAACAAAAATTAATACTGATAAAACAAACAATGCCAGATGCTTGTCTAATAAATCAGGTTTCCTACAACCCGTTAAATCTTTGCTTCCAGAGTCACTGTATTTTTCTAATCTGCTTCATGTTATAAACTTGTTCCTAACTTTGAAAACTGTGTGAAAAATTACTAAGTTTGAGGTTCAGGCACACCTGGATTTCTTTTTTTTTTCTTTTTCTTTTTTTTTATATATATATTTTTTTACACAGTAGTGAACAGAAATCACAGTATGCAGGCTACTGCGTTTCCATGAAAAGCATGTATAATATAGAACGAACTTCATTACCATTTTTTTTTTCCTTATAGAAAAAACTATCATTTAAGCTTTATTCGTTTTTTTCTTCTGACACCTGCCCATTATTCTGTGTAGCTTCTGGTTCTGCATTGCTTGCTTGATTTACAGCTTCATCATTCTTGTTACCTTCAGATTTGCCGCCTTCTGCTTCTTCATCTTCTTCTTCTTCATCCTCTACTTCTTGTAATTTTCTACATTCTTTTTCTTCCTGAAGTCCTTCTACCTCTTTTTCTTCCTCCTCCTCTTCCTCTTTTTCACTGTCTTCCTCTTCTTCCCTGGTTAGACTCTCCCTCTCATCCGAGTCGATCTGCGATGGAGATGCCCTGGCACCAGGATGCTCGTTATTGAGGACCTCCTGGCCCGTCTCCTCCTGTTCCGTGCCGTCACGCTCTTCTGCCTCTCTTTTGCAATAGGAGTAGCGGTGATTCATGTGTTGAGAGTAAGACCCCGAGTGTGAAAAACGCTTTCCACATTTGTCACATTGGTAGGGTTTTTCCCCAGAATGCAGTCGCATGTGTTCGATCAAATGGTGTTTGTGTTTAAATGCTTTTTTACAGATTCCACACTCGTGAGGTCTTTTACCTAGAATATAAAGCACAAACAATTGGAGACCTCGTAACTAAAGTTTTAAAAATGTGTACTGTTGCTTTCAACATAAAATGCTGTTGGTTAACCATTTTAACTCTTCTATATTGATGGATGGAAATTTTAAATCAACTAAACTTTTAAGTTTTTTTGTACCGAGTCCTTTTTCCGTGTTATAGGGAAAAAAATATCTAGGTTTGCCCAAGTAAGTGTCTTATGTACAAAACTTGCTGACTACACTATATTAGCTAGAAAAATCTGCTTTGTTTCACTTAATGCTTTCTGTTCTGTTTTCTGGCTTTCTATTTTGTTGCCTTGTTTTTAGACTCTCTTACAAACACAGCATGAGCCTCGTAATGTTGTTTTGATTTCAACACTCAAAGTGGTTACGCAAAACAACTTTGCACAACTTAGCCCTGACATAAAAGATACAGACAATAAGACAGCAGTTTTCTGGTCACACTATACCAATGACCAACACCTCTGTGACAACTTCTGCCAAACAAGGAGTGAGATGGGGCTTGGTCTCTTCTCTCAAGTAACAGGACAAGAGAAAAGCCTCAAGTTGCACCAGGGGAGGTTTAGGATGGATAGTAGGAAAAATTTCTTCACCAAAAGGGTTGTCAAGCCTTGGGACAGGCTGCCCAGGGAAGAGGTTGAGTCACCATCCCTGGAGGTATTTAAAAGATGTGTCGAAGTGGTGCTGAGGGATATGGTTTAGTGGTGGGGTTGGCAGTGTTAGCTTGATGGCTGGATTTGATCTTAAGGGTCTTTTCCAACCTAAATGATTCTATGATGCTTTGATTCTGAACACTGCAGTTAATTTAGAAGTAGAATGGAGAGAAAAATTGTATTATCAAAAAGAGGAGTTAAAAGAATCTAAGGACACGAAAGGTATGAAAATGGATAGTCTTAACAAATACAACTTGAGAAACTTTATCAAGTGGTGAAGACAAAAAGGAATTTTTTATCTGTTCAATTCTATAAGTAAGAGGAAATTAAAACATTAAGATGCAGAATGAATAAAAAAATAATAAAAAATTTCGTTTATTAAAAGACATTACAGAAGAAATGAGACCAACACTTATCAAAAAAAAAAAAGACTAAAGATACCAGAAATGGAGCCAAAAGGAACAACTATGAGAAATTAAAAATAAAAACTGAAGACAAAAGGGTGTTTTGGGGGGTTAGATTCCATGTCTAATGAATGGTTGTTAACTTCAGGCAATTACAAATGTGGCTTAATTTGAAAATCGGTCATGTTAGATAGATACACTACCTTTCATGTAAAGAAAGTATCATTCGCATACATGATCCTTTTTTTCTTAATTTATAATTTTAATTTTAAGTTTTGCTTAATTCATAACCAGGCAAGGTAAATTAGAAGTAATAAATCCCTGATTACAGGCTGCAGCTTGCAGATGATTGTCCATGAGCCAGATGGAAGAAACTCCTCTTTTTCTGTTCAGGCTGTAGGTCTTACAAATGTAAAGAAACATAGAATTGCAGTTCTGTCAAACAAATATACACAACGTATGTTTCTAAAGAGAGCTGAGCATAGATGATAAGAAGGACTATTGCACCTCCCTGCACTTCCTGAGAACTGGATTCCAGTTGAGAATTACACCGTTACACGCTACTAAGGAAATAACAATCAGAAACTGCTTTTCCTAGTACATACCTGTGTGTTCATACTTATGTCTCAATAATGAGCTGCTCTTCTGAAATATTTTGTCACATAAATCACACGCATACATCCCATTTTCTGTCTTTCTCATCTTTTTCTTTGGGGGCGTTGAATCAGAATCATTTTGATCTTCTACATTCGATACTCCTTCTGAGCTAGTGTCTTGCCTTTCATCCTTAAGAAAAGTTATGAAAAAGGTTGAGTTCAAGAAAAAATGCACTGATGCAGCACAATTTATAAAAGCTGAAGCTGCACTGTTATTTTCGTTCAGTTCCATAAACTGCCAAACAAAATTGTTTAGACTTACAGAGTCTAAACTGCTTTGCAGTCCCTGCCACCATACAGATGCAGACTTCTCACTGGGACTGACTTTAATCATACCCAAATTTGACTGTTGGCCAGGTCTAAGCTACCCTGACATATCATGTTTTAGGGCCCGTAAGATAAATGCAATGTTACAAAGGAAAAGAAGATTACAGACCTATAATGTACCTCAGTAAATTGGAAGAGAAAATTTGGTATCTAACTGCATTTTTTCAACTAATGTTTGTCACCCACATTATGCTACCTCATGGATTTTAGGGAAGTTAAGACTGTATTTTCAGATGAAGTTTTCAAAAAAATTTATTTAAGTTATCATTTCAATTTGCATATTTGACCACCCTCTTCCTCATGAAACTACTGTAAATACTCAAAATTTGGGAGATTTCAAGTATTTTATTAATAAAAAGTTTTTAAAAATCTTAACTGCAGTCTATTTCTAAGCATTTCAAGCCCTGAAGCTCATCGTAATCAGCACAGTGTTTTCTACCGATATCAGCAGTCTCCCTACACGTAGAATTATTTTTATCATATATCATTAAATCTGAATATAAAAATGTATGTGTTAGCTACCTCAAATGTCATTTGTCTGATGAACTTTAACATATAAGCAAACTTGTAACTCTTCAGGGCTCCTAAATCTCTGACTATACAGAAGCCTGCATAAAATGCTGAAGAGCCAACTTCTAGGATTTAATTAGAAACGCCAAGTCTTTACAGGAGCTGCTCGTCTGTTCCGCTCTGTCCCCACCTCAACATGCACAGGTGTTTCTCAGCAGGACTGACTTTGATTAGCTCACATCTGGATGTACCCAGGGAGGAACAGAGCAGGATATAGGAGTGGCAGATGAAGATAAATACCTGCCCAACTTTCAATTAAGAATAACTCTGAATTTTGTTTAAAGTGCCTTTTATGGTGTAGGATGAATTCAGCTACTCCACAAGCCAAGAAAGCAGAGCAGCATGACAGGAGTAGGCAGAAGTTCCAAATGGTCTATTTTCTGGATGTGGGGATAGAGGAGCCACGGAGCCAGCAAGAAACACAAGCCATGGCCCTGCTTTGCTATTTGATCAGGAGAATTAAACTTTCTTTAGCATATTGAGCACAAATGTCCTAAAAGACATTTCTGAATGACCAAACATAATGAAGAACTGACTTATCCAAGCACAGAACTATATAGTTTCTGGCAGTCTGGACTCAAGCTGCTCAAGCTACCTAGCTTTGCAGAGGAGTTTACAGTAACATCTATTACCCATTAACAATCAAGCTGAATAACCTTATAGCTTATATTTACATTTTACTTAATTTATCTTGACTTTAGCTTTCTGTCAGTTCAGTATGGATAAAGAACAAACATGTCGTACACAACATACGGGAACGCCGGGACAGAAGTACCTGATTTCCATTGGCTTGGGTCTGTTTTGGTGGTGTTTCTTGAACTGCAGGACTAACTGTAGTAGAGTATGTATAAGCCACCTGTGGAATCAAAATGGTTTGCTTATTGGCAGCAAGAGCTCTCAAGCATGGAACACTGTTCTGGTCAGCAATGGCAACAATTGTAGGTAACTGGGCAGTGACTGTAGGTATAGCAATATTTATGGGATTGGCACTTGGTGGGATTACATTTACAATAGGATCAGAGTCTGAAATACTGTTGTCCTTTTGTGGTTCTTTTTTTGCACAAGTTAAGTTCAAAGGTTCTTCTTGGACAGAATAAACACTGTTCTGGTAAACACTAGTTATGGTAGATCTCTCCAACAGTTCTCCATGTTGCTTTGGTAGCGAAAGGTCAAGAGGTTCAATTTGTGGCTCTTCTTGTACACCCTCTGCTGTGTACGTATAACCCTGTGAATTTCTTGATGAAGAAAGGTTTAGTGGCGATGGGGATGGCGTGCTACTGCGTGAACCATTCTGAGTTGATCCCCCTGGTAAAGTCTGGGATTTTGCTGTATTGACAGGATTTTGCGAATTATTTGTGCTGTTCTGGGGTTCGCTCACATTTGTAGTTGCTGCTTGATCATCATTATCTGTGGGACTACTTAATTTAACTTGTTCAGGAGAAGATGGTCCAGAAGATTGCACAGAAATTTGTCCAGCTTGCATTTTTTCAAACCACTTTTTTACCACATCTAGTGGTAGGTTTACTGAATCAGCTATTTTGGAAAGCTCTTCCGCACTCGGTTGTGCATTTAATGCATAATACGCTTTTAAGAGTGATAAAAGGTTCTTTAAAGGTGGCTGACCAGGAGATAAGTTGTTCTCCCCAGTTTCTGATGGGACAGGGGAGTTGGGCTTCTCAGCTTCTGTTCCACTGGGCTGAGGAAGCTGAGCAGGATTTTTCGTTTCATAGTGCTTTAATTCTTGAAGTGCATTAAGATCTCCTGGACAGTCATCACAAAGAAGACAAGTGCTATCATTGGTCTCTCCTTCAAAGTTCTTATCTTTCTCAGACTTCACCGTAAGATCTTCCGGTAATTTTTCATTTTTGCAACTATTTGTAGGAACAGGGTTTTCTTGTTTTAGATTTTGTGGAACAACCTGAAGTTGACTTGGTTGCTCCAAGCTGTAGTTGATGATAATTTTGGTTGTCCCATCTTGGTCAACCAAAGGAAGACTGATAGCTGAAATGAGGGAATGGCCAGCTTGTTGTATAGATGCATTGCTGATTGTTTCTTGTTCTTTGGATGCAAGATTAGCATGATTGTTTTCCAATACTTGCCTTATTACATTACCATCCACTGCCACTTTAAGTACATTTTGAATGTCACTTAAGTTGATGCTTATGGGAGACACCAGACCTACTGTTGGTAGAACAACAGCTTGCACCACACCCTGAGGAGAACTGGTTGCCTGCAATGGGCTACCACCACTAAAAACCCCATTCTGCAAAGGGGTCGAACAATTAATTCCTGAAGCAACCACTATGGGCTTGAATTCATAATCCACAGGCTCAGTTTTAATTTGGTTAACAGGAAGTTGCTCTTGCAAGGGTTTATTTTCTATCTTTTGTCGTATCTGTGGTCTTGCTGGGCTACCTGGTGATGCAGAAAGGGAAGGGGAGGAGCACTGAGACGTCTTGAGCCCTGACCGAGCTCGACCATTCACGGGCATCAAACCAATACACTTCTTACTGCTTATGTGTGAACTGTATGAACCAGAATGGGAAAAACGTTTCTTGCAGTTTGGGCATTCATATGGCTTCTCTCCTAAGGATAAAAAAAAAAAAAAAAAGAAGAAAAAAGGCATATGCAACAGTTTACTGGGTTACAGCGTAACACTAACTAGAAAAGAATACATCAAAATGACCTGTAAAATTGTCCTAGGGAAAAAAAGTCTTACACAGTGAATTGAACAGTAAGGGTAATTATGTCGTCTATTGCTTGGATCCTAGAGACCTTTAATAAGTTTGTGATCCAGCAGTAGATATAGGATGGAGCCCACATGATCATGATACATTCCAGTATTTCCCAGTAACTGTCTACATATCACACAAATGAGTCTATATGATACTTGCAGATTTCATTAAACTCCATTCAAGTAGTACCACTACTAACGTCAGAAATTGCATAAACTACTTCAGAATGGATAAAAAATAGAATACAACTACCAAAGAAAAAATACAGATGCCACATGCACATTTTATTTCAGCAAACTCAAATACAATATATCCATATCTTCCTACAGTACTCATCAGCTAAATAAAAAACCGGCAAAGTTTAAGTAAAGAGAAACGAGGCAGTGGCAGAAGACAGTTGTATGGTTTGCCTTCAGAAATGAACCTCAGGTTAAATTGCCAGGAAGATGCAATGCACACAACTATGCAATCGTTATACCCACAGCCAGAGTTGGCTTTTCAGGGAATCTGTGCTACAGGGGAAAAGGACAGAGCCGGAATAGCTGACTGGCTTCCGACTGAAAAGGGGATTGACTGAGGCTTTCTCACTCACAGGTATCTGCTGCTCCCCTCTGCAAGTAACATTATGTTTGCTGAAGGAGGACTTCTAAGGGAGGTGCTCTTAATTGCTGTTATCATGGCTGAGCAACTGATGAGAAAGGAAAAGATAGCCTAAACGCTTGTTTTCAGACTTTCTGTCAATGGGTAAATTTGAGTTAAAGAGAGAATTTGAGAATTTCTTTTGAGTGACCACGTTACTCATTATTATCTATTATATACAATGTTATATATTAAACTTCTTAAAAATTGGAACTTTTCTTATAAATTTAAACTTTTGTGACAGTATATCACAATTCCAGACCTGTGTCCTGAGGTTATTTTAATATGTTATTTTAATAAAATCACAGACACAGGCAGTAGGAAGCAGAGTTACTATGTCCTGCTCATTATCAATTATAATTTTCTAGCAAGGCTCCTAACATGCTGAGTGGCCTGCAAACACTGAGGAAAAACAGACAAGTGCAAAAGGACCAGAAGGATGCCCCATTTATTCTGCTACAGGTGAAGTTCTCCTTCACTGTCAGAGCTTAAGCTGTAACTGTAAATCCTCTTGAGTTGTCCTACGTATTTCCCCCACACAGCTGAAGGCTGCAGTCAGCGCTTACAGAAAAAGGAAACACTACTATTTTAAACTTAGGCTTACAAGACTGATATCACATCAAAGTTATAAGGAGTAGAAATGGAAACATTAGTTCATAATTCAGTGTTTGGTTTATTTACCACTGTGGATTCGTAGGTGCTCCTTCAGGTGATGCTTATATTTAAAAGCTTTTCCACATTCAGTGCACTTGAATTTTCGATTACCACTGGACTGCGTCACATGTCTCTGCAAGAAAGAATTCATAATTATTGCATAGGACAGCATGTTGGAAAAAAACCTTGTATTTTCACACCGTAGCAGAGAAAATGCAATACAAAACTGAAAAGAATCAATCATAATTTTAAGAGACTGAAGGTGGTATGCGTTATGCATGAAAAAGAAACAAATTAGAAGTCAGGTTAAAACTGAGCCATGTGTGTCTTCTGAATAAATCTGGTACAAAAGAAAAAAACAAACAAGCCCAAAATACATTTTTCCCTTCTCCTAACTTCAGGTGAAGCTTGCACTGACATGTTATGTGAGTAAGAAGTTCCAGGACGCATGCTAATTCTACTTGTGAAAGCGAAAAACCCAAGAAAATCCCCGAGCCCACCACCCACAGGACATGTCAGGCAGGACAGAGAAACATTAAAGCATATAAAAGGCCGTTTAAAGTTTAATCAGTTGACTTGATTTTTCCATTTACATGCTTCCAGCTCTTACTATTGGCCTTGGATTCCTCTATGTAATGATGCCACAGGGTTGCTCAAGAGAAGATGGCTCAGTGACAACAAAGGCACTCTCAGTCACAATTAATTCTCAAAAAAAATGCAAAAAACTAAATTAAAATAAGTAACAACATGGAGGCATTTCCCAAGTACACTTCATGATTTCTCTGTGGTTATTTTTGTTATATTGTGCCTTGTCAGAGCATTTATGGTTACGCTCCACGTTATTTTTAATTTATCTTTATTGTTATACTAGTTTAAAAAAAAAAAAAGCTAAGAAAGACAAATATATGTAGTATATATCTGATAATGTATATACAAGATATATAATTTTATTACAAATTGTGTAAACCTATGAATGTGTATTTTTAAAGACAAAAATTACACACATTTTAAGGTGGGAGCAGCTTAACTACCACCATGAAACGGAGGAGGAGGAAACTCTTCTGTTCAAACTAATTGTTCATTATAAAAGCAGCTGCTCCTTTTCAGGTAGAGCTCACTTTGCAAAAAGATACTCTCCTGCCACTTGGTCGCAGCTGCAGGTGTTGGGTAACCGGGGCGAGGATTTTCATACGCCCATTAATGGGGCCGTTCCCGCAGCGTGGGGAGGCAGGTCCCACGAAGGGGCTGATGTGCACCGGCTGCCAAAGGGCGGTGGGGAGCTCCTCCACCTGCCTCTGGCTCCGGCGTGGTGGGCAGCGCTGGGAGCACGGGCTCACCGAGCTGCCGGGGCTGCTCCCCGAGCGCAGACGCGGCCGCCGGGAGCGAGAGCTGCGCTGGAGAAGCGGGGATGGAGGAAAAGGCAAGAGGATGCTCCTGTTCCGATCTTCTAAAGAGATCTGCAGAAGCCCCAGCCGTGCCGTTCGCTGGATCCGAGCGCTCTGCTGCGGGATACGCGCTGTCCAAATTCTCAGCCCTCCCTGTTCTACACCCCGTCCTCCTTTATTCGATACAGATGCGAACAGAAGACAAATTGAAGCAAGATAATCTAAATTGCTTCCAAGCACTCTAATTTGACAGTTCCCTTGGGATAAGCGTTTGTTAGGCTGCAGTTGTCACCTCTCAGCAGACACTGCTCCCACCCTCCTCGGGGTGGGCTCCTTCCCACCTCCTCCTCGGTGAGGTCTCTGCTCTGACTTACCCCGGTTAGCACTTGAACCCTTATTCCCATGTTTGTCAGCTGTTTTCTGCCAGTCCACACGGCTTTTCAGCTTTGTTTAACTAAGTCCCTTGAAGATGATGTTCTAGATGACTGTGTCTGACTCACTGCATTTCACTTTTAATGATCCAACTTCACTGAGTCTAGAGGACCGTGGCAGGATTTACTTAAGCCTGCAGAGAATCAGTTACTACTGTTTGACTTGAGATTATACGAGTTAAAGGCTCTCAGCATATATACAGCTACTGCAGATGCTGGACTACATAAATATTCATACTAAATATTACTGCATGTATTCAATCTGTCAGAAATGTTCCTACTCTACATTAAAATGCAATGTTCTGCTTCCAAGGCATGGAAGCCCACACTTCTCTTACAAATTTTTTAATGACTTTTCCTGTTTTCCTGGTCATAGCTGCCTTGAACTTTCTGCTAGGCAGTGTTTCTGTCTATTTTGCCTTACCTTCTTATATTTGTAATTCTTTATTCATTTCTCTTGCTGTCTGTCCTATACTTTTTTTGTGTGTGTGCATAATTTGGGACATCCTCAGAGTCACTCACCAGGATCATCTTTAAAACTAACTGAGAAATCATAACTCTTCTCTAAAGTATCACCTTTGACACCTTTTCGCCTTCAACTTCTCAGATTGAAATGGCTTTCCCCCTTTCAGTACTGCTAAATCCACTTTTTTTTTTTTTTTTTTGTGTCTGATGTCTGGTATATTTTTAATGCACTGCTTATAACAGCTGTTTCCCACTTATTAAAGAATTAACCACAGATTCAAAGAATGCTCTTCTGCATTAAGGTCTGTAACTAACCACTAATACATCCCAGCATCAAATATTTACTGTGCTTAGGACTAAAGTCCACTCTTTTCATAACAGAGAACTGAAACTAATTAATGGAAATCCTCAAAAGTTATTTGGAGAACAGGAATTACAGGTACATCAGTGATTTTTCACAACTGGTTTGACCTTGATCTTCAAGAACTGCCAGTTCTCAGTGGTGCCAAAGGCAATATGAAATTTTAACAGGCTACCTATGGGTGCTATGCAAATTGTTGAGAATAAAAAGAAAACAAATAAAAGAAGCACTTATTGATACCAACATCTTTCTTGGCGCTTCACCATGCGAAAGCAGACAACACATATGGAGCATTGCCTCCTACCAACCGTTAGTGGTGTAGAAGCAGCCAAGGGAGCCGTGAGGGACGCCGGGGATGGGGAGGAGAGGGATGAAGGAGCAGGTGCCGGGATGGCTCCCAGCTCTCTGCTCTCCACCGGAGCAGAAGTAGCCACGGTTTGGTGTATTTCCCCCTTCCTCAGGGGCAGGAACAGTGCCTTCCACTGCCTTCACTACACTAGGAATTATCTTTCTCACTCTTTCCTTGTACAGAACAATTATAAAATCATCACATGCTGGCCATTAACTAGCTAACAAAGTTAACCAAATAACCTACTTCCAGGTGAAGTCCTTTAAGAATAAGACATAAAGTTTTGAAGATGCAGCTGTTTAAGTTCCACAGCCAGAAGGTCTACACTTAACTATGGAAAAAACTTAATTTTCCATTACACAAATGATGTAATCATTTACATGCACGTGAAGCTAATTTTGAAGACATGACAACTTTGCGACAGTAACACAAACAAATACACATTTCAAATTTCCCAAATTTCTAACCTATTGCAGTTTTGATTCTGGCTATAGCTCTAAAGAAAAATCACACAGGTGATTTTTCTCTAAACTGGTATAATATTGAGTTTCAGATACTTCATAGCAAAAACATTTATCAAATGCAGTTGTGCCTTCAAAAGTATAAGCCCATTAAAATATATCTGCAGGAATGCAATTTGAATTTCCCTTTGTAGCAATTCTTCTGAGATTGTTTACTCGCTTGGTATTTTTCCTCTTTTCATTCAAAGTTCATGCAAATATGGGAAAGGCTTCTAGCCCTTCCAACTACTTTATTCTTCTGCTTTTAGGTTTCTAGCTGGAAAAAATGAAAATAAACATGGCAGAGCACAAAAAAGCATTATACAGAAAGCATTCATAGATTTTGGAGCTAGAAATATAAGATGTATATAAGACGACAGTAACTTTAAAGTGGAAGTCAAACCAATAATAAAGCAAGACAGAAATGAATTGTTCATGGGAAATATATTTGAATAAACAAGAACTGCCAATGCCAAAATACGCTGGCATGGTTATTCCAAACCCTGTGAGACAGTAGAATCTCTCTAGCAGGATGGCTGATATTTCTTGTAATAATTTTTCTCATTTAATTTACCCATGAATGTAAACACTCAGGTAAAAAAAAATAAATACATTTTTAAGCCGGTTAAATTCTTGGACTTAGTGATACTTTACAGAATGGAAGTTAATAGGCAATGTGTGAACAAGCATCTCCTTTACTCTGTGTTACAGTCTTTCAGCTTACTGAAAGTTCTGTTCGTTTGGAGCTGGAAGAAACAGTGAAGTACCTTTCCCTTTGCATTCCTTTCACTAGGCATTGTCTGCATCTTCATGTGATGTTTCTGAAGAAAGGCTGAGAGGGCTGGGACTCTTCACCCTGGACAACAGAAGTCTGAGGGGAGACCTTATCAATACTTAAAAGTATCTAAAGGGTGGGTTGAAGAAGGAGGGAACCAGACCCTTTTCAGTGGTGGCCAGGGAGAGGACGAGGGGCAACGGGCAGAAGTTGGAACACAGGAGGTTCCACTCAAATATGAGGAAAAACTTCTTCACGGTGAGGGTGCCAGAGCCCTGGAACAGGCTGCCCAGGAGGTCGTGGAGTCTCCTTCTCTGTAGATCTTCAAGACCTACCTGGATGCAGTCCTGAGTAACATGCTCTAACATGCTCTAGGCAATCCTGCTTCAGCAGGGGGGTTGGACTAGATGATCTCTATGGCCCCTTCCAACTCTAAAAAATTCAGTGAAATTCAGTTTCTCTCCTATTTCCTCTCTGAAGTGTATCAATCTTTCTAATCTGTCCTCAGAAGGGAACATCTCCAAGTCCCCCTCTCTCTAACCTGGTGGTGAAAAATCTATTTCCTTTGATAATTCCTGACTGCTTTTCCTGAGCCTCAGAGTGCCTCTGGTAAGCTATGGAAGCATGTAACTGGGGATGGATGATTGGAAACTGCGGGGAAGAAGAAAAGAAAGAGGGAGAGGGAAACAGAATCTCAGAACCTTCCATAGTGATGAGACGGCTAACTCATGGAAGACATTTAAAGGAACCATGACCTCAGGACATCCCATGGACCACTGAAAACAAGTTCAGCATATATTTAGCTCTTTTTATTGCTTCATTTAGTACCAAAACATAGTATTTTATGCACAAATTATTAGTATGTTGTCTTATAGCATGGATTGCATTTCAGAACTCCTATCTCTCAGTTCAACCAAACAAATCAACACAATGATTTATTTCTTAAGGGCGAAAATGGGTACAGGAAATTTTGAATTAGCCAAACAGAATTTATGAAAGACAAATTTAAGTGTCGCAATTTTTATGTAATGTTAGGCAATGAACAGAAAAAAAATATCTAATTACCTATAAATGCAATAAAGCACTTCTGAAAACTAAAATGTAAACCCAACCATACTGCCTAGATAAATGAAAGCACAGGAATTCAGATCTCATCCTTTGACAGCTGTGGAAAAGTCTAACTTCAGCAGCAAGTTTAAGGGAATGCTTCGGGACTGGGACTTCAGCACGTAGATAATCTGATATGACCAGCTTGCTCACCCTGTACATTTCTGCTCACATAACAAATGACAGCTTTTTACAGAGAACAATAGATCCTTAACTCAAACACCACTTACTTGATCTCTTCCTGATTTGTGTGATGTCATGTGGCGGTCAAGCTGCGTTCTGTACGCGAATGTGTAACTGCACAAGGAGCAACTAAAGTTATCTTCATTTTTTTCATGGCGATACTTGATGTGTTCCTTCAGAGAGGTAAAACGCTTGTACCCTCGATCACAATACGGGCAGGTAAGCAGTTGGGAAAATGCATCAGGTGTTCCTACACAGGAGAGACAACACACGATATTTAAATAAATGTAAGTTCCTGTTGTGGTTTAACCCCAGTCGGCAGCTAGAACCACACAGCTCGCTCCCTCTCTCCCCTTCCTTCCCCTCCCCACTTCAGATGGGGGAGACAATCAGAAGAGTAAAGTGAGAAAAAAAATATTTGTGGGCTGAGATAAAGACAGTTTAATAGATAGAGTAAAAGTCACACACGCAAACAAAGCAAAACAAGGAATTAATTCACTGCTTCCCATCGACAAGTGTTCAGCCACCTCCAGGAAAACAGGGCTCCAATAAATATATTGGTTACTTGGGAAGACAGACCCCATAGTTCTAAACATCCCCCCCTTCCTCCTTCTTCCCCAGTTTTATATACTGACCATGACACCACATGGCATGGAATAGCCCTTTGGTCAGCTGTCCCAGCTGCATTCCCTCCCAACTTCTTGTGTCCTCCCAGTCCTCGCTGGTGGGTGGTGTGAGAAGCAGAAAAAGCCTTGAGAGCTTAGTGACAACCAAAACCACCGGTGTGCTATCAACACCATTTTTCATCCCAAATCCAAAACATACCACTACACCAGCAGCTAATAAAAAAGTTAACTCTATTCCAGCTGAAACTACAACAGCTACAAACTCACTAACATCAAGAAAACACACTTTAGATTTGTATGTATTATTGTAGGGAAACATGCAGCTACTAGAAGCTCCATTTGTTTTAGAAAAGGACTAATGATACTTTATTTTTTTTTCCCCACAGGTATTATGTTACTACCTAGAGTATGGTACGGCTGCCCTGGTGAACAGTGGAGACTAGACAATATGATTACCCAAAACCACATCTCTTACAGTGTGTCTGTTGGAGTTCCCAATACAGCACTAGAGCTTTTATATATATATTTCTGTTTAAAAGGTGGTCTGAAAATTGTGAAAAACATATTTTAAGATCTAGTAGTCTTTGTAGATCTTGTTAGCTCAATCACAGACAATCTTCAAATCCTGTTTCCAAATTTAAGTCTACTCCTGAAACGTTTAACAATCATCCTGTTTTCAGCTTCTAAGAAATAAATACTGCAGAGAATATTTTTCTTTCTCTTTACCTAGCACAGAATTGTAAGAGGAAAAAGAACTGGAAAAAAATTATTCAAAAGGTGGTTTACAGTTCTTCTATGTGGACCTGTTGGAGCAGCTCCAGAGGAGGGCCATTGTTCTTGCAACAGTGGAAAAGTCAGACCAGTTTTCATTATTACTAAAAAATAACACCTTCTCCATCACACAGGTTCTCTTACGCTCATTGTGGTAACAGGCAACGTAACGCTGATATTGCACTGCCTGCCCTCTTGTTCCAACCCCTTCTGCTTCTCCTGGACGAGCTGGGTTGTTAAAAAACGAACCCATCCCCACAGGTGTAGACACAGTCAATTCAATTCACCTGACATAAAGAATACTGCATTTCAGCACAAATACAACTCAACAGAAATGTCAAAAGCACGTTAAGTTACATTCTGTTTCCACTGGAGTAAATGGCTTCACAATGGTTTCTCAAAGCCACTAAAAACTCTAATTCTCTCTTACGTCTCTTGTGCAATCCCCCAGTTTGGAAGCACATTTCTTTAGCAAATATCACTATTTTTTTGGTATTTTCTGTTCCAAATGATAAAAACACTGAACATTATTGTTCAGTATCATGATTTTCAGAATACTTCCCTGTAAACTTACTGGGGTAGGTCCAACTTAAATTATTAATACAAATGTGTATTTTTAATGATTACATGGAAATCATATTGCAAGACCGTAAAACTAAGTGGACAATGTGTGTCACTGCAACCACAGATTACAATCTTTGATTAATTAAATTGTAAAGTTTAAGATGCTACTTTTGAGCATATCTTACTTGAATTTTGCAAAACTTGTTAAGTAAATCACAAAATATTAGTAATTCAGGTCCTATTTCTGTGTATTAATAGGCAGAGTTTAGATTTCTCTAATATTTAATTTATGTGGGTTTTTTTGCTAAGGTCTCTAATACCATAAAATCTCTGGAAAGCTGAACAGAATTGTTAGTGCTTTCCTTTCACTGCTCTCCCTTAGACAGTAATAAGCTACATGACATTTTTTGTTCAATTATGTACATTTTTTTAAATGACTGGAACACAACATCTCCTAACCCCTTATATAGGAAGCTAATTTCTTTTGAAAAATCTTAAATACACCAATGAAGGAACACAGTCTGTTTGAAATGCAGTTTTCACAGGTTATGGAAGCTGAATGCTTCAGAAAGCTCAGAATGCAAAACCAATCTGAACAGGTTTTGCCTTCAAATATTTCATGATGAAGATGCCTTCAATGTTTCATGATGAAGAAATGAGCAAAGTATGACTTCTCATCTCACTCAGAAGAACATCTTAAGCCTGAAATTTCCCTAGAGAAAAAAAGGCGTCTACTTAAAAGCAACAACAGGTCATTATTTTTTCACATAAACATTCTCATATAAACAATGTTTCTTTTTTCTCCACTGCTGTCTTTTCAGGAAAGAAAAAAGAAGCTTGTCATAGACTGGCTACCTAGTAAAAGACCTCCTACCTAATAGATCCTTTTGGGGCTTTTATTTAGAAATATAAAAAGAAAATGAACTTGTTATAACTCCCCCTAAATTACTCTTACATAAACCCACGCTATCTTTTTTTCATTCCCTTTATATTCAATAAATGTTTGTTCTGTTGATTCCATATAAGGCTACTGAATGGATTTGAGAGCTTGAATTTTTATTTCCAGTCACTTGGGGTTTATCATTTAGGTACCCCTACAACTGAACCCCATGCATGTTTTGTTTCACAAAATCAAGTAGTAATGTTTTTTACATGATGATTCCATCCCTTCATAATTATTTAACTAAGATTTTTATATTTTTTTTTCCCCAAAGCTACACGCATATGCATTGTTATCTTCTAAGCTACAATGGAACTTTTGGGTCAAGTAGTTCCAATTTATTTCATTAGAACTGAACTGGTCGCAGATTTACCATTTTCATCCTGACCACTAGCTTCTGGCGTGCCTTGCCTCTGGTCCTCCTCAGGTGCTTCAGGGTAAATGACAGCTGTATCTTCTTGTTGAAGGAATTCTTCAACATTAGGGTCATGGTTTTGTTCATTTTCTGCATCAGAATCACATTCATCTTCTTTTACTAAGAGTGAAAAACAAGATACAAGATATGAAATGAAGAGTTTAAGAATAACATCAATGAGATTCAGTAATCCAGGCAGCCAAATCACCTTCTATCCAAGGATTTCAAAACTTCTTATCAATACTAGTATAGGTCAAGCCCTTTGAGATGCAGGAATATGCCAAGTTTTAACACAAAGAACCTGTGGCATAATGACATATGAAAATTTTACTAAAACCACAGTTTGCCTCTTTAACTCAGTTCATTTTTATAATTTTAGAGTTATCTTTTCCCCTCAACTTTATGCAACATTAATTATGATTTTGCCCTTATAGTTTGAAGTCCACTTACAGTCTGGGCTCCTATGTTTGCAAAAATCAATATTTTGCTTTCAAGACATATTTTTAAATGTTATTTAGGACCTGTTCATTGGCACAAACCCAGAAGATGTTTAAGCTCAGAATAACAAGTTGGCTGGCTGAAATGCAGTAAACTTGAACTTTGAGCAGCTTGCTCACTGGCATCAGAAATGGGTATCAAAAAGGTTTCTGATCTAGTTAACAACCTTCAACATTCTTAAGTTCTTTCTAAAACTTAAGAAAACAATAAATGAACAACTTACTTAGACATTAACAAACAATTAATTAATGTTTGTATGATAAATATTTGCTATGAACTATTTGCTTAAAGACATTATGGATAGAGTTTACTTTTACCATGGTGGAACATTCTGTGACAGCTCTGCCTATGTCACATTAATCATGACAGATCTCCTCCACTATTAATAATGCCGAGGTATATTTTTAATAGGAAGGAGAAGTTTTACGATTCATCTTTCAGTGTGAAGTCACATACTCAATTCACAATTTGACACCGTCTTTTTACGACATGAGACAGTCTCATATATAGACTGTAATTATTATATTACTATTACATTATGTAATGTAATACATAATGTAGTTCTTCATACTTGCTTGAGCAGACCTGACTTCATAGCAACTAAAAAGAACATGTCAATCTACAGTTTTAAACGTATCAATGTTTAGTTTGTTTTTTAAAAGGTTTTTTTTTTGGGGGGGGGGGGGGGTGTTTTGTTTTTTTTTGTTTTATAAATAAGGCTTACCCTGGTAATAACTACTTAGCATTAAGGGCATTAGGAAAAAAAAGTATAAAAGTCTTTTAGAAAGCTGTATGGGTTACATGTTAATTTTTTTTGTCAACCAGTGAAATAACAAAATAACAAAGCATCTATTTTGGTTTGAGTCTGAGACCAGAGAAACATGTTTTATTTTGTCTTCCGCACAGTCACTACAGAGGAGCTGATAAGATACAGCATTAGCTTAAGTTTATTTTGGTATATTCATTATTAGTTTTAAACACTCTCTATTGATCTGTACTTGGACTTTTGTACAACTTGTACAACCACAGGTAAGATCAGTGTGATTCCTCGTTTTGCTTCTGTTCCTGAGGTCATTAGGAGACCAGCCCTGGTGGGAAGGGACGGCTCTGGGTGACAGGCAGCCCCACTCCAGAGCCAGCACACCCAAAAAGAGCCCAGACGGCTCCTCCTCAGCTAAAACACTGCTTACAGCGTAAGATCTGCAGCGTGGAAGAGCAAAGTGGATTATATAAGTGGTTAAATCGAAGTGGGAGAACTTCAAAGATTTCAGGAGGATACTCACCTAGCCAAAATTCAATAGCGCTTTATGAATAAGGGACTCAGATTAACAAAGAAATACCTGTACATCCAACTTCATCTGTCTGAGCTTCAGGCCCCAGGATTTCCTTCGTTTCTTTTCCAGCTGAAATAGTAAATTTCACAAAAAGAATATTAAAAAAACCCAACAAACCACACACACACCACCAACAACTTAATATATTTGAGTTATTTCTTCAGCAATTTTTTCCTTTCTGTATTGTTTAGAGGAACTGCATTTAAACACAATGTTCTTCCAAAAATATGAATTCCATGTTATTTCAGCAGTGTGTAATCAGTTGAAAAATCTTAAACGGAAGCAATACTAAACACTATCTATTATTTGAATAAAGATAAAGACAAGGATGATGTGTTTCTCCAGCAGATACAGAGTGAGCTACTTAAATAACTCTATCTACAAATGTAGCTATCTGACATATCTGTTATATAGGAATATTATTTCTGAAAACCAGAGAAAAAGACTCTTACATGATACAGGAGGTTCAACTATGCACAACTCCTATGACCCAAAACAGCAAATGTTGTACTTTTATTTACCTTACTTCACCCTGCTTCAGTGCAGGGAAAAATCCTTTGCTTTGGCCAGTCAAAACCCCAGAACATTCCAGCTTTTTAATTATACGAGAAGCCAATTTCTCCTTTATGTGGATGATGATAAATTCTAGGACCACTTCAAGTTCTCAGATAAAAATGGCTTCCTCAAAGGAAAAGACTGCTAATTTTGTTTACCCTGATAAAATCCCACATACCCATAGAAGTGGAAGTTGTACCTGCACATAGTCACAAACAAGAAATATGCTTAAAAGGAAACTGTAACACTTAAATCTTACTTTGATTTTAATTGCCACCTAAAAAGCCCTCCAAAACAGTCAATGTGTTATTGGTGAATATTGGATTGTGAACTAATTATATTTTTGGCTCATAATACCAGCAACTTGGTTCAGGATTTTTAAGATGGATGACTGCATACAACGCAAATTTAAATAAAACATTTAATTTCTTAAAAACAATCATGATGCAAAAACATTCTTTTTCTTTAAAAAGGGTTTGTGGTTTTTTTTTTTCATTATGAAATAAGCTGTGTGGAAGAGTGGGAAATATCAGTAAGTTATTACGCATAGAAATTTAAATTATAGTGTCTCTAGCAAATTCCATTGCCTTCAGTACAAATAAAAGATATGCTTCCCAGGGGAATGTCAAGGAATTGATGGCATTATAGATTAATCTCAATGAAGTTAAAAACCCTCTCAGTTCTAGTTATCATAAAAGTGGGGTATAAAACAGGGAGGAGCCTTTTTCCACAGGGGTGATTTTCCTTAATGCTGCAGGAATAATTAATGATTTGAAAAAAGTCATAATGTTAGCTATGACCGGTCAGCATAGGAAGGTGACTGCAACTGTGCCCTCAGAAGCCCAATTTCCATGCTGCAAATACAACTGCTGGGAAGCAACAGGAAGGGACGTGATGATGGGGGAACAGATCTTAAGACACTGTTAACACCACGCGGAAATCACAGCTCTGGATTCCTGAAGAAATTTGAGCTACCTGCTGAATGACTGCTTAAATACAGGTCTCCACGAATAGCATCTAAGGCATGAATGTCCATCTTGGCATTACATCTGGACATAACAGATAATTGTAAAACGTGTTCTTGGACTTCTGTATCTCCTCATTGCTTATGAGCAGCCACCTAGGGACATGGGGGGACTTCCTAGGGTTAAATGCTAATGATATTCAGATCCTAGGCAACAGTGTGTACTGGCAGTGAATATACACCATCGATGGGCCATAGGCTGGCTATAAAGATCTCTGCACAGGTAAGATAACTGATCAAATTTAAACCACCAGCAAAACGGAAAATCTGGTTGTAGGAGAAAGCCAAACTTCACTGAAATTTCCACCACAGTGTTATCTTCAGAGAAGGGAATAAATTCCAACTCACATGTAAAGAGTTTCTAATTTAATTTCTTCAGAGCTAATTTTCTGATATACAAATTACATGTAGCAAGCACAATTTACTTATAGTATTGCCTTATTGATCAAAAAGATGCTACTCTTCTTTAGCCTTCCTCCCAAATGAAACTAATCCAAAATAGAAGAGCAACCTTCCTTGGCAACCTGCCACACTGAAAGAACACAATCCATCTTAGAGCACTCAAGCTCAAACAAAAATTTTATGAGTTAAAGGTACTTTTGAGTTCCAGGAGAAGTTAAACATAAAACATGACTTTATTAATTTTTAAAAGTTATTTCAAGGTCTGGACAATTATTTTTAAATTTTCTATTTTTTAAGGATATCTTAGTCTAGAGTCTGAGACCTCTAGATTTGTTAATTACTTATAATACATAATAATGGTTTTTAAGTGTATTAATATAATATTTCACTAAGTTTAACCTTTGATTTTACTTTTTTTTGTTAAATTGTAGTGTAGGTTTTACTTTAAACTAAGGCAAAAAAAAATTAAAATCATGTTACAGAATCATTGCACACATGAATGCTGGTCCATTGCCAACAACTTGTGCAGGATACACGTGGTTCACTTTTTCAAACCCCTATGACTGTTTCAGTTAAACCTCTTGAGATACACACCTTATATTTAAAGCACCTGTTCCGAAGGTCTTTTAGAAATTCAGTTAGAATGACTGGAAACGGAAGGAAACTAATCTGATAAAGAAATGGTACATGTGTTGTTTCCATTCTTGTGCACTTGTGCGCAGAATAAATATGTAAAAAACCTAATTCTGTCAAATTCAACTAAAACCAGGAACTTTCAGTGCTGCTCTACTGATGAAACAGTACTAAAACTGCTGTAGTGTATGTTTTTTAAAAATAATCACCAGTCCTAAGGTGGTATTAGTGTTGCCCAGACACCTGCCCAGTCCCTGTGTGAGAGATCATGAATTCAGCACCCCTCTCTTTAGAGTTCTAATGTGTAACCAAGACCAATGATACGACTTTCAGCTCACACCTTTCCTTCTAGGAAAGCTATAAAAAAGTAAATAGTACTTTACCATAGCAAATCAAAGCTCCATAAAACCTAATGTAGCCTTCATTTATCTCATGTAGTCATCACCAGAAATTCAAACAATTTATTAAAAAAACACCTTACTATCAAATGAGAAACCCTCCAGACTGCTGCAAAAGAGGCTTCTCAATACTTAATTTTTACAGAACAAATTTATGGCAGCTTGAGCAAGCCTGTATGGCAATTGCTTAATCTTTTGTCTAAACACAGTTGAAAGCCTGTCTTCGTGAGCAATGACCAAGGCAGAGAAAACATTGTCTACGTTGTGATTCTACAATCACAGTAGAATTTGGTTCAAAGGCTTCATTTTAGCAAACAAATTTTTACAGGTTAAAAATGGTATGTTTGAAATAAGGAGTTAAAAAAGATGTCATCACGTGTCTAGAACTCTGAAAAACCGCAGAAGCTTGTCTGAGGCAAGATGCTGTGTCATGTCTACCTGTAGGTGCATCTCCAGGGAATGGTCTGTTCAAAGGGTCTTGCCCCAGCACCTCTGCGAGCCAGCTCTCCTCTTCAATCCACACTACAGGTTTCCTACACCTATGCTTGAAGGGTTCAAAAATAGTCTACACACAGCCCGTTTTTATGTAACTGCAGTTCCTGATAGTTATAGCCTGCAGTAGAGCAAAGACATTATAGGAGAACTAAGAAAATTACCTACCTAATAATTTAGCTCCAAAATACTCATTTCCCTGCACAGCATCCCTTGGCAATAGCAGCTATGCAAAAACAGGCTGAGTTGATGCTATTATTTGAACTCTCAGCTGCTCTCTCTCAGCTGGATTGCAGTTAGGGACCATATGACTGCGTTCTGTTTATTTATATGTGAGGTCATGCAATTTGTCTTAAACCACCAGTTTTACCAAGGTGGATGCTAAAGCGTTGCGGTTGCAGTTCAGACACAAACAGGGACATGCCAGAAAATATTCTGTATCTTTCAGAGGATTAAGGCCAAATTCCGCAATAAATTCCACTAATTTATGCATTTATCCCAATTTGGCTCAAATATAAGCATGCTGTGTGAGATTATGAAGCTCAGTATCTGATTCCACAGTAAAAAAGACCATTTCCTGATTGCTTCGAATTTTCAGCTTCTAAAGCCGCTGCATAATATGTATAACTCCTTCCAGTGTTTTCAAAATACAGAGTCATTAGGAGTAAGACAGCCCATTCTAAAACTAATAATCTAAACATTACTTTTTCTGGCTATATTTTACAAGGGAAAAGGCAGAAGCAGCTAACAGGCAGAAATTTACATCGGAGTATTATTTTGTATCATGTTTTTGGCTTACTGTTTACTCCCCAAGCTGACTAAGCCCTGAACTTTACTGGGAGCTATGAGAGAGACCTGCAATGCAAAAAAGCTGGAAAAACTAAAAGCAAGTAACTAGTCTCTGATCATCCTTGAGAATGCCATGTCCACAGATTTGAAGTCCTGTTTAACAATGCAAGTGGAATGAATGCACCTCCAAATCTGCCTCGAATATTAAATAAAGAACATAAAGTATATTACAATAAATACATTAGAAAACATCTTTTCTGATTGTGAATATTACATGTTATTTCAGTAATAAAGTGACAAAAAAAAAAAAAAGTTTTACTGAGTTTTTGCTTTAGAAACCTTTCCCTACATAGCATCTTCAGTGAAAATGAACATACCTTCATCTTCCCAGCAACTGTTTGTACTCCCTTCTCTTTCACTGTTTTCTGGTAATACTGTATGGTCTGTTGGCAAGTCATCTTCTGGCACACTAGCATCACAGTCTGCTGCATCAGTTACACTTTCTTCTTCCACTATATGCAATTTATCTTCATCGTCTGAATCTGAGTTAGCTTCTACCACGTTGTTATAATTGGTGACTGTGAACAGACAAAAAGCAAAATACTGATCAATATACTCTTCATTTCCAGCATGGAGGTCCAAAGCTTTCAAGTCCTGTGGCAGGCTGCTCTATCTGGGGCATCTCTATGGAGTCACATCATTATTTCTCCTTTCTGCAAGGAGATGGCAGTGGCTTGTGAGCAACTTGGATGTGCCGGCGGCACACAAGGAGACATCTGAGAGCTGCTGGGCTTCCACCACTGCTAGGAACCACGACACCTCTTCTCACTTCTGCACACCCAGCGTAAGGCTGCCCAAGAAAAGGCAGCAGACAACTCCAGAGCTGTGCTCTGGGCCATAATGAAGCAGCAGGCTTCACTCCAATTTGGGTATCAGCCTTACTGTATGTTTCCTTTTGGGATATTATGGCCCAGCCAACAGTCTGCGAGACAATTAATGCCCACGAGCAACGCTTTGTTAGGGACAGAGACGTACGTTGAGGATAGGGTGTACGTATAGAGCCATCAGTGGGGTGCAGCAGGAATAAAACCGCAGGGAAAGCACCGGCACAGCGGAGCCGGCGGCCGCAGGGTGAGCCCACCCCACAGAGGGTGGCCCAGACCCCTCACGCTGGCTCTGCCACCCACACCACCCTCTCGCTGCCTTTTCCTGGAGCCAGTGATACCCACACACACCGGGCACGTGAATCAAGGAGCAATAAATGGGAACGATACCGAGATTTGATTCAGGAGGGCTAAAGTGATCCAAGCTACAATGTTGTTGTAATTACACCCAAAAATCACACTAAAGACTCAGCAGGTGACTTAGAAAGGAAATCTCACATAACATCTTCCCCAGCTACCATGAAGAAGTAACAACTCTAATTTTTCAGCCTGGAGATCATAATATGAGAGTCTCATGGACAAAGGATCACATGACAACACACATTTCTGTTATACAGGTGCACATTATTATTAAAACAGTCTTAATTTGTAAGCACAAAAGATCAGTTACAGCCACTTCAATTTCAACTGTAAGGATTATGTTTTAAGAAAATAATTACTTTCACAACCTGTTGAGATGTCTTAATAGTCATACTGAAGTTAAACTATTAAACATTTATGGAGGATCAATATGTGTATTACTGCTTTACTGCCAAGTTTGAAATTCTTACCATAATGCTTCAAAATACAGTGTAAGAAAAAGAATAAATTTATCAATGCACAAACTAACAAGACTTGTCTTGGCCACAGTACTCCTTCAGTGGATCGGAATTACTCCTGGAAGGCACATAATCATGCTGCTTTATGATACCTGCACCCTGTCGCTGTTAGCACCTGAGAAGCCAGACCGATTCTTTCATGTGAAATCCTGCCGATTAAGGTAGATAAATAGCAAACTAGACTCCTGCTCTTCTGAAGTTAGCTTTTTTTTTTTTTTTTTAAAAAAAAAGTAGACATTCCAGGCATTTAAAAATAGATTTAAGTAGGGAAAGTGAGTAACATGAACTGACAAGCTACTATCTCATTTCCTCCCAGTTCAGGAGAAAAATGTTTCATCTATACCATGCAGAAGCATGACAAAAGAGCTTTCAGAATTTAAAACAATGACTCCATGTTTCCATATTTTATACATACAGCATTGTTTGTAGTACACCCCACTACTAATGGTATCGACATCTTCTAAGACAACAAATTTAGGCAGCTTGCCTAAATAGTAGGTCCATTTCATTTGATGAATTGATATTCACTTTATATTCTATAACTTATTTTGCAAAGTAAAAGAGGTCCTGAAAGGGATGCTGTAACGTTGGGTGAAAGAGAAGACACATGTACTCCCTCACCACAGCAGAGCAGATCTATGGATTTATTTCCCTGAGCAATGGAAATGCAAATGTTAAAGAAGTTTAAGAACAGACACAAAACAGGAGGAAGTGGAAAAATTATTTCAGCCTCTTATCTTTGCTGGGTTTTACTGTGACACTTAGATGTAGAAGGTTATTAATATAAAACAATGGTGTATTTACCTTTGACACTGGTAAAGGAGATCAGTAAGGGCAGGGATCAAAATTTAACCACAATATATATTTAGGCATAAATTCAGATTTCAGTAACAGATAATTAATACTTATTTTTTAAAAATGAATTTCCTGTTTAGCTTAGGAAATTAAGTGCTATCCCTTGTATTCGATTCAAAGTAGTTTTTTATAGAAAATGAAAAAATAATCAGAAAGTTTATACTGCAAAATTACAGAGAAAACCTGTCTCTCCTTTTCCTCATCATAAATTTTTAAATTTTAAATATAATCTACTCATTATGGCTCTATTTTATTCTTACATTCTCACTACACTGACTCATGTGCTAACTCAGCAAAATTAAAAAACTCCTCATCCTCCATAAGAAGTGAAGAACAAATGTTCTTTGGGATTTCGCTTCCTTCCACTGAAGATCAGTTGCCAACAAGGCAACACAATAAAATCAGCAAGAAATCTGGCTCTAACATTCCCGTTTTCCTCTTGTGGAGAGCTTTGGCTAATCTGGGGGAAATAAACTGCTAAACCTGCATCTAAATGGGCTCGGCACGTTTAGGACGGCCAGGCAAACCACACACCAAAGGCAGCAGAAAGCCAAGCCCTTAAAACGATGGAAACATCCATATATCTATATGCAACTCTAACTAGATGATTCCATGCTGTTTTCCCTCTATGGGCTCCATGCATCATCTAGTGCAGTGACGGCAGATATCCAGGGAAAGCTCAGTTTTTTGAAGTGACCTGAGTATTTGTAGGATCCTGCCTCATTTTTTCATTCTGCAAAGTGATTACAGATTCTTTTTATCCTTATCAGCCAGCAGTGCTCCCAAAACCTCATTTATAGGATGTTAGCCAAAATGGGATTCCTCATTATATATCATACGAGATATTATATATATTTATATAAAATATATTACAATTATGTAGTATACAATACATGTGATCATATATATATGTATAATATATATAATTTCCTGACATAGCATTCAGCAGGAATGCTTCAAAACATATAATTAACTGTAGTAGGGAGACGGTATCTCCATGTTACAGAGGAGAAACTGGCTAGTTAAAACCACTTAAAATTGCCACGTCAGTGTAAGGCATATTGGGCCTTACTTTTCAGAGGACTTTGCATTTTTGCAGCATTTTACATATTCAAAGCTTGTGTTCACTCCCAATGTAGCTGTGCTCAGAGCCCAGGTACCTCGGCCGGGGAGCCACAGCAACTCCAAACACAGAGATCACCTCCCAAATAAGTGACCTTCCAGAATCACATAAAAACGCCTTGAAAGAGAGAGAATAAAATCCAGTCTTCCAGAGGAGCTTTAAAATGCCTTAGAGAGCGTGCTTTTGATTCTTGGAGCTCTCCACTTAAATTACTACGCTTTCCAGCAATTAAGGAAAGGGTTCTGGAGGCAACAGCTGCCTTTAATAAACACCCCTGATTCATTCTCTGGGCACCAATCCTCCTGCGAAAAAATTATGTGATCACATAATTAAAGATCTTATCGTTATGCATACATGCAAGGGACAAATTAAAACAGTTTGAACAATCTTCATTATGACATTTTCCAACTTTTTTTGAATGCTTGACTTTCAAAGTCAAGTGTTTGATTTCAAAGGATATATTAATATTCTTTAATGGAAACGATGGTTAAAAAACAATCAAACCCTGTAATTTGCTGTATTTTTAGCTAATTAAAATTAAAATCCCATTAAACGGTACCATACTGGTGCCTGCATGGCTGCAAAGCTTAGCTTTAGCAATGTGGATCTGCTCCTGGTGCCCTATGAGACTAAGCAGTGGTAGTCAGGCTGCTATCTTCCTTTGCTTCAGACGCATTTTGGCTACAGTTTGGCAAAGAGTTTCACAGCTCTTTGAAGACATCGAAGAAACCCTGGAACTACCAGCACTACATCCAACTTCAGAGGTAACCGTCCTCCCAGCTCCATTCCCCAGTTCAATAGTAGAGCCAAATTTAGACCTTCCCTATCTGCACATCACTTGGGTGTTTTCTCCTCTCATCCTTGATCCGTCCACCACAGAAAGAAGAGGACAACAAGCTCACGTGCCTTGCTTGATGCCTGGCACCACAGTAACTGCTGAAGTTGGGAGAAATAAATTTAATTAAATCTTTTTGGACAGAAACTGAAATATACTTAATACACAAGCAATACATAGAGTCTATTGCTTACAATCTCTGAAAGATATTGAATTGAATATACATAAATGCTGACTTTAAGGGGCCTGTAATTTGGTCAAATATTCCATGCAGAAAATATCCCCACATGTAAAACTTTGCTTAGAAGAACAGTTACAGCTTTCTAATGAAGTAACTACAGATATCTCAAACTTCAGTAATATTTACTTTTAGTTAATACCATTTCGAAGTAGCAACTACCTAAACAAAATAATTCAGCCCGGATCACAGAAAACTGCCGCAAACAGCGATCAGTGTCTCCATGATGAGACACTGCTCTGTGAAAAGCAAGGAGGAGTAGAGTGGTCATGTCTCCCTCGGCCACCACCGCTCCAGGGATGGCCAAAAGCAGCAGGGGAGAAGCAGCAGACCACTGGAGGGGATCTTACCTCCAACTGGAAAAGCTAAGTCTGACTCAGATCACGAACCATGGCTGCTGAAAACAAGTCACCAGACAAGCACAGACGATGTGTAACACACATACAGGCCTGTTCTGGTCAGCATATAGCATGCAACCTTAGCATAAAATGGTACATTATTATATTAAACAGTTTCATTATTAATTTCGGCTTTACTTTCACAGATGACTAGAAAAGGTGGCCCTGTTTTCAACGTATGCATTACAAATGACACTGAAGACTAAATATTTATTGAATAAAATTTTTTTTATATCATTACTACGTATCTTCTGAAATAAAGATGAAATATTCATTAAAAAACAATACATGAAAAACATATCTTATGAACCATAATTACTTCTTTTCCTGTTGATCATTTTCTTGCTACAGTATCCTGATTCTTAAAGAATAAATAGTTGAAGCTTTCATTAAGAGTAAATGACTCTAAAATGAATTGCAGAAAATGAGCTTTGCTTTCTGGATTTTTATAGTCCTAAATGCAGAGAAGATGTACGATGCTGAGCAATTCTAATTAAAAAAGAAATATGCCCAAATGGAATTAGCAATTAAATAGCTAAAACAGAGAAATATATTATTTTGCTGGTTGAATACAGCTACGAAACCACAATACATATGTCTAGTCAAATTCAAACATGGTATTTAAAGGAAAGGAATCTTTAGTTCTCTGATTTAAAACCAATGAACCCAGGAAATTTAAGGCAAACACTGCTCTTGCTGTGATGAAAGTCTATAGGACTCACTGTTGCCATAGACTATACTATAATGGGAGGATCACCCAAAGGGCGAGTGACCTGGGTGGCAATAGAAAGAAACCTTCTCAAAAAGCTGGCAGCAGGTACCCGCTTACCGCTTCCCCGTCTAGATCTGCCCTCTGAATCATTACATGACATGAAAGACGACATTCCCAGCACAAAGAATGACCCAATCAATCATATCACTCAAATTGTGACAGGAATTTATTCAACAGGAAAAAAAGCATGTGGTGGCATATCTATTGGAATAATTTGAGATCGGGTGGCAACAGCACAGAATTGCACTAAAAAGCGGACAGGCTTCGACAGAACTAATCCATAATCTCTAGTGTGTATTACCAGGATCTGGAAGTGTACAGAGGGAAGCATGCTTTGAACTTGATCTGTTCCAATCTTTTCTTCAATAGTTGCCAGTGGCTAGTGCCTTTTACATAGAGTCTGGTCCAACATTCTTACTACCTGTCTCTTTTATAACTCTCCATATTGATCCAAAATCCTACCAACTTCCACTGAAAAAACCCCAAACTTTCAGGAATTTGTGAACTAACACACACACCCTTGAATTTTTCAAGATGTTGGACACATTTGCGTTTTTTGGGCTCAGTATCTCAACACTCAAAAGGCTGGAGACCTAGTTTAACACATACACTTGAAATTAATAAGTACTTTCCATGCAACAATATATACATGTTACCATCTGACATAGAAACACAGGGAAGAGTTTAAGTAAAGGCAAGGCATATGTCGATGTTTCGCCTAAAATTCTCTGCCTGTTTTAAGCAGTGTTTTTGTTTCCTGGAATTCCTAAATGAGACGTGTTGTCTTCATAACTAACAGCCTCATTTTCTGTGAAACTGTCTTTTTGAATTCATGAAAATGTTGGCATCCAATTATTCTGAGGCAAGCAGTTTCACAGCCCTGTGTTTTGGGAAGAATACATTTCTTTTGTTGATTTTGGACCTGCTGTGTGTGCTAGATTCAGTAGGTGTCCCCTATATCCTCCCTGCTTGTGTCCTCTATGGTGTTCAGGACTTTTTATGCTTCATTGCACAGACCTCCCTTCCAAGATGAAGAGCCCTTGTCACTCATACGGAAGTTCTTCCACTGATATTTTTTGCTGCACTTCTCTGGAACCTTCTTCTCTTCTGCTCCATCACTGTGTTTAGAGGGGGGAGAGATGACAACCTAGAACTGCACCCAGCATTCAGCACGTACATGCATCATGGATTAGATTAGTAGCATAACAACGTGACGTTTTCTTCTCCATCCCTTTTCTAATAATGCAAGTCATATTCTCACGGGACCCTGCTCCTCCCTCCACCTACATTACTTCACTTTTATCTACCTAGCATTTCATCCGCCTGACTACTGCTTGGCTGTTTGGAAATGCCGTCGTTATTTCCCAAAGAAGTACAGTGAAGATACTTGCTGCTTCCCAATCACGTCATACCCTCCAGCAGGCAGCAGGGTGAGTTCCCACAGCACGGGACAACCAGCAGCATGACAGAGGGAGGGGAAGCAGCAGAACATATCACCTAAGGCAGCTTCTTGCACTCGATAAAAATACACTACAATGAGATCTTGTTACGTGGAAGGTGTAAGGAAACTGTATTATACTCTTAATTAAATCATTCAAGAAAAAACCACACAACCTCGCCAGAGATTAGTTTCTGAAATAATCCATTTTAAATTTAATTTAAAAACACACTTGTCATTTTCAGAAAAGTCATTCTGCTTTTAAGAACAGTACATGTGCTATAACTGGAGAACAGAACTATAGTTTATATATAAAAGGTTGATTCACTATTTAGACACACACACAGGTGAGTATGCTCACACAGGAGAAAGGAACTGGATTTAGCCCTTCCTCTGCCTGAAGAGATCAAACTTACATCTCCCACATGTATTTATATAAATACATCAATAGTTGTAAAAATGTAAGTCTAAATATTTACACACACTGAGCACATTTATGATAATTTTGTTTAACTAACAAAAATCTCTTTTGAAATGTTTTTACACCTCTTAACTGAATACTAATGTCCAGTCAAATGCAGCTCGATACACATCTGATGGAATATTCTGACACAATAATAATTCAATGATCTTAATATGCACTAAGGTATATAAATCATCTCAATACACACGTACTGGATTATTTGGTCTTCTGGTCAACTCCAAGAAATCCAGTTTAAAATAAATGCTTTGAAAGTGGACTGCACAGGAAAACGTGCTCTAAGTGCTGTACCCAAAGCGAGACGGAATGTTTGGCTTGGCTTATACAACACACATTAAAATCAATGGTGTAAATTTTCTGCTTGTCAATTTTAAATCACGTTTTTAAAAATCAATCAGTATTTGACATTAAAAGCAAACTGACGCTCAATGTTGAATTTTTCTATTGATATGGCCAAGTCTGGAGCAAAGCCTGATGATCTAAGCCAGGACCAGTTCCCCAGCATCAGGGTGATGGCTACAGCCCTGGCACTACACTCTGAGATGACATAAGCGATACTCGGAGCAAATCTGGCAAACATTTCGGCCCCAGTGATCAAATTGCTTGCTGCTTGCCTCTGTTCATCTGATCATGAGTTTGATTTAGGGTTAATTTATTCCCGTATGCACAATTCTATTGGAAAAGGACAGTTTGGCAGTGTACGACCTAGAAGCCCAGAAGCAGCTCCAGGTTTCCCAATGGGGCAGACATGGAGGAGTTTCTGCCACAAAGGCACAAAAGTTATAGAACTTACAAGGGTGGGAAACAACTTTAAAATGAACTCCAGCACTCATATAAGAATTTGTTTGCATGTAGAACTGATGAGTTCAGAGATAAGAAGTAGAGAGTACACAGGCAATATTTTAAGTCTTTAGTCTTGGTCCAGTAATAATTTTGAAATATAGGAAAACGTATGCTTATGTATTGATACATACATGTGCATACACACACATATATTTTCAGGTTTGATAACCTAAAATTAGATTTGGAAATGTGTATCTATAAATGTATACCTGTAGTAACATACAAAAATAATCTCGTTGTGAAATATTTCTCTTATTAGGGCTACTTTAGAAAAGCAACTTAAGAAATGTAATTTTCAGCATGCTGCTTTGAGACTTTTCATTACTCTGCAGCTCTTCTGTGCTAAAAATGGAAGCTTAATAGCTTTGCAAAACGAAGGCTTTCGGTCTCTCAGTGAGACAGAGGGACTTGCAGTGGCAATTTCTCTATTGGATTTGCAAATGATGGTCATTTTTCTAATGAAAAAGCTAACTATTGTCCTATTATTCTCTCCTTCTAGTCTCTGGATGGATGTAAATTCTACATGGAAATATGAAAATTCTCAACGGCAGCATAATTTGAAAAATGGTATTACTACAAGGTACTTAAAGGTTTGGAAATACTAAAAATGGCCCCATTAGAAAAAAATTAACATTCAGAAACAAGACAGCCGAAGGTATATGAGAAAATTAACTGTACCCTTTGCCTGTTATCACCCTTATACAAGCCAAGGCTTCAGAACTTTCTACAAATGAGAACTTAACTCCGTCTGTGTAATTCCATGTCAACTACTTCTGTCAAGAAGTTTTACAAAACCTTAAACTAAGTTTAATGCTTTAAGGAAGTATTTAAAAAAACTTGGAGTAGTGAACAGGAAGAACCATATTCCCTCCCAGCTTTTTTTTTTATCTACTGGAAAAAAATTATTTCAGTAATTTCATTGCAGCTTTAAACATTCATCAGGTAAGAAGCCATACCTTGGTTTGTTTTTCTCTTGCAGCTCTTCCATTTTATATACTGTCCCTCAAGTGGTCTCATAAAATGCAGAAAATTGTTCACTCATTCTACGTGTCAAAGCCTCTACTATGCAACATGGAAGTTTTCACAAGTATTTATATTTGTGAATGCATGTGGGCAAAATAGATATCAAACAGAAGGTGGGGATACCCATGTAACGCACAGGCAGGAAGTTTTGACTAAATCTCCTGCTCTCTGCCCATTTTTCTCTTTCTAAAGAACACACATAATTTCTCCATAAAATTATACTGACATAAATATCACATAGATAAAATCTTGATGTTTATGACTTTTTAAAAAAATCTGAATTTTCAAAGAATATACTGTGGGGACTAATTTTGGGCAGGCAGCAACGATCTAGTCATTCTCTGCTTTAAATTAAAGAAGCAAAAAGTAGAAACCTTTCCCTTGTGCCCTATTTCATCCCAGGTAAGTTTGCATTTCTGTCACCAGTATTAGTTTTATAGTCTATCATTTTACTCAGAAGACTGGAAAAACCAATCTACCCATCTGACTGGCGTCCCTCCCAGCCAAGTAGAGTCTGATGGCCGCAATGGTTTAGTGCCTCCGAGACAACTGAGCACGCTGATCATTAAAATTAAGCAGGAGATGTATAAATACCTGAGAAGCCTTCATCTTTTAGTACCTCCAATTACCGAACGACTGGAAATAGTAAACTCAACTGCGAAGAGGTTAAGAGGAAGAGGTATATTTCCATGGGTTACAGTCTGTTATACTCTTCAAAAATCACTTGTCCACTGGTGACTGTATCACTCTGTCCTATGTTCAAAATGCTCTATCTGTAAGATAACCACATTGTTTCTACACATTCTACTCCAGATTGATAATTTTTTCCCTTATAAAACTTCTCACGTATAAAAAAAAGCTAGCTAAGAGATGTATTTAAAGGCAAGATCATACACTACTTTCTCAGAAACACATTTTTAAAAATACACGATTTATTACTACAGTAAAAATCAACTCTTGCACACAGAAGTCACCGAGTTTAAGGTGAGCCACAGAAAATTGTCTCATCATTAATTGCTACTAGGTACCAATGGGTATTGGTACTAGGTTCCAGTGAGTACCAGTCATTTGGGTGAATTTGGTCAGTTACAGGATTTGATTGCAGCAATATGGAGATACTCCTTGTAAGAGAGATATAGACATAGAACACAGACACACACCATAGTAACAGGCTTCAAAATTCCATACAAGTACTTTCATACTGAGCACCTTGGTTAAAGAGTGCAATACCCTATTTCTGTTCACAATTATAGCACAGATTGAATAAAACTGTAATACAGTTGCTTTAGATTTATCCTCATTAAAGACTTAATGTGAACTACACTTTGATAATTACCTCAATGCATACTCAAAAACTTGACAGAAGTGTTTTAGCATTATACATAAAAACTCAGGTTAGTACAAATTATCAGTTGTAACCAAAATCACTCCACGATGCTAACTCAATCACTGTGTGAAATAATTCCACTCCTGTGGCACTCTTGCATGGGTATCAGTTACAGAACGTCAACTCGTGCCTGAACTGGCCTGAACCTTGTGCCATTTATTCAGCTATCCTGAGACCATGTGAATTTTTCAGAAAGAC
Organism: Gallinago undulata; assembly: GCA_026546715.1. Classification (NCBI taxonomy): domain Eukaryota; kingdom Metazoa; phylum Chordata; class Aves; order Charadriiformes; family Scolopacidae; genus Gallinago; species Gallinago undulata. Next base: position 15,061,337 of record JAOTQQ010000012.1, read on the forward strand.
ACAAGTGACAGGTTTACAAAAATGTATATTGTATATTTCATAATACTGGTGATGATTTTATATAACATCATTACCTAGGTTTATAAACAGTATATATTTATTTCACAGATAATTAAAAGACTGTAATACAGGAGTACTAGTTTGGCTTGTGAAGTTTTGAGATCCTCTTAGATAAAAGGCAGAAGGATGATACTGCAACTGCCGCATTTTATACAGAAGAATAGCCTATGACAGCAATTCTTTCTTGCTCCCCAAGTTTTGTGACTATTATAAGGTGCCATTAGAAAAGTCTTCAGCATTTAGAAAATTATATACATGGTAGAGATACCACAGTAAAGAATCGTATGTCTTATGAAGCCTTGACATTTTTCTTTACTCATTCAGAACAATAAATTATGCAACTTCAAAAAGTTGGTGCATAAATATAATCTAAATTAATAAATTATCAACATTTATTTAATTAGCAGTATGATTTTATTTTCAATTAATATTTCATATTTTTTCTTAATGTCTACATAATTTCTTAAATATGCCTCTTGAAAGAGAGCTAGTTTGTCAAATGCATAATGGTCAGTTATTTATTCTGACTATAGGTTTAAATAGTCCAGCATTCAAGTGACTCCCCTGGCTGTCCCCTCCTTAAGGAACTTTTTTTAAAAAAATATTTATTTTAAATTTCTCTTCTAAGTTGACAAGCTACATGCATTTTTAATGGTTTTGTAGGTTTCAGTTTTCAAACTATAGGTCCTGACTTTTGGGTTCAGGGTAACTACTTTGTAGAGATTACATGTTATTATCACAACAGATTGTTGTATCAAACATTCAAAATTCACTTTTCCTGAATAGAAAGATTACAAAGAGATGTTACAATACCAAAAATGCAGATGAGCACAGTTTCAGTATGTGAAGTGGAGAATCTGTTTTGCTTCATGTACCTTTGCATCTTGAATACGAGTTTATTACGCATATTCATATACGACATGCACATAATTCTTTGCATTTATATTCACAGCTAATCAGCCAAACCATCGGCAGTAGAAAATTACTGTCTGGGAGTGGTATGACAAGTTCCAAGTCTCTGCAATTTTTAATTAGCTACTATATTTTTACAATACTCATTTTTATATTACAGATTTTTCACAGTACTGATTTTCAATTCTTTTAAAATATTGAATCACTGGCCATTTATATAATTTATTTGTGTGAAGTGGGAAATAAAGCACCACCTAAATTCTAAGTGTAGCTTCATTTTGCCAGATAATGAACAGCTATCATTCCCAGAAACCTACTGCAGTATATGAGCATGAATAAAGAGACAGTCAAAAAATATGCAATGGATTTACAGTTTTTTACTGGATTTCAAGAGTAGACATTCCCTAGTGTTCTATTTAAACAGGTGGATATATGAGATTATGAAAGGTCTTGTCCTGTTTAAATGGAAATACAAAGCTTAAGGAAAAGTTTAATTTTCAAAAGATGCACTCCATAGGATAACATACATTGCTAAAATGGCAATGGGAAATTATACACTAGTGAATTTTTACACATTTAAATAAAACTTTGTATATTTATACATATCAGACTAAACCTAATGGATATTTCTGACATTATATTACAGAAATAAACATGTTTTGCCATACTTATCTCTGCTTCAAAAGGCTATATATGTAGTCCACAGCACACTTCAGCAAGACCTTATTTTTCTCTGAAGATCAAGTAATTTATGAGAGATGCTTCCAAGGGCACGGTTGTTAACTTCTTTAAAACTGTATTCTGGATTGACATTGTTCCATTTCTGTACACAAATTGCGTGTCAAGAGGAAGGGGCCAGTCTTTTCTCAGTGGTGCCCAGTGACAGGACAAGAGGAAGCGGGCACAAACTTGAAGAGAAGAAGTTCCATCTAAACATGAGGAGGAACTTTTTCACTTTGAGGGTGGCAGAGCCTTGGAACAGGCTGCCCAGAGAGGTGATGGAATCTCTGTCTCTGGAGATGTTCAAAACCCGCCTGGACAAGTTCCTGTGCAACCTGCCCTGGGTGGACCTGCTTTGGCAGGGGGGTTGGACTAGATGATCTCCAGAGGTCCCTTCCAACCACATATCATTCTGTGATTCTGTCGATCTCCCTGCAAAGGCAATTATACCCAGATTTTTGGACCAAGAACTGAACAAACCAGCTCTTAAGTCCCTGTGTTGAACAACAACTCTCATCTAGCCATTTCAGTATTTCACAGACGTGTTTCACACACATGCTTCCAAAGAAGTCAGGTTCACAAAGAAGGTACGAGAAGAGAATGCCATGAGTTCCCAGGCTTGCACGGCCGTGCTGGCTGCCACACTACAGCAGCTCCCCAGCAGAGAAAGAGAAAGGTTCAAACCCGTGGTGAGAAAGTGTTGCATGAATGAAGAGAACATAAAAGACCCTCTTGTTGGAATACAGACTCACAGATGCACTCTAACACAAAGGAATGCTAAGTTGAGGCACTAGCCTAAATTAAAAAAAACAACTCATTCACTTCTCAATAGAACTATTCAGAGAAACTAACAAACTAACAGATATACTAGGAAACTATTTCAGACTAAAACACATACATACTGAAAAAAGCATGCCATAGAAGAGCATGCAATTCTACTCAAATACTGCTAATGTGTTAGTCCTCCCTGGACTCCTCATCACGGCTTCTCCTGGCCAGCTCAAGCAAAACCCTTCCCCTCCTACCAGCTACACACTTCTATGGACAGTAAAACACATTTTCACATAGACTTTGACGATTCCTCAATGGCTATAAGCTGGAAATCTAACAAGTTCAATTCTTTGAGCCTAAGCACTGTACGAAAGAACTGGAGAATCAACTACTAAAAATTTGAATATTAATCAACGATTATGAAAAAAATAATAATAATCTCAGTCTCCCTCGAAAGAGGGGTGGGTTTCACAGACAAAACCAATACAGGAAGAAGTGTTTATAAATGGCACAAGGGCAAGGATTTCCAATATTTTTATCTAATTTTATGTAATTTAAAGAATTTATCTAGTTTAAAGAAGCAACAGCCAAGAATGTATTTTCCAATTGGAAGAGAAATAGCTTTCCTTCCTTAACAAACTACAGTAATTGTCTCTGTAACACGACAGAGTTTCAGAAAAAGCCATTCTGTCCATTGTCCTCTGCTGGGCCTCTGGAGAAGCTCCATCAGCTGATTTGTTTCATTCAGCCTCACAAATGTTTCTCTTTTTTTCTTTATAAACTCCAAATTGAATTATTCTTTAAATTATTTCCCAAAAACCAACAAACCAGGCAAACTATTGCTAATCTCTCATCAATTTGTTGCTGCTTTTTTTTTTTTTTTAAATACGAGAACCTGAAGTTTATCTATAATAATAGTTTGGAGGGGCAAATGAAGTGTTGGCATAAAACAGCAGAAGTGAGAAACAAGAGCTTTTTAGATGGGGCTTTGAACAACCAGGTGTCCTGGTCTGGTGGGACGTGTCCCTGCCCGTGGCAGGAGGTTGGAACTCGATGATCTTTATGATCCCTTCCAAACCAAACCATTCTATGACATTCTAGACATTTTGAGACTTCTAAGAATGATTAGAGTTGGAAGGGACCTTAAAGATCACCGAGTTCCAACCTCCTGCCACAGGCAGAGCCACCTCCCTCAGTTAGTGTAACATTACTGTAATAAGAGCTGAATGAACAGTAGCTAATAAACTAATGCTAAAACCTTTCTTAAATATTCATAATTACTTTTTATAGTATGCAGCTACATGATACTCTGAATTTCCAAGAAAGCACATACTCATGTTTGTACAGGATCAATGCACAGCACAGTAAAGCTTGTAAAAGATTCCCAACAAATAAATACTTTAAAAAAGAGTCTAGCAAATGAAGATGTTTTAAAGTATTAGTACAGAAGAGACAAGTGTGAGATTTTAACTATGATAATGGAATTTATTTACCGCAGGTATGTTCCAAGACTTGTTAACGGTGATGAATAACTGTATTCAATTTAGTCCAACACCTCCGAATTCCCACTGTCTACACAAGGATGAACTTAAACATTTTGAGACTTTAATTTAAAAGAGCTTATCTGTTCCATTTGACATTGAAATTCATTGTAAGGCGAATGAACAGTGATAAAGAATCCAACAAAGGATCAACTATGGGGTAGCTTAAAGAGACCAGTTTCCAAAAAAAAGGAGAAAATATCCAACCCAATATTTATTCATGTAAATGACCTGACATGCATTACAGGCGTTCTTAATTTTGTCAGCCTTTTGTAAACGAATGGAAAAGACAGTAAGAAAGTAACAAAGACATGCCTGACTTCAGATGAATTCTGAGGACAGTAAGAAACATCTGTCCATCTCTTCAAGACAGAGACTTCCTCTATGTAAAGGCTGCTACAAAAACAGCTGAGTGCTAAAAAAACACAATGGGAATGCTTGGCTTAAAAATAAAAATATTTTGTTGAGGTGGCAAATGATTTTCAAGCTTACTATATCTGGTCTCTTATGAAGAGACAGGACTTCTAAAAAGAGACAAAACCTTTCAAATGCCTTGTGAATTGTTTCTTACTGCTTCACAGCCAGTATCTTAGAAATTTCTCAAGAGCTACCTGGTTAAAATTACAAGCCAGAGAGATACTGATGATAGCAAAAGCACAGTGCTACCTCTAGCTATTTTAGCATATCTAATCCTTTGATTTTATATACAGTAATTCTATAGGAGATTTTACTTTTTAAGAATCTTACTTGCTCTCAGATCAGTCCAACTGCAATTCACTGATACGCTAAAGAAAGTAATAAAAGCAGTCACAACAATGCTAATAAATATAAAACATTTTAACCAGTTACTCCATTTGTGAATCTTAATAATGGATAGTTGGTTGTTAATATCTCAGGTATTAAACATCTCTAGGCTTAAAACCATTTATTTCCTAAGGGAAAAAGAACAAGGAAACACAGAATTTGAAGAAGAATGAAGAAATAAATTATGATCAGACCTGACTTTTGGATCTTCTGAAATGAGAAATATGTTTTCCAATCTTACAATTTTTCCAAGAAGATAGGCACACCCATTTTTAAGATCTATATAATCTTCCATTTCTCCTAAAAATAGTGAGACATCTTTATGGTTACAAGTATAACTAAAATAATAATGATCTCCTAAAATAATCCGGATCAGGGAAGGGTGTAAGTCAACCCCTGATTACTCCTGGAAGGGAATTGAGTTTTTTGAAGGCTGTGGTGCTCCTAGAGAAAGGGAGGTGTAGGGAAGTGTACTGAGGATTACGACACAAGCACAGTCAGTGAGCAGAAGGCTACTGAGAAGTGACTGAATAGGAAATCAATATGCCCATGAGAGACACATGCTCAAAATGAAGGTGCAAGGATGGGATAATCAGTATTTAAAAAGAAAAAAAACCAACACAGCTCTGCAAGGTAGCCTGACAGAAATAGCACTTCTGGGAAAGGCAGGTGCACAGGGAAAAAGATCTGTTTCCACCGTGCTGAGGATCATATGGAAAGACTCCGAGTCTAACAGTTGTCTTAACTTTCCTCCCCAGCAGAGAGTACAAGACTCAAAGGTGCTACAGCCAGTATGAAGCGCTGCCTGATAAAAAGTCTAATGAAATAGTTGAAAATACGAGAGTATATACCAGTAATAGCCAAGTACATAAAAAGTGCTCTTGGGATCCAAATTCAGATCAATAGCTTTTCTCAACTTCAAGACTGTTAAGAAAGCAAAATACTAGGATGAACATTTGTGGTTAAAGGCATTGTAGAGAAGCTTGAGACATCTGGTGTGGAAATGTAAAAACTGAGAGATACACCTATGAGATCTCTTCCCACAATTTTAATTTTATTTTTAAAGCCAAATATGAAACGTGAGGTGAAATAAATATTCCTCCCTGAAAATATAAGTCAGTAAGTTCACCCTTGCCTTCCGAACAACCATCTTTTTGCAAGTTGATATAAATGACAAATTGGCTCTTTTTGGAGGACGAGGAAACTAGAGAGACAAAGACCAAAAAATTAAGAACAGACTCACAAGGTTTGACATTACAGTTTAAATACTACATAACTTCAAAAACTCTTCAGTGTAAAAGTGAAAATCAACTTTGTTTTACCAGCTACATTTAGATCAATAGGAAGCAACTAGTTTTGGCCACTGCAGATAATCAGTGTACTCCGGAAACCAGCAGCTGTAAAAGGTACTGTAACAATACATCATCTGGCTCACTTATGAGGTCTGTTGATTAACAAACTCAAGGCCACACAAGTATTCAGTAAGGAAAGAAAAAAAAAAAAACAAACATAAAGAGGGAGTAGTGTGAGTAATTAAACTTCTCCAACCTCAGCGTTACTACACAGTGCATAGAAACACGTGTGAACATTCCCCACATTGGCTTCAGTCCAGGTTCGTTCTCTGACTTATTACAATGTCATACTACCACTTCCATCAACTTAAACCCATTAAAATCTGTAAAAGGAAACAAACTTCCTTAACACAAAAATTATTTAAACTCTGACTAGGAGCTTTGAACAACGACAGGTGACTTTACAGACATAAAATTTTCAGGCTGGCCAGGATGATGAAGAATTTAAGATAACTCTGGCTTAAGAGTTGGTGAAATCATAATGTGGCTGCTGACCATCAATAAATAGTGTACTGAAAGGACAGCAGTACAGCATTCCAAGTAACACAGAAGTGAGGTTAAATGTGTAAGAGGGGGTCAGAAAAGTTAGGAACCTCGAAGAAATAAAAAAATAAGACATGAGAGTATATATTATAGCCTATCCTATGATGTTCAGCTCAACAGCATGTTCAGATAATATTTCTTTTTAGGTGAAAAAGTACAATGTTAGGGTATTTTTTAGGAGAATAAGCCATAATAAACAATATAAATCCAATATACAGCATTTTAAGTACTTAGAAAAACTTAGATAGTTCCAGAATTTTGTTATTCCCATTTTTATTTTTTTATTTTTAAATGGAATTCTATCTGTTTTGCAAAGCTATATCTTTTCTTCAGATATCCAGATTCCTTTCTCCAGGAGAATTCCCACGCATTTTGACTATCTAGAATGGAAACACTCGGCACTACAACCAGACAGCTACTGAGTGGAACATCACATTCATTTTGGGCCAGCTAAAGCAGAGCAGCATTTTGAGGAAGCTGAGTGAAGAGTAGGTTTATCAACCAGAATGGCTGAAAGAATTAATGTAATTTGAAAACACTTATGAAACGGCATCCTTGTTCTGTATAAAGCACAATCTAGTTCTTCAGAACAGAAATAATGCAGTTTAATTTTACAAAATATTTATTTAAACAATATCTATATCTTATAGTAGCTCATAAACTCTATGTACTTGGAATACCAATTCTGCACTCTCTTATTTTACTGCTTTATGGGGTAAAACCTGTGAAATTATAAACTGACACTTACGGAGAGATATCCTGTTTGATAGCATTTTGTTAGTAACCACTCATTCTATTAAAATTTTTTAAAGGATCTAGCAATATTATAAATTCTTTCTATAATCCTACTGTGATTTGTACCATTAAGCATGACAGTGCAGTAATATCAGTAATATGTTTTTAGTAATAAACCAATATGAAAATATGAAGCAATGAATTCCTGCACCACTTACTAAGCACTTTGAATAAACAGTTCTGGTGTGCACAGTAAGATATAAAGTATGTTCAGGTCACTGCTAAAAGAAAACACTGTCATGAAGAAAAATGATTACCAATTTTTGGTTGCAAGAAACTCAATAAGCACATGAAAATCCTTGCAAATTTCTGACATACCCTCTCCAAAGTAATTGTAAATGTCCTATGTTTTCCGCTGTAGCTGTGGGGTGCACAGACCTACAAGGAACTACTTCTTCCCATAAGCCAAGACTCAAGAGTGAACAGGGGCTTTAATTACTGTTCACCTCTAAAATGGGTCTACTAGGTCAAATGAGATACCTGTATTTTGTGCTTATCAGCTGTATGCATAAACACTGACTATTATCTGATTATCAATCTTATCTACAAGCTCATTGGTATCTATGTATGTTATAAAAAACTGAAGTACTTTACCGTGATTTGCAACTAAATAAGTGACAGTCCTTTTTTCCTTCGTTCTTATTTTTGAATGGCAATAAAAAAGGTACTCGATCACCTTCCTGGAGTTAGAGATGTTTAGAATCCTAATGTAAGATCAAAAACATCAGAGACCAGTCTTACTCTCATCAGAAAGACAGATGTCTGACTGCTTAATCAAATTCATTTGGAGCTACTATTTCTATTTGGGAAGAAGAACATCTGATTTTTCCAAGTAAAAATGGATTTTTTCACTCTTATTTTAATAATACACTATAGAGAGATCATTAGACACAGAGTAAGCAATTAACTGCCCTTATGTAATTAAAGAAATAAAAATAAAGTATTTTTTTAATAATAAAAATGCCAGCCACATATACCTGTTCTATGCACTTGTCAAAATGCAGCTTCCCCTCAGAAAAATGAGGTACAACTGAGCAGCATAAACGTTCTAACAGCAGTTTAGCAAACAAGGAGCTGTCAACTTCCAATAAGCTATTATTCACACCTCTTTAATCACTGCCACAGAGTCGATTATAAATAGCCTCATACATTTTTAAATAAGGTCATTCTGAAATGAAACAACAAAGAGGGTAGTAAATATTCCAGCACATAAGCAATTTAAATTCTACAGCACAACAGAACTGTGCATTCTCAAATATTCAGTTTAAAGAAAGCCAACAAAACCGTTTATTAACTGGTGCAAAGTGTCAGATGCGTAATCTCTGTGAGATCAATAAACCAGCCCAATTATGTGATAGTTTGCAAACAGATCTGAAAGAAATGAAACTATTAAGACTTGCTCATAAAATCCAGCTCCAACAGCATTATTTACAAATACACAGTAATACAAATTAAGTTAATACAATACATGCATTGCATGAGTAAATTTGCTACGCAAAGATTTTACACGAATATGAAACAGCTCCTCTGTGCCTTCCCAGAAGCAGAACACAAACAAACAAACAAAAAAAAAAAACAAATTATGGAGAACCCTGGTTCATATGAGAACCTATTTTCTACTTTTCTTGAGATTTTAAATAATTAGAAATTAATACATAAAGAAAAACAAGAAAAGAACTGCACAAGTAGGAGACAGCTCTTGTTTTTTCCCTCTTCCACAGTTTTTCTCAGATTACTTGATTAAAGATTACTTGATAAAAGGATATGACAAAATAATGCTAATATAAAATCTTTATTAATTAGCTTAGGGGAAAAAAAGATACAAAAAATAGAAATATTTATAATCATGCAGAATTTTTCTCAGAAACATTATAATATTTGCAGATGTCGACAGCAATTTAAAGAGGTTAATTTAGCACTACCAGAAAAAGAAAGAAGTAGAAGAAAAAATAACCAAATAGTTCCCACCCTACCGAACCCCTACTGGAAAGCTCCTTCCTATTACAGGTTTTGTTTTTCTAACCTGATATTCATCTTTGTAGATAGACACTTACCTGCATTTTTTCAAAATCACAAAAGAAATGCCTATTGATATATTATGCTGTATTTGCCTGAATGGCAACAGTCCTTATTGCTCTGTCATGGGCAGTTCATTCCAGAAAATGGGCTCCATGAGTAGGGGACCTCAAAACACCTCCCTCCCCCCCGATCCCCTTCTGAGGTATGAACAATTTAAGCCCATAGTTTGTTCTCAGTCGTTTCCCACAACAGGGCAGCACTGCGATTCTATGCAGCTATACTTTCTGACTGCACTTCCATGTTCCAAATAAAGCATATTATGGCAGCTTGTGCAGTGAAGGGGTAAAATTGCAGCAGACCACAGCAAGATCCACATAAAAGCAAGGCATGACTTCAAGAAGCAAACTTTGCTATTTCAGTTCCCTGACAATACAGCAGTAGAAAAGGTTCATATGTCAACAGGCATCTTAGAATATGCTCATTTCCAGATCAGGCATGTTACTTTTTCCTCTGCTCAGTGTCATCTCCTTCACAACAGCCCCTACTGAATACTTCAAAAAGGAAAGAGACCAACAAGAAGTTGGGAAATAGCTTCCACAAAGAAACACTGCTTCCCAACCTTTATACCAAGTCTGCTTTGTGGCCCAAAGCCTGAAAACTGTTTTCTTAGGTGTATACTCTCTGTCTACCTTGAGTTCTGTAATTTGTTTCTAATAGCTAGGACAGTATGTCAGATAGCTGTAAGTTTTATTAGTTGCCTTATTTTTTAACCTATGTCAGGGAAATGGGTGAACGACTGAATAGAGACTCTTTTTTTTTTCTCCCCTCCAAAAATATGCATTAAAGGGCATCACCGTCTGTTGTTCTACAAACCACCTCTGATTTTTCCATTCATTTTGTAGAAGACAGTTTTTCTATACTCCCATCCTAACAACTTTTGGTAATGACAAAGCCCCTTACATGCTGTTTACAGAATCTTCACAACCAGAGTTTTCTGGAAGAAACACAGAGTCAACTATACATGATTTCTTACTTATAGGAGCATTTTAGGAGGGGAGGTTTCAAGTTCTTTCTAATATTGAGAAGTCAACTTCATTGAAGTATCTGCAATAAAAAGAAACCTTTCTTCTCATTCAACACAGGACTAGGTTTATAACCTGGTAATTGTGAGAAGTCTAGTGTACAGCAGTTTCAGTGGTTGGTCCGAGTCTCACGATAGTTTGCTTTCAGCTGCTTCACAACCTTGGAGAAGCCACAGAGGAATATTAAGTTCTGATAAATGAAAGACAGAATTGACACATTTCCCTCCACAGTGAGAAGAGCATCATTTGGATCCACAAAGCACAACCAACTGGAGAAGTGACAATTCCAAACTGTGAAGATCTTTCAGGACAAAGTTACTCAGCACCATCATCGGAGATCAAGAAAGTTGCGGTCCCACAACTCCACAGGAAAGTATGAAAGGATCATGTGAATGAAACCGGTCAAGTCCCATGATCTTTCAGTACCAATAACAAAGCTGCATATTCCCAGTACCAAAAAAAGCAAGTGCACCCTGGAGTACAAAAGGGCCTAGAGCAAGATGAGCACCAAAACTAATGAAAAGCAGCAAAGACGTAATAAAACGATACCTGTCATTTGTATTCATTAGTATCAGAGGTGACCTCTATGAAGAGTAAAAAAGAAAAATAAGGTTTGAGTTTTATAAAATAGAGAATACACATGTATATTTACACACACATATATACATATAAATAACTACAATTAATTATGAAGCACCTAACATCCTTGGAAAGCATTGCAAACTATTTGACAGTCAGCTAACCTACAGGGTACAGAAAATTATTGCATATCCTGCAAGGAGGACCCTGCTCCTTGCTGTGTTTGTAACTCCAACCACCTGAGCTGAGAACAGAAGCAGGAATGGAAAAGGGAACAATGACACAGAAAAGATACAACTCAGCTAAGGACCAAAGGAGTTAAAAAGAAACCCAACTCTCATGTGATAGAAGAATATTACTCAATATTTTAGGAACATGACACAAAAAATGGAAATGAATGTGATACATATGCACAGATGAAAGTAGCACAATGGCTATGCCTATACGAACTGTATATGAGAATGAAAACTAATACTTACATAGCAAAAACTTTAAAAGCTCGCAGGTAGGCAGCCCACATGGGACAAAATCTCATCTAACTCAATTCAAGTTTTGAGATAACATTCCACAGAATATCTTAGGGCACAGGCAAATATGAATCTGCACATGAACATGAGTTCACTGCAACAGGAACACTTCCCAAAAGCACAGCCCCACTTTTATCATACTACAATAAAATTATTTTAACTATACAAATCAATGTTACTAAATTACCCTAACCTATTCAAGATAAACTTAAAAACCACGAGGCGATCTGCTGACCTGCTTCTGAAAAGCCCTGCTTCAGTTCTCACTTCTGACTCTCCTTGCTTCAAACACTTCCCAGTCGTCTACCTGCTGATAGTACAGTTCAAGCCAAGCTGTTACTATTATCAATACCATATACTTATGCCTTGCCAAATACCTATCTACATTATTATAACTCATTTGGTACAGTTTCATAGATATACTAATGCAAATTACACAGAATTAAATAGTTCAAGGACAGGTATATATCTACCAGTCACTATGCAATGCTTGTATTGAGCAACAGCATATTAACAATTACACCTTAACATACTCATGCTCCACTGGATACAGCATCAAAAGAATCAGTATTAAGCAACACCTAAAATTATACTTTGTTGTTTTATTTTCCTCTTCAGTGGTTACGCAAACAAAGAATCTCACGCTTTTTAAAATAGAATATATTTGGTGCTTCCAATCAATGCCTCGTGTACTCTGCCAGCCGTCTGCCACAGGAGAGGTGGGCTGCCCTGTAGAAGTGCTTATTTCTCATCCAAGGCAAAGTGGAATGAATGCAGCAGGACTAGCTCAGATTCCAGCATCTAAAATGCTGACAGCTAATTAGCACAGGTGACTCTTGCCCAGTATGATAAAGTACCTAAGGAAGAACATATGTGGTAGAAAATACCTGGCAATCACCTCAAAGGAAACAGACAGTTTTTGGGTTAAGGCATACTTGAACCTCCACCCCAGAATTAGGAGATAAACAACAGGTACTAGTGAACTGAGATAACCTCCCTTGCAGAAAATCTCTTTGGTTTGCAGTTATACCCCTGGATTTCTCTATCTTTCCAATTTAAATACATATGGGAAGAAATGCCTGAACTTCCCTAATCATGCAGAAATTGTGAGTCCCCACTTGCAGAAACTATGAGGGGCCACAGCATCACAGCAGAGCAGTCTTGGCCAAGTTTAACTCATTAGGAGCTACTCCCATCACTGAACGAGCCTCGCAGGAAACCACGGCACGCTGTCGACTGCACAGGAGGACCTACCCCTTCGTACACAGACTCTTCTGCAAGGAGAAGCAAGCTCCACCTGCCCACGTTCTGTCCTGGCCTGACGGAAGGCAGCATCAACCCCAAACCCTCACGGGTGTCACGGTACCGTGCCAAGCCCAGGCAAACCCATCCTGCCATGTATCGGTGCGGGTGTGCTGCCCCAGAGCCCTGCAGATCACCTCCTTCAAACTAATTCAGAGCAGCAGTGCAGGCAAACTGGAATCCAAAATATAGCACGTAAATAAGAATAAGCTTTAGAGGAAAAAAGGGGGTGGCAGTGAGATCAGGCAGGAGTCCCCAAAGCTTGCAAACAGCAGCCACTCTCTTGCTGCAGGTGCCGTACCCAGGGCAGAGACCTCTCTTGGCAAGTCAAGCTTTGCCACTCCAAATCCTCTTCAGACAAATTTACAGCCTGAAAGAGATGAAACCAGTGCCAAGGGAGTGTTCAACCTAATTTCTTTCAAAAAGCCATTGTCAGTTTAGGAGGAAGCTTAATTTTATTCTGCGTTTCTACCCCTATCATCTTTCATGTGTGTATTAATGCGTGGGTCCCTAATCCAGTCATGAAATCTTAGGAAAAAACAGTGGAAGAAGCAACATAAGCTCTAAAACACACTTAAAATTGAAAGAAGGTTTGAGCATCCTAACATAAGTGTAACACAGGGCGCCATTTTTCTCATGTTTCTTTGCTGCTACTGTGGAACTAGGAATAAACATTTTAAAAGAAAATGTTTATTTAGAAATTATGACAGTGATCAGAAATAACATTTTATAAAGCCATTTGCCTCAATTTGACGGATCATACAGATATGAGTTTTACAATCCCACTACACCTACTCAAACCGTAAAAGCATTCTTCGAAAACACAGGCCTTGTTTTTAATTTCTAGCTAAAGTAAAAGCAGAAGATAGATGTTTGGAAGTTTTAATTTAGATGAGCCTTTGGTCCAGGTACGATCTGCAAAATCTGTGTTAAACAGACTTGCCTAGACCTGTGACCGTAATTCAGTTTTTCCCACACATGTAGAATGTTTTCTTCGTGACTGGTTGTTGCTGCACATTTCTCTTCAAGAAGCCTGTAGTGCTTTCTTACTGCTTTTTGCATCAGTGGCTGCAGGAGTACCTCTACATGGAGACAGCTGCCCACGTGCCCAAACAGAAATGCTCGGTGCAATACAGCTGAAGAGCTATCTAGTGTAGCTCCAAGGGAAAGGGATCCTTCTTAAGCTCAAAATATCACCTTAATGATAATTTTTTGTTTTCTAAAGCTTAATTTGCTTGCTTTCAGTGTTCCCAACTGCGAGTAATTAAGAAGTGCTCAAATTCCTTCTGGATTTAGAGAATCCTGCTTCCTTTGCTTTCATGTCTATGTCTACACCACTGGTGTCAAGTGATATACCGAGTACAACGGACGCTTCAAAATCAAATCCCTGGAGAAACCAATCAGGATAACCAAATGATACATTTATTTTATGATGACTTTAACTTGCCACTAGGTACAACAAAAGAAAAAAGGTGGCACCTAATCTTCAGTTCTGAACGTTGCTCTTGTACCCCGAGCGCAGGCTAATCTGGGCTGCTCAGAAGCCATCCTGCACCACCGGCTGCGTTGGGGCCGTGTCAGCCCACGTTCAGCTGTCCTGTCACACGGGGTACGTCTTCTCTCAGCTTACCAGCGGGGAATTTCCAAGAGAATTTGTAGTTTACCCTGCTGAGCAAAGGAATTAGAACGATGAAAAAAGGATCAGTGACAGAATGGCTTAATGTGGTTCTTGCCAATAATCTGAAAAGATGAGCCAGTTGTCAGAAAGTATCTACGGGAAGGTACATTTTGCTTTCTAAAGTCATTCTGAATTAGCCACACACTGCTGCAGCGGGTAGGTTGCTCAAGAGAAAATATGACAGGACAGTTTTTTCCTACTCTATATCTTAAAAGTTATGTATACCCAGATCCATATTTCAATTACCCTCATTGCCTAAGATGCATATAAATCAAAGGGTGATTTCTATGCCTATTTGATTTTTTTAAACTCATTATTACCTCATACACTGAAGACGGACGACAAAAAGCTTATTATTTATAGGAAAATGTCAGTGAACTAATACAACACTCTTGAATTTAATGTTCAGCTTCCTGGAGAAAAACTGAACACACTCAGCAAGAGTTTTAGGCTCCATACAACCTGATCGCACAAGGAACATACAACATTCCACTGTTACAAACAAAAAAAGCACTACAACATTGACAGCAGTTCCTTTAGATAAAGGTTCAACTCCACACCTATCCCACAGATTCAACTAAGCTATCCAAAAATATTTCTGTTCATTAAACCTAATAAAATATTTCAGACAGTGAACGTAATCACTACTTTTAACTAATTGACTACAACTTTTAACTACATTGACTATTTTATATATATATATACACACACTACTACTATATAGATAGATAGATAGATATACACTAACATATATAAGCAGTTTCCTTTGACAGACGACAAAGGAAAGCATAAATTTACAAGATAACTGGTAATGGGTTTCTAACTTCTCCTCCCAGCTGGAGGGGAGGTGAAGGGTGCTGAGACGGAACATGAAGTTCCCCAGACCTCTGCCAGCCTTGTGCAAGGTCAGAGCCTGGGGCTCCAGCTGCCCGGAGCTCCTGGCCTCCTGCTGACCACACCAGAGCGAGAAGCGAGAGTGGGAGGAGGCAGTTTTCTCAATTAATTGAGGAGCTGGAGAAATCCTAGGACAGGTGGAGATGGCAGTGTCAGACAGGCTTATGTGGGAAAAAAACAAAAAAGCCTGGAAGCCATGTCTGCAGATGTGTATTTTTGTTTAATTTATTAATTAGCATCTCATAGTTCGTTTTGTACACATTTGGTAGCCTTGTACACTTAGACTAAAAATTGTTCTTAAGACTATTCTTTTACTTCCTCTGGTGGAATTTATTCCGGAAGTACTTAACGTGGGAACTCCTCCTCGCCCAGGCTAGTTAACATCTGTCTGCAGAAAAACCTCATTTAAAATGTTCTGTAAAAGTACATTTGAAATGTCAAATTTCATTTAAGCAAATGACAAAGAGACAGGTTTGAAAGTGAGAAAATAATTCTCATAACAGAAAGTCAGTTTTAAGCTTGAAACTAAGAGTTGATCTTAGAGATCAGAAAAGAGGAAGTGGAAAGGTAAAGGGAAAGTTATTTTTGCAAGGTTGCCATGTAAATTTAGAGGTTTTATTTAAGAAATGCTTACACATTAACTTCAGCTCTTAAAAAAATAATTTTCTAACTTAACTTCAGAAACTTTCTAAAAATAGATTAATGATAAGAAATGCCACCAAATAAATTCTTTCTCCTGAATCAGTGACAAGCAGTTAACAGATCAGCAGCCAGAAATGTGCCACCTGCAAGCTGTGCCAATTAGATTATTTCCAGTAACATAACATCCTCTATACCCCAATCATTTCTTACTTTCATCTAATTTTGAATAGTATCTCAATAACACATTACAGTCACAAATCAGCATCAACTCCATGATTTAGAGCGGCTCTGCTGAGTGTTGGGACACTGACACCCTTCTCCTTGCCGTGCCACCCACCTCGTGAGGAAACAACACGTGTGCACGCATATGCCTGTAAATTTAGAAAACAAATCGTGGTAGCACTTAGAATTTTGAAATCACAGGTAAGAGACCGCAAGAAATATTTAAATTTTCAATAGTAAGGACAATAAACCTTCCCACAATACTGCTCTTTAGGTGCGACAGCTATTTCAAAGCACAAAGAAAATCATGACTGTCGCCTCAACAGCTGAAGTCTTTACGGCACTTGCTAGGGGCAGCTGTGCATCCCTAGCAGAAGCCACCTCGACACTGAAAAACAAATTTCTGCAATGAATAAAGGAGAAGCAGAAATGGTAAAGTATTAGCACATGCATGACTAAGATAAGAAAATTCAACGTTTTGTCAAGGACATCTTTAAGCTTCAAGCAGAACAGGAAAGTGACCGGGTATTGTCACTTGCACATATCTTCAAAAATGCAGTATTGATATGAAAGTCTCCTAATGCTCACCATTTTTAGTTACATTAGAAAACTCATTCATGAGCTTCAAAGAAATGCACGTTACAGAAATCTTACACCTTCTGTTCCAATGTTAAACTGTGAGAGACATTTTGTTAATGTATGGACTAATTGCAGCTGTCCCACCACATCTGAAGGTGTTGTCCTTAAGATGATTTCATGATATAACCTAACATTGGGTGGGAGGGGAAAAAAAAAAAGTACATACTTGCACATTGAAACCCTGAGACTTAGTTCATCGACTGTCCTTCTCTGAGATGTTTAGTGTGAATATACTGAAATAGTGTGTGGCTCTTGATGTGGCAGTGCAAGCTCATATCAGCGTGTCTGGCAAAAATTAAGGCTTCAACCATATTATTTGATTACAACAGGTCTAATAGCTGAAGTTGTCATTAGTTAAGGTTTTCACTGAAAGGAGAATTAAATTGGATCTCATGAAGTTAAACAGTAAACACGTTGGCTGATTGTAGATCCTACCCTTTGTATGCACATCTTTATGACAGTAAACCATAAGAGACTTGAGAAACCCTTTTAAAGCAATAGTTTCTTCTACCACTCTTGTTTAATATCTTAAGGCTACACTATATCACAGAACATACTTGAAAAATAATGTTCCATTAGATACTTGCCAGGGAAACTGATTGATGACCCAACTGACCACATTGCAAAGCACCAAATGATGGAGTTTGTTGGAGTGATGGTGGACATTCACCAGGTGGCAAGAAGAGAAGAGGTTTTCCCGTGGCGCTGCTCTGCCAGTTCCCTCACTGCAGACCCTCTTCCATGGGTCTGCCAGTCTCCTACCTCTGACAGCAAAAGACTCTTTTCCTCTCAAACCTTTGAAGCTTAGGGTCTTATTTGTTGCTAGATTTTGCTATGAGAATAGGAAATTGTTGCAGCCTAAGTAAAGTCTGAGACAAGTTACTCTCCTTCAAAGCAGAAAGCAATCGAGACCATCAGGGGAGACGTAGCTGGACAAACTCCCCTGATTACGGAGCAGGCAATATGCTAGGATGAGGGAAGTAAAATGCTCTTTACTTCTGCTTCTTTCAGGCGTCTGGCCAACTGAATATCTTCTCCAAGACTCTTAAGTGGCTCTCAGCAGCAAGATGGGTATCAACTTCAAATGCAAGCAGCTTTTCCAGTGTTTCACTATTCATACAATGAAATTTATGCTGTCCTGCCCATTGATATTCTGTCAATTCAGAATCCACTACATTCAAAAAACCACATTCAACAGCCTTTGCTGATCCAACGAAATAGCTATAAACACATGAGTCCTCATCTTTGGAATGAAGAGAAAACACGTCAGAACAAAGAAGAAACTTCATGCCAGCTCCAAGGAGTGGCTGACAGAAGCACTCCTGGAGTTTTCAACATTATTAATATCCTGTTTTCAAAACAGCAAGACATAATTCTTATGTTGTACCTGTACGAAGCTATTTTAACATTTCCTGGTTTATTATAGCAATGCATTAATGTTCTAGATACTTATCAAAAGCAAAATCCTGTAACCACTTGCTATGCTGTAGCCACTGGGTGAGCAAGTGATACCTCAGAAGGCCATGAAGAGATCCAAAATTTCAGAAGCTAAAAGTAGTTGGCAGCTTAAAGCAAAACCAAAATTAATGGTATTGAACAATTTTTAGTGTGTGAGGCAAAAACTGTCATATCTGGAAACACGTTTTCTAATTATGAAACTGCACTATATTCCAAGTTTTAAAAGACGTGACCAGGAATAACCACTGGCTTCGAGATGAAAATCATGCACGTGAAAGGAAAAAAAACGTTCAAGAAAATTTACGTTTTGCTTTTGTTTGTTTTTTTTTAAGATTCAAATTCTACCTTCAATAACTTTTTCTTTAGCTTCACTTAATATGTTTTTAGAAGTTGAGTTTTTGAGCTTTTTTGCAGGACAGATTAATCTACTTTTTTCAATAAAAGAAAATGATATTCCTACAAGTGTACTATTTCTGGGGTGTATAGGATGGAAACAGGACAATCAGAAGAATTATTTTTAAGAACCCTGCTAACAGTATCTAGAGAAATGTATTAATGAACTTGAATTCATAATAGAGTCATCTCTATTGTCCTCAGAACAGTTTTAGGATCTACAAACTGAACACTGAAAGCCACTGGCAGATACTGTCTGACACATCAACGTTCTGACTAATACCCAGTTACTAATACACATCTGAAAAGCATCAAGACTTGCAGAAGAGATAACAGTGGACTCTGCATATAAAAATAACTCAGCACAGATTACAAAAAAAACCCATAATCAGTTAAGTTAGTAAAGAAGACCTTTACAGCTGAGGGGAAAATAATTGCTCATTCCGTAACTTGAGGTTGAGTCCCTGAGACAGTTTCCTACAGAGGTTTCACTTCCATGACCACCTGCTATTTTTCCAACGTGACTTCTGCATAGAGGATAGGCCATGCTCTCTCACTAGGCAGGCAGGTTTCATTTACACAGGTATCACTGAGTCATCACTAACTAAACCCAAAATTTCTTGCCTTCCTTCTTTGTATCCATGTACTTAAACATTTTCAGAACACGCCTCTGACCATAGGAAGAATTGGCTCCACTTGACAGAGAAAATAAAACCGGATTTAAAAAAAATTAAAAAACCCCACAAAACAAAGTGCTCAATACTTCAAGTTCCATTTGAAGTACTCACGTCCAAATTTTAAAAGTGTCATTTTGACAGCCATGTATATGTGCAGATGAGAATTTCAGCAGAGTGAAACTGCTTCTGTGAACACCAAGAGCTTCTACCGAAGTGCCCGGAGCAGCAGCTATGTAGTCAGAGCAACCTCTGTTCACTGACCACTGCAGGAGAAACAGATGTGATGGAAAGTACACAGCTCTAATTACAGACATGGTAACCACTGCTGTTCCGAGTACGGAGTGGCCACGCTTCACATCTTACGTATGCTCCTCTCCTTCAGTGGGTGACCAGGCTGATCTCTTGGACCTTGGCTGCTCTGAGGAACCACTGCAGTAAGTAACTCAGAGCTCAGGCTGGATCCTGAACTTGCACTTTTCCTTTCTTCTCAACACTGCAAGTAATCCTGGCAATTTTACTGTGGCTCTCAAGAGTTTCCAATCAGAAATCTGAAATAACCTTGCACTGAAATCTTCAAAAGATACTGTTAATTAAATCCTCAAGAGAGATGTGAATGAAAGCAAAAGTTTGAAAGAAGAAACTTTACCTGTACAGGATTCTCTGGTACCTTAAAACCCTCTGCAAATATTTATGCTCCTCCTGTCTACCCAGACTTGGCTGATATGAGCCCTGGCAAGGAGCCGCAGCCTGCTCTGTGATTGTTTCCTTACAGTCTTCTCTTCCCCATCAGTTAGTTTGCAGTTTCCTCTGTACAGTTCCTTTTCATTTTAACCCACAGAATTCAAACAGGATAACGTAATATCAAAGTTATGAGAGAGGTACACAGAATTTAACCTTCAATTAAAAATACTATACCAAGACTTTTCTCAAGTGCATGCATCATTGGGCTGAATTAAGGTTTTGCAGTCTGTTCTTCCACAAGTTCTTTCCACCTTTATTGTTGTATTATTTTTCTTTTTAGATGATATCCCGAGATTTTAAGCAGTTCAGAAAATTATGTTAAATTGAACCATACTCATTTCTGAGGGTCATCAGCAAAACCTTCTGGAGTACAGTGGTTTTCAGCTATGGATTCAATATGAGAGATACTAAGAACACCTAAAAATGATTATTTTGGGGGCTCCTGAAATTATAAGAGCTATTATGATTAGTACCAAAAAAATTTAACTATTTAAGCTGGAACATACCTTATTAAGCAACTCTCTGATGATAGCTAAATCTTAATACCAGTACACATTTATAAACCTGAAGACTCTGAATTTCAAATACAGCCTCACCAAGGGTACATTACCAGCCATATTAGAACCTTCCTTCCTGACCCTGAATCTGCCAGCCTTTTGTAAGTTATAGATACCTTTTTTCAGTTAAAAAGCAAATGAAAATCCCTAATCAAAACTTACAGAACACTGCATTCAGGGCTTAAGACAAATACTTGCTCAAATTTCACTTCATCAAACTTTGCAAAGTTGTTCAGCAGCAAAAAGGAATTTTTAATACAGACATGCACACTGGGGTGGAAATGTAGCACAAACTCCAGCGCAAATACTGAAGTTTTTGCAAAGCAATAAGCAACAACAACAACAAAAATTCCTATTTTTACAAGGTAAAGTGCTACCCAGGCAATGCATATATTTAACACATATTTTAAACTATTAGTTGGATGTTGGTTCTAAGATTAAATCTCAGAGTCTGGAACTGCCGTTATGAAGAAAAGCTGGTGAAGCAGATGTTTAAGAATTGAAAGGAAAAGAACAGATGAGGGCAGTATAGATTTTTGTCAATTAATACTTTAGAAGATAAGGAAATATTTACAGCTATTTTTAGCCTCTGCTTCCTGCTTTTTTGCAGACTTAAAAGTTTTGAAATCAAAGTGCCACTTGCAGGGTAAAGCTGCAACTATGACAACTTTCACAAGCTGAAGCTGTTTTGAGAAAAGGAAAAAAAAAAAGAAAAGAAAAGAAAAATAGCCCAAACAGGATCCTTCTAAGTCCTCTTGCCTAAGTGATCTGTGCCACATCAGTCTATGTTAGCCATGAAGGATCTCAAAGGGTTTTTAGTGCTGTTAACATAAAACTAAACACTGAAAAACAGGGGAATTTATACAGGTGAAAGAGGAGCAAACAAAAAGGAGGAAATAAGCACTGTTAAGAAAAACATTAATTAGGAAAATTTCCAAGCAGAACAGATTAAGTTGACTAGTCACACATTACTCAGAAATGCTCTATATTTTGTCCAAGGAAGTGCACTGAAATATATTCTGTTTCACTTTTACAGGTGTACCTAATTTAAAACAGCATGAAACTGATAAATAGGCAAAATCAAATAATCAATTTCCTCAAGACTGGTTGTTACTCCAGTTGTCACATCCAATTCCAGCTCATGTGTCATGCTAGGAAATCCTGAGATACTATCATCAAGACAAGGGATTTTTTTCTCCTGGATTAATTCAAACCAGAAATTTTTTTAAGACTTTTTTTTTTTTTTTAAAAGTCTTAAGAAAGAAGCAGAGAAATCCCGAAAAGGAACAATTATTCAGTTATTAAATGTGGAAGATACAATGTTTCGCCAAAGCATTTTCTACGTAATGGCACATGTTACTTCTTTTTTCCTCTCTGTCACAGAAGGATGGTTTTACTTACTGAAATTACGTATTTAAAGAGCCATAATTCTAAAGAAATTACATGCACACATACAAATAATTGTGCATCTGTGTGTTTAAGGGAGTAACACTAAAATCAGTGCACTGAAATGCTAAACTAGTTCTACACATAGTGAAACCTGGGTAAAACAAGTGTAATTCAAATAAAGGTACAAGGAAACAACCACATCAAATGCCTTTCGAGTACTGCTGTGGGCTGTTGGCAAAAAGCAAAACTATGTAAATGAAGTTTCTAAAACAAAAGGTTAAACATGGAAATCAATTTTCATATACCCACATTAGTACAGAAAATGAAAATCTTTGCAAGCATCCACATATTCAGTGCTTGATTCACTGAGAATGTTTTCAGTGCACTTTGTAATAGCTCTTTCACGTTTACAGAGCTCTAACTCAAAACAGATGTAAAAAATCACTGCTTATTTTAGCACACTAAACAAAACAATTACGAAGTGTGTGACAGTTAAGGTAGAAATACCAGTTGTTATCTATTAAAAACAAAGTAAGTGGCATTTCAGGTAATTTACTACTGTATGAAATAGCTGTTATTACTGTTGGTTTGCCACTACAAAATCTCTCCTTATGAGCAAAACTCAATTAGAAAAAGCAGAGGGAAATGCAGAGAGAAATCCAGAAGATCTAAATAGAAAGGCAACACCTTTACATAGGGATGATGAGAAAACTTCATAGCGTGACATAATACAGCATACTAGATCATACAGAAGACATTCCATAGAGCAGAGATATATAAATCCTTCTAGTTTGGCTTTTAAAATATGCAGAGATTTTGATTCAGGAAGTTACTGAAGCCACATGCTGCTGAATTTGGATGACTTGCTGTTCTCTTTTCATGCTGTTCCCTTAGCATCTGCTATTAGTCACTGTCTTTCACGTTTTTCTCCATTTATGGTTGGGTATTAACCTCACCCTAGCAAAATCAAACAGCCCAACTGTCATAGAGGAACAATAAATTCAGTAATTGACAGGGTTTGCAGGCTGAAAGATGAACTGAAAGGAAACACCAAGCAGAGCAGCCCTGCCTACACCCACTGATCCTTGAAGGTGTCCAAGGAGATGGGGGATGATACTCAGGCATGCTCTGCCCAAAAACATGAGTCCAGGAGGACTTGCCTGAGATAGAAAATTACAAGATGTAAGGCAGTCCTCAACTTCTGCAGCAGGAGATGCAGTGGGTGGGTTAGATAAGCAGCAAGTCATTCACCAAGGCTAGCTAAGTATTGTCCATGAGCTCTCTACCCTTGGTGCTACCTTCCAGAACAAGCACCTTCAGGCGTGCATGCAGGGATGGAGATTGTGCAAAAGGCTCTCCGCAAGGTTTCTCCCCACTCTCACGATGACCTAGGGAGATCTAGTTGTTCTGAGAAACTTTCAGTTTCTAGAGTGGTTTTGGTGGAAGACTGGCAGCTCAGAATAGTCTTGGAAAAGATCTTTCGATAAGAGGGTAAAGAGCTGCTGCTCAGACATGACAAAGGAAATCCCATGCCAGAATGCTCCATGCAGAAAGCATCCATCACACAGGAATCTCTGTGGAGACTGGAAGCAGAAGGTATGAACCTGAATGCAGACGCGGACCAGGTCCTGTTCCCACCCTCCATTCAGGAGGGACCTGAAAAAACATACGGAGAACCAGTGCAGGATACTCACTAGGTAGGTCCTTAGTCTGACTCAGTGCAGACAGTCCTTATAATCAGATTTGATGACCGAGTTGCAGAAAAAGAGGCAACAGCTTTGATGAGCAATTTTTATCTTCGAAGACACTAGAAATCTGAGTCCTAGACCAGACTTTACTAGTTTGGCTCTGAATGAATTGCACTCTCACCACTATGGGTGCAAGAACAAAGGGACAGTTGAGGTCAAGAGGCAGAAGAGAGGCTTTAATTATCTTGTCATCATGGTTGAGGGATAGCTCCCTCTTCTAACAGACCAGCAGGGAACCAAGGCGTTTGTTGCTATTCCAAGAGAACTGGTTAAAATAGTGCAGCTCAAGATTGCTCAATATTCTAGTTGCTATTAGAATACCATATTTTCACTTGCTTATAAAAGTAACATCAGCCAACTTTGTGATAGTTTTGACATATAATCTCATTTGAAGCAAATACTCAACATGGAGATCATCTGTCATAAAGCAGCTCCAAGCATTTCAGGAAACCTGGATACAGGAAAAGTTTTAAAACCTGAGCAAAATGCATGTGCACGCACACACACAGAAAGCTCATCTTTGAGCATGGTGGCACCTCTACATTTAGTAGAAAGAACTTGATATGTTTAACAAAGAGCAATTTATAGGTTAGGAATTTGCCTTTTACTGTTTTTGTCCCCCAGAGTTGGCCTACAAAACATCTTCAAGAATAAAAAATTTGTGGGAATAGGAAATTTGTACATACTAATGACATAAATAAAAAAGCCGAGATCCACAGCACCCCATAGCAAGTCTCAGTAGTTTTTCTCACCTTTATCAGCTAAGATTTCTAAAAACTGTGGGCACCCTGCAATATTGTCATGGGTCTCCATGCTCCATTTTCCCTAGAGAAAAAGTTTCCAATTTACAGCACCCAAATGGCATTATATAGCACACAGACACCGCCTCAACAACTGAGTATCTTTTGTGCACTGACATTATTTGGAAGAGTACTGCCACAGTGGCACTAGAAAAAGTTTTGGAACTTTACCAAGAAAAAGTTTTACAATCTATCTTTAACAAACATGACCTCAAGGATACAGTTTGTCTTTTTAAAAACGGATTTTCCCCGCAGTTTTAGCCCTTTGGTTAGGTAAGCCAGAAAGTTTCTCCTATGCTTTCAGCTACTCTGTGCTGACACCTAGGCAACATAGAAAGGAAAATGTGACTAGAATGCAAAGGGCATGAATGAAGTGAGGAAAAGGAAAAAAGTAGATTGTGACAGATCTGGTGAGTGGGAAGCTGCAGGAAGCTGGCAAGGGAGGATTTGAGCCTACTTGGCAAGGCCAGTGGGAACTGGAGGGAGGGTCAGTGGAAAGCCAAATCATTTGGGTAAAGAAGATGGAAGACAGAAGAGGCGATTGACTCAAAGTCAGTAAGAAAAATGGTAGATAAAGGACTAATAAGCAGTTGGATGAAGAGTGAGAACGGGGACGCTGAGAAGGTGGGAAAATTCTGGAAACAGAAGGAATGTCACAAGCAGGGACAATCACCAGAGCTGGGAAACTCTGGGATTGTGAGGAAAGGGACATCGGGACACTATCACTGGTGCTAAAAAACAGCAGGAAGAAGACAGATTCATGTAGCTCTTTTCCAGTTCTCCTGACAGACACAGGTGAAGTGGGGGCACAATGAGAAGGAACGGATCAAAAAGGGGGGGAAATTTTATAAAAGAAAAACAAAAGGAGCTCCAAGGAATGAACTAAAGAGTGGCAGTCAGGAGAAGGGAACGAGCTAAGCTTTCATGAAGATACTGATACAAGCTGAACAAAGAGACTGTGATTGATACCGGAACTCTGAATAATTCAGTTGGGTATCATGAAGACGACTAAGACAAGCACTCAAAGATGGAACAGGGATGGGTGGGTATGAAAGCAAGATAGAAAGGAGAAATTTTCATGCTCAGAGCTGTAGGAAAAGAAGCAGAAGCATCTATGCTTTCTAGAAATCCTTCTCCAGAGCTTCTACTGTGTAGATAACTTCTAAGCGTCATCTTTCTTTCTCTCTCAGCAAACACTACACAGCCTGCTAACAAAACATGCCTTCGTCTGCTCCAGGGTGGTCACTGTAAATAGTGGCAAGACCCTAAGTGGTGTCATTTCTTGTGGAATTCAAGGGTTCACAGCCCTTAAATGATGAACTGTGTACAGCCTGACAGAATGAAACCAAAAGTGAAAAGGTGTCAGCTGAGGCTGTTAAACTCCACTTCTCCCACCCCACGTGAAAATAAAGTCACATGAAACCATTATTTGTGTGTCCCTTCCCACCAAAACTGTATTTTACTACTCAGCGTAGAGGATCCACCTCCGCTGGGAAAGAACGAGGAACTCTACGTGACTTTAGCATCTCTGGCTTACTTACTGCAGAATTTGCAAAGTTGTGAATGACACAAGAATTGCAGTAAGACAGTCTCTTAGCTGATACAACTGCCTGCTGTTCCCATCTTTGCTACAGTGTCTGGGTTAACACCAAGCAGGCCATTCAAAGAGAATTTCTTACACCTTATTAGTTATTCTACTTGCTCCACTTTTCAGATATCTAACTTTATTTGCTTCTAAAGGAAACAGCTACTAAATAATCAGCTGAGGCTACAGCCAGTGGGAGCTGTTCTTGATATCACACAGTATTTGTGTCCTTAAGTCACAAGTTAAACAGGTTTAAGCATTGAAGTATTTAGGAAGGCAAAAATTCACTCAAAATTGATGGAAAACCCTCCCCTTACAATCCCACCTCAAAGAAGTACTATGAAAAGAGACAACAATTGTTAAGTCTTACAAACACTCATTTAGA
The DNA here is from genome assembly GCA_026546715.1 of Gallinago undulata. Taxonomy (NCBI): domain Eukaryota; kingdom Metazoa; phylum Chordata; class Aves; order Charadriiformes; family Scolopacidae; genus Gallinago; species Gallinago undulata. Next base: position 15,088,152 of record JAOTQQ010000012.1, read on the forward strand.
AATGATTTTTGTTTCAGAATAGCATTGAACATTATGCTGTAAGACACAAAGCAACACATGGAACAATAAGGTTGAAAACCATTGTGACTAGCTTTTGGTTAAATATATACCATACATCTGCATTGAAACTGGAGTTCTCTGGAAAAAAATGCTAGTGATTGGGAAATTAACTGCAATTATCCATACACGTACATGCACACACATTCACTGCAGAACAGGCGGATCTGTATTTGGAGGATAAAGACAAAACAGAGGGGAAAAATAGCGAGATACAAATTAACAGTGTAGTTTGCCGTTTTCAAATCTCTGAATGCTCACTTAAAGCCACATAAATGTTTAAGATGTAAGAGCATGTAGATGAAGAAGGACAGGAATTTAGAGGGTCTTGCTTCAAGGGTTCTTTTTTCTTTTTAATAGAACATGGCTCTCAAGTCCTAGGATACAATCTCCAGGTACTCCATTTGCTGCCGTGCTTCTTTCAAAGCAAATTACATTTGACAAGATTTGGATATCAACAATTAATTAAACCCAAAGTGGTAAATTATGTTCACAGCCCACTTAAAACATTAAAAGCTTCTTTTGATGCTAAAGTTTAATAAGTAAAATTACCAGGAAAAAGCCACCGATTTCTAAAAGCAATCCTTTTCTGGTCTGATGCAAGCGTTTGTTTCTTGGTTAGAATATCCACAGATCTGCCAAAGGCTGAGAAGAAACTAATGCCACGCAGGGAATAGGTCATCTCCTCTACCTCTGCACTGTGAATAAAGAACGGGTGAGAGTGACTCACTTTATCTGCATATCAGCGGCATGAGTAAGGATGAATCTCCCTGCAAAATATAGTAACCCTTTGTCCAAAATAAGCTTCAACACCTGTCAATCATTTCTAGGGAATAAATATAAATTAACAGAATTGCTGACACGTTCTCTCCTTTGCTACATGCATTCTCTTGAGCTGTATTGGAAAAGCTTGGTCTTAAACGTTTGACCTAGGGTAAAAAAGAAACCCAGACTGGAATCCAAGATGTAGTGCATATTTAAAGTGGGTGTGCTACATTTGAAACAAGTATTTCTATCCCTGCTACAAGTATTTCTTTTCCTGCAGTTGAAGACTGAACAGAAAATATGTTTGAAAAGAAGTATTCTCATATACGATGCAACAAAAAAAGGAAATGTTGAAGAACGATATGCCTCGTACTGGTCTTGAAAAAGAAAGAAATTATGGCAACTAGATGGACTCTCTGGAGTCTGCAGCACTTTTTGGATGAGATGAAGAGTTGCTAAAAATCCACTGTTCCCATTTTTAATGTTATGTGTAGTCTCAAGGGGAAAATTTGATTTGACAGTGAATTAATCTGTTCTTTTGGTTGTTCTTACAAGAGAAGTACTTCTGTGATAGCAGCATCTGTGTAAAGCAACTATATTGCAGGATTTTTCTTCCTTCTTACATTACACTTGCCTCTTAGATTGTAATTTTCCTTTTATTGTTCTTTCCCTTCTGTACTGTTTTTTGTATCACACTCATTTTAAATTAGATTATGCTGCTACAGACTCGATGAAATGTTGATGATATTTTTCCTTTATGTAATTCGGTAAATACAATAATCTGATATACAATGAACTATATAAAGCCTTTCAGTGTGCCAGTATCACGGTATCCAGTTCAGTTTCACGGTGTTATGGTATCCATATCATCAAAGATGGAGACTAATCACAACTGTACTAATCAGAGCCATTTGCCCCAAACAAATGCTTAAAACATAAATCAAGGCTCTAAGAGAAGTCAGGAGCTTTCCTACCAGAATTCCTACCATGTTGCACTCCAGTTTCCTCTCTCTAATTCTCACTTTCTATGCTTATGAAAATTTTCTTAACACTGGCAAAAGCTATGCAGTTATGTCAGCTGATTTTGTACTTATGACAAATGGATTTTACATACTTGATCCCATAATCGGCTGTTACAATGAAATAATATTTAGTTCCAAAGCTTAGAGCAAAACCCAACTTTGATGAAATGGCAATTTTTCTTGGGTCTAAGTCCAACTGTTTTCCAATTCTGCTTTCTACTTTTGTCTGTAACTACACTCTATTTGCCATTTGGAATTTTCAGATTGTCATTCCACCTCTTTTGAACTGTGATTCTGCTTTCCATATGCTTAAAACAGTGCTTAATTTGTAAAAAGAAAAAAATCCCACAGTTTTAATAGTACTACATTTACTATTTATTTTCTTGATGTAGCTGCTACAGCACTTCACTGTTTTTATTGCATGAATGTCTGTTGAAAAATATGTTATTTATCATGTTAGATTTTAGTCTCTCTGAAAGATAAGACAACTACCTCTTCTTTTGATGCATGTATTTGGAATCACAGATCAGCTACTTGTCCTTTATATAGGACAAATAGTTTGTTTCAGTATTAGAGTTTTTAAATACACTGAATTTCATTTGTCCTTTTAGCCTTTCTGGCATGAAAGCTCTCTGCAACGCCATGTCACCCTTGTTTCTATGACCCTGAATAACGATACATCATTAGCAGAAGTTACTCTTCTTACTGTCCACTCCCTTTTCCAGATCATTTAGAACATTAGCAGTGTATTGAACAGTATAGATTCCAGAAAGGACGCTCACACAAACGCAGAAAACTATTTTATCACAGCTCCCTTTTTTTCTGGTACCCTCAATTTTAAATGAATTTCTCCATCCTTCCTTATTTTATTGCAGACTAGGATTTAAGAACGGTTTAACAAGTGTTTTGGGTGACTATGTCAACTGCATCCCCTTTGTCTACCTGCTCTGTGACTTCTTTGGAGAAAGCAGGAGTGTGCCATCAAGCCTACTGGTCTGGAGCTCTCTGGGCTGTACCCTCCTCCCCAGCTGCCCCAGACTGAAACTCTCATGGGAAATACGTTCTATGTCGCGGGCAGCTCAGCTGTTTGAGTTGAGTTGAGGCCCCATCCCTGGAGGGGTTCAAGGCCAGGCTGGATGGTACTTTGAGCAACCTGGTCTGGTGGGAGATGTCCCTGCCCAAGGCAGTGGGGCTAGAACTAGATGATCTTTAATGTCTCTTCCAACCTAAACCATTCTATGATTTCACTTTCATGTCATTCATGGGGAAGACTATATTTGAGCTGAGTTTTTTCGTTTGGTCATTTTACTCATTCCCTCCACCTCCAAACTCTTAACAACCTGTTCTAAAGCAATTTCCTTTTGCAAGGGACCAGAGCTGACCGAAGTGAACTGGCTCAACCTCCTTCACTGTGAGTACAGTTACCTAAAGGCATCTCTTTTTTTTTTTTTCTGTGACCGTGTTTTCTTCAAGTGCCACTTCTATACATTAATCAGTTCCTAGTATTACAGCAAGCTTCTTGTTTCTGATGCTTGAAAAACAGGCTTTAATAGCTTTTGGGCACCTTGTAAATCATTCCCCAAACTCTTCTTTTGGCCTTCTCTTTGGTGTTCTTAGATTAAGCCTACCAGAACCTAACTTAGTTTCTATCCCCTATGCTGAGCACCATTTCAACTCTATGAGAGAAGGGTACCCTTCCTCTTTCTGTAATTCCACTTACTGCACCATCTAATCATACATCTCTTGATCATTCACAGAAGTCAGTACTTGCAGGTTACATGGTGATTTCAAGGCTTCAAGAAAAGCCACACTCTTGCACCTGCCCCTTTTCATTTCTTTTCAGGGTTAAGGAATATTCTTATAGAATTCCTTGTTGGGGAGGCTTCAACACAACTACAAAAGATTTGTGCTGGACAGTTGCAACAATCCTGTAGGAACAAACTACAGTTTGATCGCTCTTACAAAATTCCTCAACAACAGCATTTCTAGTATCTTAACTTGGGTTCAGCACATAGTTTAGGACAAGTCAAAAACAGTTTTCCTTGCAAGCTCCCCAACAATCTGGTCTACGATATTTTTGCTGTCTGACAAAAGCGTGAAACTGTGTACTGGGATACTGGCAACTTCTTGCACAAACTTACCATCCACTCTAAAAAGAAGACCAAGGGTATCTGTGGTCTTTTTGGAATCTGACAGTCTATCAAAGAAATTTGATAGACTCTAGATCCTTCAAATTATATTATCTACAAAGAAAATCACTGTGGGCAATGATTTTATTGTGACCTTGAGGGGACAACAAAGTTCAACTGGGGACGATATTATTGTGTGTATGTGCATGTATTTACATATTAATGCCAGCACATGACAGCAGCCTGAACAGAAAGCTCTATCACCCCCCTTCAGCAATCACAGCTTTTATTTTTGCACTTCTGCGGCTCACTTGTGTACTGTATTCTCCACTGTAAGTACCTAATTAAATACATAATAATTTTTCCCCACTGTATACTGTGCTAAAAGATCGTTCAATTTGTGAGAACTCAGCAACGTTTACAACCAAATTAAACATTCCTTCTGAAAACATTGCTTTGGGTTAAATTTGGGCATTAATAAAATTAATTTATTCTTCTATTTAATGAAAGCAAAAAAATATATGAATAAGATAACTCAAGTGTCTTAATGCTGCATTTTCTTTATTTTATTTTTTAGAAAATCACATCTCCTATTGAGATATGCAGCTAGAATTACCTTTCCTATTAGAAATATCTACGAGAAGGTCCATCTGCATTCAGTATTACCCAGTTCAGTACTGACTAGTGGGAAGTCATGAATGAAACAGGATTTTTTGGAACTATGCTCCTTATACCAACAACACTTGTATTATCATATCCATAACTAAGTGATTTCAAGATCAATACATTGCAAACATGTTTAACCTTAATCCTACAAGTGTCAGGCTGCACTGTCAAAAGAAGTTTAAGGTCATGTCACCTAGCAGATATGATACCCAAGTCTCCATTTACACAGGAAAAAAAAATCCGTAGGGACAGCTGTATAGAAAAATAATTCTTACCAATAGCCATAGTCATAAAACAAGAATTACTTTTATGCATCTCAATGGTACTCACTGAAATTAAACTGTAAGGAGTAAGTGAAAAAAATTATTATATACTGTAATTTTTATGTAACTTCATTTCCAAACTTTGTTATTCATATGCATTTAATCTTTTCCTTCAGTTTCTTCAAGCCATGAGGTAAAATCTGAAGGGATTATTTGCATGCAAAAAACAAAAACAAACAAACAAACAAACAAAACAACAAAAAAAAACCCACCAAAAACCAAAACTCTCACGGAAATCAAAGTGATTTTAAGGCAAATCAACACTAAAATTAAAACTATTCACAGCCAAATATTGAATTTTTTTAACAGCAAAAATAATAAGTATAAAAATATTTCATATCATTTTTGAGAGGATATCTTGAAGCTGAAGAAACTCTGAATTTCACATTTTCAAATCTCTGAATCATCAAGGCTTGAATACTTGAAGGACATGGATCTGTTGGAACGGGTCCAGCAGAGGGCCATGAAGATGATCAGAGGGATGGAGCATCTCTCCTATGAAGACAGGCTGAGAGAGCTGGGGTTGTTCAGCCTGGAGAAGA
>JAOTQQ010000012.1:15093755-15144262 GCA_026546715.1 Gallinago undulata
GCCCCATCCCTGGAGGGGTTCAAGGCCAGGCTGGATGGGGCTTTGAGCAACCTGCTCTGGTGGGAGGTGTCCCTGCCAAGGGCAGGGGGGTTGGAACTAAATGATCTTTAAGGTCTCTTCCAATCCAAAGCATTCCATGATTCTATAATGAACCCTCAGACAGGTAAATATTTTCAGTACGTGTATGAGTGTAGAAATATGAAGAACTATGTTCATTAAACCCCATAATCCTTATCATAACTACTATTTATCAATTCCATATTAGCAGCAGGAAATGTCTGCTCCACAAAAAAATTCTACTATGATTTCCAAATGAAGAAAAATATTTTCTTGATTAACTAGTAAACAAGTTAAAAGAACATTATTCTATTAGATTTTTCAAGTTGCCTTGATACTATCAAGCTGCACTGCTTTTTTCCCCTCACACTTCTGAAGTGCATATTTTCATTTAGGGCATTTCTAAAGTTTATATTTATTAAAAGAGAATTCCATTAGACTTACAGCTAAGTCACTAAATAAGGAAGCTGATTCTGCTTGATGATAAACACTGGTAATTATATCAGCTTCAATGGAAATTATAGATGCTTTCCAGTCATGAAAATCAGAGAGCAGCTTTAGGGACAAAAAAGGTTAAAAAGAAAGTTTGAAAGCTCAGCAAAGTTCATCTATTCTGTTGCATATCTTTATTTGCTTTTGAAGGATCTTGCCACTAACGCATCTTTTTCTTTTCCTGTCAGGATAAGGATTATTTTTTTTTTTCATTTTAGACCAATGTTTTAATCTAAGTTTACCATGCATTCTTCAAACATAAGATACAAGGGTTCACCAACTACTGCAGTGAGGAAACACAGAGGTTGCCAAAGGTTGGTTCACTGGAAATTACTAAGCATCAGGCAGGGGGGCAGGAATGGGAAGGACAGGAGATCCATCTGTGATGGGGTAGAAGTTTCAGTGCCTAGTTAGTATGGGCAAAGTTGTTGCAGAGCATAGACCAAAGTGTGCATCGTTCTGACACAGCAAAGCAATATCAGAACAAGAAGACAGCAGAGAACATTTGGCCAAGTTCAAGGTCTTGCCACAAGTCCTGTACAAAGCCATCCTCTGGTCTTTCGGCACAAGTGATCAGGATCCCAGCTCTGAGGTCTTGAATGCACGCCATGGACATTTGATACGGTACTAAGAATAGCTGAAACTATTTATTACACATACCCCCTCAAAAACCAAACCGCAAAAAACCCGAACCTCCCAAAACTACAAGACTGTAGCTGATCCATGCATGCAAGTGGGTTTCATTAGATCTTGTAGTCTGGGACAGAAGAATGAAAGCCTGTTGTTAAGTTCTGATGGGCTTACATACTGAATTTAGTACTAGTAAAGAATAGAAATAGACAAGAACATGAACTGAAATTTAGCATACAGGAGTAAACATCACAGGCAGCTTATGTTAACTTCACTGTGTTTCAGGGGTTAAATAATCAGGAGACAGTGGAAAGGCAGGACAAAAAGAGATCTTCTGTTGACAAAAAGTCAGAACTCCTCTTACAAATAGGCAACAAATATGTATTTTACAATATAATCATTCCATCTGATTAAGATCCTGCGGTCATACTCTATTACCTTGCTTTTTTCAATATAAAATATCCTAAATAGTTCGGCACTGAATCTTTGCTCATGCAGAGGTTCTTATTCACAGATGCTTCAAACTCTCCTTGAAACTTTAGTCTCCAAGTTCAGAGTAACAGTTCAGCTCTTTTTTTCTTTTTAAACTAAATTTGGACTTTGTTAGCTATTCCAGATAGAGACATATTTAGTAATAATTCTTTACCTATTGCCAAGAACACCTAGTCTCTTTGATAATGGTTTCCTGAATACCGTTGGTTCCTATCTAAATACGTGGAAGCCATCAATATACCACAGCTGTGCAAAATTATGTTTCATCTTTAATCTGAAAGCAAGAAAGAAATAAAAACACTGAGGTTAAAAATCAAAATTGTTATTTCTCAGGATTGGCTCTAGAGTAATTCAAAGCAGGGGATGCAGAAAAAAATGATCCTTTTTCAGGGGTTGGGTTTTTTCCCTCTTTCAACTTGCATGGAAGGAATGCAGCGATCTCTTGCAGTATCAAAAGTAGTAACTGGACATTTCATAGAAACATTTTATGAAGATTTAAAAACAAGTTAATAATAGAAAAGCATGTTACAACTAGAGGTTGGGAACAGTTTCATAAAGGGCACAGGAGGGAGGGGAAACGGTAGACTATAAAAACCACTTTAAAAATGCATTTGCTTAGGGGACAAAACCCCATCTGGATGCTACAGTGGCATCTGCATCTTCATAAGTGTGTAACATGACTTTTGACAGGCCAGCATTCTGTACCTATAATGTATGGTAAGTCCCTTCGTCTACCTGACCTTTCTGATTTCCTTTGAACTGCCTTATTTAACTTTCTATAGCTTCTGCACAAACATGCGTGTGGAGGAAGTATGTAGGTCACAAAATACACCAATGTGTAATGCCAGTACTCAAATATTCAAGTACTTGAAGTACCTTAAAATACTGAATGTTTTTTACTTGCCTTTAAGAAGAAAAAAGTAGGACAATACTTAATTAGAAAAAAATCTGTTCATCTTACACACAGGTATCAATTATTAAAATATGAGTATTATGCATATAAAAGCTTTTCTCCTAAAGGACTACTTATTTAATATCTGTAAAACAAACCAAGCAAGAATTCATAGGAAAAACAGAATACACAAAGTATTTTAAAACAAATGGTGTCTACAAAGTTCTACATGCAGAATCCAAAACTGCAATATTTATGAGTTTTATAGAAATTCAGAGAAAACATATAGCTATCACCTGTGGCTTCCCAGTTATAACATGGCAATTACTACTCATGGCAGTAGAATGTCTGCGTACCACCCAGTTATTTAGACATATATATTTATACAAGGTGCATTTACATTAGGTATTGGCCTCAATAGCTTAGCTCATGAAATTATATTATACAAGCAATGTCATGTGCGTTTTCAGAGGCTGAACTCTCAAAACAAAAACGAAAGCTTTTTATTTTTAATATTTTAATATTAAATCTCACCCAGGGCCTGATGAACTTGAATGCTTTTCCAATGTGACTATTACAGGTTGCTTAATTACCCAAGATAAACAACACCTGCTTAAAGAATTGCCTTACTTACACTTAATAAATACCACTGCTGCATAAGTTTATAATTCCCAGTTCTTAAGCATTTCACACTGCTCACATACTCAAAATGTTAAAACAGTCCCATCACTGAAGTTCTCAAAGTAAGAACCGGCATAAAAGATCCAGACTACTAGTTTGAAGAGATGAGACAAGTATTTACTTTTAAACCTCATACTATTTTTAGGAAGAAAACCAACAAAACTTAAAAGAAAAGAATTTGCTCTGCATGCAATTAAAGGGCCAACACGAGAAAGAGACTTTTTCAAGGGTGACATTAGAGTCCCAGAAAGCAGTGCCCCAGTACATATACGAGCACATACAATGGCAAAGTTTGCTGTATCTCTGCATAGGCTGAGGAAAGACTTGCATAAATATTTCCATACAATTCTCTAAGTAGGTCAAGACAGTAGTTACATGCAATTACTCTTTGAAACAGCTTGAAGCTTCCTGAAGAATCAGAATCGAGCTTTTTAAGCACTTTAAAGCAATGAACAGAACTTGCACCCAAACCAAATTTAAAAAAATATAAATCTGAAAGCAAGCTACAAAACATTTAAGATCTTTATGTACAAGTAAGCTCTTGACTAACAAATCCCCAAAAGCCATACAAGCACCAGAACATCTCCATCAGTGTAAGATCTGGACGTGGACAACTCTGCAGCCCTGAGTCTCATCAAAAGAGCTAAGTTATCCCTCCCAGGGTCTTTAGCCTGTATGTTACTAATGTCTTGTAAAGATATATGGAAAGACTATAGCATTTGAAGGTTAAAAACACTGTTTATCAAAAACGTCCTCCACCTGAGAACTGATGCAGATGATATTCCTTCCTGCAACACTTTCAGGGACAAAACTTTCATCCTTCCAGAGATGGTTGAGGCATGTAGTAGTACAAATCTTAAACCTGTCCTTAAAAAAGAGTTTTCTAACATCCACCCCAGTCCCCTGAAAGTGTAATCCGTGCAGATGAGTCAACATGGAAAAATGAAGACCTATAAGGTTTGTCTGTGAATGAGTGTGTGGTTGGGGGAGGAAAGGGGAAGAACTGGAGAGGAGGGGAGCACAAGAGATGTTATTTTAACGTCAGACTCAAATCAGGAAAAAAAAGATCTAAACATCAGTAAAAAGAACAACATCAGTCTTCCCTTAAAACAGACTAAGTAGAGAACCGGTATCAGACCTTTTTTTTTTTTTTTTAAATGGGTAAGTGCATGTGTGTAGGATTAAATAAATAAATCTATCAATCCTTGCAGTGCAACCTGCATCAGTACAAACGGCAAATCATAGGTTCTCTATCTCCTAACGCACCTCATAAGAAACATGCTATCAGTAGGCTTCCTCCTGAAAGACTGATGGCAGGGAAGAAACTGCAAAGAAGGGATTCTGCCTGTACCTGTTCATTCAAGCACCACTGAAAGCCTCCCTGCATATTTCTTCTCTAAAATGCCAGGTGAGACTGTATTGATTTATAATAATTATGTCCAGAAACCATAAGAGCCTAACACTTCAGCTGAATAGCATAAAATTGATTATTTGGGGAACACTGCTAAGATTTCTCATTATAAAATTGTTTTCAGTTTTTAATATTAAAATACCAAGCATAAAGATTCAAGATTTGTACTTTGCTGGGTTTTTAGTATAGACTTTTCAGTTTACTTTGGTTCTTACATAGTCACAGAGATACACAACAGCTGTGCTGAATAGCCTGCGAGTAACGTATCTTTTTTTCCCCCCACGTCAACAAGATGCTCATAGACTCGAGAGCTGGTAATTCATACATTAAACCTACATACAGAGTATACACAAAACTCATTCACAAGGAAGCTGTACAGAAAGAGAGGGCAAAAAGTTAATGCTTTAGAGCCCCTTTTCAGACAGCTGTGTATTAAGAAATAGTATTTAGTGAAAACTGATATTCCCTCACAAGACGCTACAGATGAAGTGACCAAAAGGGAGAAACAAGAAGTAATTAAAAAAAATTTACACTGACAGTTTGGAGCAGAAAGATGTCCCCTGACTCTCTAAGAAGTTATGATTGCTGAGAGGCCAACCCAAGCAAAACCAGAACTCTCTTAATCAGAAAATCAGGAAAGAAACTCATTTACACTGGTTTCTCACAGGTCTGTCCCATAGTGTGCCCCATTCTGTCATATTCCTCCCATCCCTCATCTTCTGGCTTAATTGACACAAGCAGCCTTCTGGCAATTCTGTTTATTACACTTGTACATATGCTTTACAAATTTTCTCCTGTTCAGTAATATCACTCTATCCATGCATTTGCCTACTTTTTTTTTTCCCCTCTCCTACAGAGGATAAAAGCCTATCTCCCAAACACTAAATCTGTTGAAGATACATAAGAAATTTCTTCAAGCAACAGCTTCATTTGAAGTTTTCTTACATACCCATTAACCTTTTTAAGAGCATATCTATACATACATATATATATATATATATGTATTTTTAAACCAGCAAGCTTACAGAGCTCTTGTTTAGGTTGCAAGTTTTTCTGTGAGGAAGAGTCAAATGACTTATTGCACACACTTTGCACTATGATCCAAAACCACAGATGTAATACAAAGCTCATCTGGGTTTCTTTTACCTCTTCAGTGCAGAAGTAGAACACTAGGAGACAAAAGAGAAGGTGTGACCTCATCCTTTAGAAGTTGCACACATTCTCCAAAACAGAACCTTTGGTGAAGCAGGTATATAATTCCTCTTCACATGCTTACGGAATAGGTATTTCTGTCTACACAGTCAGAACCCACTAAATGTTTACTGCTCTTAGGGAAAGCATCATGGCTTACTGGCAGTAACATAAGAGAAGGTCCATCTTCCATTGACTAAGGCACTGCTGCCATTGACATGCTGTCCCTAGCCCAGAAACATTCATTTGGAGTTGGAAGATGTAGCTTGAACACCACAAATAGGAGGGAAAAGGAGGAAGAAAGTGCAGGACTTGTATCATCTAACAATCATACTAGTCTTTTTTCGGTTTATTCTCCCTAGCCAAATCATCCAGAATTTTAATCTGAAATTATCCTGGTTCCAAGCTTTTTATAAACTTATAAAATTACAAACTAATGATGCCAGGAGCTGGGGGAAAAGGAAAGCCCTTCACAACAATGTTAATATGAAAAACACTCATGGAATTACGGTTTTAAACGTAGCCTGTTTGGCTTAAATTGTTCAACATGCAATATGAAGAACCATTAGGGTCACAAAACATGGAAGCTGTCTTTCTAACCCACTTCTGTGTAACTTTGCATTACATAATGGCACGAGGGCAACAAAAGGAGTCAAGCCCTCTCTTTGACAAGGCCTCTGTCTCATTTAGTATTTGTTACTAGGCTCAATAAATATCTGAAATAGGACTGGAAAGCTATGCTAACAGTCTGACATTTTTCCCCACCCTTTTGTCCCTCCCAAACAGAGGAGATTGGCAGGGTTTATTGTTGTTCTGTGCAGTAGAGTAATAGGAATTAATGTCATCACTGCACTGGACTTGGAACAACTTTATTTCAACACTTTTAAGCATCAGTATGACAACAGCATTGCAGAGTCTCTTTACTTAGCGTACAAAACTTCAGCCAAATATTCTCATCTATTACGATCTATTATTTTCAACTATGAACCATTAAAACCACAGATACACAATATAGACTTTCACCTCTCTACAGTGGATTTAGGACATGCTACAAGATTATGTATATGTATTTCTACCCGTGGAACACGAATGCAATAACTGCATCCAAGCCTGTTCCATAGGAGAAGGAATGGTTTGCTACAAGCATTCACCAGTTCAATTCAAAATATGTAGGTTTTAAAAACTCACTGTGTTGGTGGCAGTCTGAATTTGAGATCATCTAGAGTAACGCGTGTTCAAGCTGTACATTTGATCCATTCCCAGACAATGAAAAACAAATTGCAAACAAATAGAATTCCACAAGCAGAAAGGCATCAACCGTCTCCCGTGGAAGTCCAGCAGCAACTGGCAGATTACAAAGCAAAACCTGTGAGCTGCTGTGCCCGGTTGTGTGGGGCAGAAAGCATGATGCAGCAGTTTCCATTAGCACCAACGCACATCTTGCAAGAGCGGAGCCTCTTTAAATAGTTTACAAGGACATTCTGTAACTTGTTCAGCAACTGAGATACCTCCAGCTTCTCTTCCTCCTCTTTCCTGCTGCCGTTTTACATGCCGATGAGGGAGACGCAGGCAAAAAAAAAAAGGAAGGTAGTACCAGGGATAGTAGTTTACACTGAGAAATACAGTTCAGAGTCTGAAAGGGGTTTTTTTTAAGTCCCTCATAGTACCAAACTGACAGTGAACACACATAGTGCAGACTTTGCTAAGTCAAAGCACTATTCAGCTGTAGACTTCAACTGTGTTCCATTAGGAGGTAGGATGTTTATGGAAGTCAGAGAGAACGATGTTTTAATTTGGCCCGGTATCTTTACATTTCACATGCTATGCATTTGTCCTAGTAACACACTGAAGAGAAAAAACACACAACATTTAAACCTATGTTATAATGTTACAATAGATTAACTGTTTGTGCCCCTTAAAATGTAGCATGGGAAGTTACATGCAAGCAAAGCAAGTGCCATTTTCATAATTGTCTATCAATTTCTTCTTCATTCTTAACCAAATCTTTCTCCCTCTCTTTTTTTTTTTTTTTAGCTATATTAATTGTTAGCATTTTTTCTTCTTTAATCTTATCTTTTATGTGTCCTTCTAAAAATCTGTTTTGTTTAGTGCAGCTGCTAATTTGTAACTAGACAGTGTCTAGAAATGTTACGAGTGAGCAGTAACTTAATTGACGGAGCACAAAGATACCAGTGAGGAAAAAGTACAAGAGGCAGTTGAAAAGTAAAGAGGGAGAATGGCATAAAATCTATAAGAACAAAAAAAGCAAACCCCACCAAAACCAAATCCCACCAAAACCAAATCCCATGAATCTCGCTACTAGAGTTCATTCACAAGGCATGGGACTGCAAACTATTATACTAATATGAAATGCTTGTAAAGCTTAAATACCTACTTCATGCTATGCTTTATCACCCATTGATCTACTCCACTGAAAATAAAACATGTAAAATTAAAGAGGTAGTCAAACTGCAACAGTTTATATTTTTCTGTTATGGTGGGAGATACTAATGATTTTATTACAATTAGTTTTGAAAAACTTCAACTTCTCTATTCTAGTAAGAGAAGTGCAACAGCACTTGCTTGTGTACAGCAAGCGCAAGTGCTCAGGAAATGTCTGTTCTGCACTGCTTTTTAAGTTTTTCTCTGAAATATAAACACTTTTTTTTTTTTTTTTTAACTTGTGATGCATTTTTCAGGAACTCGACTTGTAACTGTTAACCTGAGATAATATGTAGTATGTTCTCTGCAAGGACAACGTCCTTTTTAAGACAGAAAATTCCTACAGCAGGCTACAGGAGAAACTGTTCTCATCATGATGCTCTTACCTTTAAATGACTGCAGAAAGACACTTAACAGTAGCAGTATCTTTTCAAGAGGATAAATGAAAAAGCTAAATAGTTAGAGATAGAAGCGTAGGTTACCTAAGCCAAGAAGATGTGCAGTTAGATGATGAAAGGCAACAAGCATTACATAGATAAGCCTGTAATAAAACACTTCCCACTGACACCACGCCATGAACAGCCTCCCAAATAGACTGTATATTCAGCTTTATTCAACACATTCAGAATTTTAGACACCAACTGCCAATAAATACCATGAACTTGAAAATCAAAATCCCATTCTGAATTGACTAGATGTTGGAAGGATCACCTTTTATTCTGTTAATTCCCAAATCCCCTGTAAACAATGCAACTTTGGTAAATACAAAGGTGGGCATACCAGGTTAATCACTAATGCTCATGTATACTAACAGAAGTATCACAGACAGTGTTTGACAAATATTAAATGATATAAGGATATTTTTAATGAGAATCAAGCATCAGTTTTACGGAAATCCACTCCCTTTTCAACTTTAAAAAAAATAAATGCTCCCAAGCCCCAAAACATCACCACAAAACTAATGTTAAAATTGAGATCAATATGTTTCAACTTTGAGAGAGACAAATGGAAGACTAGAGTTTAAAAAAAGAAAAAAAAAAAAGAAAGGTCAAATATCAGTCTGAATTTCAGTATCTAAATTTAAGTATTAACCTTCATTCTATCCTCTCATTCCTGCATCTCATCTAAATTAGGAGACACAGATCATCACTATTTAAAATGGAGCTACCAAGTCCAAAACCAGTTAATTATTCCAGACTGCAAAATGCATGCTCTTCTGTGCTAATTAAATACCATAAAGACTCTTTTATTGGCATTTACACACAACTCTATCAGTTACCAGACCTCTCAGTTGAGCCCCCAGGACAATGCAGTTGCAGATCAAGGTCATCTCCACATGTCCAGTGGTCCAACACCATTACACTTCTGCACCTCGTATTTGAAACTTCTCTCACTTTCACTGTGCTGTAAATACACACCACTCTGCCAAAAGAGGGTCTAGGGTCATTATAAATTAAACATTTTCAGCAAAAAGGGCTGTTATCAATGCTCTTGGACGACTGGAAGGATAAGCCAGGCTAATGGGAGACAGCATTAGTCTTGCTGGGAGGCTTTTTCCTCAACAGAATCCCTGCAACAGAATGACAGTCTTTTCAGTAATGCCTAAAGCCAGGCCTTCCTCTCCAAACTTTCCTTAAGGAACATCACAAGATATAGAGGAATGCTATTTTAACTTTAATAGGGGGCCCATCTTCCCAGAACACAAAGATCCCCTAATATATGAGGACACAGACTAGTGTAATTAGCTCAGCAACTTCCTTGCCCTCTCAGAATACGGGACATGCCTAATTTGTCCTGCTTCCCAGCTCCACTCCCATCTTAGATGGGTAATCACTTACACGCTCTTTCTGCTTCTTCAGTTAATAAGACAACCCCTTACACTGTTGGCTGCCTTTCACCCAAGAGTTCAAAAGCAGGCTCCCAAGGCCAACTGCAACTTCAGTGAACAGAAGATCAGCTGGTAGAAAAAACACAAATTACAGTTTCAAACCTTCCTTTGAGGACTGCTAGTGAGCTGGAGCATTAAGGACAGGCAAGGCCTGAGGAGTCTCTGCAGGCATGGGTGCTAGCAGTACCTCAAGTGAGCGCAGTTCTGCTGTGAGACTACATAGTCTCCTGCAGAAGAGTTTTCTTTCACGTATCGAAGTGCTTTGGGATGGTACTTGAAAGCTTGACAAACACAAACGATTACAGCTTCATGAACTTGGATAAGCTGAGTATTTCTTTAAACTTTCTGAACAACTACACCGCCTACCTTTCAGTGACCTTTACAGGTATGAAAAGCTTTACAGCTGACAGACTTGATAGCACACGTATCTCAAGTTATTCACCATTATTATTTTTTTAATAATTTTCTGTTTGGGCGTTTGTCATCCTGCATATGTGACAAGAGGTTATTAATACAAACACAAATACAGACACAAAAAAGGTTCCTACATTTCTGCATGTGCCTATTTTCTTATTGCTCAAGCCAGAGCATTTCTGGATGTGGCCTCACTACAAAGGTCTAGATTTAAAATCTCGACAGGTATCGTTTGGATATACTGATACCTTAAAAACCTTAATTATACTGACAAAAGCTGCCTTTTAAGTTTACTTTGCTCAGGAAATACTGTAACATGTACTACCATAAATTATTATTTTGCTAATACAAACTGAATTTAATTTAGAAGCATCTGCAGTCATTAGTAATACCACTTCTAGTTATGCCCCCAGTGTACAGTTGTTCTCCATCAAAAGTATTACTCTGAGTTACCCAGTACTTCACAAAACATCTGCAAAATATTCAGAGGAACTCAGTCCAGCTCAGTATTTACTGAAAACATGAACGTAAGTTGTTTTGACTTCTCTTCTGAAACTGCATTCACGGGGTTAGTTGATGTGTGTTCTGATAACTTGCGTCCTTGTTATACCAGGCATCTCTAGAGTGCCACAGCTGGATTTAACACCAATAAAAACCGTCACTCAAATTTTTATTTTGCGTTTCATTTGGTAAATAATCTGGTTCAAGTGCTTTAACCTTAATTTTTTAGTTAAACAAAATAAACTAGGAACAGTCTTGGCAAAAAGCTTAAAATAATTATAATCAATTTTCAAAATGGCTGTACTTGAGGGACTGCTCCCAATGGCTCCAGTCCATCACTACCCCTACATAAACAGTAAAATTTAACTTAACAGTACATTCACTGTATGCAGTCAGCATTTTTTCCACAGCCTGGGAAGATTTTACCATCTTTTGCATATGCTTCCTTCAGTAAAGTTATAACATGTCCTACAACTTTTCTCTGAACTTTCAACAAAGATATCTATACACTGAGAAGGAATCAGGGTAGCCTAGAAAACGCCATTCACCAAAACCAAGTTCTAAGTCCTGCTCTTGTATTTACCTAAAAGGAATTTGAAGTCAGAAATGAAGATTCTCTGAAATTGTTAGAAACTTCTTCACAGTATTTAGCTTCTGATGCCTTTTTTACTTTCTGATTTAGACCCATGGAACTTCCTCAATCATCTACTCTACTGCAAGAAGCTGGCAACTACCTTCATTTACCAACAAAACAATCAGATGATTCCCTATTAACCTACCTGGCACTTTCAAAGAGAATATAAAAATGGCAGTCAAAAGCAGCAAGTAATATCCTAAATATTAGACAGGTATGTTTTTGATAAGTACAGGATGCAGATTATCATTATTATGCAGAATTTTCCAAAGTAACCAAATGCCTAACAGTCATCTGCTGAAAGGGGCTGGATGTTGCTGACAACACTCAGGGGCTGCAAGTTACCTAAATGGCTCTGAGTTACCAAGTTATATCCACAGGCACAAGTGGGAGATGCTCTACATGGTGTTGGTCAAAGTAGGAAAAAAAACAACAAACAAAAAAAACCCCAAACAAACAAAAAACACAAACAAACCCCAAAAAAACAAACAAAAAGCCCTCAAAAAAAAACCCCAAAAGAAAACTCCCAACCAAACACACACTCTTCATTTACCATCTTCATCTACCATTATCCTGGAAAATTATTCATTCAGAAGAGAAAGACTCATTACCAGAGCTAGATAGCACCAAAGCCTGAACACATCTACTCCATTTGAATCTGGTGACAGGAAAGTAGTCAAGGACACAAGGGAAAAATGAAGATGAGATTTCATTTTTCCTCCATAGAGTGGATGGATTCTTCCTCACTCCTGTTCTTTCAGAGTAGCAAGGACAAGCAAGTGTGTAATTTGTGAGGAAACAGTGAATGTTTATTATGAGAACAACACACACCAAAACTCCAAATCCCTCAAACCAGACAATTCCAGCAAGGTTAAAAAGTCACCTGTTTCACTTTGTCAGCAACTTCTTCACCCACACTCTCACACTAGCTGAGAAAGAAGGGAAAGAAGGGTGGAAAAATGACTAACAGAAATATTAGTGAGATTCAGTGTGGAAATATTGAAGAGGTTAGCCAGGCTTCCTTCCATCTAAGTTGAGCTCAACTTCTGCATCTTGTAAAATTTAAGAAGTGTGTAATATGAGAAAGGCATTTATTTCTTTGATTGGGTAGATCGGGGTTATTAAAGATAGGTTGGTTACAATTACTTTAAAAGAATGCTTATCCTTCACTACCACACTTACGCTTCAATACCTTGTGACAAGGATTATACAAGAAAAGAAAAAACCCTACTCCTCATGATTTGACCACACATTACATTTGATGCTTTCTCAAAACTCTGGTCATGGTATGCTTCATCCTTTAACTTATCAGTTTTCATTGTTCAATATTAGGTAAGCCATGAGTTATCCTTTGTCAACGTCAAAAACACTCACACACAACCCCACCACTTGTAGGCCCATACATTGAGACAGATAACATAAAAACCTCTCAGGCTACAATTATTCAGTCCCAGAAGCACCTGATGGACAGAGCAGTATGTGAGGAAGACCACCAGGAGCTCCAGGAAAATAATATTAAGTCTCATTGTAGACATACAAGATTGAGTTCTTCAGTGCATCTTTTCTAAATAGGTTTAAAGTCACTTTAACAAGTATTCAATCTTACATCTTGTGCAATGAAAATCACAAACAGAATATGTATTTCAGTTATTTACTGAGAGCATCTACCTAAAGCAAAGGCTCAGTTAAGCCATACTGCATGAATAGTTTGCCTGATTGCTTAAAATGTTTTACAACTTTCACAGTTATACAGAAGTTCTGGACAGACGGGAGCAATGCCCCAGTGCCCCTGTAATTCCACAGCAAAACCCATTCAACATATACACATACACTGCACAGAGAATTCCCGTTCCCAATACACATCTGTAAAAATTTGTGTGCACACGCGACCTCACGCTGTATAGAAAACAGATAGAACACTCTGTTCTAGTTTCCTAAATTCAGCCCTGAAACTTACAGGTCCAGAACCCCAAGTTTAATATTTAAGTGAAGAGAAAAAGACTATCAGGTTAATTTCTGTAGCTGCTGCAGGAAGAGATGTCTAGATAAAACACCGTTTATCTTATATTGAAATATAGAGCTTATGGTTAAACACAGATGAGTTTTTAGATTCAGAAGAAAACATTACTAGCTTTCTTCTGCTGAGAGATAGAAAATAAAGTAGAAACAAAAACAAACAAGAAAACATAACTCCGACTGTCTGAAGATGCTGTTCTCCATCCACCAGACAAAAGTTCCTAAGCTAGATTTCTTCCTCCAGTGAGTTCATTTAAATAAATTCTGTGGGATGAAGATGTAGTTAACATGCAAAAAGACAATAATTTAATTGTCTTCCAGATTACCAATTCATGACCTCCTGTGAAACTTCAAACAAGGCCATTTCTTCAGGAAATAGTGAAACAACTCAACACGCAGAAGTGGTTCTGGATACATCCCATCCCCTTCAAAGGCATTACTGTTCTAAAGTGAAAAGCTTTCAGCAAGGTGTGAATAGTCAGAGATCCCACTAAAGGCTTCTAACAGAAAATGGATACAGCAGCAGCAGCCAAAAAAGCCTAACAAATAGCTTCACAAATCTCACTTTTACATAAAGCCAGAAATACTCTGGGACTTTACTACCCCCCTTTTTTTCCCCTCTATCGTAAGTGGAGAGAATACTCTCCACTTCTTGAGTCTGTGTCATAGTTTCTAGATCTTAAGTGATAAAAACTTATATTAAAAACTGTAAATTAAAGGATCAAGTCTCAACTTCCTCCAGATGTGATGCTATCTTCAGTTTACCTTTTAAACCTGAGGACAGTAATCTTCAATGTCTAAAACACAGTGAGGGCAGGGAAAAAACCCACACTTCTATCAAATTTCCTACTATTCTCTTGGGATAACACAAATAACAGGCTGCTGTCTAGCAGAAATTACCTCCTTGTAATGATATTTAAACAGCCTGATAAATAGTTTCCTCCATCACCCCTTGCTTCCAAATTCTTAGATGCTTTGCATGTTTTTTTTCATAGCGATACAAAAAGGATGTTATTCCCTAGCATACATGAAGAAACATGCTCTTCTGGAGACTGGACCTCCAGGCTTCTAGATCTTGTGTGCTTCACTCTAAGATGCAAGATGAGGCCTTGCACTATTCTCTGAGAGAGAACAAAGGCTTCAAAGCATGAAGTCTGTCACAAGCTGAACAGAAGGATTACAATAGTGAAGAGTCACAAGGGATACAAATATCCCATATACTTAATTTTCCCATCATGATTTGTTTTGCTATACAAGGATCCTCAGTGCAACGGAAAATACAAAAGTCCTTTGTGCAAAGGGCAAGTGTAGCTGAAATAGTGCCAAAAAGACTGACATGCTTTTTGCTCCATCTGCCTGCTAAAGACCACAGGAGCAATCAGCCAGCTGTCTCTACTGTTGCTCTCTAATATACAAAAGTTCCTGAAAGACACACAAAAGTCCCCAAACCCCTACCCATACACAAAACCACAGCAAAGAAAACATAGTGCTGTTCTCTAGAAAAGACTGGAAAATGGAGGAATCGACGGGAAGATTGCAAGGAACTCTAAGCAACTATTATTTTTCCCTAGTAAGGATGAGAGGGAGCCTTACATCATAAGCAGTAACTCGGTGTTTGACTGGTAGTGGCAGTAGTCTTACAGTCAAGGAGACTCAGCATAACTCTAGCATGACATTAACAAAACGATACATGCAAGTCACTATTTAAAAAGGCAATTATCCCATGGGCTTTTGGTAAATGCTGCCACTTTAGCAGCAAACCCTAAAAGAAACAAAAAACACAGGGGAGGGCAGTGGGGAGGGGAGAGCTCCACAACAAAAATGCTACTGCCACCTTTCCTTTTGCAATACAACAGGGCACTAAACAGGATAAAGCCTAAACAGACAAGAGATCTTACAAATGTATTTAGTCCCACCTCTATAAAACCATATTAGTCCACACTGTTTTATTCTGCATAAGTGAAAGATATACTTAGCCACTGGAGGGCTCTTAAATCTGAAGATGTACACATTGGTGCTCTACCCAAGTATTTTTTACTTACCTTTTCAGACTTGAGAAGCATAAAATGTGACCCTTCAGCATTTAGTTAATATTACACTTTGATCTCAAACTTACATACAATCTTTGCTTTAAAATTCATATTATCCCCTATCCCCAAAAAATTTTCACATAGCTGTATGTCACGGTATTATGATTTGTTGTTTTTTTTTTAATAAGACAGGAGTAGAAGAGTGATCCAGGGTGCTGAATGTTCATGAAGCTGGAATTATTTCTCAAGACCTGGGGAAAAAAATAGCTTTACTTTTTCCAAACTTCATACATTCAGTTTTTGTCAGAAGAACATTGAAAAAGGAATATCAACACGTAACTCAGACAGTTTTCTTCATCCCCTCAGGTTTTTTATTTTTTAGCTGTAGTGGCTTCAGACTCTCTCTTTGTCACTCAGTTACTGGAAATCAGATTTCTTCTTGGCACATGTGCCACAATTACATGTTCCAACACAGAAGGCAGTGCAAGCTTGCCCATTATACTAGTGATTAGAACTGACTCTCCAGTATTTAATAAAGACAGATAGCTTGTGAAAGCCTCACAAGAAGCTCAATTTTAAATTATATGTTCTAATCAGACATTAAGACAAGGGAAGGCAGACTTAAGACATCCTTGATGTTGATATTAAAAGTAATTTTCAGGCATGCATTAGGCAAAGGATTGCCCAAAAGGAAAGACAGACATTTTTAGATAAAGAAACTGAAGGTATCTATTTTTATACTGCTCCTGAAATGCAATGCATGACTTGCAAAAATTATCAATATAAGAAATAAGAAGCTAACATACAAGATAAAAAAAAACAACACACCAAAACAAACAAGCAAAAAACCAGAACCCCATCAAGTGTGATTTCAACTTTGATAGCAATACTTCATTTCCTTTTTGCTACAAATTAGATTTCCCTATACCACCAAATGTGATGAAAATCTCTCAACTAAAGAACAGCATACCTCAACTCATATCATGATTTAAAGTACTCTATACTTTTTTTCCTCCTCCTCTTGTCTAAGTTCTCTGCTTAACAGCAGGGTTTTTTCTTAAGAGGGACACTCAGTTAGGATCCACCTACCAAGTAATTTAGATTCTGAAGATAAAAATCTTCAGAAGACTTAACTTCCATAGGAGAGTTATTCAACAGTTAAAGAGGTAATTTCTAATCATATGTTTAAATGAGTCAAGTGCCACTTTTTCAGATTCATTACTTTGGAACAAGCATGGGTAACGTTATTAATCACGTTATTAATGCAGAAGTATGGAAAGTCTATATTTGAGTTGTTTACAGTTTAAACCTTAAAGCTTTAGAGTATGAATGAGAAATTTATTTGGACATGAATTACGAAGCAGCACTGTATATGCTTCTGCCCTGAACCTTAGAATCATAAAATAGTTTGTATTGGAAGGGACCTTTTAAAGGTCAAACTTCCACATGTGCTGTTATTGCCATCCCTCACATGGTACAACATAATAAAGTACTTTTTGTGACTGGCTGCAACTGAGAAAAAAGGATGAATAAAATAAGAATAAAAGTCAAGGGTGTCGGTTTCCTACTTCTAAGGCAGCGGAAAGCTTTTTGAAGTGGACTAGGGTCTAACCGAAGGAGTTTGGATCTTGCTGAAGTTTTTTTTTTTTTTTGTTCAAAGTCAAAACTCACAAGTTGCTTCCAGCAAGCATGGTGTGTTAATTAGTTTTAAACAGGTCATAAAAGAGTCATAGTTCACATACAAAGTAATTTAACCATTCACTAAAATCCTATTCAAAAGGCAATGAAGCTTAACAAACTGCTTCTTCCAGAGGTCTAGCAAAGACAAGTTCCAAACACTCCTGAAGTGAAAATGTACGTATTGACCTTTGTTAGCAAAACACATCCAACATGGAACTCGCAGCCAAACTGATTTCCCCTCTTTGCCCCCCTCCCTCCCACAGCAAATGAGGCATTAAAAATCACTGTCAGAAAACTTAAATTAATTTTTTCACAAGTTGCCCAACCATAAAGTGTATTTTCAGGAGGAGGAGGAAACCATCATTAACAGTTAACTTTTACAATAAGTTACTGCAAATCTATGTGTATTAAGCCACTCTCAAATCCATAAAAGTCATGTCATACGTTCCTCCCAAAAATGGGGAAGGAAATGGATGGAAGATGAAAGGATGGTTGTACAGAAGACACACAGGGAGAGACTGCCTTGAACATAACAACCAGTTCTTATATTTTTGAATCATACAAATCCAGTTGTTTTAATGCAGCTGACTATGACAAGAGTTAGTTGTGTTAAATCTTAAATTTTTCTGCTTGCTGAAAATCACCTATTAATATTTTATTCTGTTACATAACGCTTCCTTCACACAAAGGTAAGTTCCAGGATCTTATACCTTTATGTAATACAGAGCTTACAACCCCCTTCCAGAGCCTTCCCCCACATTTCACATTAAATGAAGATGAAACTACCGCACCTTATCCCACAGGATGTCTGCCATGTCCCCTTTCATGCCTGCTTCCCTGTGCACCCCTCTCACTTGCAGCCCACCTTCCTAGAAGGGGTGCAGCAGCTCTGAAACACAACCCAAGGCCACTCCTGGCTGAATCTACTCCAAAGACTGGAAAATATTCCTACTTTTCTCCTTCACCCCCAGCATGATACAGAAGGAGATAAGCAGTTGAGGAGAAGGCCCACTGTGGGTGGTAGGGGATGAACTTACAATAAACCAACAGTTGCACAGAAACACCTTCAGCCCAGGTAAGTGCAAGGAAAATGGTTGTAAAATGCACACAGTAAATGCTTTTGAGAACATGGTTCCTTCCTCTAGAGCTTTTCTGGTCACATCCTAATAAAGTCATCCCCTTCGCTACTCTTTGAGTAGCACGATGGCAAACAAGGCTGTCAGAGGAACACTGAGACTTCAACAAAGCTCACAGCTCTCACGACAGTGTTTATTGACAGGTACATATATACTTTAGGGGTTTTATGTTGCCATAATGCCCGGGATCATTTCTTCAATCCATGATGGAGGCAGGAGGTCTTTGTGAGACACTTAAGAGCATGAATCTGCTCAGCTTGAGTTCATCTTACTATCAGCTGAAAACAGATGACAGTATTCAAGTATCAAACTGTTGGGTTTACTAGGGAAAAATACAAAACTAAGTTTGGCCAAGAAGCAGAAAACTTCTTATTCCAACACCTTCAATTTTCACTCAGGGTTGCTCTTCCACATTCAGGCTTTATCACAGAATCACATACTTTATGTATGTTCAAACGCATTATGACCCCCTCCGATTGTACGGGAGTGTTTTCATTCTGCTTTTATCAGTTACTGTTCCCTCAGAAAAAGCGCCACACCAACCACCTGTACTTAAAGTATGATTTCTGATCGTTCTTCCTGTTTTTCTTAAGCTCCTTTTAAAAAAACCTTAGAACTGGTTTTCTCCCCTTGAATTAAAGCACAGCCTTAAGTCACGTCAACCCTCCTGTGACAAGGCTGGTTCCCAGAAGCCCGAAGCTTCAGGCCTGCGCCATCTCAACTCCACGAACTCCCTTATACTAGCTGTGCTGCCAGCTGCTCTTCTCTTTTCAGATATACAATAATCTTTAAGCAGCATATGGCCTTGGCTATGCCTGTACGTTCTGGCAGGTTGAGGCTAACAGGGTTACAGGCCATTTGTCAAGCCCTATCACATTTCCTCCACACCCTTCCTCTCGTGAGTAACCCAACGCCGCGCACAGCTCCAGCTAGATGCAGAACCGCAGCCATGACCGAGCGAAGGCTATTATTTGAACTGAGCAAAATATGCTATCGTGAATCACAGCTATTAAAATAAAAGGGCATGATGCAGCAGAAGTTACATTGATGAGACATTAACAGTTAATCAGGCTTGAGGAGAAAAGCCTGGTTCTCCAAAATTGTAGTTTTATTGGGGCACAGCCCTCAGTTCTTGCGTATGGCCAGCGGGTTAGACAACCACTGGGTTGTCTCCAGCAGTAAAGAGAGGTCACACCACACCGTCCTTCAGACCCATGGGCAGGGAAGGCAATGCTCTATGGGCTCAAGAACCCTGTTGCACTCCGTGCAGTGGACAATTTGTAATGGAAAGGTTTTGCCAGTATAATACAACCAGCCAAGTGATGACCTGCACAGTCCACTTTAAAAAAGGACAGTTCTAATAACATTTACTGGCTTATCTTAGTAACTCCAAATGCGTTACAGGAAAAATCAGAATTTACTCAATATAAACTCCTATGTGATTTAGGGAGGTTTTACAGCCCTTAGATGTATCACTGGCACACATCCTACCAACCACTGTAACCAGGATGAGTTCTCAGTACACTACTATCTCGGCTTCGGTGTCCTACTTTCACTGAAGTACAGCAGGGCTTTGGGATGAGGTACCAACGGACGTCTTCAACATCAACTTCATTTCCCTCCAATCCACAGCTTCACAGACAAGTCTTCTGTACTTCACAATGAAATCTGCCTACTGAGCTTAACTTTTTCCATTCTAAATAGTGCATTTAAAGTGAGTTAATTTTATGTAACAGCAGAAATCTCTTTTCTTATTCAAAACAAACACAATAAATCTTTATATTAACAGAATAGGGATGACAATTATGAGAGATCACACTGAAAGCTTTACCAAGAGAATCATTCTGTTTCACATAGGTCAGCAAACAAGTACTTTACAATAAATACTTCAGTATCAGGATAAGGACTTTTTCCTACCCCGAGGCTGGCCAGACCTTTTGGAGAAAAACAATAAATTATTTTTTAGTATATTTAATTATAGTTGAAGAAAGTCTGTGAATGCTTCCATACTGTGGAAAAGACCAGTAAGTTTCAGAATTTGAAATGCACAGATATTGCAACACTACAGGAATGAGGAAATCCATCTTGTTTACTTAATGGCTCTGAATTTGATCATTCCTAGATGACCTACAGGAACATTGACTGAATCTAAGCTCACCATAGCTATTAGGTACTAGAAAGACACACTGTAATAATATGCTTAGATATCTACATGGGTAAATATGAAATAATTGGTCCCATAAAGCAACTTGGAAACAGGTGGCTGTGTTTCAAAGCTTTTTGGCCAAATACTACAGTGGCCTAATGCTTAAGAAATAGACAAAACCTTTCTGTCTTGAAAACCTTCAGAACACACATCTATTTGAAACCATACAGCATACGGCCATATACGTGCTGAAGAGGAGACATATTGGCACGCAGCAGCAGATTCTGGGTTTACAATCTATTCTACCAACTCTGTCCTTATTTCTTATTCCAAGTGACTACATAACAGTACTTGGACAATGAGAATATATCACAGTGCCTACTTTCCTGATCTTGCTGAAAGTTATTTCTGAGATGCCCTAAAAGAGGGAGTTCCTCTCCTGACACAAGACCAAGCAGTTATCTGTAGAAAATATGCTCACCTTGGGACGAGCTATTTTTGAAATTGCTTACCCTTTATCTAATGGAAAGGTTTGAGACTAAATAACAGAAGCAAATTACAAAACTTGGCTTCTGAAGATATTTTTGTGCAGAAAGTTTGTCATGAATTGTTAAGTATGCCATTAAAAGCATTTAGAGCACAATAAAAGAACCACAGGAATGCCCACTCAAGATAAGGCTAAGTATCATTCCTACACCTCAAGAAGTTAAGAGTTCAACAGCTAAAACAGACATAACTTCACCTCCTTGCAGTTCTCTCTCTCCTTCCTCCATTAACATTCATAAAAGTGGAATAAGTTGGAGGAAGAGCAGAAAACATCTAAGAAGCCACCCATGTCCAGATTAGTATTGTCTGGATAATACAGTCCTTGGATTCCTTTTGCATATGCCGAAAAGGCATCTGTACAAATACTACAGAAATGCCAAAACATAACCAGTTCAGCTTCTCAGGGCTGCAATTAGCACTGCACTAGTCCTCTCTTCTGAAACTATTGATAGCACAGTATCATAGAAAACAATTACTGATTTTGCCTGTCTTACTTCATGGATAGACTGAAAGGAAGAGACGGAGGCAGTACAACACATTTTTATACAGCAATAACATAGGAGCATCACAACATTTCAAGAAGTTTGGTAATTTTAAACATAATTTTTTTAACAAGCTGCACTACAATCCCCCAAAAGCTGCTGACTCAACAAGGTAACAGCTTTCAGGTTTGAATCACTAAAAGCACAGTAGCAAAGTTGTGTTCTCCAGCTGGAAACACAAGTTGAGCTGTTCATTTACAGCTTGCCTCCATGGATAACAGCAGAAGCCTTTAATAGTGCCTCTTGCCATGCCTAATATATTTTGTTGGCTGTGCTACTTACTAATATAACAATAGCACGTGGCAACCTGGAATCAGAAATAGCAAAACTAATACCAGTGACATTTATTTCTCAACGTGAATACCTAGATTTTGAAACCCTGAATTACTGAATTGGAGTCTGAACACCTTCTTACCACCAGCTAAATGCCACACATTTTGCCTGGAAATGAGCTGCGAAACAGACTGTCAGACATCTTTGCACTAGCTTGCTTCATGGTTTGTTTCATCTATCCCAACCACATTTTAAATTGGGTTTGTTTCTCTCTCTCTTTCTCTTTTTTTTTTTTTTTTTTGTTTGTTTGTTTTTTTAAGCTCAAAGCTATAGAAATACTCTTTATGGGACTTTTTCCCAGACTTCTACACATTGTAAGTTTGGGGCAAAACCTGCATTTGTTCCAGGCTTCTCATATTGGTTACGCAGGGGCTGGCTGGATCTGTGGTAGTGCTAACAGTTTTAGGATAAGAAATTCTTATCTGAATAGAATTTCTTCCTCTCCCTTAACATTCATTAACTTTCCAAACCATGCCTAACAGTTCCCTGCTTTCTATACTGAAAAAACTATTACAGCTCAGGCTATCAAAACCATTGCTAAGCATTTAAAAGAAATTCCTTATGGACCCCTTTTCAGAAGTTACTCCTCAGGAAATTCTTCAAACCTACCCCAAAACTGTTTGAAACATTCAAAGATGCTTCACTTGGCTAAACAGCTTTACCAAAATAAGTGCAGATCATACAACTCTTAAACGTTCCCTCATCATGTAACTCTGCTTTGGTGATTCAAAATAGCCACTGGAAAATAGTGAGCAGTTTTCCAGACTCCAGTAGGCACCACAACAGGCATCTTTACTAAAAATTGCGTGAGGAAATCACTGACAGATATGTTAATGCCGTTAGCAATTAATCCAGTCACAGGACAAGAGATGCCTATCAGTTACAAAGACTGTTGTTATTTAATTTTTTATCTCAATTCCACGGCAACAGGAACTTGCTGTTGTTACTTGGCAGCAAGGAAACTACTAAAATACTGAAGTTGAAAGCAACAGGTTTGTCTTTTAGTTTAAAAAGAACATACATTTTTCTGACCTGTTCAAAGTAACAAAAGGTACTTTACTAGTTCAAATAAACTCCCATTAAAACAATTATTTAATACAGATGTCCCTGTCCCTGAACATCCCAGTTAAGCTGGAACGAGGGTTGGAGGGAGAAGAGTACACTGGGAGAAGAGGAAAGAAAGAGAAAAAAAAACCCCACATAATTCTAGAACCAGTAAGGCCCCCTTGGGCCTCAAACCCAAAAAGCATCCACTTGTCATTAGTTTTGTAATATAAACAAACAAACAAAAAAAAAATCAGTGAAAAAGCACGGCAGGAATACAAGAACTAGGAGAACAGGAAAAAAAAAAAAGACACAAGGAAATATTTAGTTAACTCAAGAGAAAGTTTGGGATGAAATGGACACAGCATGGTCTAAACTTGAGCTGAGTTCTTCTAGCATAGATCATGGATTTTCTTTCCATGCACCTGATAAATCCTCAATGCTGGAGTTACACCATCAGGAACTGCTAGCCTTGATTAAGTTCAACTACTGTTACACACCACCACAACAAGGATACAAGAGGTGAAATCCTCCAAAAGAAGGAATAAGTCTAACCAACTTACAAAAAACAAATTTTGCTGTCATGTATGTCCCTACACACGAGACAGAAGAAATACATTAAAATCCCTACAACATCCAGAACTTGATAATATTTTTGGATTATACCATTGAAAGTGCAAATTTTTAGCTGAGAAAGTAAAAGAACACTCTCCCAAAACTAACAAAAATATAATAAATTCAAATAGGATATACTTCCTACGGAGATTCCAACTTAAACAAGGTGCAGTTGTGGAAAGCTGATGGTGTGTATTGTGTGTGCTAGACTAGACCTGAAGTAAATTTGTTCTTTTCAAGAGTTTATCAAGTTAGGAAAGAAGCAGATTTCCTGAACCAAAGTAACTGTAACTGTTGCTTGCGGCAAAGTAATTTGTAGAGGTGCAACCAGTGATTGAGTGTAACTTTTCACTGACTTCAGCAAAGAGCTACATTCTACATTGAACAGAATTGCACTGCATGTGGATATTCCTCATCAGGTAAGTCTTCCTCCCAAAAAACTCTGTTCTGTTTCATTTACGGGAGGATGCTATAAAGTAAAGTTATGAAATATTACTTGTTCATATCCAGTAAAGCAGACGTTGTTTGATCTGTGGGGAGTAATCTCATACAGCATTACTGTCACCAAGTAGAGTCCCCCCAGACGACAACTGCACAATACAGAAAGCAGACAGGCTTCTGGGGCTGGCAGCATTTCAAAGCTGATCCTGGCCAACACCAGTGCCATTTGCCAGCTGTGCGGTTAAGGGTCAGCTTGGGCTGTGCTTGCAGAAGGCCAGGCACCTTAGGTATGCTGAAGCACAGAGTATGTAACCAAAGAGCATACACATTCAGCAGAAAAACAGCTCAGAGGAAAACAAACATGTTGGATCTGCTGCGCTGCAGGTTACATCCATCATACACTGGCTACCAACTGCACTAGCAAGAGCCTACAGAAGAGTGCATTCAAGAGAGGAATGGGAAAAAGATGACAATTTCACATCATGATCATCATCACTTTGCAAAATAACTGGCAACTGCAGAGTTGAAGAGATGCTGGCTACCAGCACGTTCCTTTCCCATCCATTTGAAGCACAGCAACTGCTTTTCCTCCCTTCTGGAAAATGCAGTATCTAGCTGATGGGACAGACACACACAGGGGACATGCTGATGGAGTTTGCTTTACAATCTAGTACTAGTTCTGCACAGTGCTAGTGAGATTGCAGCCTTTCCTGGTAATGGCAGAGGTTTAAGGTGCATCAGCACACGAGCAAAGATCAAACAATCACCTTCATCAGTTATTCCACTCAATAAACAGCAGAAAAGATCTTCAGTATTAGCAATGCATGCGTTCCCCTTCTGCCCCAGTCAACAACATGTCATGTTTAAAGCTTTAAAAAAAATACTCAAACATCTGGGGGGAAAAAAATAGTCTTCTAACAGAGGGATGTTAACAGTGCACTCCTTGCTGAGTGTTCAGCAGCCAACAGCAACTGATACATTGTACAGTGGGACTATTTGTTTTTCTTCCCCATAAGACACTCTGGTTGAAAGAAGTCTGGGGTACCAGGTGTAGACCAAGAGCATCCCCAGCTTACTGCGAGCAGTCTGTTGCACATGTGACAGAGAAAGTGAGTTCTGGCAGCATCTAGCCCCTAGAGAAAGTACAGACAGGAAAGCATTATTCAAAAATACAGAGTTTTGATATTTGAACAGATAAATAATGGAAATAACCTACAGTTCTACCTGAGTAGAAGTTTTACTTGCTGTTCTCCTGATATAAACCCAAGAATCCAGACAACCTTCTTCAACTCTTCAGACATCACACACAACACAACAATGAAAGTGGTGTAAGAAGCAGCTATTAATTCACTTCCCAGTTTGCCTGTTGGGGCAAATAACAAACTTCTAACATCTCCCAGGTTTCCTCAGTACTATCTATGGAAAATCATGACAGACACCAATGCTACTCCCCAAGTCTTTCACAGCAATGCACTTTCACCATGGAAGAAGGACACAGGCATACTCATTTTAAACAAAGACACAGTATAGAACATATACAGTCAAGTTATCCTCTAACAGAATATTTAAGAAAAAGGCTGCATATATTCTCCAAAGTTTGAGATACATTGCATGCATGTTATTGTAACTAAACTGCATCTGAGTAAGTTTTTATTAACTTTTCTTAAGTAACCAGTATTTGGAAAAGTTTCTCAGAACAAAAATACTGGTCTAGACTGTAATTTATTCATAAACGTGTAAAGAACATCGTTGTCCCTATCCCTGGTTAAAAAACAGTTACCAGCATGATGATCTAGTCTTATATCTTGAGTAGCACAGATCACAGAAGTTTCACCCACCAACTCAAGACGTCTGCAGTTTCTGGTTAATCTGAAACCTACTATTTAGAAAGTCTTTTTTTTTTAAGCCCTTTTAAGAAATTCACTTTGAAATTCGCAAGCCAACTTTTGGTAAATTCCCCAATTGTAACTGTCTTTTAAGATCTGGCATGTAGAAGCAGAAGCTATGCTAAACATAACTACTGAGAAGCAATATATATCTACGTTTGCATGGTAGAACTACCCAACTTCAGCTTTCACATCTTCCTTCCTTTGAGCTGTAAGACTTACCGCAAAACTTCCTACCCTTTTGGGTAAACTCAAACTATGATGCTTTATTCTCAGCACTAATAGTTTTACTGCATTTTTTATGTAAGTTTTTTGGTGGTGGTGGTGGTGGTTTTGTTTTTTATTTGGTTAGTTTTCTTTTTATTATGAACACAGGCACAATCTTTCCTGCATGCCATGCTATGCTGGCAACCATTCTAAAGAGCTGGCACAAGAAGCAGGCATGATATCCTACCTCTGGTCTTCGCTAGTCATACATGCATCTGCAGTGCCACTTCCTTAGCATTTTCCTGCAAACAAGGAACCACTTCTGAGAATCCTGGGAGCTCACAATCAGCTGGCCACCATGAATCTCAACACCTTTCAGGACCACCTTTTCTAAGGTATGCACACATTAACAGCAGGGAGCAACAACGGTGTGAAGGACTTTTCTAGTGTTTTCTGTACTTAGACTCTAGCTGAAGCTAGCCATACAAGACTGAAATCCTCAAAAGCTCAATATGAAAAGTTAGTGAGCGAAGATTCCTTCTGAGCAGATAACTTCACTTACTGCTATATACTGGACAAATTATTTTCGGGCCATCAGTTTCTTTTATATTACACTTCATACATTTAGCTATCAAACATGTGGATTTGAATTCTTCAAAAGCATACTTGGAATGCAAAAACTAAAAATGTTTTTGAAAAAAAAAGAAAAGGCATTTCCTAAGACTTCTTAAAATTTACACTAAGTTAAGAGGATCAAAAGAGCACATTGCATAGACCATTTTCACTCAAACATCACAATTTTCGGACAATTGAAGGAATGTGGGGACTTTTAATAGATCTTGTGGAACTTTAAGAGATTTTGATTTCTACAGAAATATACTAATATAATGGTTAGTCCATGAAATTAAACTAATAGTGTAAAACATCTAATATAGTTGTGCAGATGGACTTAGCTCCTGTGGAATTTTAAATCACCTTACAATTCCCAAGTAAAAGCCACAACAGAAGAAACAGAAAAAAATCACTGTTTCAAAGTAGACAGATACTTCCTGATACAGTTACAGGAAGGAAGAAAAGGAAGCAGAAGGATACTTGTCAGGCTGCACAAATTTGTATCTGCTGAAAAAACTGGAAAAAAACCAGCATGAAGTTTGAGAGAAAAGGAAGTTACAGTCCCCTCTAAGTTTCCTCCTGAGAAATCTACACCTGAAGGGATGGTTCAACCAATCCCATCACTTAACCTTAGAATCTGAGATTTTACAAGAGACGGTTACAAGTGGAATTCCTACAGGATACCTACTGCGTGTACTACCTTACTGCAATGGTGCAAACCTACTGCTAATGTAAATCTCTTCATCTCCATAAATAAAATCAAAAAGACTGTAAAAACCCACTGTACAGTACAAACAGTAAAAGATGGAGGAATTTCAGCTAGAGCTTTGCACAACTAAAGCCATCTATTTGATTAAGCACCATTCTTCAGGTTCTTGTCGGCATCCCTGCCCCCCATCACTTCACTAATTACACACAGACTATATCCTGTGGTCAGTGATCACTCTCAATATTGAGGACATAGCAAAATCCAAGCTGTCTGCATATCCACAGAGACCCTCTCTGGCTGCGAAGAAACCCTTAAAAATTAAGTATTAATATAATAGGAAGAAAGAACAAGGGAGTAAGAAAAGACACTTTTGTGTCCAAGATGCTCAGTTAGACAACTGACTCTTCCTTGATCTGAAACAACTAGAAATCACTCCAACCACATTGAACTCAAATGCATTTGCACTGAAAAATTCACTGCTATTAAAAAAAAGTAATCTTAGGTCTTCATAGTGAGATCTCACACTTTAAGCAGGCTTTTTGCATTACCAAACCTCTCCGCTCCAATGCCCCACATATCAGTTTCACTTGTGATCATCAATTCAGTACAAAAGCACTATTTAAATAATCAACATAAGTTCACATTTTAAATTAAAAACTAGTTGTGACCAACTCTGATAGCACATGCAACTGAATAGGAGAAAACAAAACAATTTTATTGCTGTTTCCTAGCAAGACTTCAAGATAGCGTACTGATTGCAAGAAGCTCATTCATTTCCCATTATGAGATAGCAAAAACCTCACTTGAGTCAGATGGGTCAGCTACAGCTCAACACCAAGATGTTCTGAAGGGAGGTGTATGGGGCAGGAAGGAGAATGCCTGCTTCCCAGATGAACAGGTATACCAGATATATGCATCCCAGAGAACTGAAAGATACCTAAGATCATACTGTTAGAGAAAGGACTGAATAGGTATCATCTTCAAGATGTAGCTTTTAGCACTCAGGAATTTCAACCATGGTTATAATTTTTGAAGGAAAGTAACACAGGAGAGACTCATAAGGGGAGTTTTAATAGCAAAACGAACATCAAAAAATTTTTCAGCTTTTAGAAATAAAAAAAAAGCATTAGGGTGAGATACAGATCACAGATAACAAAACCTGTATTTAGAAATCTATACATCAACTAGCTGCCTAAGTTCCTCCTATAATCAATGGTATCTAAAGAACTATTCTGCTCAAAAGCAGACACCTATGTTCAGTCAGCTGAACAGCTCTTCAGGTTCACTGACTAGGTCTCTGCAAACTATAATGGGAGCACAGGCAATGAGCTCACACCCTGGCATCTAAATTTAGGTGCTCCAGTCTGCGAGCCAACCCTACAGTTTATACAGCCAAAGTACATGGGCACGCTGATAGGCCAAACATACACATGCTGTAAGCAACTGCTGAGAGAATGGTCCTTTAAAAAACCCTTTGCTGAACAAGGACTCTCATGAGAAAAATGCAATTCGCCATAATAAGAAAACCTGCTAACAGAGCACAAGTTGAGTTCCTGAACTATGTTCCATACAAGTTTCAGTCTGCATGAAAGGCAAATGGTTTCTAGATATACATAAGGACAGAGAGATTCTGCCCTACAAAAGTTGTCTTCAAAAATAGCAACACATCTGAATGTTTTCCAGCACACAACTGGTCAGGGAAAATATCCCTCATTCACTAACTCTGTGAGCAGGGAAGGGCTGACAAGGTTTTCTCTTTTTAATAAGCAAGCGTTATAGTTGTGCCATATTTTTCAACAGCTGCTATATATATGTAGCTAGCTCTGAACTTAGAAACTAGAAAACTAAATACATAAAGGTTGAGCAAAAGAAAATAATTGTTTTAAAACAAATGTTTTTAAAAAAACCAAACCCTACACTACAGAAGCCAGAAGAAATTGAGTTAGGGCATGCTCAGATGCTACAATATGACAAAGAAGTACCACTTCCCTGAATTGCTGTAAAGTGACCACTTGTTCTTAATCTGTCCCAATTGAGAGACAAAATAAATACAGAGGATAACCTCTGCATCCTACGCCTTCCATAGATCCACTTGTTGACAGAGCCAAGGATCACATCAATTGCTTGCCCACAGAATAACGCTGTGACCACAGGTTTGACAGATGTGCAGTGTAACAACCTTCTCTCTGTCCCTCAATATCACATGGTTGCAGAAAAGGACAAAAGAGCAAAAGCACAGACTACATTCTTGACCCTTGAGATGTCAACGTCTGGTCTAACGAGGTGCTCATCTGCACCCACAGCTTTCTTGGTGACCACGATTCTCTCCAGGGTAGAGGATGACTGACACCTCTCTCTACAACTGATTAGTTCTTCCTCCTTTAGGATGCCTGGCAGCTTGACCAGGAATGATTTTCAGTCAAGGACTGGGATGTAAAAGCATAGATTCAAGCAGCAGGTACAGGGAAATTTGAATGAAATATTGCTGTAAATAAAGTGACATTAATTCTGCATTGTTCTGTCTTCTTGAAGACTCACAAAAGCTGCTATTTCCACACTTCTGCTAAGGTTTCATCAGGACCACCAGAGCTAACACTTTCCCTAAACCTTTGCTTATTAGAATTTTATTTCCTTCATCTAATGCTTCGTCAAGTCATTCCCAGTAACGACCTTTCTGTCATTTCACCTGAGCACATGAATTTGTAATTATTTTGATTGCCCTGTATTCCCTCTTAGCTACGGGGATGGGATTGGCTCTGAGGAAAAACTAAAATGAACCAACAAATAAAACACCCAGAAAACTGTTCCACGGTGCAGAGCCGTCAGCTCATTTAAGTCTTTAGTGGTTGCTACTTAAATAGGATCAAAGTCAGTTTTAAATGATAACTACCAACATAACCAAATGGTAATATTTAGCTAAAGCTCAAAGTAAAAGCAAAAACCTTGGGGCTGTCAGTAGCCAGGCATGCTGGAGTGCTCAACTCCACCGTCCCCAGGCAGAGGGAAACCACTTCTTTCATGTTTTCAGATGTTCATGTTCAACACACTTTTATTCTTTAAGAGCTCAAAACTATAGCAGGGCACAGTAGCAATATTGCAAATACAGATTTCAGCCCAGTTTGAAGGAACACCGTACACCAGTGGGCTCCAGGCCTTGGAAGGCAGGCTTTCCAAATTAGCACTAAGATTCTGCAGCATTGCAAGTTGCAGGGGCAGATGAGCTGAAGGACCCCCACATGGCAGGCTTCTGGTCAGCAATTCCGCCAGGAACTGTGGCTTTGAACACACTTTTGCCCGTGCCTTTATGGCCTAAACTATTCCAAATTAGACAGCCTTTAAGACACATTAGAGTTCATCTATTCCCCCAGGCACTCGTGTTTAGGACAGAAAGAGAAATGTAAGATCAGACATGTTAAGTTTACATTCCTGAATTGTCAGCTGTTGGTATTACTGAAGCACATAGCTGCCTCTTTAAACTAAACTGCATTTGTGATCAATTGTGAAATTAGAGCAGCAGCACACACTAGATTGTTTTGCTTTTTCTGTGATGGATCTTTAACATTGTGTAAGTTCTAAAAACAAGAGTGCTGTTGCCTCTTTAATATTCACATCACTTAAAAAATGCTGCTTAATAGCAGGTTTGATTGTCTGTTGCCTGCTCTGCCACTAATTTACTCTCTTGCTTCAACTCTCTATTGCCTGTCTTCCCACCTGAAGCTGGCAGAAGGAAAACAGTTATTTAAACCTTCTTGGAAGATGCTAAGAGCAACCTGGAGATGTACTACTTCTCAACTAGGTACCAAACAGCAGGTTTGTTTCCTTCGGCATTGCTCCTCCAGTTCTGCCTTTTCGCTTCACAGCTGGTAGAGCTGCTTCTCCAAATCCCACCTTCACACCAGTAGAAGTTAAAAAAAACACCCAAGAGAACACAGCAGATTTGGCAGCCAATAGACCAGCCATGGAAGTATTAGTTACTAGAAAACCTCCCTTATCATCTCAAGACTGAAACAGTCTTGAAAAGGAGAACATAAAGAAAATAGAAACTCTTACACAGCATGTAGTTTCACAGCCTGACAGAAGTGGAGGGAGGCAGAAATAAGAGAAGAAAAGCTGCCATTATATAACAATATAAATGGCATTTTAAGAAACTGAGGTTTGATTTACCAATTAAAAAAACTTGATATTGCAAAAGCAAACACTTGACTGTTGCCTTTTAGTTCTGATTAATATAAGCAAAAGATTTTCTGGTATTATTTACAAGTACCCAGGATTAGTAGATGAGAGCTCATAAACAGCTCTGAAAAACATGTATCAGTTTCACTCAACTATGGTGGAATTGTTCAGAGTTTTATTGCACTGTGAAACAGTAAACATTGTGGCATATATTTGTAGGTGGATATTCAAGATATAACTTACTCATTTACAGCCTGCAAGAGTAAGGGAATTTTAAGACGCAAGTTCTTGCTGCCATTAATGTTACACAATTAAATTAAGCATGCAAAGAAGACATTACAGCTCGATATGTAGGCTTCTGGATGCAGGTTGGTGACACTCAGGTATGTCAGTGCAACACCTAAAGAAGCAGAGTACAGCAGGTTGCGATAGGAAAGGGGAGGGTGAGCAAACTGAGGCGGGGGAACTCACACAAAAAAGCACACCATGCTCCTCAGGCTGTCTGAGATTCTGAGCAAAATTATCTTGGCAGCGCTGAACAAAAGCTCTAAACTTATTCCTTAAAGCTGCAAGGGATGACAATGACAGTAGGTTCCCCAGAATTACTCTAGACGAGGTTTTGGTAGCACTAAACTGGAGGCTGAAAATGTCTCTCTCCAACATGCAAAACTTGAAGGGATGCAGCTGACCAGGAATGAAAACCATTACTGAAACCCTATCAGACTGCTTCCTAACCCCAAATACCTCTTCTGCCCTCCTGCCAGTGGCTGCTGCCTCCACAGCACAGACAACTGACACAGGCAAAGGTCCAGGCCTCCACTACTTCATTTTAAAATTACTCTGCTGGGCTGGAGCCTGTTAGTTCCAGCTGCTGTGCTGGGCTGTGACCTGTGGGGCCGAGGACTCCTTCTGTTCCTTCTGCGATGGAAGCAGGACCCTGCTCTGGGGGTTCATGTCCAGCAGCAGAGCAGCTGCTCCTCTTCAGCCACCCCAGCTCGCCTGGGCCTGGCAAGAGCAGAGCCCTGCTCTCCCCAGAGCACTCCTCCTCCTCTCCTCCAAGGTGGACCGAAATGACTCAATTCCCCTTTAAAAAACACAAACCCAGAAACCATCCAGCTCATCAGCAAGTCTTTGTGTGAAAGTGTTTTACACCTGAAAATTGGGTGCTGAGTGAAGCACATTTGTTTTCAAGCAGAATGAGCAGGCTTTTAAGCATTTATCCACTAAGCTATGAAAAGGGAAAGTAAACAGTGAAATGTGTGAAAGAAGCTGAAGGGAACTGCAGATTTAACAGAGAGAACATCGAGTTTCAAA
This sequence comes from Gallinago undulata, assembly GCA_026546715.1. Classification (NCBI taxonomy): domain Eukaryota; kingdom Metazoa; phylum Chordata; class Aves; order Charadriiformes; family Scolopacidae; genus Gallinago; species Gallinago undulata. The sequence goes on from JAOTQQ010000012.1 coordinate 15,126,911, forward strand.
GTTTAGTTTGAAAAATAAAAAAGCTCACTCACACTTCCAAAATTATTCTTAGTTTAAAAAAAAAAAAGAGAGAGAGAAAGGAAAAGAGATCTCCTTGTTGCTTAATGTTGCTTTTAATCTCTAAAGCTAACGAGGGCAAGTTACAGTCTAGTTTGGAAGTCCTTAAAAGCCGGCAAAACTCCCTCTTTACTTGAAAATAAACTTTGCAACCTTTGATTAAGAAGTAAACAGAAAAAAACCAAAACAAACAAGTGCACACATGAGGTGGAAAATACTGTCCGAAGCGTCAGATTCGGAAGCGCTCACCCTGCGAGGTGCGGGGCCTTCAGGGCCGCCCTGAGCCCTTTCGGGCAGAGCCTCAGAAGGCACAGGGTAAATCTACACAAGCTGAAAACCCACAAGTCGGAGAGAAATTTCCCACAAGCCTCGTGTGAAAGACTGCCTCCTTATACTCAAGTCTTTGAATAGTGCTTTTCTTCTAAAACAAAGTGTATGAGGTACAGCGAACAAACTGTAAAGGTAACTAGGCCTTTTGTCATATAGTTCCTCCACCCACTTGTACTTTACCACACAATAGCTCGTTTACAGATTCAGACCACTCCAGCTCCACATAGAAACAATCCTGTATTGTGAAGTGAATCTACCACAGGAGTAAAATCTAAAAATACTGCAAAAAGTCTCTAACAATCATTTAGAAGAACTCTATGGTTCTTCCCTAAGAGACAAAGGCTTTCCCAATTTGAATGGGTAATAACAGACTTAGTCACTCCTTACTTGACTATGACTAACAGCATGCAAAAGCAAAAAAATACATATGTACCATACAGTATATTAAGCTGCTGCTCTCTTAAAACAAGATGATGATTTTCACTGCAGCAAAAGGATCTGTAGTATAAAAATCCATGTTATTTCCTGTCCCATCTCCACTGGGGAGAACAAAGCACTGTGTAACACAGACCCATTTCTGTGTGTGCTGCTCAAGCTGTATGTGTCTGTTTCCATCAGCGGATAGGTGTAGCAGCGACAAAATAGCTATGGGTAGAGCAAATAGCGTATCACATGGATCAACCAGCAATCTGCCTAGTCAGCCGTACATTAATTTCAAGTAAATCATGGGAGACCAGCTAGGTTGTTGGGAAAGTCTGGAAGAAAAGACTGATAGCCTACCTACACTCTACTTGCACTTTCACCTCATAGAGAATAGTTACTCCATCCCCCACAAGCCACTATAATAGAATAAAGATAAACGCAGGGATTATGCCAAGTTGACCCCAGGCTTTGTTCTTTCCCTCCAAGCACATTCAGTGAAAAGGTCTAAACACACATCTGATTTGACAAGCATTCAGATTCACAAAGAACGTGGTGAAAGTGAAATCATACTTGGGGCATTCATGGGTCCCTATGTCAAAGGTCATTCAGCAGTGTTTCAGCTGCTGCTTGCTAGGATTGAAAATAAACTAGTTTAAACCTCCATTGCCACAGACACCGACATATAGTTTGTGCCAGCCAAGAATGTTTTATAGTATGTTTATCAACACTTATTTCAGAGATAATATAATGTCTAGACAAACATTTAGTCCTCGCAACTGGCACCATCTCATCTAGAAAAGACACGTAATTTTCCTTTTTAGCCAGATTCTTGATGTCAACTCGCATAACTCATCTGCGGAATACAAAATTATTATTAGAAAGAAGGGCTGAATAAAGCATTTATATGCCTATCCCCTTAAAAAACCTCCACAGTTTTTTTCTACCTAACTAAAGGTTGATCAGTTGATTCAAACAGAAAAAAAAAGTCACATTTAAATCACTTAGCTATACCAGAGAACTCAAAAAGCTTTACTAAATGACTTTTCATTGATTTTATCATTTTATCAAATATTATTTGAGTTTCCCACCTTTCATTAAAAGATGTTTAAAGAAGGTGCATGAGAAACTAACTTGAAACAGTAGCAGCCTGGGTAGCTTCAGGGCTATGAAAAGTAGGGGAGCAGTAACTGAAAACCTGCTGAGAAATAACAACAGCACAGGAAAACAAATGTATTCTTCGAAAGCCTTTGTGAAGCGTGCTCTCTCAGCTACTAGCAGCACAGTGGTGAGCCCAGCTGTCGATTCAGCAAGCTGCAAGACTGTCACTCCAAAACAGGTCACAGTTCAGCAAACAAGTTGTTATTTGTTTTTACTGCTGATGAAGAGGTCTACTTGCTAAAAAGCCACATTTCCGAGGCAATGTTTTTCTAGGAACGACTGTACGCCTTTATGTATTACATATAATACAGCATGTTGCCACCAGTAAACATCAGTAGACTTCTTTACTGTAGAAAATCTCAAACCTCACTTTATTACAGGAGGTGGTTTCACATAAGGATGCTGGTTTGCCATAGCTGGCGAACAGACAGGTTTCTGTCTCTTTGTTCGCAATCCAGACTTCCCCAAAGTTGAATGATAGGGCATTGACATCTCCTACCACCACCTTTAGCGCCTGTGCCGAGGCATTTTGAGCGCATCTGCCAAAAAGCAGTCTCTGTTCCTTGGGGTTTCCACCAAAGGCACACAGCTTGGTAACGAAAGACACAGGACCCACAACTGGCTGCTTCTCAAGGAAAGAGAAGGGAAGTACAAGACGGCTCATGTTTAGTGAGATGCGTGCCATTAGTGAGCAGGGATCAGTTGCATTACATGCTCTCACCTCACACACTCAGGCATCAATTTAAATAACCTTTGGGCAGAAGACAGCCTGTATCCTTTTGACAAACGGGGGGAAAAAAACCCTCTCAAAGAAGCACAAAACGTGCTTGTTCTTTTTGGCTAAGGAAATAGACCCTCTCATTCCTCCAGATGCTCAACAGGACTTCATCTGCACCCTTCCCCCCCATGAATAACTAAGAATCCGATTTAAATAGAAGATTGACATCATCTCAAAGGCCGAATGTTGTATTCCAGAGCTCTCATGCCTAAATGGAAACCCGCATGTAACAGCCTTCCATGAGTGACCAGCTTGCAGATATGGAGAAAAACACCAAAAACAAGGACAGGAGAGATGACTTAAAAAACCCCCTTGTTCTTCCTCATGTGATGCTATGAGGATGACAACACAGACATCACAAGGCAAGGCAGGCGTCACTTCTCTCCAGATCCCTTCCATTCCCCAGTGGGAACGAAGCATGTAGCTTTCCTGACGACTGGCAGGTCATGTTCGGGATAACGGAAAACCCTCCTACTCTATCATGCTGCGTTAAGCCAACAGATTTGTCATGTTGGCACAACTGCTTATTAGTTTTAGAATATTCTGAACTTTCTAGATAGCTGTGATGGCTACCAGATAGTTTAGGAATCTGTGAGGAACAGAGGAATAAGATTCAATTAAAAAAAACAACCAGCCACACGTCAGAGATATTGATTAGATATCATCAGCAGTATCCAAAGCAGTAATATTAACGTGTTTCTGGCTATGTGGTTTTCCAGAACACCCTTATGAATCAAGAGGAAATCTAAGGGCAAGCACGCATGAATGAATCTGATTTTGAACACATAACTTCCTCCAAAACAGAGCTTGACACTCCTTGTCATACAATACAGGCTCATCTGCTGCAAGTCATTGCAATTTACCCAAATTAAGGAGTTCCTGACTATAACTGACAGTATCCACTGAAGTACTCTGCAATGGTCACACCTGTTTTGCAAAATTGCTCCATGAAACTTAAACCACTTGTTATTACAGCAGAGATAATCATAAGCCTCATTTAAGCTCAAAAACACTGATTTGGCTTTTTTTTGGCGGATTTGGGGTTTTGGGTAGCGGTTTCTTCCCTCCTCTAAAATAGTCTTGCTTGGAAGAGGAGGGGAAAGAAAGGGGATGAAAATACACTGTAGCTCTGCATATCTTAAAATCTTGAAGTTCTTGGACAGCTGGATGAGATAGCATGACAGAGTTCACTACCTCATCCAGGAAGGAGAGCAACATTGTAATGCCTTTAACGTCCCTAAGAACTACACGATTCTAAGACAAGGAAAAAACATGAGGCTTTTTAACATCTGTCTCTGAAGCACATCTAAAAGACTCTTTCTTTCTATTTACAGAGAAGTAATCCCACAAAACCGGAGTCACCAGGATTCATACAAGGCCTACAACACATAGAAAAGATGAAAACAAACGGTATCTCAGTCAGGTAATAAAACCACATACTCTATTCTTCTACTGCAGAAACATGTTTGAAAACAGCAGACAAATAAAACAGAGGTGACTACATGGTTCTGGCCTGAACTAGGGAACAGCAGCCAATCACTGTTTTACAAGTTTCCACATATCAGCAGCACTATCTGCCAAAAGAATATTTTTTCTCTATTATCTAAATGCCTTTAAGACAACAAAAACTCTATTTCCTATATTTCCTTCCAGTTAAATGAAGTCAAGCTTTCAACTCTTTTACCACTTTGTCTTTGGTATTCTGCAACTTCCCAAATCTGTCCAGAAAACCAGCCATGGCACACCACTGTAGTCATGCCAAGCCAAGGCAGCAATACCTTTCTCAGTATGATGTATGATTACAAAAATCACATAAGACACAAGAATAGTTCTAGATTTATTTTTTTTTATTCATTAATGTGCAACATACCGCTTTCAGTAGTGCAAATGAAGTTAGATGTTGGAAGACCTGTAAAATGTGTAGCCACCTCCTTCCCCTATAAAAGAGTTCCCTTATTTTTACTCAAACATCTTTGCATTACCTACCAGTGACTACCTACCTTTCCACCTGTGACTGCAGGAACTAGTGACTTTCTACTATAAAACACAGCGATCACATGGGGCAAGGAAAGATGAGGAAAAACCCCACAGATTCTCTCTTAAACTAGCCTTGAACATATTTTAGTTGTTACCATCTACAGACTAGCCACCGTCAGAGATAGCTAACTAAGCTTTTATCACCAGTTTCCTTCATAAGCAGCTACAGTCTTCAGCACCACGGCACCACTCGTATGATCACATAAACAATTCCGAACTGCAAAATAAAAATGCACATGAAATGAATTAATACTGCTGTAAAATGATCACTATCTGTGGAGCTCCGGTCTGAAAAATCACTCTTAGTTTTTTCCTTTTTCTTGGGGGTAGAAGACTTTATTGGGGGAAGGGAAGGGAGAGAAAGAAGGACACATTTTGAGGGTTTCCCTTAAGGAAAATCAATCCAAGAGACTGGGAAAGACTTAAGTTTGTGAAGTGCAGCTAATAGGAGATCTTCAAGGGACATGGTCCATATGGATTATACATCCAGAACGGCCTCAATGAGACCTGGCAGCAGTTGACAGAATGAGAAAAATAACACACAGCTTACTCAAAAAGTATTCCCATTTTATTTATTACAAATTGTAATTTGTACATTTTGTTGCTAAAGCACAGATTTCCAGAGTCCACTTAGGTTATATCCACAGTGACATATTGAACAGATTCCAACAAGTGAGACAGACTACAACAAATAAGAGGTTTCTTGAAAATTAAGCATTTTAGGACAAGTTTTCCATGTTTTAATAATTCCTCCATATTCTATATACCAAATTGTTTTTATGCTGACTTGCCAGTTAGTTTGGAAGACCATGTTTATCAGCAGCTGTTTTCATTTCCCGAGCTGATGCAATCCAGGAAGATCCTCCATTTAGCATAAATGAACAGAGCACACCTTTATGGTGGCGAGAGCACCTTTTAGAGCTTGCATGCCATTTAAACAAAGAAAAGAATCTTTTTGAAAGCTGTAACGAAGTTAGGACTGAAAAGCAGTTGTTATTGCTTGTAAAGTAAACTGTAGACAATTGAGAGGGATGGTCAGTTTGTGTTTTTTTTTTAAAAAACACCAGATTCTTATAGTGGGTAAGTATAGCTGTCAGAGCCTTGATAGGAATCCTAGCTATTTTATCCTGCTACTGCTTCTGCACAGACTCGTGCCTCTGCTTGATCCAACTCACTACAGCTTTATATTTTATATCCTTCCCCAACATCTGGATTCCCTCTGTCTCAGTCAGCCATGTTTCTGGCCCAGTTTCCTCCAAATCTGTATTAGCACATCTTCCAAAAGACTTAATAAACCCAACACACTTCTGCAGGGCAGATTATGTAATCCTGTAACTAATCAAAACATGAGTGAAAAAAAATTGAAACAAAAAGAAAAAAATAAATACACCTGCATGGTGAAAATGAAACTGAGCCATCATGCTATTACTCCCTTCCTTTCCCCACACGTATACAGCAACCAGGAACAGCAAGTAGTAGTACATCATCCATTTAGCTCATCTGTATTTTCCTGCTAGAAGGATCTTCAGCACTACTCTGCAAAGCACCTAGGAATATTTTTGTCAGTTGAAAAAAAATTAAGTTTCTTTTACACCCATTAATGTGATCATAAACCAAAGGCTACTCTCTCCATCTCCCCAATACAGATATCCTCCATGGCAGGCTTGTCATTTTTTGCTTTATAATGGAGTCATTTTATTGTATGCAAGAAGCCTCGGGCATTTTGTGCAGCCCATTACTCTTTGCTGCCCACATTCAGATGGCTAATCTGCTATCAGGCAGAAGCTTGACAGACAAAAGGAAAAGGCAGGAAAACAGCACACATGGTTGCGCGTGTGCACACACACTTCAGCTACAAAGTGCTTCGACAGTAGACCCAAGAACCAACAAGACACATTTGACTGTGGTCCAGCTTAATGCTTCTGTGGCTAAAGGGAGACATACAAATTCTTTAAAGGTAGATAGGCCAGGGAAAACATTTTTAAAAAAATAATTTAAAAAAGAAGCTCAAGTAGGATGCCTATTATAAAATATTAAGGCACAAACCTGGAAGGATTTACTAACTGAGTGAGCATCTTGGAACTTGAAAAATCACAAACATCCTTCTATTCTGAAGACCTTCAAAATGCTTAAAAAATACTGGCAGAAGATAGAAAGACAAAATAAGGGTTAAATATAAGCAGTTGCAAAGTATTAGAACAAGAGATTTGGCAACTTTTCAATTTTTTTTCTTACCTGCTTAGAAAAGAACTCTGAGTTCTTTAGAGAGATTCTTTCCTGTATCCCAAACTATTGTGACACCATACATAAGCAAATCACTTCACTGCATTTGTTTTTGCATATCATACTGAAAACCAAGAAGCTTTCTAATTATTTTTTAAAAGAGTTTGGGGTAATTAAATGGAGAAGATTTTCCACTTCATACCAAAATAAAGAAAAGAACTTTAGCAAATATGGGAATTAACTACCTTACTTGTTTTGTTTCTGAAGGACAGCATCTCACCAGACTCGGAGGCAGTACTGGTAAAAATATTTCTTGAGAGCCAGATCTACAGGCAACAGTTTGCATCAAATATATTGTACGAATTTTCTGTCAGGATCGTAAACCTCTGTTGTGTGTCACAATTTTTATTCAACTAAGTCTATTTGTATCCTTTGCAGCTGGAAACCTAAAATTGTCCCTCTTGTGTGAACTGGCTTAGGTCACAGAAACAGAAAGTCTGCCGCTAGTTTTAGTCCTTCACACGCTGAGGTACAAACCTGGCTCATCCTTTTAAGAAGTCCTTCTCCATCATGCAACTACCACATCAGCTATGCAGGCTGATCCCTGAAGGCATGATTAATCACGTGGTGAAATACAGAGAACTGTGGCATGTTATACAGCGTTATGTGTCATTGGAACTATTTCCCTTTTCCTGTGCTACAACTACCAATTCAATTTCGCTTCTCATTTCTATTTAAGTTATTACTCCAATTCTGCACACAGAGAGTCTCCCAGCATTTTGATTGCAGTATAGAACTGATTATATCTTACTTTTACTATTTGTTGTAAGATATATTTAGGATTTCAGGAATATAGTATGTCAGTCAATTTAAAATCTGGAAAAAGTACAAGGTAAGTCTTACCATGAAGAGCAGAAGTTGTCAGAATAGTCTTTTCCACAGAATTAGTCTCTGTGGTTTTAGTATCATTACAACACTGTTATGAACAACAGAAGTTTACCTTGTGTTACTGCAGGGAGAATTCAAGACAGCTTAATAGATTAAGTTACCGGATGTATAACTATGCATATCTTTGTCTACAAAACAAATTCCTACTGGAAATGGAAATTCACACTCGGTATCTACAAAGTATCAAAATAGGTTGCTATAACAAGTCGTCCAACAATCTGCGCCTATCTAAAGTTTAAAGTTGGCAAGAACAGCGTTTTCTTGTTGCCTTTGAGTCACAGAAGTTTTGAAATGCCCCGTGAGTCTTGTCCTGCAGGACGAGTAGTTCTCTCCTTCTGTGGCCATCTGCAGCACCTCCTCAACAGCAGCACCATCCCTGGCGGTATTCGGCAACCTTATCTTTCTCTCCCACATGTACAAGGTAAGAGAGGAAAAAAATACTGCATTTGCATATGTAATTACAGTTTAGCTCAGCAGTGAGCAAAAAATTACTGGAAGTTGAGAACAGATATGCCCAATGACCACACCTTAGTTTTTCAAATGAAAACGCTTTGCAAGGAAGGGGAAGGGACAGCAGCAGGGAAGGAAGCCAGTCATTACAGCTCCAAATCTGCTTCAAAGTCCTTATTCACCACCTCATGATCTTTGCGGGGCCAACTGTACCTAGGTCCTTCCTGTGAACAATAACAGAAGAATGAATCCAGTAGTATATGACTAGTTCTATTTCGCTTGAGTTTACTGAATGGCTGTACCAGCAATACTAGGGAAAAAAGGAAAGGCTCTGGAAAGACATGAACGAAACAGGACAGAAGAATAAACTGCTTACAGATTCTGAATAGTACCTCCCTTTCCAATCTAGAACTTCACACAACTCACAGTAGATAGCATACAGCAACTTAGAAGAAAGAATAAAATGGACTAGAAGGTGGGGAGAAGGAAGATCTGATGCATACCTGAAAGGACGCAAGACAGAAATTCCTCAAATCACTGAGGAAAACTGTTTAAAAGCAAGTGTATACAGGAAAAAGGGACAACTCATCTTCCTTATGTTTTGGGGCCTTAAGAAAAATTATGTTAGATCAGGGGAGGGAGGAGGTGTTCAGAAACAAACAGAAATCCCAACCTGCTTCTTTAGGTCAAATCTACTAGTTTCGCAAAAAAAGTAACCTAATCCCTGTAATTAAACTCTGATTTTTCTGCTCTTCAGTTTGCACTTTTTCAGACAGAATAAATTTCCCCAGGCCTTTTTCAATCATGCCATATTTGTGATGTTTTGTAATTTCATTTTGCTTTCTCCCATACACGTTCCATGGACAGATGTCTCTAGAAACTGGAACAGAAGACTGCCCTCAGTGTCTGTCAATTGTCTGACAGAATTTGAAAAGTGATGTTTGCCGAATGAAAACATTTCACATCACAATAACTGAAGGTGCTCCCTAGCGTCACTGGTCCAAGTAGCATTTGATCCTAATGAGGACAGGCACACTAGTTCATAGGTAAAAATACTCTCTCTACCACATCAGACTCTTTTAACCCCTTTATTTCAAGTGTTGTCTATGAAAGTCACTCTCAGGATCACAGTGAAAGGCCAGGTTAATAATCCATTTATCTCCATGCTCTTGCCAGCTCCTCCAATGCTCCTGATCTAATGCCTGACTCGTGAGAAGCTAAAAAAACCAAAGAGCTTATAGAAAGACAGAGGATATCTGCATCAAATCCAGAAACATACTTAAAAGTCACACATAAAACAGTTAAGGAGGAGTTGTTTTTTTTCCTTCTGATACACTCGAATATCATAGGGGGTTCTTAGCATTTAAAGAAGTAATTTTACATGTACTTTACCCAAGAAGGACTGCTACTTGTACTTACAGATCCTAATTGGATAGGATGGAATGTCATCTCAGAACAGGATAAAATTTCTTTTTTACTCTCTCTCCTCTGTCATAATTGAGCCCCCTAACGCATCCGGAAGAATACATTCATCATTAGACAAGTCCATTTGTTTTACATAGTTCCCCAAAAATAGACACATTGGAACAAATGCAACACTTTGAAAGCAGAGCAATGAGGGAGATGCTACCAAACAGAAAGCAAACATTTGTAAGGGAAGCAACAAAGGATGCCAGTTTTCAAGTTTTAACCTTTGGGTGACAGCAGTTGTTAACTAAACTGCTTTGCAACAACAGGGGTAAAGTCCTCACTTCACGGAGATTGTGACAGCTGGGAATGACAGCTGAAAAGGAGAGAACTGAAACAGGTTGCTTTCAAACAGTACTGACTTCTCAAAGATGAGAAAGCATATTTTTAGTTAACTTCTGTTGCCTAGAAAAAGCATGTTAAAATAAAAGATACAGTTACATTACAATAATGGCATCAGAAACAAGCACAGAGTAAGGCAAGTAAAAAAGCCTCCTTTCTTCCCTATTTAAGGTTCCTTTAGGGATAAATGTACAAGTCTAAAGAACCCTGCTTAATATTTTCAGCACTAACCAACTGAAACATTCGAGTCATTGCCCAGCTGCTCCGCATGTAAAGACACGAACTTAACAAGTTTCTTCTTTCTGCTCTACCACCACCTATCCTCCTAACATGTGAACATAAGCTGTTGGGAACTCACACAGGAATCAGATGTACAGGCCCAGATATAGGAAAAGAAGACTCAGGACATATATTTTTACTGCCTGAAAGGTCCTTACATACCATAGTGATGAGGGTAATATTTCTCAGGACTAGCGAAATAGATTTATAAAGCTGTACTGCATTTAACTGCAATCAGTATTTTATCCACCCAACTCTCACTCTTCTTGACTGTGCTTGCCATTTTCCTTGGCTGTCACAGAGGAATTCTACTTACCTATGCAAGAAAGGGACAAACAGATCATTAATAAACAAACTGAGGCTCAGCACAAAAGGAAAAATGAAAATAACTCCAGTCCTTCTTTGAAGGAGGAGGGCAAGCAAAGGTTAAAAAGCTACAACTGTGAACAGTTTTTAAAAGCATCAAACTTCTGATACTCTTTCCAATAACTTAAAAATAAGACCTTTGGAATTATACAGCCAGAAAAGCAAACCAAGACTGTGAGAAATATCTCTGCAGTTGACAATTAGCTTAAGAAATTGACTCGATCAGAGTATCAGAGACAATGCCTTATTGAGAGGTTTATAAAACAGGCTAACATAAAGCAATACTGAAAGCTACGCACACAGAACTCCCTATAGAATCCCCCAACAATTCCAGTGCATCAAGGCATCACCTAGTCAACTGAGGTCAAAGCTATTTCCCACTGTGATCTTCTCATGCACCCAACCAGGGACCAGATGCATTGCTCCCTGGAAGGCCACCAAGATGCATAAGGCATCAAACCTTCAGTGAGAAGCAGACTCCTCCATTCCCTATCCCGTCCTCCCTCCTTCCCACACACACTCTTCGCCTCACCCTCACACCCTGCCCACCCACACATCCATCCCTCTGCTCTCCATGGGCTGCTTGGGTTTTCAGTTGATTTTTTCGTTACTGTTATTTCAAACAGTGTTTCCTTCATCAAGAAAGAGTCCCCATCATAACTGCTCTATCGCACCATCTCGTGACTAGAGCTAACCACACATCTTCACTAATGAAGGTACCAGACTGCTCCCCCACCCACAGTGCCTCTCACTGCCCAGGCACCCCAGGCAGGAGCAGCACCCTCCTGCAGCCATAGCCACTTCCCACATGGCTCCTCCTCAGCAGTGGCAGGCCCCTGTGACAAATGGTGGTGGTGGTAAAACCTGGACTTGGCACGTGTTTGACCCAGTCAAGTTGACTTTCCAGGCCCAACATTTATTTACATGCTTCTGGGGGAATTTTTGCTTTAAGGAGGACTTAGGCTCTATAATTTACCCAGAAATAATTTCTGAATATTAGAAATACCAGCCACATGCTGAGACTCTTCTTTAGTTATTACTGTTCCAACAAAACCATTATCTAAACACCCCACACATGAGAGATGGGATGTTGATGTTAACAGTGTAGGTCTTAAGCCAATTCCCTTTGGCTGTGTTCTATGTTTGTCTACCTACAGATCACGACCTTAAGACTTGGGAACACAAAAACCACCAGAAGACAAAATCCTACTTCTCTGGCACATCATTACCTCAACATTGACTATGCAAACAGGAAACACCACCAGTGAAGATACTATCTTAATATCATCTAAAAATGACTAAAGATATAATTCTGTTTTGCATATTGCCACTTGTTTGTTGAAAGTAGAAGTATCTTAAGAGAAACATGAAAGAGTTTAAATACTTAAACTGAAGGAATAGTAACTACTGCATGATAGATGTGTTCTTTCTCTTTAAGGCTCTAGATCAAGCCAAATGCAAGGGTAGTCCCAAGAATTAAAAATGGATTGAGACTCAGACTTGCTTTGGACTTCCTGTGTGACCTCGGGTAAGTCACTTGAGAATTTAGTTCTCAAAAATAACAGGCCTATTACAGCTGCCAGAATGAAGCACCAAAGTTTCTGAGATCACAGATGTAAGCCAGGTCCTGCTTACTTACCCGAAACAGAAGAGAAGATCCTACCCAGTGGGCTTTTTTGAAAAATGTACAGAAGTATGACCAGAACTTCAGGAATATTGATATTAAAGCACCTGAAAGCTCATCTGGAACTGTACTTTAAAAACAGGTATGAAAGACTGCATAAAACCAGAATTATTATCATTTTTCAAGCTCTTGTTTTTGTGTGAAACCTATCACAAGTAGAATCTTTATCATCTTCAGAGATGCAGTATGTGCTGTTAAATATTGGATTTACAGTCAACGAAGCACATGATATTCTAATCAGCTTGCAATATCAATTAGTTAGAATTTTTGAAATTACTACAAACAGCTAATGAGTTGAAAGCAATGAGCTTATATTTTAGGTAAATAATAATGACTGAGTTTAGAAGTAGGGATTCTTATGAGCCATTTGGCTAGATACTGTAGTTCCAGCAGTTTCTGTGCATCAAAAATCAGTTAAAAAACAAACAAGCAAAAACCCCACAACCCAGGCTTCACAGAAGTTGGTTTTATTTCTTTAATACAGTAATAGAGTCCCATGCACGTTAAAAATGCCTGCCATCCCTCACTGGTATTTTAAACCCTATTAAAACAGATGTTTCCACATGAAGAAAGGCATCGCACTGATATTTTCTTACTTTAGTTTACTCCAGCCTCTCCTCCCACCGTAAAACTTCTCCAAGAAGTGACAGGTTAATACCTGCACCCCAGTCAGTGCCAACGGGGAGGGAGGCAGAGGATGGCTGTGGAGCCCCTTCCCCCTGCACGGCCGACCGAGGAGCTCACTTGGGGAGAGCCAGGGCCTAACAGAAGTCTGCAACGCTGCTACTCACGGGACCCGTCGTAAATCCCAAAGTCGACAGAAAGACCCAATGGTGAGGGATATCTGGTATAACAGAAAACGTTCAACAGAAAATTTGGACTGAGTTCACAGAAGTCAAATCCTCAGACTTCTAACTAAAAAATTTAAACTGAGTGACTTCTATGACAGGGAAGCCACGTCTGAGGAAGAGTCTCATCTACCTGCTACTTTCCATCAACTGTTTCAGCAGCCACTTTCCGGCAGGAAAGGAAAACTTGTTTCAGGCTCACCACCTTAGAAAACTCTACTTCAGGTAGCTAATTACTTTGAAACACCCTACTTGTTAAAACAATAAGCACTGATTACTGAGAGAAAAAACAAAGGGACAATGACATTTTTAAATGTATTCCCATAATATTTCAGTAGGTAACATGAAAACAGAAGTATTACTTCTTTATACAAGAGAAGATTTCCTTGGACTCAAACAGTTAATTCAGTTGTCCATGTAGACCTGTTCACTGTGCCTGGAATCTAAACTCGGGAAACATTCCTCAATTCCCAAATTGCAAATTTAAATTAATGCTGGAGTGAAAACATGATACCTAGTGAAAAGGGAGGGGAGCAGGAGAAAAAAGGCACGACAAGGAATGTTGTATCCCCAGCGTCACTAACACCTGACATCCTGCCAGTAGTTCACACCTTGGAGATAACAGAAATACGCCATGCTTTTGCCTTATTCAAAGGCACTTCTGATCTTCTTGCAGCCCTTAGTTTTGTAACAAAACTTTATATGAAATGATTATCTAATACAAAGAGAAGAAATCCAACTGTAAAGCAACTGAAATAGCACCCTAACAAGTGAATCTATATAACCTTTTACTCACTGTTACCAGGGGCTAAAAACAAACAAAAAAAAGCCTGCCTCATATATACCCGATAGCATGCTGAATTTACTCAGTTTCATACATTCTTCTTTTTACCCTTAAATATGCATATGAAGAACAGAAGGCATACTTACAGTATTTTCAGAACATCAATATAAAAGGCTGATATCTTTTTAACCCTCAAGTAAGGGAAGTTTTAAATATCTTGATCATTTTACTTGTTTCACTGCATTGCTGAAGAAAAGATATGTTACTTTTAGTTTTGCTAATTAATAAGAATTAAGACAATCCTGTAATATATATGAGCGATGCTAAGAAAGCAAATAAGCCTGATCCCACATGCCAACTCAGAATAAGAAAACCTTTGCTGATACTGAATCTATTTAAAGTCCACACAGGATTCACATAGTGTGGCAATGCAGATGACTGGCAAAATCACATCACTCTTTTTTCCTCCCTACTTCTCTATCAAAAGAGGGGGAGAAAGGGAAAAGACACGTAGAAAGAGAGACTCCACCAAGCGCTACTTTCCTGCTTTATCAGAACACTGCTATTGTCCCAACACTTCGCTAACTCTTTTGCTGTAGCAGATGGTTTTGTGTACTGGACAGAAGTAAGGACAATGACACTGGACGGTTTTCTTCAGGTATAAAGTCACAGATTTTCTTGTAAGTGGAGGCTTTAATGGCAGCACCAATCAGCTCTTTTGCTGATCTCCTGTAGGGACCAATAAACAACGTAGAAAAGGAACCAGCTCTAGAGCTAAGATAAGACTGTCTTTCCAGCTACAGTTAATGCATCAGGATAGCAGCCGTAAGTTCTGGCTCCCAAACAGGGAGAGGGGGTGAAAAGAAAAAAAAAAAAAAAAAGAGTTTTCAGTACAAGAATACCTGTGTTAAGTTTATCAGCAAATAAACAGAAGGAAAGTTTACAGTGTAGTAACCAAATGCCATAACCCAGTATTATTAAGCAGAATACTGGATGCCAAGTGCAATAGAATCATTGAATCATTTTGGCTGGAAGAGACCTTTAAGATCACCAAGTCCAATCTCTCCCTAATAAACTTATATTCAGTGGGAAAAGGGAGAAAAAAGGCAACGAGAAGAGCATAACATTGGTTTACTGTATACTATGAACAAGCCAGCTGCTGAAGCATCTCCTGTATGATGTCTCGTTAACAGATGATACTCATCTGCAAGAGCAAAGTGCATTTAGGAAAAAAAAAAGTCTCATACTATTTATTGTAAAGGCTAAAGGGTTAACCTTTTTCTGGCCATTTTCTTTAGTAAACATTTGCAAGTCAAACATACACCCACTGCTGAGAAATCACTATTGTCCAGAATCTATTATCTAACCATTCCTGATGCTTCAAGGCACAATGACTTAAGTTGGTTTTAATTCCTCAAAAAAGGAACCAAAACCAGCCTAAAACAAGACATCCTACAATTCTACCTTGCAGAACTAGTTGATAAAGACTCGGAGGCTTTTTGTAATAAAATGAGTGCAGCAATAAGGTCCAAAAGTGATGAAAATGAAAGATACCTGGAATGATAGCATGTCTTATACACCTTTTGTTTTCTGCGAGTGATACATGCTGCAGACAAAACATTTGGTGCTAAACAGCCTCAAATCTGGTTTTCTAATATTAAGCACAAAGGAAAAACACTGACAGCAAGCTTGGTAAATAAATCCCTCCCTTGAGAACGAAAGCAGCAGACAGGAGGGGGCTGACATGCATGCAGGAGAAAACTAAACACCATCTTTTTTTTCTACCTGCACAAGTTGCCATTTGCTGCAGCGATCAAGAACCTCTTTTCGCCGTTGATTTCAAAAGCTAGGCTTAAAGAAAATTTCTCTCTCGAGTCATCTGTTGATATGCTCTACGAGTTTGATATTCACATCACTGGATCTTTAAGAGAAAAATCCATTTTCTTTCCTGTTCAGGTAAACATGTTTACAGCTCCTGCACAGACGCTGGGTGGTTCAGACTCACATGTCACACACATGTCGTCAGCAACAAGAAAAGCCCCTTTTCTCTGATCATCAACATTTTTAATAAGGTAAAGAGAAAAAGCACTTTCCAAACTTACCTTTAGCACAGCCAAATCGCGAGCTAAATATCAATATTTACTCTAATACAGGGAATTAATAAACGCGAGCATGCAAACAAAAATACTTGCTAGAAAACGCACACAGCAAAAATAAGAAACCCCTCCTAAGTTCAAAGCAATCAAATGAGCCCGTGAGCCCCCGGGAAGGCCGTTATTTATCACCACGTTCCGCCCGCAGCAGCCAGGATTAGAGAGAGAGGAGAAGCACCGATCGTGACTCTGATCTATTTCGGAGAGCGTTCACTGCGTATGAAAACATCTCGGGTCGCAGGCGAAAGCCTTCCTATCTGTGACCCTGCACAGGAAATGCCACATAAAACCTAAAATTGCCAAGGAAGGTTACAAAACCTCCCGCTTTACATCCTACTGCGAAGAGTCGCCAACGAGGACCGAACTACTTCTCCATTTTCCAGAAAACAAGTAGAGAGTGGGTGTTACGAGCATTTATTCCCCCCCCGCCGTGTACCTTCCAAATGCATCTTAAAGTAACACACGTACCCAAAAGGGGGGGCGAGAGAAAAAAAAAAAAAAAAAAAAGCACACAACACACAACCCAGCCCCACAGCTGCTCTTAACTCTGAAATGTAAATGTAATTCCTTATATAGACTGCAGCAGTTGGTCACACACGCACGGAGAGCGGAGCGGGGGCCCCCGGCCAAACCGTTACCACCCATTATTATACAAACAGGTACCTCCAAAGCCAGAGGGAAGGGAAGAAACTTCGCCGCCCGCCCGCCCGCCCCCGCCGCCCGGCAGCGGCCCTCCCTCCCTCCCTTCCCCACCGGGACCCGGGGCGGGGAGGCGGCGCGGCCGCGGGGCGCCGCCGGGGACCAACTCTCAGCGGGGAAGAGGAGGAGGAGGCGGCGGCGAAAAAGCAGAGAACGGGCGGCGGGGGCGCCGGTCCCTTCCCGCCGGCCCGGGGCGGCCGCGCCGTGCTGCCCCCGCTGAGGCGTCGGTGCCACCCCCGCCGCCGGCTGTGCCCCCCCACCCCCTTCCGTTACCCCCCCCTCCCGGTGACGGCTGGTGTCCCCCACTGCCACCCCCCGAAAGGCGA
>JAOTQQ010000012.1:15145012-15166599 GCA_026546715.1 Gallinago undulata
CTCCCCTCCCCCCCCGGACCTGGTTTACGACACTGGGTGGTTTTACTTTTACATCACCTTCCTACACCTAGTGCTCGGCCGGAACCTTGTTGCCAGGGGAGACGGGCGCTTTACGGCAGGACGTTTGAACGGCGGCGGGGGAAAAGTTGCGGCCGCAGGTATCGGGAGCGGCGGCCGGGGGTTGAGGGTCTTGGCGGGGCGGCCGCGGAGCCGCCCGGGGACCCCCGATCCTACAGGGGGTCGGTCCCCCGTCCCTCCGCCGGAGGCAGCGGGGGGGGGGTGGGGGGTGATCCCCGTGGGGCGGGGCGGGGCGGGGCGGGCCGAGGGGGCGGGAGACCGGGAGGGGAGTCGGTGGTCGGTCGCCGGCCGGCGGGGCGGTGGAGGGGGATCCCCGGCGTCGGGGAGTTCCGCCCGCTCCGCGTCGCCGCGCTGAGGGACCGGACTCCCCGCCCCGCTGCCAGGTGCCTCCCGCCCCGCTGCCCTGCGGCCTGCTCGGCGCCAGGCCCCAGGTACCGCGGGGGCGGGCGGGCCCGGCGGGGCGAGCCTGAGGCGGCCCCGCTTCCCCTCGCCCCCAGGCACCCGCCTCAGGGCAGCGGCGGGCTCTGGCCCCCCGCGGGCTGCCTTACCGTCAGTCGGCCGGGGTAGGGAGGGCAGCGCCGCGGTATTGGCTTCATTCACGTCGTGACGGTCATCTTGCCTTGCAGGTCCGGTGGGAGACAAACGGCTGGAGGAGAGCGATGCTCTGCCTGCCGCCTGTGGAAGCTGCCGCTCTCGGGCTTCCCGTAGTCACGATTCCCGCTTTTGCGAAGAGGAGAGGAGGTAGAAAATCCTATGCCCTAAAAATAAAAAGGGAAGGGAGCCGATTTTTTTCACGGATAAGTAATAAGTAACCTCACTTAGGCTTAATAAACACATTCAGTGTATTAAAAATGAAAGCATTACCATCAAACACTCATTTATTTACTCATGCTTTTCATTTCAGGCAATAAAATAATTTAGTAAGTTTTCAAGTCTCCATTTGTTTCTAGACTCTCTTATTTCCTTTTTTTTTTTTTTTTTCTTTTCCTGAGATGATTCTGTAGAATTTATAGTTCTGTGCTACTGGGGAATTCTTTTATCCAGACAAATTAAATTTCAGTTAATGGAATACTTCTAATAAGTAACTGATACACTACTAGATTTGAGGCCTTCAGCTATTGTACATGGTCTCCACATTCGTATGTTCACATGCTGTAACATATCACCTCACCTTATGGAAGCAGAATAGCACATCTCTAGAAAATGAGCTATTGAAGGCTGGCAGTTTGTGAAAGTACCTTGTATCTGAAGCCTCCCCAAAAGTCAGTACAATCAGAAATGCTTAGAAAAGCAGTATAGGGCTAAAAAGCGTGCAGAATTTGGTAAAGACTCTCAGAAAGGAACACGAGTCATGGATTGGGTAGAAAAATGAGACATGAGAACATAAAAACAGTCGTCCTTCTTTACAGGTACAAACCATTTGGGTAATATCTCACAAAAATTAGTAAACTTAGGTGTAGTGTTTTTACATATGTATCTTTAGCCAGTGTGAATTGGCTGCTGACTCAACAATTTAATGGAGATCTACCTAAAAAGAAGGGTAAGGAATCAAACAGTACAAAGTGTTTGATGGACTAATAGAAGTAATTTAAAAGCATTCAGCTGGGAGTACTGAATGCCAAATACAAAGGTAGCTATGAACAGCAACATGAAACCAACTACAAGATAAAAATTAAACTTGTCAGCAAAATTTTGAGTGAGTGAATTGCAAAGTTGAAGGCGGAACCTTGTTTTTGTCCTGCTTTAATACTTCAACATCCTTACTTGTCAAGTTTTTCTACAGAAGATACCTGTGGCTGTGCAGCTGCTTGCACACGAGAGCTGAAGGTGTTTTGGAATTCTTGGATGTTTTCATCATTCTGTGGATTAGTTTAACCAAAATATCATGTACAGATTTTCATGCTAAGTTTTCAGTTCCTTAAAATTTGTCATGTTTTAGTTGCAAAAATAAAAACAATAAGGTATCTGTTAAAGTATTCCTAGATTTGTAACAATATTCTACTGAATATCCCCACAAAATTCCAGGCCTCTCTCTAAGCAACTTTCAGGTAGCTTGTTTTCATTGAGTTTTGTCACTTTTCATCTCTGGATAAGAATTCTTATCTCTTTGTTTTGAGCAGTTTATGTTTCCTAACAGAATGAGGAGAGAAACAGTCTCCTGGTGTTTGTTACTGCTTTTTTTTTTTTTTTTTTTTTTTCAAATAGCCAAATGTCTGTTTGAGCATTGGTGTCCTGAGATTTCCAAGCAGCCAGGAGAAACCGGTGGCAACTCTTGCTGCCCATTAGTTTCTGAAGAGCAGAACTGAAACTGGCAGGAGCGTTGCTAGCTCTACAGTGCTATCGTTTCGATAAATGAGAAGAGAAAACCAAAGCAATCTTTGTATATGTTGTCTTTGATACCAAGGAGGACTAGGAACTAAAAAAGCAGAGTGCGGTATTTTGCATCAAGTTATTGATTACACCAATCACTTTTCATTGTGAAAAGCATCTCATTCACAACTTGCAAACAGATATGTGGATGATTTTTTTGGGTTTTGTTTTTTAAACTTTGATATTTTTGGTCCAAGCAGCTGGGCGCTTCACATCTTTGTAGACAAAGTTCCCATTATTTACTGTGGTAAAAAGCATCACAATTAAGGATGCAGCCACTGTTAAAGTGTTTTGACCTAATACATTCTTCTAATCCTGGATGCAAACCCACTAGTTAGAATTCCTGCTATCTTTGTAGTGTTCTGCAATATATGAGCACATTGTACATGTAATTTAAACTGGTTTGTGCTGCAAGAATGAAAAGTCTTGGTTTTCTTTATGGTGCGTAGCTTTCAATCTGACTTTTCAGTCAAGGATGCAGGAATTAATTAAAGTACTAATTTGCAAAATCTTGGTAAAGAAGTATATTTTCTGTATCCTCCTAAATGTGGCAGGCTTGAGGATATGTTTCTTTAAAGAAGGAATTCTAAGACAGTGGTCAGCCATAACAATTAGTTTGTCTCTAGTGACCTTATCTGTGTGGGAATTTAGGCAACCTAAATAGGCATAATGTAGTTGAAATGTCAGATTTCATAGCTGCTGTACTACTTCACCTTTTTTGAAATTTATTTCCATTGACTGAAGATAGGAATTAAAATACTTCAACAGTCACACTGGAGTATGGATGTTCGAAAACCAGCTAATGATTATTACAGACAGGTTTTGCTGTTTTAAAAATAGTCTTGTATGTTGTATTATGGTTTATGATCATAAAACCATAAACCATGTTATGGTTTATGAGTATGTGTTATTAAATAAAAGCATTCGGTCCTCTGTTTGTATGCTTACTCCTTATTCATGTTTATGAAATGAAGTTTCACGTCCCATCTTGAGTATTCTGGATTTAAGGGTGTTCATTTAGTTGAACGAATTTAGAATTACAGTGGAAAATGACTCAGTGAATAGTTTCTTATTTCATTTCTGGTTTGTGAAGATTCTTTATTTTTTGATTTCCATTAATGAAACTTTATTTTCACTTCCATGTATTTTCTTGGAATGTCAGTTCCTAAAATTTACTTTTCAGTTGATGGTTTCTTTTCTTTTTTGTAAATATGCTTTTGCTCCTCTATAGAAATTGTAGTTGAAAGATTTACTAGGAGAACAATGGCCCAGAAATACGCAGCTACAGCTAGCTGAGGAACTAATCTTGAATAAAATGTGGATTTTAGAGATATCAACATACGGTTTTAGTGCCCTTCCAGATGGTCTTTCAATTTCTATTTTTGCTTCCAAGTGAATCTAATAAGCTTTGAAGGTGTACCCTGGGATGTTGTACAGTCTGAAAAAATGGTAAAGCCGCTTGAAATTTGCACATTCACTTAGAGCAGAGTTTGTAAATATTTATCAAGAGAAATTACGCTTTTTTCACTTTCCTCAGCTTATATTTTTTTTCTGTTTCTGTACTTTACCATGAATTTACTTGTTCATGTAAAGCTTGAAGCTATGATTCTTAATAAACTGTCGTGCCTTGCGTGACTTAAGATGGCAAAGAGATTTAAGTATAAGGATGTAAACTGCCATAAAGCATAAATGTGTACATAGCTATATACAGGTATAATGACTTGCATATGTGCAATTAACTTTTTAAAAGTCTTCCTTGTTATGAAAAAGTGTTTGTGAAGATCACAAAGGCTTTCAAAACCATTTTGTTTCTCTTGCTCTCCTTTTGCCCTACTTGTTGCGTATTGTTTTTCCCTTGAAAGCAATTAACCTGTGCTGATACCTGTCAGGTTGCTATGCTGTGTAAAATAAACGTACGAAAACATAACCAGGACCTACAATTTCATTCTTATGCTAATTTTAACTTTAGATGTGTTCTCTGTTTCAGAGCCTTCACACAGGCAAAAAATTATTTTAGAAAAGGAAAAAATTTGAAAAGGTCATTTAACATTCTTCATACAAAAGGCAAATCTTGCCCGTTCAAAATGGAATTGGAATGCGAATTTCCTTACAAGTGTTGGATTGTAAACAGTTGCGATTTTTTGGTTTGTTTTCAAAGTAC
This sequence comes from Gallinago undulata, assembly GCA_026546715.1. NCBI lineage: Eukaryota > Metazoa > Chordata > Aves > Charadriiformes > Scolopacidae > Gallinago > Gallinago undulata. The sequence continues at coordinate 15,149,622 of JAOTQQ010000012.1, forward strand.
CTGGAACTTGCGTTGAGAATGTCTACTTCAATACTTTATTTTCTACTACTAGATGCAGTAGCAAAATACTGTCTCAAAGTCTTATTTTTGTTTTTAAATTACATCTGAATTTGTGACTGATCAAATTACAGTTGTAGTGCAGTTAGATTTCCCGGTTTTATTGGTAGCACATTTTCCATTCATCTTTGTTTATGATGACTCTGCACAAGTGTCCTTATCCATTATGCTATCTAATTAAACACTAATGTATTGTGAATATTTTTCCATATGGTTCATGTTTGTTTCCTTCTGTAACTTACACTCTGCTTCTGATTTAGTTCTGCTCCCCAGCCCTCTTGCTGTTTGCTGTCTAACAGTTCTGTGCAATTGCTCATTTGGCACTTGTTTGGAGTTATTCTCTTTGTTATGATATCTGTACAGCTGGCTCACTCAGCTCTTTAAATCCCAACTTAAAATTGATTTCTTAATGATTTCATTGCATATTCTTCTCATTTATACTTGGGGGCTTTAATTGCTGGAACACAGTCTAATGTCAGATGCTATTCATTTGTTATCTCTCATTTGTCTTTTTTTTTTTTCGTCACTGCAAAGTGCATAATGTTTGTTAATACATAAAGGAAAGCTGTTGTTTTGGAGCTGGTGTAGTTTTGGCACTTGCAGTGTGTATTCCGAATATGCAGAATTAACATAAAGAAAACTAGAGAAGAAAGACTGTGAGAGTCTATCAAAACAGACACGTGAATACAAAAGTCTAATTTTGCTTAAAAGACCTCAACAAATCATCAGCCAATGCCTTAAGAAAAAAAGCAGATACTATAATGATTATTTTCTGAGATGTGAACTGAAGCTTTGGTGTGCTCAGCATAGTAGGTCTGATTCTCCTATTTGGCAAGGCAGGGGTCTGTCTGGTACATACAAACATATGGTGTTAAAATGGACAATAGTATGCTTGAAACTCAGATGCAGAGATCAAATTTGTTGGCACTGTAGAGTTGTGTAAAATCTAGTGTAATTATATCTGAATTTAGTTTACTGGAGCAAAGCAGTTCAGTGCAAGAATGATCATGTGTTGATAAAGAATTGGAAAGGGATTATGATTCTCATGTAAGGCTATGCATATCAGGAATTTTTGGTTGCAAGATCAAACAAGAATAGCCTAGTTTGGATCCATCCAAACAATAAATGTTTCTTTTTTTCCCTTGTGGAAATAAAAGCCTAAGAAGACTTTATATGGGATCAAATAGAAAATGTCTTTTTTTTTTTTTTAATGCAAGTAACACCCAACATTTCATGCACACAGGGCATGTTCTAAGTGGCCCAAATCAGTTTCTACAGACCAGCCAGGCAGAGAAAAGCTGAGCTTGAAGAGCTGCAGGTTGTTAGGTAGTGAAGAGCCTGGCAACTGCAGGGATGACCAGAAGCAGATCTTCATATGCATGGAGAATTTAACTCAAAAATCCTGAGTAACTAGGATTAGCTAGAAGCTGAAAGCAGTAATGGAGAGCTTTGTTTGTATTTAGATGCCTACAGGATCTGTTTTGCAAATACAAAAGCTATCTGGATAAAAAAAAAATAAATTGATGTGCCTTAGGTAATTTTATTCCTTTTTAAAAGATTCATTACCTATTTCAGTAGCTGTTGGTGGGCATTCATTGAAGCAGTTGATTTCTTGCAGGCAATGACTAATTCATATTTGGTAACCGTAGTAGGTGATCATGTGTGGGACTTCACTGCCTTACGAAGAGTTTTACGTCTGGGTTAGTCCCTGCAGGCTGCCTTTGTAGTTAGTGGGGATCTACACAGAAAAGCCTGGTATACCTCACAGGCATCTAAAGTTGTGAGATGAATCCATCCCCCCGCATCTCTTGACATCAGTCCAGCCAGTGAGATATGTTTTCCTGTTATGAGGTTGTGGGGTTTATGGAGATGACTTCATCTCTCTGCTCTGAATTTTACTCACAGTTTTGTAGGGTGAAAAGTCCTAGAATTTGTTTCCTCACCTGCAAATAAATGTTTATAAAACATTTGGGCCATCTTAGCATAGAGAGGATAACTGTGAAAACCTTATTCTGCAAAGATGTATAATTCAAAAGCTCCAAGTTTGTTCCTGCAGCCAGGTGTGCTTGTGTTTTGATTCATCCTTGCAGCATCTTGAAGAAGAGAGAAGAAATTTGCTTAATTGTTATTAATAATAGTACTTTGGTGCCATACCATTTATTCTAAATAATGTAAAGAACTTAATGGGATTCATTGCTAATTCTAGGTGTAAGCTTAATTTGCAAAATGGAAGAATTCCTCACTGCAACAGCATTCTTCACCATGAATCCAAGACTACTTGCATGCTTCACCTTTAGACTGCTTTATCTTTAGTTGGTGATTGCTTCATAAACACTGCTCCTAAATCATATTTATAGGTTCTGTGATGTTTTTATCTTAACATTGTTGCTCGCTTAATTTTTCAGACCTTCTGGAATAAAAATTTATGTTTGCAACTACTGTTAGTTTCCCATATGAAAGGTAGCTTCTGCCCAGCTATTTTTCAGAGTCTGTTTCAAGACATTTTAAACTACTGTCTGGTCTTAATCTGAGTCAGACTAAATCAGTCACATTTTCTCTTGAACAGTAATGCACTATGTTGGTTTTGCAGCCCCTGAAACTGCATTTGAAGGATATATGCATTGCTTTGGTCTCTGTTCTTCTCAAAGTGATGCATACTGATATGAGTCCTAAGCAAACAGTTTTGGTGCTCTTTTCTCAGCCTACTTTTCCTGTGGTGTAGTGATGGATAACCTTTTCTGTTGACTTGGGCGAGACTGAAGAAAAAAAAAGCAAACAGCCAGCTCTGTCCATTGCTGTGACTGCCTGAACTGAAATGCCAACCTCAGCAAACAGAGCATTCTTCATACACAGAAGAAAATGCTAGACAGGGATCAGCAACTGTACCCGAGCAATACCCATGGCTAAACTGAAACAGAAACATCTGTAAATTCATCTGTGTGTTCTTTTTCTTGCTTGCTCCTTGATGCTCTCTCTCATGTCCTACTATATGAGAGCTCATGTCGCCTTTCTTCACTAGCTTTGCTTACCTTTCAGAATATTAAAAATTATGAAAAATAATTTTAGATAACATTTATGTTGTGTGTCTGTTACTACACTGCATCTGCTTGTACACACACACATGCATAAAGCTATTTTTAAAGATTAGGAAGGTCACAAAGTCATGGGCTTGGCCTAGATTTGTGATCCCTTGGTTATGCCCGCATCTGCCGGCCCTATCCCTCCCCAGGAGATTACCACCACCACAGCCAGGCTGCCGTTCCCCGTGTACACAAATCCCTGTGTATTAGCAAACTGAAAACAGCAGTAGTTCAAATTAAAATTACCATGCTGGACCAGCAGCTGCAGACTCAGTCTTTCCCCCATTTATTCAAAGTGGCTGAAGAGGTTACCATTTCCAGTTGCATGATCACTGTTGTTTTCAGCTGCTCCAGGCTTATCCAGCATGGATGGCTGCATTACTGAATGGAAATATTAATGCTTCACTTGTGAAGATGCTTACATTTGATTTTGATTTATATGATGTGCTGTATACGTAAGGTCATACATCATGTCAGGCATGTTTCACACATCAGAGCTGCCTTCCCAAATGCTTTGAGAAACTAGCCAAAGTCACAACACGGGAAGTTCCTGAACCAAGAAGAGTGAGGATTTGATTGAACTTTGTTATTCCAACATCGTCTACTATGATGCTGCCAGCTAGGGGTCTCTGCATCTCTGTGGGGGTCTAGCATGGGGGAGTAGGTAACAGAAAAACTCCAAGTACTTTTTATTCTGCATTCCTGCTGGGAAAAGATTCAGATTTCTCCAAACCTTTTGCTCTTCCCCATCAGAATCTCAACAAATTCATCAGGAAGCTCCTTGTTCCTCAATTAAAAGAATGTCAAAACCACTTAATTTCCCTTTTGCAGTCCTACTTGGATCTAAATATGCATTTGACATTTCATGCTACGCCCAGTTCCAACAGATGTAGGCTCTGTGGCCTTACAATTAGGCACTGTGTTAAATGATATCTAATTTTAGGAGATGCCATATGGCTTTCCCTGTGTTTTCCTGGATAGTTTCTGAAAGGTAATCACGCTGCTTCATTACAGAGATCCATCACTTCCTGAAGTCACGGGAAAGCTCATGCTTCCTCAAGAGGATCCAGTGCTCCTTGACTGCCATCCATCACCAGACTATGTAGAGCCCTTCCTACCTCCTACTTACAGATAGGATCTCAAAAAAAAAAACCCATGGGCATTCATTAATATCAGGACATTGATCTGGAGCCTGAGAATATAAGGATGATGAGGTAACAGTCATTTCTCTATCTTCGCCATTAGAAGATGCCATTTGATTTTAGGGACTAGTATTCTCCAATTTTTAAGTTACTATTCATTTCAGTGTAAGAGACCGCTCTTCTGTTATCTGACTGTCTGGGATCCTTTCATAAGAAAAGCATCGTTCCAGTATTAGAAAGACTATTTCAGCTTGCCATATTTAATCGGAACATATTGAAGCAAGATGCAAAACAGTATCGGATGAAAGCTGAACTTCTTGTTAGATGCTAAGTAGGTATAACCTTCTTGTCTAAAGACAGTCATAAATACTGGGTTAGTGTGAAGCAGGAAATAATAAGGAGCAGTCATTTCATAATAATAATGACATAGTTAAACAAATTTATAATAATAAAACACACAAAGATTAAGATATATTGATTATGATATATGTTAAGACATCTTAGGTGTTAAGATATATATTGAAGAGACTGTCAGGTTTGTCTCTGCACCTCTCCCATCAGGTTGCCCAGGGAAGTCGTGGATGCCCCATCCCTGGAGGGGTTCAAGGCCAGGCTGGATGGGTCTTTGAGCAACCTGCTCTAGTGGGAGGTGTCCCTGCCCATGGCAGGGGGGTTGGAACTCGTTGATCTTTAAGGTCTCTGATTCTATGATTCCACAAAGCAAAAAAAAAGTAATCTCCTTGTTATCATTTTCCATTACGAAGTTTTCCGTGCTGTTCTGTCAAGCTCTAACCGAGTGTTTCCTAAACAGAGCCCACCTGACCAGTTGTCAGCCTCTCTGCTTGCTGGTGGCGCATCCATCTCTGGGAGCGTGTTCCCTCCTCACCCAACAGGGCTCCTTGTCCAACTGTTCTAGAGCAGGAGTCTAAAAAAGGCACTCACAAAGAGACAGAGGAGACTGTTCCCTGGAAAGCAGCGCTCTTTGAGATGAACACAAGGAGGTTTTTTGCCGGTCCCTCACCACATTCTGCTGAGTCAAGTCAGCATTAAGTGAATACAAATTCTCCCTTGGGAGTCCTAAGTATGGTTGGGGATCTCAGGAAGTTATGGAAGCAAACAGGAGGGCTGGAGTGCTTTCATAGCCTCTTCTTCTGAATATACAGGAAGAATACAAGGAGGGACTCATGACCCATGGCACTCAAGAACTGCAATTGCAGGTCATACCCAGCTTCACTCCTATTGATTTCATCTGCAGGACTCCTATAGGAGAAGGATTTTTGGGGTGACCAACTAATCAGTAACAAGTCTTTACAGAGCTATCTGTAGTGAGCATTACTATAAGGTTTACCGACGTCAGTGCTGTATCTTTTGTACACACAGTTGCTGGTGCTTAGTGTCTATTTTTTTCTTGCTTAAATTGATGTACATGGTATCTGATGACCTTTTTAGTGTATTTAGTATTTTGCAACTATATGAGAGTGTTTCAATGCGACTTGTTTGGAGTAAGCACCTTGTAGTTGCCCTTCATTCATCTAAGGGCAGTAAAAAGTAGAAAGCAGTTGTGGCCCTTCCTTGGAGTGACACAGCTGAAATAATTCCATCGCCCAAAACGTAACTGTAGGCAATATTGTCTGGAATCAGCCATGCAGATGGAAGGAGGGATGGTTGGAAGTGGGTGTCACTGGCATACAGCCTGCAAAGCTGCTCATGAAAAGGCAGGGAGAAGCAAAAAGAGGAGAAGTAAAATGTCTTTGGGGAGAAAGTCCAGCAAAAGAAATTTTTTTGGCAAAGTGCTGGCTAAAAGCAGGCTTGGATTGGCGAGCAAAGAAACTGCCTTCTAGTGGTTAATTCCTGCTTGGTTAGAGGAGCCATAAACCAAAGGTTTCTGAAAACTCTTTTGATTTGCCTTTGGCAGCCAACAGCTTCAAGACACCCCTCTGTCATCCTGCCCCGCAGCTGGGGAAAGCACCCATCAGCGCCTGGGTCAGCAGAACAAAGCAGGAAGATCAGGTTGGAACACCTCCTAAAGCACCAGCCGGCAATTAAGGATCCTCAATTAGGAAGAGCCTTGAGGCAGGATAATGACCTATGTCTGGGAAGAAAAGGTGGGGCTTTAAGTCAGCGGCAGTAGTTTGAGAGGGTTTTGTTTGGGTTCGTTTTTTTTGAATTTTGGAGGGGGTTTTATTTGGTTGTTTGTTTGGGTTTTTTGTTGGTTGGGTTTTTTGTTTGTTGGGGTTTTTGTTGTTGTTTTTTGGGGGGGTTGTTGTTGGTGTCTCTCTATGTGTGTGTTTTATTTTGTTTTCTTGCTCATTTTAAATATCCTTGCTTTATATTTCTAAGTATATTAGAATGAAGTGGTCCAAAATAGTTAAGCAGAGATGAAGAACGAAAGAACTTCCAAATATTTGAACGAGAAATCTTCCCCAGCATTTTAAGTATGAATTTTTGATATGTGGTGTTACAAAAAAATAAGAAAGCTACCTGTAGTGGGACATCAGGGAGACCTCCCAGAAAATTCTCTGGAAATGAGCAGTGTCTCAAATCTAGCGAAGTGAAGGCCCAATAGAGTATGATCTTCATTTTCTGGCACACACTGCCTTGCTTTAAGCCATTTTTTACACTTCATTTTTGTCCATCCACTCTCAGATGTAACTAATCTCCCCTGGGTGAGGATTCCAGTATTGCTGCAGAAAATGTCCCATTGCACATTCCGTCATAAAAAAAATACGCCCCAACAGGTTATATTTAACAAAGAAAAGAGGAATAGAAAGTGGTACATCTGCACAATGAATATAATATAGCATTGACTTGGAATTTCCTGACTCCAGCAGTCCCTCCAAAATAATAATGCATTAATAGAATTACACTTAGCTTTCTGCTTTTAAAAGGAAAATATTTGAAAGCAAAAATCTTTTCATCTTCCAAGTTCTTCTGGCTCTGCGTGTGAGATAGTGGAAATAACACAGGACTGTGTAACCACAGCAAACAAGTGGGGTGGGAATTGTGTAGCTGCTCAGCTGGCCTGAAGCAGAGTGGCCGTGAAGGAGCAGCCTGGATTTTGGTTTTAACAGGTAGAATATTTCCCCCCCTGAACTCCATTCATTTTTACGGATTAAAATAAAATTATTCTGTTGTAGGCAGAACTGGTGGTGACCTACAATTAAGGATGTCTGACATTTCCATTATGAGAGGCAGGTTTTAGTTGGCTATAACTTTAGCTGTTGGTTGGTTTAAATTTGAACTGATTAGGCAGGAGTTTCCTCTTCAGGGTATTTCCTGCAATATGATTTTTTTTTCAGAGGGATGTGATAGAGAAAAAGTGAGAAGTTCAGCAAATTGTTCATCAGTATCTATAAAACAATTAAGCAAAATTATTTTGACCATATAGAGAAGCTCTAAACATCTTGCTTAAAATTTGGCAAAGATGTTATCCTCTTGTTGGAAAGTCTTTTCTGCTTTCTGTGGAAAATCTCAGCTGATACATAGGCAGTAAAAAATGGTTCAAATTTAGCACATGGATGTGCAAGAAGAAAAAGAAATCCATCTTGCCTGAGCATATTCCAAAGCAGGGACAGAATTAGCTCACTGAGGAACACTTGATTGATCCACCAGTAAAAATGCTGAAAGGCAGCAGAAATATGTATATATTTAACCTCCCAGCAATTTTAACTTTAGTGGGGTTTAGCTGGTGGAATGTATCAAGTTATTTTGCTTCCCTGTTTTACCAGTTCCCTAATATAGACAAAACTTCAGGAGCATAGACTTTATTCTTTCTCTTATAAATGAATTTTATCTTTAGCATTGCTGTAAAACCAAAACTGTGACCCTCTGACTCACTGCTTTCTTCCTAGGTGTTTTTCTAGAAGGCATTAACAAATGCTCTTTGGGTACCAACGTTTTTAACCATAGCAATAAAAATATCTATGATGTGTAAAGATGACATAATTTTGGGATCTCGGTCAGCGAGGATCAATCGACATTGTCTTTATATAGCTCTATGTCTTAGCTCTATTCTCCATTAAATCTGGTTTTAATACCCAGCCCCTTGCTACCAAACAGGTATATTATTGATGTGCTGTGGTCAGAGGCTCTGGTTCTGAAGCCTCCTCAGTGCTCTAACAAAGTACAAAATTCCTTCTGCTCTTTATTGTCCATGTATCCTCCCCCTATTAGTTTTTCTCTGTCAACAGTAAAATCATCTAAGGAATAAAAAGGCATGGAACCTGCATTACTACTGGTAAAGAAATGGCCTTACTATTGTTTATGGAAGCAGTGCCAATCTTTTGTTTTCCTTATAAGAGAGCACATGTGTTTGTTTTCCTTCACAGGTTAGTTGGTATGTCAATAATTTAAGATACTGGGTTTTGACACTTCAGTGTTTTCCCGTGGGAGTGTTTGGAGATAAGTCCACGCACCAACAGGCTTTCAATGAGACGTATTGCTCCTGGTTTGGAAACAGCTCTTAGAGCTGGGTGTACCGTACACCAAACACCCACGGTCTAATGCCATCGTTGCCAAGACTCCTTGAGATGCTGGTGGATACTGGGTCAGGCCCTAGAGGTTATCTGTCTTCTTCCATTTAACTGCAGGCTTAGAGCAAGCCTGAGCAGCTCTTCCCGCAGTGAGCTTAAGCGTGGGATCAGTGCAAACACATATGTTCTTGTGGCTTTGTTGGACCTAGAAAACCCAGTGGGAGTATGTATGCAACTTAGTCGTGATTGCTGCAAGCTGTGAGCATGACCAGGGGACACTGCAGAGCTTCAAAACCTTGTTGAAGACTATGTTAAAGTTAATTACATTGGATATACAATTGATTTGTGGCATGCTGAAAGCATCCCTCCTGTAGAAGATACAGAAGAGTAAACAATGTGAATTGGAACTTTTTTGATGTTCAGGTTTAACACATTGCTTCATCCTAAAATAATCCAGGAAGTTTTGTTTTGTTGTTTTTTTTTTTTTTCCTAGACTAAAGATATAATACTGATTTTCAGTAATTAAAAATCACAATGTGTATGACGTTTATAAGTACTAGAAACTAAATCAAGGTTTTGTCTACCACTTATGTGGTATCTACTAGTGGTATCTACTCGTGCATGTCCTATTATTTAGCTTAAGGGGAAAAAATGTGCTGGCATTATTTTTTTCCATCTGTTCCATAACCTCTGATACTGAGCTTCTAAAATGTTCAAAGCAGCCTAAACAGGTCACAGCCAAAACAGTAAGGTTGCTTTTCATGCGTTCTTTAAATCAGAGGGTTTAATTACGTTTTTTTTTTGTTTGTTTTCTATTTAGAAAACAGGTCCACAATGTGGTATCTATCTTCTTCCATTTGAATCAATAAACAGAGAAGTCATGAGAAAGGGACCTCTTCCCTTCAGGGAGTCTTTTCTTGTTAATGTTGACTCAGGTTGTTAGTGCTTATTCTTGTGTTCTTTCCTCTTCTGCCTACTTCTCAGTCTTTGCTCTTTCGGTTCCCCCTCTTGTTTCCCAATGTGAGGTCTGTTGCCTCGCACATGGCGCGTATGCGTTTGTCCTTTCTATTTACCTGCTGTGTCACGAGCCTGCTGTATTTTTCAGCCTGCATTGTGCAAATAAGCTCTTTCACCGGGCTGCATGATGCTCCTTAAGGCTATAAAAATTTCAAACGTGAGTTTCATTGAAAAAGAAACAAGAGAAATACTTCAGCTATAAACAATGGAAATGCACTTTTAAATAACTTGTGAGATCCGTTTGGAATTATCATGAAGGTTTGCCTCCCACTTGAAAATCTCAGTGCTGGTGGAGAAGTGAGTACTTCAGGTGCTTGCAGCTTGATTAAATTGAGATAAGTTACTAAGTGGTCTCACTTCTTCGGTTTGCTCTGTGCTTTGGACGGCATAGTCAGATATTACACCTTCTCTTCTATGGTTAGCCGAGTCCGATTCCTGCAATGACTTTACATGTATATTTAACTTTATTTTGGTTAACTGTCTGTGTAAAGACTTTTTAGATTTGGGACCCTGATTAGTTTCTTCCTTGCTGAAAAGACCACTGTGAATTTCAATAGGGAAACAGAAAAGTCCCGTAACAATTTTTAAGGAAGCTTTTAAAACAATCATTTGAGGATGTACAATTTAAAGTGAATTGCATCAGATACCAGGTTATTTTCAAATAAAAAATATCTGAATAACAGTGACCTGCTTTTTGTATGTACAGGCTTGCTACTGCACCTGAGGAAATTCAGAAACTCTGTGCGAAAGAGCAAATAACCATAAATTCAAGTGTAACTAAATGCTGTGGGGTCTGAGGGCTGCAGTTCCCACTTGTTTATCCATGAGTGCAGGATATATTGGGTCCCTGCAGACTCTAGACAGACCTTGCTTGTGCTCCATGTTACTCCTGTGTGTCAGCTCTGAAGGGCTTCTCCTGTGATCTAGAAACAATGAAAGGTCAGTTAAAACAAATACCATAAAAGGACACGGTAGAATTCTTCAAATTTTAGAGACATTATCTATCTTCAAATCCCCTCACTAGACCTACATTAAAATAATGGTCGTGACCCAAATATTGAACATTTGAACTGTCCTTTTCCAGGCCAGATGTGCTATGTTATGTAATGCCATTTTAGGGTGATTACTGGAGCCTGGAGTAAAAGGAAAACAAAAATACTGTAGGTATTCTTCCAAAGACCAATCATCATAAAAAATGTTATAGAACTCAAGGCCTTGAGCAAAAAAATTCTAGCAAAGACAAGTTCTACACAGAGCTTTGCCTACACACAGGCTGAAATCTCCAGCAAGGTGCAATCCAGGCACAGCCCCCAGAGATTACGATAAAACGACAGCCCAAATACCCATCCCTGCAGCAGCACACTCCACCCAGACACAAAAGCATTGTAACTCCTAAGAGCTTATTCCTCCAGGCACAGCACATTTCTAAGTTAAATGCACCACAGCAGAAATTTTCTCCATATGCTTTTCAAAACCCTATTAAATAAAAACCATCCAAGCAAGTAGTTGTTGATACGTATGTGCAACAGGCTTCCCAGAAATTCTTTGTAAATAGAGCATCAATGTTTTCCACCCTTTGCAGGGAGGAAATCTGCTGAGTTCAGACCGCTGTAATCAAATCCACATTGCAAAGTCACAAATGGAGACACAAAGGACAATCACTGTCCATTTTTTGTACTGCAGATGCATTAATCAGACTCCATTTTCTTCACTGCTTTGGATTGCCTTCTCAGGGTGATGTGCCAGCCTCCCGCCTCTGTCGGTTACGTAGCTGTCCCCTCCGTCACCGCAGCCAGAGCTGGGACATCGTGCTTGCCGCTTGAACCGTTCCATGGATGTGATCCCAAGCAGATGACCAATGTCTACACAGCGCACGAGAGAGGCAGATTTACCAGGAGGAAGGCTTGGAGCATCTACATTAAGTGTCTAAACACGTATAGGGAGCATACCATGAGAGTGACTGAGCCCAGTCGACTCAGGGAGCATTTCTTCTCTTTCAAATCTCTTTTCGCCGTGAAGATTTTCTTCCTTTTCAGGCATTCTGCAGCAAGAGCAAAAATAGGAACCCAGTGATGCCTGGCCTCGCTGCAGGGAGGTGAGAGGGGGTGAGGACAGAGGGTGCCACGCTGCACCAGGGCACAACCTGTGCGGGAACTCGCTGTCCCCGAGGAGGAGCGTGACCTTTGGAGACTGGTTTGTTCTCGGAGGGGACGGCAGAGCAGCGACGCTTGGCAAGAGCAGCAGGGGAGGCTGTATCTGAGCTGCGTTCCCTGAAGGGCTAAGCCTTGGGGTGTTTGTGTTTTAGGCACCCTTTACTTCCTCCCCATGACTCATGAGGCAAGGCAGGATAAATAGTCTTTCCCAGGGCTGAGAGAAGCCTGCTTCCTGCTGGGAGAGGGACTCTGCAGTAAACGGGCAGCATTTATGGACTCCTAAAGAGCCCTGTGACTTAAGCCTGGCTAATAGGAATAGGGAGAAATGGGTAGGGAGTTGGGGCACGGCAGATACTGGTCACCTGCCAGCTCTTCTTGCCACACGGTCTGTCTCTGGACCCGGGTAACTGGGCCTGTCTGTGCCCGGTCAGAGAACCCTGACTTGGCTCTGGGAAGGCTTCTGTGCCTGCACAGCCCTCAAGCATTTTTTGGAAAAGCCAGCATGGTATTTCAAACCCATTTCATTCTGCAAATGTGTTGCTTTGCTACAGTATTTCTAGATCTGTGCCCTTTTCTCCCTTTAGCATCAATAACATTAGACAGCCCTAGAATCATAGAATAGTTTGGGTTGAAAGGGACCTAAAGACAGCAATCATATCTCCTCTCAGGCTTTATTTAGCAGGTTTTTCGGTCTCATAAGGTAGTTTACTCATAAAATAAACTGCTTAACCTTGTAACCTTCTTCTGCATCTATCCCAATTTGACTTTGTCTCTTCTGAATGTGAGCAACTCGGGTATATTCAGAAGGTTTCAGGATAGGTGTCACAAATGCTTTGGACAAGAGCCTGAATTCTCCTTATGCCCTACCAACACTTTTTTATATCTTCTTTATATATTTTGCATCCTGTGATCACGTTTGTCATTTCTCAATGTAAATGGTAGCTAGGGTAGGCTACTGGCTGGTAGGGTAGGGTAATCCTGTGATCAACCAGCACCATCATATTTATCTCCCTCCTCTGTTGTTTCCATTTCATTCTTGTTGCTAGTTGAAGCCCTTGATCTCACACTTTCTGCTTTTAAGTTCCAGCTCATTTCTATTACCTCACTGCCCCTTTCTGACTCTTTCTGAAAAAACATGCACTATGTTGATGATGCCACTCTATCTCTTCATTTTCTTCAAGGCACTAGTATTTTATGAAAAATAATAATGTAAAACTTTAAGTAAGAGAATGAGGAGACCTTGTGGGTTTTTTTTTGAGTTGCATCAATTCAGATAATCTTAGACACTGTGTGCCTGCCCTCTACACCGGGGCTGGTAGCTTGTGGAAAGCAAGTGTTGCAGTAGCTGGCAATACACACAGAGTCTGCAGCTCACGGGGAACCACCGTAGGGTTTTTTGCAATTGATTAAATGATATTGTGCACAGTCATCAAAAATGGAGCTTCACAATATCTCTAATGATGTGCTTTGTTCTAATCTTTGCCTGCATAATCAGAGGAACATCTATTTCCAGATAAAATAAATGTAAATGAATATAACCAAGCCTGACAAAGTTATCAGACTTTCCAATACCTGGAGGTAAACTGAGAGAATTTAATTTCCCCATCCTGTTCCCAATAAAATATTTTAAAAACACACAGGTGGAGGATTTGCTGCTTTGGGGGGCCAGTAGTCTTGCAGCAGAGACAGCAGTGAGCTTCGTGTCCTGCAAAGGTGGGTCTGACGAAGCAGCAGAGATTTTATAGTAGCTGTAATATAAATAAAGGAGAAAGGCAAATGTCTGAGGATGAGTCAGCCAAGAGGTGAATGCATTTTCTCAGAAGCGGGCTATTTTGTAGATCCCACCGAGACTTAGAAGCCAAGATAAGGCTGCAGAATCAGTGCTTGAACTTTTTAGAAATTTTTGATTAATTGCTAGAGGGTGACATCTAAAATGTCCCTGCTCCTTTCCTGCTTCCTTTTATGCAGCTCCTATTTCTTTACCTTTCTGTTCTCTTGCCCTTTCCCTTTTCTCTTTAATTTTTTTCTCTAATTAAATATAAATAAAAAGGACTATATGTTCTGGGCTGTCACTTACAATACATAACTTACCAGCATTCCTAGATTCCGTAGTGATTTTAATCGACAGTTTGTAATTAAATAAAGATAGAAGGTTTATGGGTTTCAACTGCATATCTGCATTTCTTGACTTCTGAGTAATTTTTGCAAACTTAACAGTGTGTAAATCCAGACTTTTTAACATGTGTACATGTATAAATATTTCTGCTTTTATATCTGATCAGATTAGTATTATTTAGGTCACCTCTTGTCAAGAAAGCCGTGCCGGTGTAGCAATATCAGCTAGGGGAGTGATTGATTTGGGGTTGTTTTTTTTTCCTTTCTGACTGGGGAAAACCCGAGTTTAACATGCAGAAGAATCCCCACAAGGATATAACAAAAAAAATCATGCTTTTCCTGGGATGACTTATTTTCCTTTGGGTAAAGCTCTACAGGTAAGATTACCCTCTTTTTTTTTTTCTTTTCTTCTTTTTCTTTCCTTTTAGTTTTTTTCCCCCTTTCCAATCGTCTTTACGCTGCTTCTAACTGCGGGGAGGCTGCCAGCATGGCTGCGGCACCCTGGCTCTGTCAGAAAACTTCCTGCTGGAGCCAGAGAGGAGGCTCCTCTGGTGCAGCGCTGCCGTGGCTTGGACTTTCGGAACGAGCCGCATCCTTCCACCGCCGCTCGGGCTGGGAGCAGTGGGTCAGCCGGGGGTGAGAGGAGGAGGAGGAGGAGTGGCAGGAGCCAGCTCTCCATGCCTGGGGAGGCTCGGCCACCTCCGGCAGCAGTCCCGGCTCCTTGGCGGCCACCGAGCCGATGTGTTTCCCCGCGTCCTGCCAGCTCCAGGCAGACAGACCGGCTGCGAGAAGAGCTGCGGAGGAGGAAGCCAACCCAGAAAGAGCCCAGAAGTGGTTTTGAGCAGCAGCGGTGGGGAGGGAGGATGCCTGATGCAGCTCTGCTCCCTCGACCGTGGAACAGATTCCCAGCGGGACGGTGCTCGCACCACGAGGGCAGCGTATAGCCCTCCTGCGGGAACGAAATGTGAGGAAGCAAACCTGAGTGCATTCACCTGCACTGGAACGGGAGAAAAACCTCTGGGCACCTCGCGTCATTTTAAAGAATCTAGTACTGTAATTTTCACAATAGAAAATCCAATGATCTGAAGGTGAAATTATTTTCCACTTTTGCCTTGTAGTGAGTTGGCTTTTGGAGGAGAGGCCTCTTCTTTTATTACCGTTCTTCAGTGAGAGAGCTGAGATTTCTTTGCAGAGGTGATCTGCGTTGCCTCCCTGGGAGACCTGAAACAGTCCTCCCCTGCCTCAGTTCTGCTTGGAAAGCCATGCCGTGAGGCAATCTCAGCTCTAGATACACTTTCCATGGAAGAGGATGCTGTGAAACGAGAAAATCCCTTCCATCCTGGGTCCTATTCACATCTAACTTTGCAATCCCACTTCACGTTAGCAGAAGTACTAAAGACTGGGAGAACTTCGTTTATGCTGTCCTGCTACAGAGCTCACTGCAGCCTTCCTATTTTGTCTGTATTTACTCCCTTTCAGTATCAGTACTGCTCACTGGGAATTTGTTATGAAGTAAAAGCCTTAAATGCAAACTACTTCCCAGGCCAGTAAGAAATATTTAAACACTTCAGGCATTCAGTCTGTGATTCAGAGATTTATTTATAAAACTGTTGATTTTGGGACACTAAACCATTGCATTTAAACTGCAGAAGTGAGTCATATTTGTGGGAGGTAATTACTACCAGAAAGTACAACTAACTTTTGTAGGTTTCTCTGTAAAATGTCCACTTATGATTTGCAACTACTAAAAATAGCATGCTTTGTTGAATTTCAGCACAAGTTATCTTTACAGAATTAAGTGGCTTTATATCCTTATTCTGTTTTCCTGACATATGATAAAATAAATTACTCACATGCCTGAGAATTTATTTGGGTGTTTTATGTGGAGTATCTCAGGCAGGTAACTTGTTCAGCTTATGTACTTTCCATGAAAACCAAAGACTTTGTGGTAACTCCTAGAGAAAAGCCAGTTAACATGGGAACAATGGTTGTAGCTAGCACTTACAAACAGTGTTTGTTCATCATGAAAGGTCTCTTGATTCCTTGTATCATCCAAAACCACAATAATCTACTCAATCTGTTCTCTTCTCTGTGGTTAATAGATCTTGGGAGCTGAGGGAGTTCCAGATGTCCAACACCTGCAGAAGCTACTTGCAGAGCAGGGGGAAACTTTCCTCATTATCCCTCAGTCATGACTGAGGAATTCAAGTTTATTTAACTTGTGGTCACTTAGCAGCACTCCCTACCAGCGGATGAGTCAGTTGCTATGCCACCTATCCCGAGAGGATACCCTGCAACTGGGTTCAGAAAAACAATGTCATCCATCCTGGCATACTAAGCTTTGAACAGTTTTTTCCCATGTCAATCAGGGAGAACTTGAGGTGCACCATAAAACCAAGCAGCCTTTCATTGCTAGCAGACCAAAAATAGAGTTGCTGTCTAGAATTTAAATCACAGCCCTCTGAATATCTTCTTCCCTTTCAAAATGTGCAGATACAGAAGAGGCCTTTCATTTACAAACTGCTATTGTATCTGTGATTTGCCAGGAATCAGGTAATCTCCACTACAGTTCCTGGGAATCTTGCATCCAGATCATGTTCTCCTTGCTCCTCCAAGGTGAATCCAGCTCCCACCAACTGCATAGCCTCGTGAGGTGCTGGGGGTCAGAGCTGGAGAGGATAGGTCCTGCACTTGCCTTTCCATGGCTTTTTAAGGAAGAGAATTAAGTATTATCATCCTTAACTGTGCCTCTTTGAGCACTGTCACTCTATTCTACCCATGGTTTTTGAACAAACACTTTATTTTTCCTGTTTGTTTTTTTTTTTTTTTCTTTTTCTTTCTTCTTTTGTCTCTTTCCTCAGATCAGATTTTCACAGAATCACAGAATCACGGTGGTTGGAAGGGACCTCAGAGATCATCAAGTCCAACCACAAAAAAAAAAA
>JAOTQQ010000012.1:15166677-15215551 GCA_026546715.1 Gallinago undulata
GTCACTTGGGAGAAGAGACCAACCCCTGCCTCTCTACAGCTTCCTTTCAGGTACTTGTACAGAGCGATAAGGTCGCCTCTCATTACCAGGTGGCTCTGAGCCAATTGCTGTACTTGGCCATGCCCTTTGGTTGTCCTCCCTTTCAGTGGGGCTGGCTGGCAGAGGGTTTGTCCATGCTAAGGGATCTCCCCATGCTGCTGGGGTGCCACTCTGATGTGCCCACCCAAGTGGAGGGCTGGGTGAGGGCTTACCTCTGCTTTGAGACACTCCGCACAGTGGCATGTCTGCTGGTGGTCAGGGAAGGTCAGGACTGTGTCTCATCAGCATTCAAGTTCAGTAACAAAGTTACTTTTGCATGAGAGGTTCATGAAAAATAAACAAAAATCTCTTCTTCTGATGCCTTCTTTGGTGGCTTTAAAAAAGGAAACAGTTGCATCCCCAACAAAATGCAGCAATGGTCTTGAAATCAGAAAAGTATTTGACAAGACAGCCGTATGTTATGGGTATTATTTCACAGAATCATCGCTATCAAAATGGGCCAAAGTCAGAATTAAGCATAAGGTTTTTCTGTTTCCACAGATATTTTAGAATTTTCAGTGTTTACATTGGATGGAGAACCAGATGGTCCTTACCATAGAATTGACAAAGCAGTTTAATGGCTGTGAGCCTTTAGCAACCAATGCACATTAGGGATACAGTGGTCACAGGTAATGAAGTTAAACACACTTGCACTGAAATTAAGCATTTTTTCTATGTAACTTAATGTCATAATCTCAAATCAGATAGTTTTTGTCAATAATTTCCAAACTTTTATATTTGAGAAGTTAAGCCTGACCGCACATCTTGCATATGCTGAGGAAGGGGTCTCTCTTAATTCCTCAGCACTCCCTCAAGCCTCTTAGAAACCCTCCAAACGGCTCTGGGCTCTTAGGAAAGCCACTGATCACCGCTGAGCATAGGGCTGTACTGAGCTGAATGCTTTGAGGTAGGCTCTGTATTTGTTAAAGTGCATCTACTTTTATGAGTCATCATTTTTCCTGCAGCGGTGGAAGAGCAGCATATTCTGCTTCACTTACGTATTTGCCCAGCAATTGCCTAGAGCCAAGTTCCCATATTTGCAAGGTACTCTTTTCCCTGCACCGGATCCCAACAGGTGTTTGCCTGGAACAGCCCTGTCCCAGTCACGTCTCCTGTAATGCTCCTGTACCATATTGTCAGATTTTGGCTGTTTTTTCATGGGAGGAAGAAATATGAGGGAAGAGAATCATATTAAAATTGTTTGTACTTCTTGAGACTAATGCACATCCCTTAAAATACATTTCTTTATTATTATTACTCAGATAGCCTCTTCAAGATATCACCGTTGCTTCAAAACAAATAAGCCAGGGATGGAACCGTTGCTGAGACTGTGCTGCTAGTCCTCAGTCGCCAGGGGAGATTTCACTACGTGCCTTCTGGCTTCTCTGCCCTTCTGGCTTGAGTAAAGACTCTCTACCTTGTAGTTTCTGCTGAGAGACTTTTGCCTGATATGGAGAAACGTGAGAAAGGCTGCCTGCAGACAGACAGACAGACAGACAAACAGACAGAATGATAACTGTGCTTTGGTACAGAGCTTGGGCTCTGCAGTCTCTGGTTCAAGCGTCAGTAAAGGGAGTCAGCTGCATTTTCAAGCCACTCGCTTCCAGTGATTCGCCTTCAGGGGACCTAGAAGTGCAGAGGGGATTGCGGGGATAAAGACTGGTCGTAGATTACTCATAAAAAGAAAGAAATTTTAGTAGAACAATTTAAATGTTAGCTGAAAATTTGTTTGCCAAGTTTTAGTTCAGTAGAGTTGAAATGGCCAAGTTTTTAATGCCAACAATTGAGGTTTGTAAAGGAAATACCAAACCAACCTTGGCGGAAAAAGAGGCGGACATTAAATTACAGAGTAGAGACTGCATTTGCTTTGTAGGCGGAGAAAAAAACAAGTCACAAAAAAGAAAATCAGTTTGAGTTTTTCAGTTTTAGTCCTGTGCCTAAGCAAAAAGGGACTGAAGCAGAAAAGTGCAGGTTTCACCAGTAGCGGTCGAGCCCAAGCAAACGCTCAGCAAGCTCTCGGGAATCGCTGCCGAGGGGAGCAGGGAAGGGACCAACATTGGGAAGTGCTGCAAAAATGCTCAGAAACTGTTACTTGGTCTCATCATATAAAGATTTAAAAAGAGCCCAGACCACAAATTCTTGACTGTTCTTATTTCAGCAAGTGCCAAAAAGACACATTCTTTAATGTATGCAGTGGGTTTTTCTTGGATACGGTGTCGACAATATACACTTGTCATTGGCCATTTGTGTAATTTTTCCTGTATGATGTGTGACAGCGTGCCCCTGAATTCCTGTAGCAGCAGCAGGCCAGCTACATTCACCATGAGCCCTATCTTCCATCCAAGAGGCATTCCACTGAAGTTGGAGAAACTATTCACGGAGTGGGGCCTGCCAAGGCACACTGCAGCAAGGATAGAAAAACCTTCTCCTGAAATAATATTTCAGTTGTTTCAGCTTTGTAAAGGACAAAAGAAAACATTACATATTGCATGGGTAGACTTATTTGTCCAGTCTACAAGGTTGAATGTATTTCATCCAGAAGTGACAGCGGTGCCTGAAAAACCACTTCTCAGAATTAGTAGGTTTATTTTGCAGCGCAGCTTGCCAAGCCCAGGTTTCCAGACCCAGTAATGGACATCAGAGAGGTCACAGTACAGAAATACCAAAGCATAGACACTGGTTCTTGTACAGGACTAACCTAGATGTTCTTGTCCAAGACTAACCAAGGGAGAACTCGACTGAGCAAACTCTGCACCATGCACACCCCTAGCAGACGTGCTGTATGTGTGTTAGTGGCAGAGGCTGGCAGTGGCCATCATTTTCAGACGCTTTCTTCAGATTCCCTATGACTGACCATCCTCCTGTTTTTAACTTGCTAGCTCAATGTGATTCTTTCCTGTTCAATTAGGCAGATGCCACACTACAGCAGAGTATTTCTGGAGTTTCTGCTGTAAATTATTCATACATGGAAAAAAAGCATCACTAGCTGATATTTGGGTACCCAATCACACACAGCAGTCACCTGTATGTCCCTTTTGTAATGGTTGTAGCAATTTGCAATAAACTGCTGCAGTTTTGCTTACTCTGTGCTATGCTTTTCTGTTCTTTCTGAGTTGTCCTTTTCTGTAAAATAGCATTTAATACATTTGAAGTAGATGTGGGAGTGCTTTATCACATGCAAATTTGTAAACCTTGTGATGCATAGGAATATACAGACTACATGCTACTCTTCTTAATCAATGCATGAACTTTGTAGTTTTAACCTACCAAATAAAATCAGAGATCAGTTTTACTGATTAAATGATCTGTAGCAGCAGGAATACGTTATTTAGCTTTTTGTATATGCTCCTTGCTAGAGGTAAATGAGATATCATTGCAAGACCGTTCACTCTGTTATAGCTCTGGCTGTGTCAGCATTTGCGTTATAAACCTCTTCTTCCAGGGGTTTATAACTCAGCCATAAAATGCACTCCAGTCTGAAAGTTGGCACACAAGGTCTCAGTCTGGCAATGAATTTATCTTGCAAAAAGTGAGAACAATGCAGTATCTGTTTGGCTGCATCCAAGCTAATATTGTTTAGGTTCTTAGTGGCAGAGTGGTCCGACAGAGAGAAGCCCACGACACACCTGCCTGCCCGACATCGCTCCAGCCTCGCCTTTTTAAGGTCACCATAAAATCCAAGCGTGTCAAAGCCTAAAATGTCCCACGAAGTTTTGCATGCCGTAGTGAGTTTAACTCCAAAGGTGAAGTTTCAGAAGTGCCAGGCACTGCGTTTCTCCAGGTAGCCCTCCCCCTGCTCCCGCTGCCAGCAGAGCTCAGCACAGCTGCTGGGCGGCTGGCCACGGGTTCATAACCCACTCCTGGACCTGCTCTGACAGTGAGGAATGGTGCCTGTTTCATTTACACTTGTACCTTCAGCTCTTGGAGCGTGAGTGTTGCTTCTCATGGCCCTCACCAGGTCCTGGCTCTTCTCTCCCCTTCACTTCTCACGCCGCAGCTGAAACCCGGGCATCCCTGTGGACGTTGGTCGCTGCAGCCTGGGACCGGGCAGAGGGCCGAGCTGCCTTCTACTGGGGGGTCCCACAGCCATGACCAGCCTTTGATTTCCTATCAGTCACGTAGGAAAAGGTCCCATAAACAGCGGAGCTGTTAAACTCATCAGGTTTCATGTTCAGAGACTGGATTTGCCATGTCCTCCCCTTGGGCTCGTTGGGGATTTATAGTGTTATGGTCCCCGAGGCCAGGTGTCCTTCCTCAGCCGCAGCCCTTGGCGGGTGATGGGGAAGCAGTACCTCCCCAGCTCAGCCACAAACCTCCTCCTCCTCCTCCTCGGTGCTTACCTACCCAAAGCCCCCACCCTAAGTTTCCAGGAGACCTTCTGGAGTTATCACAAGGCTTTTTTCTCTTACTCTCCTACTGGAGCATAACTTCTGTGAGTTTACATCCTTGGATTTGCCACAAAATTATGATTTCCGAAGATGTTACTGTGTTAAAAGGTGAACGCTATTAGAAGAGCAGGCAGCACAGCACGCCTTGTTATGAAGCACATCTACTCCCTGCTCTTTCTCCGTGCAGAACCTCGGGCTTTCTCCTCCGGTTTCAAGAATGTGTTTTGTCTCTCTTTTCATCCCCAGCCAAGCTGAGGAAGCGAGTGAGCACTAGCCAAGTTTGCCAGGTTTGATATATACTCACTAATCGGCAATTATAAAAACCATTTAGATCATGTAACATATAATAACATATAGATTCTGAGTGATACTGTTATTAACCATTAAAGAACGTGCTTGATTTCAATAAAAATAGAAAGGCTGATGAGACTTTATCTTGAATCCATCTTTAAGGCAAAGATATGGGGTGCAATTTCCAAAGCTTAATTCACTCTCATCTTGTGATATTTCCTTTTGGAATTAAAAAGCCCCAGCCCTGCAGGTTCTCTCTGTTCCTGCTCTACAGATGGTGGAAGATCATACTGATTGCATGTGTTTAAAAATGATCTGTTTGCTCCTGTACCTTTAATCCAAGTAATATAAGACCACACTTAGGAAAAAAAAAATCATGAATGTGGCTTTGAGCATATACATACAAAAGGAGATTATTATTAATGCTTTCATTTTAACGTGTAACTCAGACAGACACCTAGTATTCTATAAAAATCAATTTAAGGAAAAACAGACACGGTGTTCTGCCTTGTTTAAGCCAAAGTTTGCATTGGATGTACATTCAGAGCATACTTTGCCTGTATTGTTCAACTATTTGGAAGGAGATCATTTTTAGTCTCCAGCAATGTAACCGATCTTCCAAACTGACTGACAAGCTGTATCACAGAATTAGAATACCAGCAATTAGGTGATTAAGTCACTGACACAACCAATTCAATTAAATATTTGGACTCCATTTTAAAATTTGTGATAACTGATAGCCAAGCTGCTTTGCTGTCTCTGGGGAACTTTAAGAAATGAGAAGGAAATAAATATTAATAATCAAATATGCAGGCTGTCATAAGAAGGGTTTAGGCAGAAAAGCAGGCAAATAAATAAATGTGATTCAAATTCTTAAAAATGAGCCAAACCTGCACATTTCACAGTGGCAGAAATCAACAAAGTTACAGTGATGTACAACCACCCTCCCAGAGTGCAGGACAAGACTTTCTCTCATTATTTTTTTTCTGACCAGGGAAGGCATATACATTTTGGGAGGCTAGTAAAGATATACGTTACGCAAGTAAGTTCAGCCTTACATTGGAAAAGCAGGGCAAATTTTTCTAAAGTTGTCCCTTTTTTAAAAAACCCCACAGATAGCTAGTGTGCCTATTGTCACTAACTTCCACTCCTGAAAGAAAAAGATAGCAGAAGCATCCACCTAGCAGGTAGTGTCTGAAATGTAACATTAGCAGAAATGTTGAACCTGTGAATCTAAATAAGAAAATACTTTCATGGCAGCAGAACCAAATCACTCAGAAATCTTATAAAAGATTTAGTCTTATAAGTTGTTACACTGGGTCTGAAATTGGAAGAGGTATCTCCTTTGTTGTGATGTTATTTGTTTGTGGTTATGGAGACAAGATGTTTCTCACTGTGTTGAAACGCTTGAAATGACTGGCAAAATTCAAAAAATTAAAATATAGGTCTCAAGTGACAAATTGTATAAAAATATCTCATCAGCTTTCTTGGAAATTTTTCTTTGAATGAGTTCAGGAAATAGTCTGACATTTTGAAGAAAACAGATTGGACAATATTTCTTTTTCTACCCAAGAACTTTTCCCGTGTTGGACTTAGTGATCACACAAAAGCTGTTTTTTTCTGCCCATCCACTGGGCAGCTGCAGTGGGGGCCCAGCCTTTTCCTCCCTGTCCCACAAGTACTGCATCAGCTCCAAACTAAAGAATAAAGAACCAATGTCATCAGGATAAAGCCTTGTGTCTTTTCAGGCCTAATAAATTGTTGGTTTCATCCAGAAATCCAAAGGAAAGCCATCTGGGCTGCAATTTTTGTATGCCACTAAATGAGCACAGCCATCAGCTGAGAAGGGCTTTTGATTGCTACCAGTCCTCAATATGGAAAAGGTTTTCTCTTTCCTTAACAGTTCCTTAAGTCATTCAACCCTTCTACTTTGTCTTCGGCCCTGTTTAGGAGTGGTGTATGTGAACCAGATTAATTTATCTTGCAGTGGTTGGCTCTCTCCATAACATCTGAAGACCCAGATTAAACACCTTGAAAATCACATTGGCTAACTCATGTTGAGGGCCTATACCAGGATCGAAAGCTATCACAGTTTGGCAACACGCTTTCATCCATCAGCTGCCTATGACCTCTCATTTGCTTTCTGGTCCGTGATTTCCAGGAGGTTTATTCATCACAGAACTGTTATCTGAGCTGTGGTCTGACCTGAGCTAAAGACAGCACTGGTTTACAGGTGATTTTAAGCATCAAAACCAAACATGGTTCAGAGAAGGGAAAAGAACTTCCATTTATTATTTTCAAATTTGACAAACGGTTTTGAAGTCTAAGTGGACAAGTTTTTATTATAAAGGCAGTCTTAGCTAAAGATTGTTTTGTGGCAATGTGTTTGGTGAAAAATATTTAACCAGGTGCTTTGTGGTATGCAACTCATTGGCATGCTTTTTGAAAAAGTTTGGGTCATCAGCCAGGTGAAGGTAATAAATATCTACCAAAAAGATATCATAATCACAGTTTAGACAAGCATGAATTAAGCTGAGTTTGAACCCAAATACCCTGTGAAGGGTAGGGTTCACATCCCCAGCAATGAGGCCTGGTGGTGTGGGGGGGTTTCGGGGACAGGCCAGATCTCCCCTCCCTCCAAGCTCCTTCTTCAATCCTCCAAGCTCACAATGACTGTAGTTTGTCTGTTCACATTTTAACCATCAAGATGTTCACATGGTTTCATACCGAGTAACCACCTGCCTGTAACTCTCTTAAGAATATGAGAAGTAGCAAATTGGATCAGACTAATTCCTTTCAGCCCCAATCCTGGTCCTAGTGTGTTTACGAGCCGTTAGAGCCCTGTATAGAAAGGGGCAACTACAGAATGAGCCACCATGGTACCCTCCCAGATTACAAAGGTCAGTATTTTAAGGAATTTTACAGTAGGAAGTTCAGTCTGGAGCACTGGACTCATCACCCATAGATCGACAAATCCTTTGTGATAGTGTTTAATTACAAACCACAAATTACATCTTTGCACTCAGCTATACTTTCAGCTATAGCCGGTGACAATAAATTTCAGACCCTAATTATTAATTGCAGGAAAAAGTACTTATTTTTGATTGTTTTAAACTAACTGTTGGAAAAACACACTGCCGCCCCCCAATCCTAGTGTGACAGCTGGCATCTAATTGCCATCTTTTGTTTCCACAAGCCATTCATAATTTCATAGATTTCCATTACAACCCTCTGCAAGAGGAGTCATCTAATATCTGTCCTTCAAAGTCCCATACAGCGAAGGCTCCCTGTGCAAACACTGTTCCATACGACTGGTCCTCGTCATGCACCCTTCACTCTTTGCAATTCCCCTGTACACTGTCTGAAATGAGACAACCAGACCCGCATGCAACATTTGAGAAGCAGGAGCTCTGGGGATTGATGTGGTGGCACACTGCTTTCTGGTCAGCTTTCTCCCCTAGTAACCCTTACGGCCTGCCTTGTCTTTTTGGCATTAAAGCTGGTGTGTTCAGATTCTGCCATCTCAGAAACAGCCCTGGTTTTGAGAGACATTTTGAGAGCCTTTTTTCTTTCTAGACAACGGAGAGCGTTCTGCTCGTAGGTCTGCCCTTAAACTCACCCTGCTAATTTCAACCAAAAAGCATGAGGCTTACTCGGCAGCCAATACATGGCTGCAGATACAGCTCTCCTTTCCTGCATTGAGAATAAGAGCAGACTTCTTGCTAATTTAGTGGTAGGTGAAATGCAGAGCTGTCACAATTAATCCCTGTGTACTAGCAAGTAGCTCTGAGCTCCTGGCTGGGATGGGAAGGCCCATAGGAGAGAAAGATGCCAAAGGAAGACTCCATTTAAAATTTTTATTTCAGTTTGTGCTGTAAAGGAAGTGCATTCTGGTTCTTACTGGGAGAAATTTCTTCAGATTACAATGTGAATTTGAGGCTATAAAAACATTTTATTTATTTGTTAGAGAGCTTAGGAAAGGTGATGGAGCCTATATTCTCCACAAAATCAGCATATCATTAACCAAATTTAACCCTTCACCCCAGTAAAAAAGAAAGGGTAAAGTAAATATTGCTTAGTCTCATTTTCCATATTCCCAGTGTTATTATTTCAGAGTCACGTGGGCCCTCCACATATATTTAAAGTGTGTATGCTGAGAGGAGCCCTTTGACTCTGCCCTTTTTGTTATTTCAATGTCCAGGAATGAAATACACTGTTTATGTGACTCCAGGCTTTGCACTTGTTCATATGCCGTGTATACTGTTCATAAGCTGGGTTTATAAAATGAAATGACCTCAGCCACCTAGTTTTCAAGTCCCACATCCAGATGTTGACACAAATCCTTCAGTCTGAAGCTCATTTCTTTCTTTATGTTATTGATAGTTTTTACTTTAATTTTGCATTTTTTTTTCTTGCTACTTAGAAACATACATAATTAAAATTAAAGACTAGCAGTATCCAGCCACCTTCTCCACTGAAACTTTAAAACTTCCTTAGAGGCTTCTTCCACAGCTTCTTCCTTCCTTATTTACTTTTCCAAAATACGATTCTAAGAAGTTGTGTTTTCTCCTCATTGCAGAAGACAGACAGAACTCTGTTAGTTCAAGATACCAGCCAGATTCTGCCCTAAGACAAAATATGCAATACATTTGGAGTGGGACCTGCAAGCAAGACCTTATTACCTAGATGGAGTGAACAGAAGAGCCTAGCAAAAGTAACTTTTACTCTATAAAATGTTTTGTATGTACAAGGTTCAAATGTCCCAGAATTCCCTTCCTATTCCCTCACCCCCACACCCCCAACAAGGAACTGTTATCCTTATTTTATATTAAAACTATTATATTATGACATGTTCTCTTAGCTTGGGATGAACTAGAAATTAGAAATGTCTGACTTTCTAATCTGTCATTGCACCAGACCATCTAAGGCTTTCTCTTCTTTGCTTTCATACTGTTTTATAGGAATAAAATATTCTTTGGCTCTTCCTTGTCACTTGCTTTTATCCAAATACACTTCCTTCTTTTTATTTTTTTTTTCTTTTTTCTTTTTCTTCTGAGAACAAAGTTGAACTTCTGGAATTTTTGCTTCCCTTTTCGTGAAATAGACCCAGACTACCTTGGAGGAATGTTTTAATAAAATGAGTGATTTCAAGGTAGGAGGTCATGCTGGTAGGAGGTCTTGAGCTAGACTCTGGATATATGAACCTGCACGGAAGCTGGGGGAGGAAAAACAGCCTGCAAGGCAGAGTGTGTTGGAGAAGGCAGTAAAAGGTCAATCCGAATGCACATGGCTCAGTGTTTTCCACAGGTGCAACATCTTTGTATATCATCGCCTTTATTTTCCCAGCTTTCGCCCCAACACTTGATACGTGCTGTTAGCAGGTTTGGGGATTAACAAGCAGACTCCAGGAGTAGGTAAAGCAGCATAAATTGGTGGGATGAGAGTCAGGACGTAACAGTGTTGGATTTCCAGGCAAAAGATACTTTGAGTAGGGGGCAAATAAGAGCAAAACCCGAATGCTTGTACAGAGCCATGGCCATAGTAATGAAAATAAGAAATTGAAGGTAGAGATTTTTAATTTGTGTCCTTTCCCTTTCTCTCAACACGCATGTGAAATTGCAAGGTGTGAGTGAGGTTTCAGGAAAAAATGATGCCCAGCAGACAGAGTGTTTTGTGTTATAACACAACAGTGATGGATGAATAGCCTATTCGAAGCCTGCCTAAGAGGAAAATAGAGATTTATACTACGAGAAACATAGAAATCTGTCATCCTCTATGAATCTGGAGACGTTAAAGATTCCCCAGTTAATGACAGGAGTCATTTATGGGACGTGCTTCCAGCATGCAGGAGGGATTGGTAAAAGAAGCAGTTCTAAAACACAGATAAATGCCTCAAAATAATGAGGGCCACTAAACTGTCCTAGGAAAAAACCTGAAGACACAAGGGCAGAACAGATACGGGACAGCAGAGAAAGCTCTCTGTTCTCTCCTGCATCTTCAGAAAAAATGTCAGCTCTGGTTGTGCCGCCAGGTGAACGGGGCACTGCTGAGCAGCAGGGTTAAGGGGAGAGAAGCCACCACAAAGCCATTGTGTGGCCAGTAAGGAGACGCAGGTGGCTCTTGAGACATCTAAAACCAGAGTTGTTCTGACCAGGATCACCCACTGCTTCTGCTGGAGGAGAGAGGCTGGGTGGGTGGCTGGGCATTAGTGAAACGATCCTCCTGGGAGGAAGCACCTGGGAGACCACAGCCCCTGAGAGCCTGAGATGTGGCTGAGGCTAGAAACAGTCTCCACAGGGCGCACCCGTGACTGCCAAGCTGCAGGCCACTTGTGTTGGGGACACGGCGACAAAGGACAGGCAGGCCTGCAAGACCAGTTCATCCTCTAATCCCAGCACGGAGCGGGTCTGCCCATGGCTGGCAGAAAACCATCAGGCAACCAAAGCGTCTGCACCAGCCGAGAGCAGTTAAACTGAACATCGGAAGGAATTATTTGTGGCTGAGGAAACGCCACCTGATAGCGGGTGGAATAGCGCGCACCGCTTGCGGCAACGGTAACGGGCCCTGGCTTCCCGAGACAGATGAGCCATTCAGCCACCTACCAAGGCCGGACACAGCTCCTGGCACGTAATGCTTGGCAGAAAGGCCCCCGGGCGTCAGGCCAGGAGCAGGGGTGCTGCGGCACGAACTGGCCCGTACCGGCGGCTCCGGGGCATGGCGGGGGTATGGCAGACACAGCCGTGTGCCAGAGGAAGCAGGCAGGAATGTGTCGCTGCTCTCTACAACCTCGGCGCAAAGGTCAGAAGGAGAATATTAGGGTAAAATTAGCCCGATGCTAATCCTCTGCATCTGAGATCCGTTGCTTTCTGAAGAACATTGACTGACAAGCCCCAACCAGAAGAAGAAATCTGGCCATTTGTGCAGACAGGCAGCTGTCGTTCCTCGCTCTGGGAAGCCCAGGAACAGGCATGGGGAGACCTGGGGGGCCTCCTCAGGGAACCACCAGCTTCAGTTTCTATGAGACAACCAGAGCTCCAGCCAGCTGCCCCAGGAGGACAACTGTGAACAAGGCAGAGCAAAATCCAGCAGCCCTGGGCACTTGCCAGCCAGAGTCCCAGCATACACAGGGTGAGAACAAGACTGAGAGAAGAGTTCTGCTCCTCTATTTTCTTTGGATCCATTAGTTTAGCTTTGAGTTTTTGATCATTACTAGTATCCCAGAGAGGTCCTGATGACACAAGTAATTACACCAGGCAATTACAAGGACTATTTTTTCAGTACTACAGTGGAAAATAAGGTACTGCCCTTACAACAACTTCCAACCTGCCTTTCTGTGAGGAAAGTAAATAATATTTAACACACAATGACATTGTTTTGGGAATGTTTAGACATCTAACAGAGCATTGAAGAACTCCGGGTCTGTAGAGAGTAAGGCAGTTCATTGCCACTTGTAAGGAGATAGTGCCAGAGAAACTACCCCTGCTGCTGGTAAGAGACCCTCCGCAGTCACGGCAACAGGCAGAGCAGTAGTCCCAGCAGACTGTCGTCAGGAGATGGACATGCAGGCAAGCCAGTGAGTATCTCTGACAGCCAGACTGGGATGCTCAGCTGATGTCCATCAAACACGGCAAGCGGTGTGAGCATTGAGTGATCAGGCCAGGAAAATATCCACCCTAAAACAGAGTCAGAACTGACTTGTTCCATTTTAAAGACAGGAACTCCATGGCCATATGAAATTGTTACTTCTCTTTCTAAAAAATGGGCTATGTGGAGGGCATTCAAGCAGGAACTGAGATCATGAAAGGCAAGGTATATTTTCTCAGACAGTAGGTTGCAATGCACTCCAGCAAAATTCAAATGATTCAGTACCATGGGAATCTGAGCACAAGACCTCTTCCCCTGGGTATCTACAAAACAAGTGAAAGGCAGGAATGACAGTAAAGAGCCAGGAGCAAAAACTGCACAGACAAGAAGAGATGTCTTCTTGGAAATTCTGTGCTCTTGCACCAACCCTCCCAGGGACTAAACACCAGCTCAGCAAGACACCGATGAGTAGGAAAATCAAGACCCCAGGGTAAGCTGACAGACGGGCTGTCAGCAGCCACAGGCACGATGACACTGCGATAGACCAGTGGCTTGCAACAATAAAGAGAGCTGAGGACAAAGCCACGACAGGACAGTGACAGAGTGGAAGATCAACCCCCGGGCAAAAGGTGACAGCATGCTCTGCAGCTAGACATGGGACATAGCTGGGTACCCAGGGCAGCAGTGGAGATAAATCTGAAGACAGATCAACAGAAGGCAGCTGGCAATCACACAGGAGAGCAAGGAAGACACAGCAAGATCTCAGAAATGAACTGATTTGACACAGGCGTGCTGGGGAAATGAGCGTCCCAGAAAGCCAGAGGAGCAGCAGGGCACCAGCCAGCAGGACTCAAGGAGCCAAAGAGGCTTGTAAAGCCCCATCAGTAGTAATAGCTCTAACAAGATGTGGAAGGCTGGACTGAGGGGAGCACACAGTCAACAAGGCTGGAGGTACTGCCGGGCAGTAGCAGTAAAACTCAGAGGCCGGTTCAGGCAATGCAGAGGTAACTACGTGCTCAGCCATAGCTGCCAACATGGTGACAATAAACAGCTAAAAGGAGAGATTAACGACCTTTACAGGTCTTGGAAGGAGCATGCGTGGCCATAGAGAGGGGCTTGGAGGGGGCACCAGGAGTTGCATCTGCGTTTGCTTGGCTCGAATGGCTGTGGTGGTTCAAGTTTTACAAGTGTGGAGTCCTTTCATGTTGTTGTCCAGCGCCCAGAACATGAAACACTTGAGGTGAAATCCTGCCCCCACTGAACTTAATGGGAATTTTGCATTGAGTCTGGTTTCTCTCCGCTCACACTATCTTGTATAAGGAGAGACAGATCTCACCTCAGGAGAGAGGGAGGAGGGAAAAAAGGGGCAAAGAAAAGCATTACTGCAAATTTGCTGGTGAGCATGTGCCAGGAGCAGGGGGACAGGGTCGTGTCCCTTACTGCCGGGGGCCGAGTCAGGCTCAGAGCTTGCTGACCAGAACAGAGACAGGGAGCTGGGCTGAGAGGACATGAAAACCTTCAGCACAGAGTGAAGGAGACAAAGTTGGGGTGGGGAGGGTGGGAGGAGAACAAAAGAGCAAACTCAATAAAAAGCTGCAGCGAGGAGCTCCCAAAATGGCAAGGGTGGGAACATCCCTGTAGGGCAGGGGAGCAGACAGGAGCAGGCCACCAAAAAGGGACCTCGGCAGCACCAGTGAAAACACATCAAAATTGGGAAAAACATGGGGACAGGTTTCCCCCAATGCCTTGCTGGTGTCTTAGTTTTGTTGCTGCATCAGCAAGGCAAAGCACACTCTGCCTGTACTGCTGGGGTGGGCAAATTCAGAGCTTTGAAAAATGAGAAATGAGTAAGTTTATTTCTTCATGGTCATCATATGGGGAAGGCAACAACGTTACCATCAGGTCTCTGTGTATTTCAGCAGGAGACCTGAATCTTATGGGTCAGTAAAAAGCAAGTGGCAGAAGCAAGAAGATAGGAAGATCACGTGCAAGTACACTTCTGCATACTTCAGTAGCTGGAAGTTGTATAAGACGCCACTAGAGGAAAAATAGCTGCTGCATGTATCTGAGCTGTGCCAATTCCTTTGACTCAAGCAAGTAGTTTTCATTGTATTCTTGGAAGAGAGACTATGCAAGACACAATGAAAGACCTTGCAGAAGAGGTCCTTTCCTTTAGCTGAAGGCTACAATTGTGATAGATACAATTCCTGATTGTCACAGAGCTCAAAGTGCTACCAAAAAATCAGAGAGAAAGGAAATTCCCACAGTAGAGCTCCCAGTGACAGATGACAGCAGTGCTGAGAAAGGTAGAAAAGAGCCAGAGCAAGAAAAGTCTGTGAGCAGACCTGCTTTGGGCTTTCTTCTTTCGGCTTTTGGCTGGAATGTTTTCTGACGGGAAATACCTACTTGACAATATCGACATTTCCCTTTTTCATTTCCTTCAAGAATGCTTGTCTGAAGCTGGTTGATTGCCTAGAAGCCTCTTGTCCCTCTCCAGTCAAAATGGCCATGAATTTCCCCAGTGTTTGCAATGATGGAGTCCAGCATCTGCCCCGCAAGACCTGGCAGCAGTGGCAGGGTCCCCGTCCCACCAACTGCAGCACCAGCAGTGGGACAAGAGGCTGGGCTGGGCCACCATGAGCTCTTGGCAGAGGGAGTGGGCAGCCATTGAGGAAGCAGAAACCTGTCAGTTTTCACTGTTCTTGTTCACATGGAAAGTATTTTCCAGGAAAAAACCTGTGGTTTCTATACTCCTTCCTCCTGGACATAAGGGGGAGCATTCTCGGTGCAGACCCAGGTCCCAGCAGCACCTCATGGTCAGTGGGTTATGGGGTGTCCAACTGGCAGCCTGAGCCCTGTCTGTCCCCACGCAGCCTCGGCTCATTCCTCTGCACCACCACAAAGAGTTGTTCCCAGCTCGTTGGGCTGTTGTGAGGTCTAATTACTGAGTGTTTATGAAGAACCTCATTCATTAGAGGAGCTTGAGCTATGTAAGTGCATATTATCATTTAGGATACTTCAAGATGAAAGGCACTTAAGTGCTTGACAAACTGAGAAAGCAAATGTATACGGGAATCACCATTTGCCTCTGAAATGAAGCATCTGGGCTGAGAGGTAGCAACTGTTTCAGGCAGCAACGAGAGGCAAGAATCACAAACTCCTGAGGTCCTACATGTCCCACAGCAGCAGCAATGCCGCTGCTTGGGGGGCTGGTTGGCGCTGGGGGGCTGCCAGAGGGACCCTGGCACTAAGGCTGGTGTCCCCATGCAGGGAGTCTGAGCTGAGGAGTGGGATGGCTCCAGCCAGGTGCTGCTGGGCCACTGGGCCCCCAGTGGGGGCTTGCACATCTCAAAGGATATGGCCAGTGGGTTTGCAGCTGAAAGCTTCTCCTCGTGGTTCTTTCCCTGGGAGAAGAGGAGAAGAAACGACAGGGATGGGAGAGGTTATGGGCCGCGCGTCTGCACCAGAGAAGGTCATCCAGGAGGTGCAGAGCAAGTTCAGGGCAGGAAAGATTCATAAAGCCATGCTTTTTATGGCTATTTTGCATGCATAACTTTGAGCTGAAATAAATACAAGTGGATGATTTAAATCCCTTCCAACAGGCCCTGTAGCCTTTCAGAGGTATTAGCAGCGTGCCTCCAATAAGGAGTGCTCTGTTTTTCTGTGATAAATCCGTGCTACACCATGCCTCCCACGTACACAAGTACTCAATTTCTGCAGCAAGTGGAGATAGCAATGAAGAGGCCTGGAAGGAAACCAGAAAGTAGATTACTCAGTACTATAGAACATTTAAGACACATGCTGTAGTGAGAATGAAGGTTTTTAAAGTGTGTTCATGAGCTACATCTTTGGTTTTGCTTTGGCCAAGCTAGGAGTCTTGAAAAGTATATATTCAATAGCATTTTTGCCAAGCTCGTAAGTAGCATAGGATTAGTATGTATTACTAAATTTCTTTTTTTGGTTCATTTTCTTAAACTGTGTATAACAGCCTGATAACAAAGCAGTGAGTGAAAAATATAGTGGACTTTATTTTGAAGACTCATTAGGGGAAAAAATAGCTGAAAGAAGAGTTCTTAGGTACCTCCTAAGTTGCCAAGCCCTAAAGTATATGTGACAGTACACAAAGGCTGAACCAAGGAACTCCACTCAGCTGACTTGTATATTGTTTCTTAAGACAAACTGTTCTATATTTGCCACCTAATAATCACAGGGATATTTATTTCCCAAATGTCAGTTCTCCAATTAATGTTTTAATTCTGAGGTCATACAGTATTCTCTTACTAAATGAACTCACGAACAAGATCTTATCATTTGCACTGTCCACCTGTGCATGACTGCTCGTTTTTTTGCATCCTCTGCTCTGCTGTCCTCTCCCCTCCTATAGATCTCTTGGCCCGAGTCATATTATTACCAGAACTTCTAAGAACATGTATGGCCAAATCCAAAAACATTTATTGGCCTTTATAATGAGGTTATAATGTATTTTGGACTGTGTCTCTATTTGACTTTTTTTCACTACACCTTTTATCTCATTACAAGGGCAGACATAAGTTATTCAAAATATTTGGTAGGATCTCAATCAATTCTTTTTGGTTTGGGAGTTATAAATAATCAAAGCCTGCTGACAACACTTTGTAAGTCAGTAGAGCTTCATGACCTTGGAAAGAATCATTTAACAAATCTTTTAACAAACCCCAAGCTGTGTGAGTGCTACATGGTGTAACCCGTGCTGAGCTGACTCTAGGGCTGTGGGAGGGGAGACCACAGGGATCCCACTCCGCCATGCAGGAAAGCCAGGGGTCTTCTCCAAGCTCCTGCCATGCACCAACAGGCTGTGGTCTTTAGGCCATTGTGTCCCACACCTTTATTGTCTCTGTGGCATCCTCTGCTGCCTCTGACATGCTCTCACCACCCATGGCTGTTATCTCTCCCTATAGATGTAGAACAGAGGGACTCCGTTTCTGCTTTGTGCACACAGGGGCCAGGGCCGTTAGTTATCTACAGGACCATACGTGGGCAAGACAGCAGTTATCGGCAGGTCACCTTACAGCTCACCAGCCAAACTGAACTTAAGTCTAAAACTACAGTTAACATTTGCTAGCATCTGTAGTCTACCTACATCCATCTGTCTTGAAAGAGACCCTCAACCGGCAGTCTGGAGAGTCTTAAAACTTCCTGAGTCCGTGTAGTGCTGGACATCTCCACTCTGGGAGACCCCCAGGACAGGTGTTTTGCTCTCTGTGCATCTAAAAATTAAACTGTTTTTACTCATATTGTTGCATTTGTGACCAAAAGTGTTGGCCCATGCTGATAAAAGACACACTGACCTGTTCTGATACTGACATGACAGTATATATGACAATAAGAAATCAATAATACTGAGTCCCACTTTTCCATGAATTTAAGGTTGCAGAAAAAGTAAATCAACATTATGCTGTATAAATCCATACTGTTATTTTACAATGAAAGTAGCACAGCACAAGGAGGAGGAGTAGTGTCTAAGTTATGCAAGCATACGGATGTTCCTTTTATATTTTATTCATATTTTCTTACTAAAAGTCAGTGATTTGGAGGATCTCTAATAGAAAGGACCCTGTGATGCAACTGA
The DNA here is from genome assembly GCA_026546715.1 of Gallinago undulata. Classification (NCBI taxonomy): domain Eukaryota; kingdom Metazoa; phylum Chordata; class Aves; order Charadriiformes; family Scolopacidae; genus Gallinago; species Gallinago undulata. The sequence continues at coordinate 15,184,627 of JAOTQQ010000012.1, forward strand.
TACCTTCAGCTTCCTGGGGCAGAACTGCATCTGCTCTCCCAGCGATGCCCTACACAGCATCACTGACACTGGGCTTTATTCAGCAGGATTCTCACATAGAGTTAAATTTCAGCAATGTAGGATTTATTGCAGCCCCATGTTGAGTCTTTTGAGAACTTCAGCATCATGTAGAACAGTTCCTGAATCCATACGAGGTGGACATAGAGGAAGTATGACGCCCCCCTCTAACATTAGCAAGCAGATGTCTGTGAATCAAGAATAAAGAAGAGGAAGAAAGGATGGGAGGAAAAATCAGACAAAAGGCAAACCCCAGGCAAGATAATAGGGCTAAATTCACAATTAGCATATGATGCAGTATTGAACAATTAAAGCTCTATAAAGTCCGGAACATCTAAAAGTATACAGCTGAAGGCACAGGCTGAGTGGACTCTTGTTAGCACTGCTGAAGCTGGAAGATATCTGACTCAGCCTTTAAATGTTGACTATTCTGAATGGAGATATGAGAAACACACTTTATCTAACACAGAGCTTGATCTGGTGTGCCAGCTTCAAAAGAGCAGCTGCTGCAAGTGTGTTTCCCAAGGGCTGATTAAACATTGGAAGGAAATTTCCAGAGTCAGAATCTACATTGTGGAGAAGTATCTTTAAAACTAAAACACAGCCTAAGTTTAACAGACTTTTTCTATACCAGCTGCTTCTGGAAACAGTCACTCCAATGCAGAAAGTATTTCTTAATAATGTGCTGTGTTGTTGCATAAGAACAGGAGAGGGATATTAAGTAGGCAGAAAGTCAAAATGAAGTATTGTCTCTTTCTTTACCCAACTTCATAAATACGCAGGAGGGGACCAAGAAACAAAAATTCCTAATGAGTGAATGAAATTTTAAGTTTTTTTCAGTGGTAATAAAATAAATATTATTCTGTGCTTGTCATAGGGGCAGGAGTAAGGAAGGATCAAGAAGGAAGGGGGTGAGTATAAAACACATTCCATATCCCTTAGGGAAACCAAAGAAAACCAGAAGTGACAATGGGGCTAGGTCTGCTAGAGAGGGCAGGGAGGTGTCACCTCACGGAGAGGGAAGGGATGGAGAAGAGTCTTCATCCTGCTGTGCACTCTAAGGCTTCCCTCCTTTGCTGGGACCGAGACTAGTAAGACAAATTTAAATACAAGTTGGTAACAGATGCATCTTTTTTGTGTTTCCTTCAATCCACCTTCATTTACTTCTTTTTGTGTGGTTTTAAATGTGTATATGTCTTACATGTTGTCGTGGTTTAACCCCCACCACACAACTGTTCACTCAAGGGAGAAGATGGAGAACAGGAGGGGAAATGAAAAAACCTCATGGGTTGAGAGAAAGGCAGCTTAATAGAATAATATCAGGAAAGGAAAAAAACCCTAATAATAACAGTTATAGCAACAGTAATAATAACACCAGATACTCTCACCACCTGGTGAATTGGCACCATCCCGAGCAGAGATTGAGGATTCCACTCCCCAATTAACCCCCATTTATATACTAAACATGGCGTCTAACGGTATAGGATATTTCATTGGCCATTCCATCCTTCTCTCTGTTCTTCTATGGGGAGCTGAAAAAAAGTCCTTGAATAATGTAAACATCACTTAGCAACAATTAAAAACACAGGTATTATTGACATTCCTTTCACAGCAATCACTAGAAAGAGAAATTAACTCTTTCCCCGCTGAATTCAGGACACATGTCAAAACACAGAAAAATGGTACAAGCCAAAGCAGCATGTAAATCACAGCAATTCATTTTCTTTTTGTCAGGTGAGCCCAAGAAGTAAAGAGGAGTCTAATTTAATTTAATGGGGAGTCTAATTTAATTTAATGGGGTCTAGACTTCACTGCTATCATACAGACATGATCTAATCCTGTCCAATGTTTCTCCAATAAGCGCTGGACAAGCACTCCTTGGGCACCTCTCCTCAGCAGGACCAAGGCTGATAGGTCTTACAAGTAACAGAAAGGGACACTTTTCCTAAAGAAAAGGATTTTTAACCTTTACTGCAAAATCTGCTCCTGTGTATTGCAGTTAGAAAAATCTGTAAAAATATTCAGTGAAAACAAGAGCTAGGAACCAGCTTCGCTTTAACCTGAATGAGACCGGTTTCTAACAGATTTTCAGAGGAGTTTGCCTTCCTACCACAGGGTCAGAGCTTGTCAACTCATTTATAAAGTGACTCCAGAAAGGTAGACCTTCCTGCCTTACACACACACAGATTTGGAAAAAAAAAAAATCAAAAAGGAAAAGGAAAAACCCAAACTTTTGTCAGGCTGAGCTTAAGGGCAGGCACATTTCTGTGCTGCAGCATCCTTCTGCGCTGTAAACCCAGGGCAGAGAAGAGTCAGGGGCTCCTGACAGTATGAAAGGACTGGCTGAACTTGCCCTTCCCCTCCCAGGGAGAAAGAGAGACTTCTCCAGGGACACTTTGTGGGCAGGGCGAGCCATGTGCACTCACTGGAAAGAGGTCCATGCTGTGTTTCCATCCAAGGCAGCTCCATCTTTTGCTGGCTGTGTGCCCGCCGAGTACCAGAGCCCTGCTCCGGGCCACTGAGCTCTCTGGCAGGAGCCTACCCACCCCTGCGGGCAGCCAGCGTGGGCTGCAGGTGGGATGTGGAAGCACTTTAGCAGCTGTCCCCGAGGCAGACAGCAAATTTCAGTTGTCTGGAGTCCAGCAGCAGAGCCCCTTCTACAGTACACAGGAAAGAGCCGAAATAGAAAGGGTTTGCAGTTTAATGGGTTCATCCTTGGTTTGTGCAGCTGAGAAAATGCGTGGGATTTTCTGTGCAGCCAGGAGAAGCTCAGTGATACCAGGTGGAAAGCCACGCTGTGGCGTTTCTCAAGTTTTCTTAAAATTTACACGGTGAATAAAGCCATTATGGTGGTGGAAAGGGTTATAATCATAATATAAATCACTCCTTCAGGAACACTGAGAATTTTCCTGTATGTTTCTGGGAAGAACTGTAGGGCCTGTGTTGAGGCCCTCATATATCAAGTCCATCCCTTTAGTTTTATGATGAAATGAAAAATCCCTCCGAGTCCATACCTGCAGCTGGAGGGCTAGGAATATTTACCACGCAGGAGACACCCTTAGCATCTCAGATAATTAGGTTTAAATATTGCAGATCTCTTGAAGATTAATAAAAAGCTTTGCACTCTATTCTTTTCACACTTAGTTTGAGCGTGAAGAAAAAACAACTTCATTAAAGTCAGTGAATTACAACAATTACCAGTATGGGAGGAGAATGGCTTCTCTGGATAGAATCCAGGGTTTCATCACATGCGTTTGCAGTCTGTTTTCTCACTATGATCCCCTTTTTTGTTATTTTGTCAAGTCAGGCTGAAAGAGATTAAATCCCAGCTCCAATAACTGTTCAATAGTTTAAGGTCTATAAAATATTTAAGCACTCAGCAGTTTGCTTCTGCATAATAACTTTCAAAAATTGATAATGTCCCATCTCTGAGGTTTTCAACTGATGGCGTTAACTTTTAACATGCACTTATTTACTAATGCCTTCCTTCTCTTTGGCTACCTCCAGCCTGGCAGAGCCTGGGCCACCAGTGCCTTGCAAGGAGAGGTGGAAAGTGAGATGAGGAAGGGGCTCAGGAGGAACATGTAGCCGAAGGGAGGCTTTCCTGCTGCTGCCACTTGGGTCAGATGGAATCCCGGGACCAGCCTAACCCGAAATGCTGTGGATGCAGGGTCTGCTCCCGGGAGGGTGGCAATCCACCTGGCACAGGAGATGGGCACCAGCTCCGGCAAGGCAGGGAAAGCAAGTGTGAGCTTTTCCTTTTGCTTCACAAACTTCCTGCCCCCGCAGTTTCAGAATTCTCCCTGGGTCTCCTGTCACATGAGGGAACAAATCAGTGTCGCATACGGGTACAAAACGTGGTCAGGAAAAGAAGAGAACCCCTACTTTGAGAGAAATGAACCAACAACGGGCTCAGCAAGTCATTTGTGGTCTGCTGGGCAGGACCCAGATTGCTTTTCTTCCCCGGCTCCGCGCGGTGATAGAAGCAGGGCTGCAGCACTTAAGGCCTTGGCACCGTCATCTCAATTGGGATTTGGAGTTACTCCAGGAGGCCCAAGAAACCCGCCCCTCAGGCCAAAAACTGGAAGCTGGGAGTACGCGGGGCTGTTCTGGAGGCTGGATGATTTAAGGTAGATAGCAGCAGTTTGACAACGCCTATTTCCAGGCTGCTCCTTTGGTCTGTGAAAATGTTTGCGGCTGGCTCTGAGGGTTCAGCTGCTGCAACAGTGCGCTCGCTCCTCTTTAGGAGCCTTGTTTTCCCCAGGAAGCATTGCCACCTTGCAAAAAGCTCAGAGGGAAAAATCAGTAAATTCAAAGGGAAATCTGCAGAGACATTTGACCCTCTCAGTTAAAGAAGGAGCATGAAAGCTCCTCTCTCGGATCATTTCTTCTGAGAAATTCATTGTATTGGTTATTTCCCAATTTCATGTTGGGATAACGACAAGATCAATAAAGGACAGGAATGTCTTTGACCCATTTCCAGGAACAAAGTGTATGAAGTTCAGCTATGTCCTTGGACTCACACAGTATCATCTCTCATTTGTCACGGTGGTTTCATGGTCATGACAGGGTTGTCTGGATGAGGTTCAAGCAAAGTATTTAACCTCAGGTGGCTACTAGTGAAACTGCTGTGCTTAAGGTGTTTGCCCATTCTGATTACTCAGTCTTGGGTTGTTTATTCCAGAAAATTATGAATCATTATGGGTCACTGCATGCTGTACATTCACTTTTAGAATAGACGGTTAGTTTTTGAAGAATGGAGGTGTAGAGCCACATCCTCCTGGTGGATTCTATGGGAAAACCACCACACTAGCAGATGTATTCCTTAATAAGTAAATTCACCTGCCTGAACATTTTCCCATACCAAATTCCCACTGCTGTTTTAATTTCCAAATAATCACCAGCATTTGGAAGACTAAGAGAAAATCTTCAGGATTAAGGGATCCATTACTTTGCATGTGAAACTGAAACTCTGAAAACTGCAGAGTTCTGTTTGCAAGTCGCGCAGTCACAGTGTCTTGAATGCCCACCCTTCCCATATGGGAAAAACAAGGCATATATCCCAAGGTATTCCCTGTCCTATTCTGATACATGCTGAAGCTGAAGCTGATTCTGAAAAGCTCAAATCTGATGTCTGCCATATAGACAGGTTGGTCTTAAATACAAATCTTACGAAAAGTCATTATGGAAATATAGAAACTGTTGATATTCCTCTGATGGACAAAGACATTTTAAAATCACCCCGTGCCCATACAATATTGATGTTTGAAGACGGAAATAGAGAGGTAATGAAGACATGATGTAAAGAGAAGGTATGGGATGTGGTGGGAGCTACAGCATCAAGGCTGCAGTGCTCTCAGGCTGACAGTGAAGATCTTGACATCTGGATCAGCTTGTTTAGTCCATAGCATTTACCATCAGCTCTTCTGCCTGCAATGACACATTCCAGATAAATCCTGAATTGTCAGTCCTTTGAAAACATTACACTGGGGGCTTTAACTGTAAGATATACATAATCTTCAGACAGAAAATATGGCATTATACTAATGGAGTTGCCAGGAAGGGAAAGAGTTAAGCGTGATGGCTAGTAGCACTAGAACTGACACCGTCAATGTGCAGTTCTGGCACCAGGAGAACGAGATCTATGCCTCAGCCCAAATGGCTTTAGGGATATCTCTTATCTGGGATATTTTCAGTTACAGTGAGTGAGAGTCCACTAAAGAGACTGCCAATCTCTCACTGCAAGCTCCATGTCCACCTTCTTCCACTGTGGCACTCATGGTCATTGCTTAGCAAATCAGAAGGTCTTCCTGACTGTTTTCACTCCAACATTTTTATAGTTCTGGGCAATTTCTAAACTCTCATTTATGGTACTGTAATTTTCTTGACATTCACTATAAACGTGGGTGCATGAGAGAAATGGAAAGAGAACAGGGAATGTTTCTCTTCTGGCAACAGTATTATGCCACTCCCCATCACAGAAAAAAGGGAAAATACATTTTGTTTATGAGTCATGGCTGTTTTAAATGTCCTATTTTATGTACCATGTAAAAAAAAAAAATCTTAATTTATATTATTTCAATAATAACATACCTACTTGATTAAAAGGTGCAAACTCATGCCCTAAATAGGAAGATCTCTTGCAGGTTTTGTGGATAAATGAAAAGAAAAACATCATTCAGGATAACACTCTAATGTGTAATAGAAAAATAATAGTCTTCAGAGAATTTCTTCAATAATTTCAGGATTAGCATTTGAACAGGCTGCTGATGTTCAGAAACCCCCCCCTTTAGAACAAGACGACTACGCGTCAGTGGAGAATGTGCTCCACTCCTACGGGGACAAGGCAAACATATGTTCATCCAGAGCAATGACTGTACCTGCTTCAGAGAGGTTTGCTTCAAGTGGCTGTCATGACTCCTTGTGAATTGTGCTTTTCAGATCCTACCAGACCCTTCCACCAAGGAGACAGAAAATAGCAGAGGTGCCATTGGTCTCTTGGAGTTAGAGCTGTCTCAGAGCTTCATGTCCCTAGTCTCTGCCCAGGCACGGCCCAGAGGCAGTAGCCTTCTCCTGAGGTTCAGCACCCACCTGGGTGTCAGGTGGTTGTGTTGTCCCATGCCACCTGTTTTCACCTGGTGTTTTAGTGGTGGGAGGACCTTCCAGGATGGAAAAATCTGGTTTTAGATGCTGTCATGGCCTGAAGAGGCTCTGGCCACCATCTCCTCCTTTGAAGCACACTCAGTTTACTAACTTAAGGTGATGGGTTACAGGGAGTATCAAGGAGGCAGCAGAGTAGAAGTGAGGTGCAGAGCACTCCAGTGGCCATACTCCACTGTGGATTTACCCCTCAACCACAAGGGATCAGAGCCTTGGTTTAGGGAAGGTTGTTGAAAATGATTTTCTCTCAAACCTATCAGAAGTTAGCAGAATTATTGCTCTAGTCGTACAGGTTTGAACAACATGGGAATCTGGCCTTGTGGCAGTGAGAGATTGTTCCCTGTAGGATACATTCTGGAACTAATGCAATTTTCCTGCATGTTTGAATGAGATGCTATTAATATGTATCGACTGCTCACTTAGCAATAATTGTATCTACTTCATTACTAATGACAGTAATGTTGCCATTTAGAAATTTTAGAAAAAATTTGCAGCCAAGAGGGGATCCTGGTTTAAATACTGGGTTCCTATCAACAGAGTGTGGCTCAGAGACAGCCTCTTTAATGGTGCTTGAATGCAATGGAGGAAGCTGGATTCTTGCAAATCATTAAAATTCGAAAAACCCATCCAAGCTGTTTTGATGATTGATCTATCCAGCAATGAAAAGAACTACAGTAAAGGTGAAACTCTTTTAGTAATCCTGTGCATTGGCTTTGCTGCTCCACAGAGCTCCATCTAAACTGCAAGATCAAGGGCACTTCATACCTCACGTCTAGCTACACAGCCTGTTGACATGCTAAAACCACACAGGGGTGAGACCTGGATGCTCTCTTTGTCTGCTGCAGTTTCCAAAGAAGTGGAAAAGTAAAAGAAAACTGGTTCTCATTGCTCTGGGTGATAGATCATGAGTGCACCAGGGTGTATGCCTGCCGAGTCTGGATGCAGTTGGCCAAGCCTGCAGCTGCTGAGCTCTTCAGGTGCGTGTCCAACCTTACAAGTGAGAGATCAAACTGTTACTCTGCTGCTCTTCATACTTCTCCAGAGCTACGGTCAAGTGTGTCTTGCAGGTGTGATCACAAGAAGTAAAACACCTCAAGCACTGCCAGAATATTCTTTGGAAATTAAGATATCTTCTCTTAGCTGGTTCTTTTTTTGATGAATTTTGCTACAGGGTTCATTGGCCAAAGCAGCAGGAAGGTGCTGCCCGCTGTCCAAATGACCCTTCCCACAAAATGGGGCCAATCCCAACTCAATTTTTGTGGCCCTCCACCTTCAAATAGCATCTACACTCCTGCTAATAATAGCTTTCCTTTAGCTGACAGAGCCTCACAATGTGCTCTGAAATTTTAACTAACATCTCACATGCCTATTAATCTCTTGATAAATCAAATAAATTAATGGTGAAATGAAATCTTGTGCCATAAGTGGATGGGCCTTGTAAGGCTTAACTCAGCAAAAATACATTGAGATGTCATTCAGGCAGGCATTGCCAGGATAATAGGGGACTTTCTAATAGGATTTCTCTCCCTCTTTGGAGTTTTGTCCAACACTGGAGTAAGCATTTTATTGGTCTTGCTGACTCACACCTTTAATTAGGAAAGAGCAATGTTTTCTGTTCTCTGAATAATATGCTTAAATAAAATGTTACAAGTACTCAAACGTATTAAAATATTAAACAAAATATTCCATAATTTAATGTCATATATATTTCTTGGCAGCAGCGAACTCCAAGAGCCTGAAGCTGTAATTGAACAATAAATTTAAACCATGACTTCAGCCCATGTATTATAGATGTGTTTGGGGTCTTTACCAAGCTCCTTGCTGATACCATGTCATCAGAATTCCTGTTCTTCAGACAAACTTTTTCTGTGCATTTTTTATAGACAAGTCCTGGTATTATAGCAGTAATGCCTGCAAAGTCATATTTGCCTGTAATTTTGAAGTCTTAACATGTGGAAGCTGGATGAAGCTATGACACCCTTTCCTTCAAAGCTGAAAAGTAGCCACTAAATTTATTTTTCTGACCCAAGAGATTTTTGGGTAGGTTATTTTCTGGCTTTTTACAAATACCTTAATAGTTTATTCACATATACAGCTGGCCCTCTGCACAACTTGATAGAACTTGATATTTAGAATATTTACCTTTTCAGACCTTCAGAGACATTTATCCACTGCTTATAGGATGAGATTTAATCATTACAGATGCCCTGTAAAGATTATTGAAAATACTATTCAGCAGCGATTCAGCAAGCTGAAAAAGGGCTCCTTTTCCTCTAGCGTACTGTGTATGAAGACCCAAATTTTGGCTCTGTGCTCCATCTATAGCCAAAATAATTCAAATTGCCTCCATTCAGTTTATGCAAAGTATCTCTAGCTCTGGGAAATGCATTTGTTATTTTGCAAACACGTATGCTTATATCTGGATTCAATTGCTTGCCTCTCTGGTGGCAGAGCAATATGGCAATGGAACAAATTCAGAGTCTGCTTCTGCTTGCGTTTTGGCTGGGGCTTCTCCTCGAGGCTTTGCAGGGCCTCAAGAGAAACTGCTCTGCGCAAAGTCATCTGTGCCCATGCCCTCCACAACACATGAAAACTGATAAAAAAGAAAGTGCCAAGCAACGAAGGTTACCATGTCCACATCAGGGGAAAAAAAAAACCCAACAGCGACTGCTATTTCATTCTGAGGGATTTGGGAGTGCTCTGCTCCAAAACCTGTCCCTTGAGGTTGATGATCTGTTGCTACTGAACCTGCTCCAAACCACTTGTTCCTGAGCATGACTGGAGAGAAACCTGTGGTAAGAGCCTCCTTGCAGTTCGGGCACCTTCAGGTCTCCCGTGACCCCATGCTGTCTGGTGCCCAGCTGGTGTGTGGTGACAGACTCTCCTATTTGAGTAGTCAGCAGCCAGTAGCTGGTACCTGCCAGCACAGGGAGCTCCGGTGGCCATACCAGTCTTACGTTTGAGGCTGTTATTCACAAGAGATTTTTATGAAGGTGCTGCTGATGGGGCCCCAGTTCGTCCTGGAGCAGAGTAAAACATTAGCTTTTCTTTCTTTGCCATGCAATGTGAATTTTACCAAGGAAAAGGACTGGTATTTGATGTCTATCTGCTTTATGTTTCACTATTTAGGAGTGTTTTGGAGACTCCTTCCCACTCCAGTCAATGAGAATTAGATAACTCTTGAGTTAGGCTGGTGTGACGGAGCAAATTCCTTAGTCTGAAGCTAGCTCTGGGTCTGTATGAAGACCTTTTGTTCCCAAGAGCATGAGCTCATTTTTGGTACTATAAGATTTCTTCCCTTTCCTTTACTCCAGCCCTGAGGGCCACTTACTTCTTTTTGTACAGTACTCTGCTCTTCCTCCGCATTCATGATGTTCCTTAGCATTAGGTCACCAGCTAATTTATCAGCACAGTTCTAATGGTTTTGACAAGGTCATTATCAAAATATTAAGACTTTGGAGTCTCGCCTAGTAACCTCCCTCCAGCCACATACTTCTTGCAGGATTACTCATTGCCTCCTTTTCCTTCCACACTCCTATCCCTAAGCCAGCTTCTTACTCACCTTTCACTTTCCCAATTGACCCCAGCTTTTCCAGTTTAAAGAAAAGATTTCCATACGACCTATAGCAAAACATCATACTAAAGTCCAGAGAGTTTGACGGGAACACTTTCTTTATTAGATAAATTTAACGTGTTATCAAAGGCAATCTGGCAGAAGCTACCTTAAAATCACTCCTGTTGTGTTTTATCACATTTTCCCTTCACATTCATGTCTTTAATTATGATTTTCTTCAGAATCTCTTTTAAACCCTGAATACTGCTGAGACAGACTAATGAGTCTAGTCTTGATCTGCGCACTTTGTTTTCCTTCTGAAGCACCCATCATGCCATTTTTTTGTGCCAGTTTTTTTTCTGAATGCAGGGATGAGATCATCCAGTTTCTCTGAACTAAGTGCATTGAACTCCTTGAGTTTAGTTTCCACCATGATTTCCAGCTCTTGTTCCCATCATCTGTCTTTTCCTCTCATGATTGAGCACATGGATCTTGTGGGAAACTGAGGCAAAATCTGGATCCATAGTGCCTCACTTCTATTTTCCTTGTGTTTTCTGCTGCTGAAGAACTTTTGCTTTTTCGCCTTAAGCTTCATGAGATCAATCTCAATTTTCCTTTGGCAGTACTAAGATTAGCTCTGTTCCTTTCTTTTTGTATATCAGTCATCTTTCTAATCTTTGTACAGATTTATTCTCTTTCTTATGGCTCTCCTTCCAGTCCAGCCTGGAGTGGAAATCCGTCTCTCGCATTTTACCCTGTTTGGGATATAGATTTCTGATCCAATTTTTGACATGCTTGTCCTGAAAATGTTTCCTGCACATCCACGTCCAGGACTCAGCCTTAAATCCCAGCCCACTGGCCTGCTGGAGGATGCGGGATGCAGCTGCAGCAGACGGTGGTGTGTGTTTCAGCTCTGCCGAGCGGCCAGATTTCTCTGTTTGGGTTGCAAGCTGCAGGCTGGAGGATCTTGGGCAATAGCTGGAGAACGAGGCAATTGGTGCAGGTTCCTGCTGGAGGAATCAGCCCTTGCTGTGATCCTGATGTGTCCCCAGGTGCACACGTGCTATCCGAGTCAGTCCTTTGCTTTGAAATGAACTCTGAAGCCCTGGCAGAGTATTTTCTCAGCCACTGGTGCTTTGTGTTTGGATGGGACAGAAAGTGAGAAATGGGTAGAGAACACAAGGTTCACCTAACTGTGGGGTGGGCACGAGACACAAAATAATCATGACCCAGGTTTTTAAATCCCCATTGTCTGCAAGGATTTTTGCAGATGATCATCTCAAGCTTCCCATCAGGGAGAACAGCATGAGTTCATGCTGAACCAGCACTCCGTAGGCTGAAGGGCAAAGCTCAGCAATGGCCAAGGTGCATCCAGGGTAGCTCAGGACGAGGAGGAAAATAATGGATCAGTGCCATTCTTGATGTATGTAAAAGTAATCCTGAGGCTGTCTTACTGCTGCTTTGAATGTCCCAAGGCCTGCGGCAGGGGCAGGACATTGGAAGGATTATAAATACATTCTCAAGACCTTTTTTCCTTACTCATCATCCCTGTTTTGTGACTGGAAAGAGAGAGAGTAAAAAAACAGCTTTTACTACGAAATGACTCCCTTACTGCAGACGGTCCTGGGGAGACAGGTTTCCCCCAGCAAAGCAGCACAAAGTATCCCATCAGTGTGATGAATCTGATCCTTTCCAGGATTTGCGTTCCAGCATTTGAGCCATTTATGCCACAGTTGAGGGCTAGGATGACTTTAATTCTGGGGTTTTGGTCTGTCTAGCAGTGTATGGTAACTGAATGGAGGCGGGACCCAGCTGTGTTGCCCAGCGGCAGGCACCCAGCACTGCGCTGGGCTCAGGCACCCTGCAGTCAGTGCCTACCATTCCCTCCAGGTTAGTTTGGAAATGAAAGATCATTTCCCATCGATGGAGTGACACTTAGGAACTCAGGAGCTTCTGCAGGATCACTTGGTGTAAGCACAGCTTTACCAGGTCTCACATGTGTCGCTGGGTCATCCTCATGCTATAGAGAGGGTCACAGTAGGTGCAGGTCCACATGCCCTGGTCCTGCATTGTTGGTCCCAGTTGGTGTGCCCTGGTCCTGAGCACCCACAGAAGAGCTGCACCTGAGTGAGCATGGGGAAAACACATCTGCAGGGAGCCAAGCATGAGGCTTAGACATTCTCAAGGTAAGTGAGGCTTGAGAAAGCAAAACTACTAGGTCTATGCAGCCCTGCAGGGGTCTTTCTGTCAGTGATCACCACAGTGGCCAAACAGGCAGAAACAGCTGTTCTCTAGGTAACACATTCATGTTTCGGCATCAGGCACCTTGGAAACATTCATGTATTCAATAAAATTAAAAGTATTTCTAATCTGTGACCCTCCGTACAGTACGGAGACTTCATTGAAGTCATGAAAGTTGAAGTTCCAACTGATATGAGCTGGCACTGAAGTCAGTGGGGCCATGCTGACCTATCCAGGTGAGGGTCTTACTCTAAAGCCTTTAAAACATCTGATAGCATTTGTACCTGGGAGCTGGGCAGCACTGAGCACTTCTTTCTTTGTATCTATTTTTTTGGGGAAAAGGCATCTTTTTACAAAGCCAGTGTTGCCAAAAGGAATAAAAAAGTACAACATGTCATTCTTCACCAGGAAAATCTTACACTGAGCTCTTAAAATGTTTCTGTATCTTTTGTGATCTTTGGATGCATATTTACTGATAGGGTAATTCCCAGACAATTGCAGTTCTGATGGGAAGTGGATTTCTTTTATTAAAGCATCTGTGTTTTTATTTCAGCAAATTAAACTTTATGTGTGCCATTGTTACGTTTTGACCATAGGATCATTTTTTGTAACACAGTGGAAAGTCTGAGATATTTTCTAATGTAAAAAAAAAAATCTCAAAGAAGAATGAATGATAAAATGATTTTTAAAAGTACTTTATATAAGAGAGAAAACATAAACCCCACAGCAGTGTCTTATATAAAGTAGCAGCAGGAAATTCCATGGCAGCTTCCCTGGGAGGGAGAAGTGAAAAAAATCCAGTTGCATAAAACTGTTTTGCTGTTTATTAGGTTATTATTTCTTTGTCTAGCACAATACCAGGCCCTGTTTGATAACTAACGCAGGCTGAGAGCTGAGAAGATGACAGAGTTTAAATTCTCTGAAATAAAAAACAAATAAACTTCTTTAGTTATTCAGAGCCATTGGAGTAGAACATCATAGTACAGAATATTGCATTCTTTCACAATTTATCTACCTTTTAAACAAATTTATTGTTCTGTTTATAAAAAAACCCAAGTCCTCTACTTGTCATATTTGATCATACACTGTATTCTTTAATGCCAAGTGCATCGCTGTGAGTGCCTGTAATTTGCCATCATCCCTGAAGATGTTCTTGAAAATGAGATGTTTCATCTCAGTGGTCATACCCTGCTGACATTTTTAAAATAAATAAATTATCAGTTCTGTAGTACTGTTGTCAAGGTTTAAGAGGAATTTACATAGAATGCTGTGCTTCTGTGAGAATTGTCAAATCTTAATCTTCCAGTAAGCTACAGAACTATTATTAACATATCCCTTGGTAATGTTGTTTAGTGTTAATACTCAGTGGAATATACTTTTCATTAAAATACAAAAGCAGTCCAAATATGTTTTACCCTCAGGCACAATATTATCTACGCTGTTTCTTGGAATGACTGCAATATAGAAATTAATCTAGTCTTACTTCAAATTACTTCTGTGTCACTGTGCAAACTCTGGATTCTTTTCTGGGTGGCAAGATGGGTTGAGACGGGAGAAAAAAAGCCTGGTAAGGGAAGCCAATAAAAATGTATATTAAAGCCAGAAGTTTCAAAGCAATGAGGTCTTCCCAGTGATGTGCAAAGCAGCTCCTCTGCTCTTTATGGCACATTTCATCTGATCTAGACTTGCTCTCTTACACATTCTGTTTGGTGAATGTTTATCTCAGCCTCCTCACATGAATGAGTGATGAGAATATAAATATGAAGCTCAAGTTGGCCCTGGGACACGGCAGGGTGATTCCCACCGTGAGAAGAGCAGGCACCGTATTTGGCAGAGTATGAACCCGCAGTCCAGGGCTGGGTCCCTGCAGCTCCCTCTGGCAGATGGCTAAGCAGAGAAGACTGAACAGGTTGTTGGAGCCATCCAGGTATCCTTTAGACAATGGAAATCCTTCCTTTGTGCATCTACAAGAAGAAATAGAAACAGTCTCATATTAAAAATTACAGTAAATATGAAATGATTATAGGGTGTGTTTGCAGCAAAAGTAGCCCTAGAAAATAAAATAATATTAAAAAAACATAGATAAAAAAAGAGAAAAAGTTGTGGTTTTTTTCCAGTGTGTTGGCAACAGGCTGCTTTCAAGGATTCAGTGAATTCATTGGGAATTGAATAGGATAGCTTACTACTGTGTGGATAGGGAAGGGATAAATTACAGTGTAATGCCACTTTAAGTTAGGAAAAGTTTCCTCTTAACTAACAGTTTTATCAGGGCAAAACTGGTGTGAATTCAGCCTAATCAAAAATAACAAATGGGAGTAAACGGTTAATTTCCACCTGGGAAAAAATTTAAGTATTGAGTTAAATCAAAACAGTGTTATATAAAAGGGACAATTAAAATGTGCATTAGTGGTGTGATTGGAGAGAGAGCAAGAAGTAAAAGGCAGATTGGGTGCAAGCGAGATTGCAAGGGACTTGAAGCATCTCAAGACAGCTCAGGGGCAGCCCTACAGAGGAGGGAGGTTGTTCCCAATAAACCTAAGGCCAAGCAGTGTTAACAACAGACTCATTGCTAGGCTCTAAAAGCACCATAACCAGTCAGAAGATAAAGCTTGGAGTGAGGGAGAAACTGGTTAGATCTTTGAAGGAAGACTAAATTTACATGGAAATATCATTTTGAATGTCCTGATACTATTTGTGAGTTCAGCTTGAGGCACTCAAATAGATTCATTTTGTTTGTTTCTTTTTTTTTTCTCAAGAAGGCAGAGAGAAGGAAGGAAGGAAGGAAGGAAGGAAGCAAGCAAGCAAGCAAGCAAGCCAGAAGGGAGGTGTCATTTCATCTTTGTCTTCTACCTTACCTTGGCCTTTGTCTGGGACATGGGAAATCCAACTCTAAATCCTTTCTCCTTCTGAAAGGACCAGACCGTCCAGAAATGTCCAAAGAGATAGCCTTAAAGTACTTAAGGAGACTTTCTTGCATTGAAAGTTCAGTGAGGCTGAGGCCTCAGGAAGGTGTCAGACCAGAGGGCTAGTGGGTTGTCCTCACACTGTTTCTGCAATGATTTAAACTTTTGCATAAGCAGAGCTTTTTCAGCAGTAGAGGAGCTCTGGAGAACGTTACAGGCCACAAGGTAGGAGATGTCCTTCACATTCCTCCTGTAGACCAGGCAATTAGCCTCCTCTTCTGTGATTCTCCTAGGCGATGGCTAGGGCAGAAAGGTCTTGCACCCGCAGACTAGTACTTTCACTTTGCACAAAACACACAAACTACCTTGTCTCAGGGTGGGAGGACACACCAGTGTCCATCACCTTCCAGAGAAAGCTTATTTATGCATGATGGGAAACCATGCAAATTACATTGCTCCTCTTTTGTAAACTGCAGATGGAGCAGTTTATGAGACTAAATAATAAATACAGTCTTTGGGCAGCTCTAGAAAGAGAACCAGGATGGCCAGGGTGATCACTCTGAGGAAAGTGCAACAGAAGTGACCAGACATGGCCTGGAGGGAGTACCTGAGGCTCGGGGTCAGGGTAACTCGAAGTCCTCTGTACCATTTTCTCTGCCCAGAACCAGCTGGGACATGGTGGTGCTGATGGGCACCCTCCTAGGCAGTGGGAACTCAGACCCCAGGTGAGGTGTAGGACTGCCTGACTGTGGCATTCCTGGAGGTTTCATAAAAAATGGCTTTGTGTTGTGTGGGATAAAAGTGAGGGAGAGGGTCCATTTCTGCAGAGAATTAAAAATTAGAAGTTTTGTGTCTGAGGGTTAATTTCTTATATTCTAGCCTCTCAAAGGCGCAGTTTCTCACATGGACTGTTTTTTATCATAGTCTTTGGGAAGAAGATCTCTATCCTTACATGTTGATCCGAAGCTAACCTAAAAGACAAATTAAATATTTGACAAAAGAGTATGCCAGACTTCCTTTTTCCTTATTTCTCCTCCACTGCTCCAAGTGAACACTTTCTGCTTTTCTTTTTAAACCTCACAGCCTTCAGCTTGCAGTAATAGCTCATTCATTATTCAAGTAACTGTTTCTGCAACTGGGTTAATAATAGTCCTCATAGCTAAGTACAGTAGTCTAGATGGTAGAGTTAAAGTTCCCACAGAGCTTTTGTTTTCCTCAGTTTGCAACTATATTCCCAATAAAGCCATTCATGAAAACAACTGTGCCACAGCAGCTTGTGCATAACACCCAGTGCATTATTATAACAAGATTTGTTAAAACTGTGGAGGACATTTGTAGTAATATACTTACCTGTAAATGATCTTTTAAAAAAAATTGTTGAGAGCTTTCATTTCAAGCTATGCTGCTTTCTTTGCCACAGTCAATTCCAAGAGCTGACCAGGTTACTGCAATATCTGAAGGTAGTTTGTGATTAAAAAGCTTAGAAATTTCCCTCACATGAAGCGGAAGCCGAGGCACAAATAGAAGTAGAAGTGCTCAATATAGAGCCCACATTTAAAAGGGGAGCTAAGGATAATTTTTGAATCAAATACCTCAGTGCACAGAAAATTGAGAAAATCATTAGAGTAACAAAGCACAAGGATCTTTATAATTTGATAAGGATGTATCAGCATGACATACATAGAAGTAAATTATGCGTCTCCTAAACTCCTAGAATTCTCTGAGTTGAAAAAATAGTACATTAAGGCAAGATGATGGATATAATTTATTTAGAGTGTTGAAAAGCTTTCAATAGGATTCTACCCATGAGACTATGAAAGAAGTCCGGTAAGAAGAAGGTGAGGTAAAATCTTGTCCTGGATTAACAACTGCTGAAGAGACAAGCTGGCAGTGGGAATAAATGTCTGAAGCCTGAGACTGAAAAATATTAAGAGTGAAGTGCCCTAAGGATGTCTATAAGGACTACTTTTTATCCATCCATGGGCAGGTGACTATGTTGTACATACATTACACTAATTTCCTTCAGCTCCTATGAGGATCTTTTTATAACAGATAGGAGAAAAATATGGACTTTCAGATAAGAAATGTACCCATTAGGTTTTTTAGAGATTTTTAGAATTATTTCCTATGTCTTAAGACTGTGATCATAGTTTCAGTGGATTTGTTAAGTACTGCATTTCCTAATAACACTAAGAATTAGATGAACAATGTAATGTCAAAATATGTTGCTGATAAAAGCTTGATCAGAAAGGAAAAGCTGCAAAGGATTGTTTGAAACACCAGACAACTCTAATACCACCAGTGGTTGTCCTAACATGATGGCAGATGAACTTGAACTAAAAGGTAATGCATTTGAAAGAAATAATTTAAACTACTCTGACACACTGATGGCTTCTGAATTAACTGTAATCTCTGGGGAAAAGAACTGAGCATTATTGCCAACAGCTCAGTGAAGATACTAAGCAGCAGAAGCAAAAAAATGTGAGATGCTGAAGTGGGGGGATGCATTAAGAAGAGAATAAGAATGTACCTACCCTAGTGTGCAGATGTGCCTGCATGTGTGGCCCCATGATCACACAGAAGGGTGGCTTATCAGCCTCATTACTGCATGGAACTTTAGATGTCACATGTGAAATTGCTATAGAAGTATTTGAATAATTCGCATTTCCCAAGTGTGTCCCAATAATAAGATAAGGCTGTAGGCTGGAAGCAAGCTCAAAAAGCCATCTGTTTCAAGTGTAAAGAGGTCTCTCCTGCCCAGCAGACTTGTAGGGTGATCTTCGTTCGGGGCATAAATTGCTGCCAAGGGTTTCTGGAGAGCTGGAAAGGCCTCGGAGTGATCCTGTCCCCACCTTGTGCTGGTTCTACTGAAACAGAGATGAGGTTTTGCTGTGGGAGCAGGAGCTTAGAAGCCACTTTCAGGGGTGGAGAGGGGCAATTATGGGCTTTTCTCCCACTTTTTGTGGGGATGGAGAGTGTGGGGATGGGTGGGCTGAAGGATGACCAAGTTGGTCACTTCCATCTAGGGCACGACCAGTCCCTCTGGCAATGCACCAACAATTGGGAGCCTGGAAAGATTCGGGTTGGCATAAAGGGTGTCTGAGCACTCAGACTCCTCATTAGCATTGGCTCTGCTGCTCCTTTTCAGGATATTTCCAACAGCTTCTGCCAAAGTTTCCCCCTCTGTCATTTTCCAACCAGGATCATGGCCTACGTTACCTCTCATTTTTATTAGTTATGGTCATATTTATGGTCTGGGTTCATAAACCCATATGGAAAAGTGAAATGGAGTCAGCCAGGACTCATGAAGGAGCAGTGCAAGGAAAGGCTGAGGGACAAAGCTGGAGGAGAGCGATGTCAGTGAGCAATAAGGAGCAGAGGCAGCAGGAGATGGCAGAACCGCCCTCCAGGCTGGACCAACCTCTCAGTCAGCCTCTCTTCAGCAAATTTTTTCTCTGTCTCCAGGTCTCTGATGCACCAACATCCCTGAGGTACCGTTTTACAGTTAGGTCCCTTTTAAGATAAATAGAGGAAGCTCATAACTCTGTGGTTTAGTTGCAGTTTCTCTGGCTTTGACGCAACAAGATAACCCCCTCAAAACGCATATTGAAGCACAGTTATCTTTGCAACCAGAAGGGCTAAACACTTCATTAGCTTTTTAAATGAAAGCTTAGGTTCTGGAGAATGCAGTCAAATCTGCAGGAAGGGCCTAATTCCTCCCACATTTTCATGAGCACAGAGGATCAACATCTTTGCCAGTCAGACACTCTTGTTCTGCCTGCCCCAGAAAACAAGGAAAAGGGAATATTTGCGTTTATGAGGCGATACGTTTAAAGGAGATAAAGAGAACTATGAATAGGTTAGGCAGAGCAAACCAGTAGAATTCACTGCTGGAAGTTTTTACTGAAATCTGCAGGATTAGAAAAGCACCATTTATACAAATGATGTTTGCAGCCGCAGTAGCTACAGTGGCTGCAAATAATGAGGGCAAAAATGCTTTCTCTTGGCGGCAGCACAGACCTGGCTTGGTGTGGTGGGTTGGGTTCAGTTCAAGCCATAGGGGTACTAAGAGGTGTATACTCTGCTGTGGGACCCTCCTCATTTGTTATGAAGCTCATCCCAGTGCTGTTTGTTGTGGCCTTTCCGGGGGGGGGGGTAATACTGTGCAAAAATCAAAGTTTTCACTAAAAGAAGGAAGTGGGTTGCTTGCTTTCACACCCATAGAAACAAGCTTAAATATCTGATTTCTGAAGCCTCAGGAAAGCAAAAAGAAAAAACAAAACAACAACCTAAAGAAATCTGCATGTTTGATCATGATATGTGAATGGTTGGTGTCGGCAATACTCAGAATAGCCCTGGTGCTGACGGGAGTTACAAGGAGTGTTTCAATAGACATGAGGAGGTACAAATAGCTGCTCATACCAAGGAGAGACTGAGAAAACAGAGGGAACAGCTAGAATAGATAAAGTAGCTCTCTATTCCTCTATTCTAAAATTCTCTGAAGAAGGCAGCGAAAAGGCTCAAGAGGAAGCTCAAAATACCCAGCAGACAGAGGAGGATGGATTCCAAAGGATTGACGAGAATAAAGATCAAGAGCTCCAAGAAGGAGGATCCAGTTCTGCAGAAGAACAAGCGAAGGCTTCAGCATGCTGTATTTTTTCATGTTTTGAATGTGTTCACTTAGATGGCATAGACTTATTGATTAAGTGGTACAGCTAAAATATCCAAATAGCACTAAAAAGTAGTCATTGACCAAGTTATCATGATAAAGAATATTCTTGTGTAAAGACTATGAGCTCTTCTCTTCCAGAATCGCCTCACAGGAACCAGCGATATGTGTTTTTTCATTATTGATGTAAATGACAGGAGAATGCTGGAGACAGCGTGTTAGATTAGAGGGACCCATGTTCTCATGGATCACCAACAAGAATATCTAAGACCTTTGAAATCCAAAACATCATAACTCAGGAGCTGGATGTGTCCTTTCCTATTAAAGCAAGTGAGGACCAAGGGGAAAATGCTTGCTTTCTCCTTTAAGTTCTTCTGGAAAAAGCTAATGAGGAATTGACATAGGACCCCATTTTGAAGCATAACTCAGATAAAACCCTGTAATTGAAACTGAATCAATGGCAAATGTCATGCTGGCTTTCATAATGCAAACCATGCACCTGTCTCTATAATGCCACACTCCATCAGAAGATACAGTGGTGGAGTCTGACAATGAGCCAACATCACACAGCCCCGGTGCTGCTGGATGTACCGCACAAGGTGTCAGCATCCTGCCAGACTTATTCCCTGAATAGGCATGGCTGATGTTTCCAGGAGCTGTAAGACATCTAGGAGAATCGCCAACGGGGAGCAAAACCAATGCTGCCAGTAGCAGGATGGGATAGTGCCAAATTAGTACAGAAGTTCCTGTATGTGCCAAATAGCTTTCTAATTACATTGCGATCAGCAAGACAAAACTGTGTCTCTTTAAAAACATATGTCTATATTCACAGCGGATCTTCGATGCAGAAGGGGAATTTGGAGGCAAAATGGCAGATAAGAAAGGCTTGTTTGTTTTCAGATGTGTCTGGGTTTCCAGGATCCCAGTCCATAGGACTGACCCCCTCCTCTCCAGGGAGAGGAAATGAGAGGACAAAGAGGAGGTGGGACCTAGCAGATCAGAAATTCAGTGTATGAGCACACATTGAAACATACGTGACTCTGGAAGGTACCTCCTCGCTTAACATCAAACAAAAACATTTGGGGTTCTATTCAGTTGCTTTAGGTTGAATAGCATCTTATTCTAAACATGGCACTGGCCAGCCCCGTTCTTTTTGTGCTTTTTGATTTCAGTGAAATTTTTTTCCCAAATGAACGTAGAACATATTTCTAAGAGTTGGGTTGTAACAACCCAAACTTGAATAAGCTGGTCCAAATTACATGAATACATCTGATACTCATTAAAAAGAGGATGCAACAGCTTTTGGAACAAATAGTGGACTCCTAGGAGTACATCATGGAGGAATTTACGAAGAATGAAAAGTGAATCACGTTGCTGTAGAAATAATTATTCAAATATGTGGTAAGTAAAATTTCATCTGGATCCTTTGTATTTTCTCGTAGCTTCCTTGAGCTCCTCTAACTGGCAATGTAGCCACCATGCAACAGATGGGGTTGATGTGCACAAGGACTTAAGCATCTGCCGCTTCAGGCCATTACCCTCAGGGGCCAAGTACATTTTGTATCTAGCATAAAAAACTGAAAAGAGGGGAACATATGAAAATATTGTCTGTTCTGTTGATTTGATGAGTGGCTATACCGTTTTTGACTCTGGGAGGTTAAGGCACAGTGAGCTATGGTGTAGATCTATGCTACAGTAGCTACATAAACTCCCTTTCCAGACTCCTGGAAGTCACAGTAAGGCAGAATAGCTTTCTCCACTTCCAGTGCCCCATAAATTCATATAGGACGGGCCTAAATAGAGCTATAACACGGTCAGTTAGAGAGAATCAGCAGTACCTAACTGTGGGGGAGCTTCAGACTTTTCCCACTTCCCCCCACATCCTTGATTGAAGTGACTTGACTTGTCTCCCCTTATCATGTGAAATGACTACAGTACTGCCTCTCCAAAACCTCATTCTGAGCAGGGCTGTGTTTGCCCTGAAATGTCCTTACAGGCAGAGGTATCAAACACCCAAGTGTAGAATGCACAACAGTGGATTTTTTAAAGATAAAACAATAACTGTGCATTTAGAAATAACAGTAATATATGTACTCAGTGTGGCCATTGCTGCCTCTGGGCACGTTGGGTTTGTGCAGGAGTGCTCGGGTCTAAGTACCATCTGTCGTACCCCTCCGGTTCCCAGCCTGCTCTTTCTTCTGCAAAGCATCTATGTAGATCCAGCACCTTGCAGCAGATCCATGCATACAAAATAGAAGACAGTTTAGTTTGTTTTATTTACTTTTTGTGGGTTTTGTCAAATTTATCACTAACAGTTCGTATGAACCTGCGGTACAAAGTACTGGGTCCTCCATAATTAGGGAGGGCTAATTCAGCAGGCCGCTTCTCCCCGGACCCAACCCCAGACTCTGACAACCTGTTTTCTTTGAGGTTTCAGATATTCCAATATTTCAGGCCATTTATTGTAGAAGTCGCCTGGCTTCTGTTTGAGAAAAAAAACAATTTACTCCAACAGGAGGTAGTCCCTTATGAGATACATCCAGCTGGCCACAGCGGGGGCCGGCCTCGTCGTCTTTACAAGCAGGATACGTTCACATGCCAAAGTCAGCAGAAACAAAATAGATGACACATCCACAGTCTGAAGGTTTGTATTCCCAGCAAACCCAAGCAGAAATAAGACAGGATGGGGAGCCAGGTCCAAACCAAGCATTTAGTTCAAACATTTACATGTCTGAGATCAAACTCCTGGATTACGGATTAAATCCCTAAAATGTGTGGGAAGGAGGGAGCTGCCTGTGAATTGTCTCTTAAACATGTCTGGGGACATTTTGTGACATCTGTTGTACAAGCTCGGGTTTGTAAAACCCACATGCAAAACAGTGGGTTTAGACCAAACTGCTGATGTCTGAAATTTTCACTCTGCTTGATACAAGATACTGCCAAATCTCCAGCAGTATCTATGTCTAAGGATCTTTTTCCTCTCATCCCACACACCTTGAGTTGATTCTTACTTGTGCAACCTCTTGCTTTTGATACTTTGGGAGCCATATATCAAGGACAGACCTGTTTGGGAGGAGAGAACAGGGATTCTGACTGTTCTCTGATCCTTTAATGTAGTTTTCAGCTTGAGGTAATTTAAGTTCTGTTCAAAAACTATGACATCAGTCACGCACTCTCAGCCATATGAGGTTACTCAAGATTTACAACTTTCTATTGTGTGACCATTCAAGTTGGAATAGTTTTATTAGGGTGATGTTTGCTGTTGTGATTTGAGGACACTTTTGGCTCACCCTTGTTCTAAGGATTTGGTGTCCCTGCATGGAGAGCAGAAGAGCAATGTAGCCCAATGGCACTTTGCAGAACATGCTCTCAGGACCTGTTACAGAGCCCCAGACCAGCTTGTCTGTCTTCCCCTGGGTTTTTCTGATCAGGAACATGCTCCTCACAGGTAATTTCAGAATTTCTACTGAATTTTCTGGCAACTTTGTGGAGTGAAGCCCCAAGCACTGACCAGAGAAAGCCCTCATGAGGCTCACATCTACTGATGGGTGCATGACTAGGGCATGTCTCAACCCTTCTGGCCCCTGCACAGCTCTAGAGTGACAACCCTGAGGATATGAAACATATTGCTGGAAGGAGAGAGCTGCTTTTCAGTGGCACCTGGAGGAGTCAAAGGTATCCGCAGATGACTGATAAGGGCACTTTGTTCTTTCTATCTTGAACTAACCGGAGTGGACTTTCTCTTTTACCACACAGCTGGGTTTGAGAAGAAGCCAGTGTCTGTAGCTGTCTGTCACTGAGAGACACAAATGCCAGATCAGGGCCTAAAATGGACCTCTGTGCAGACCTGGCATTTCATCTCTGAAATCAGTGGGGAACAATTTAGGGCTTCCGTACACTGTGAAATACAGCGTGAGAGAAGGTGTCCTAGCCCAGGTAACTTTGTGTGTCTGTCTCCTTTGAAAACTGGCTAACAGGGGTTTGATAACTTTTAGAGCAGTTACACACCTTTGGGAAATCTCGTATAATATTAAAGTCCAGAGGGAAGAAACTATTATATTGTTATTGCTGGAGGACTGGGGTAAGGCTGCTTGTGACAGTCATGAGAGACCTCCTTGCTGTGCTGCTACAGACGGTTCCCTTGTCACATAAACCCTCTGAAAACAAGGGGACTTGAAGCTAGGAGGTGCAGAGCTCCATGAACATCAGTTTCATTGCTTGGAAATAAAAAGACTGTTGATTAAACTGACCTATTTTATATGTTTTTGACAGGTTGAGCTCCTCTTTTTTTCCGTGCTTGCTGCTTTTTCTACCTTTACTACATATACTCCAAGTATTTGTTAACACTTTTCCTTTGGATTAGCTAACAATAAAACCTCTTCTCTGAATTTCTCTCAAAATCCATGTAGTTGCATTCCTCCTTGACTTGATAGAGTTCCAAGACACCATTCCACAGATAACTTGCCATGCAACATCTGGTTGTGTGCATATAAATGTATATATGTAGAGTATGTGGCATCCTCTATAAAGGCAGGACCGTATATAGTAGAGTCGTTTACCATCAGTATGAACTTGGGCAACAGAGGTTTTTTACGTTTAGTTTTCTCCCTCCTCTCTTCACTAGAAAGACACTAAGTAGAAACTACTCATTTGAGCAAGGTTCATCCCTGTTGGATCAAGTCTCTACTCTGGGGGTGCCTGAACTGCAAGTGATAGCTCAGACCTGAGGTTGCTGCATTTGTGTAAATTAGACAACATACGCAAGACAAGCAAAGTCCCAGGCCAGCAGATCTGGGTGGTAAGCTCCAGTAGAAGCAGAGAAGGTTAGCTGAGACTGTACGTGGAACTGTACTGGCAGCTGAATGCTGCCTGGAAGGGTGAACTACAGCAAGGAGCACGAAGGAGCGCCCCATCAAAACTCAGCAATGGGTGGAGGAGTGGTGTGATGTCTGCCGACAGGTATGAGAGCAGGCAGCATCCCCCCCCCAGGCAGGATGAGCCTGGCTGATGCCCACGGGGAGGTAGAGTTCTGCAATGCCTCCCCTGCACCTTGGGGCTCACAAGCACCAAGAGGAATTTGCACCTAAGAAGTCTTTTCCTTCCAGTTAACAAAATGCAGCCATTAGTGAATCGAGTGAAGGGTGCATTCTCAACGTACGCATCTCACATCTAACTGTTTTTCAAAGGCTTATAGCCATTTGTTCCCGGCCCTGTTACTGCTTTCTGTTCCCAGTCTCTGAAAGTTTCTCCCAACTTCACAGCAGAGCGAAGCAGCCAGCTCCAGCGTCTGCTCCGTGGTCACCCAGAGGCGTGCGTGGCCAGGGCTGAGCTAAAATCCCAGGCTCAGCTGAGCTGCACGGAGCTGGCTCAGCTGGCTCAGGCTTGGGATGCAGCTTATCTGCCAACAGAAAAGCCACCCATGGATAATGGAAAGTGGCTGTAGCAATGGAACGTGTTACAAAACTTCTATTGACTTCATGGGAGCTGGCCGACAGAAATCACTGTGTACTTACACTAAGGAAGTAATCTGGGACAGTAAATTAATCTCAGCAGTCCTAGCTTCAGGGGTTCTTGAAGCTATTTTGTGCAATTTTAGTTTGCATGGATTTGTTCCCTATTAAATTCACGAGGATGCAGCCAAACTTCTCTCAAACTGCTGAGCTGTGCTTTGTTTTGGGATTTTCAGAAAAACAGACAAAGTCAGAGCTTTGTCTGACTCCCACCTGGAAGCAGAAGTTGGTCCAGGTCTGCTGAAAGGCTTGTGACTCCCTGCAAACTTGAGTCAAACTTGGCCCGGGATCCATATCTGTATCCACCTGGCTTCATGTCTCATTACAGAAGATCCACCCAGCTGTAGCTCAGGGGTAGAAGGTGTCAAGCTTCATGTCTGAGCTGGACCACCCATGATATTGGTTGAGTCAAAAGGCAAAAATAATAGCCATAATCACAGCAAATAGTGGAACTTCTGTTTTCCTCTTTAATAAGAGATGTTTGAAATTCAGCAGGGGGGCAGAGTAGTATGTCCACATGATGTAGGGAACACATATTTACTCATTTTTACTCTTTGCAGTTAAAAATGGGCCCAGCCCAAATATCTCCAGGGAAGATCAGATTTGCGTCCAGACCCATGTTGGTATTCCATTTTTGAATGTCAGTGGAACAGAAAACAATGTTTTTCTTTTAAAGTTGAATTTCCAGCTGTGGTGCTGTAAGGAGCAACTCTGTGGTGAGCAAGAGAAGAGAGAGGAAATCTCTGGAGTTGCTGTGGATTATCATGCAGCACGGGGAGGAAGCGGATGAATGCTCTCTTTATAAACGTGCCTGGGCACAGGGGAAATGGCTTCCCTTCTGTGGGTGCAGGGTCTGTCTCGGTTGCAGCAGTAGCTGGGCTGCTTCTTCAGAGTTGTCCCTCACCTCCTTCCTGCCTACCCACACAAACCTCTCACCTGGGGCGACCTCTAGCCCGACAGAAAGCACGGGCTGGAGAGAAGATGCTGTTCTCCCTCTAACTTGCCTGCAGTATGGAGCAGCGTAGCCCCTCACAGCACAGTGACCAGCAGGAGATGCTCCTAGAAATGCAGGTGGCAGAGATGGGGAGCCTGGCCGTAGCAGGGACATCATCAGCCAGGTGGGGTGCTGCTGGGGCGGCCTCAAGTCACCTGAAATAACTCTGCTCTGGAGTTGCAGGTTGGTAGATGCAGCCCTACCTGCAAGAGCCACCCAGGCATCAGCACCACCACCATGGGGAACAGGATCTCCATCATTGCCACTTGTGTGAGCCCTTGAGAAGCATTCCCATGTGGTCTTTCTTCCTCTGCCCCAACTCACCCCTCTCTGCTGCCAGCCTTGTCGCTGCCTGGCTCCCTCGGGGTCACCAAGAGCTCTCCAGCTTTCAGGAGCAAGCTGTTGAGTGACCTGACAAAGGAATCAACAGATTTGTTATGCCTGTTTTATATTTTTATTGGCAATAACACTTTTGTGACAGGAGAAAGGGAAGGTCATGCCTTTTAAGAGACTGATAAGCGAAGGACATACTCATATATAAGATGGCCACAAGGAAGGTCCTCACTCGCTATGTAGCAACCCTGTAATTCTTAGAGGAAGCAAAATGCAGTCTGCTAGAAACTCCTGTTTTCTTTCACTTGAGAACCAGCAGAAGGCAAAGATCACACTCTGCCAGGTCTGCTTTTGCCTGTGGTCTGCCTTTTCCTTGCTACAGGTGAAAGCTTTATTGCTTGTAGAAGTACATATAGGTTTCAGATAGCTTTTCTTAAAATAGTCTCTTCCCCTTCTACCTTCTCAGCTGCTCTTAGAACGGTGCTGCCGGTTGGATGTTGACATTGCAATGAGGTTCACAACCTTCTGTGAGCTGAGACACTTTCTTTTCCCTTCCAAGGTTCCCACAGCTGATGCTTGGTGGCTTCCCCTCTGTATTCCTGCACCAGTGACTCATTTCCCTGTCTACCTTCTGCCTACACAGAGTCCAGGTGCTGACAGCCTCACAGGGATGCTGAGCATGAAACCAAAGTGATTTAATGAATCAAGAGGACTTTAAAGTATTTCCTTTTTGTTAACTTTTTAAAAGATTTCCCATATTTTTAATGTTTTTTTTCCCCTCTCTCTTATTGTAGTCGTTCATCACAGCTACGGATTAGCTTGGTCTGCAGAATGTGTTCATTTTCCATTGATGGCCAGATCAGAGAGGTGCTTTCAAATAGATTTTTTTCCCCTCTCCCCAGCATGAGAGTGATGTCAGCTGGGGACCAGAAGGACTATATTCAAACTGGTGAAGGGAAGGAGATCATTTAATCAGGTCTGCACAGAGGTTATCAAAAGACAAGGTTTGAAAACACACTGTTGTAAAGTCTGTGCACTTAAATGGAGGATCCAAAGGAACCGTGACAGTAAGGTCCAAACTTGAACACCTTGGTGTATCTACATCAGCGTCTTAGTTTGGACCAGGAGCCAACATCCAAAGTCAGTCTCCCAGTTGTCCTCACTTACTGTGCTTCCTTTTGACTTGTGGAGTGGATCTGGAAGAGATGTACTTGATGCCTTTCAGAAGAAACACATGCTTGAAAACATGCTCTGGGAGCTCACCTGGTGCAGGAGGTGGCTGCTGAGGGGTCTGAATTTTAGTCTTAGAAGAATAAAAAATCAAACCTTCAACAGGAACAAAGGAACTGTGGCCCCTGTTCTACTGTAAGTCATACACAGAAAATCTAGTTATATTTGGGAATAAGACTGTCTACGGTCAGTAACTATGTTTAGAAAAATGTTTGTGAAGTGACAGATGACTCATGAGATACTTATCAGTACAGAGCCATCTAGAAGATGCTACATATCTTGCATATGATGTCCTTCTACACATTATAGAAACCTTTTAGTCTCCCTGAAAATAAACATATTAATATGCATGCAATATATAGTTAAGTATTTTTTTATATATATGTATATATACAAATAAAATAGTATCCATGCATATGTTGTGATTTTCAACACAGTGGATTTATTCTTCACTCCTGTTAATCTCTCTAAGGGAATGTATAGGTTCTTTAATGTGCTGTTTTGCCCCAGTCCTTCCTTCGTATACAGAAACTCTGTAACATTATTGATATACAACCTGAAAGCAAATAAATCTTAATATCTGAAACATAAACTTTGCTGCTGCTGTATCTTGCTCTACAGAATACAAGGATCATGAATAGCAGCTACAGTAGTGAAAACTTAATTATTCTTTACTAATTACCGGCTGAAATAAATTAAATGTCAAGGGCGTCTGTAGTGAAAAATGACATAATGTATGATATAATTAAATACACAAAACTATGTTTAAATAGCTGTAACTGTCTGGCTAACCCAAATCAAAATATTCAAAGACAATATTGACAAAGGCCTTTACATCACATCATTGTGAACAAAAGTTTATCACAGAAATCATGTTAGTTTTAATTACTAATTTTCTGGTAGATTAAAGTTTATTTTGTATTTTTATGATTATTCATTTTTATTTTGATGGTAATAAAAGACAATGAGAATGTTACAGTGAATAGTTGGCATATTTGAGAGGGGGGTTAAAATGAGTCAATAAACGTATAATATCACCTATCACCTGTCACCTATATCCAGATATAGATATTGAAAGTTACCTAAAGGCTCTGGGAAGAGCTATCTAAAACTGCAGTGTGACTACTACTACGTTTTGTGCCTTCAGCAATTTTGACCTCATGTGATCACAACAAAATATCTTAACCTGGATGTTCCTGATGTCAGCATGACCTGAAAATGTTCGTGCAGTCTGATGGAGGCATCTTGGGGCAGAGCAGGAATTCACGCTGGCTCCAGGGGTAAGTTTGATGATCAGCTGGGGATTCTCCCTTCCTGCAGCTTCGGAGAGCCTCAGCGTTGCTCTTGCTGCCAGCTTTTATCCTAGATTTCAGGATGAAGCAGGCATTACTGACACTCGAGGAGGAACTTATACAGTGCAAAGGCTGTCAGAGACCAAGCAGGAGTAGTAGGAGTGGTTACTGTAATGAAAATCCTTAAAAAAAGTGTCATAACCCCACATCATTTAATACCACAAACCTCAATTAGCCGCTGTCACATTTAATTTTTAATGTCAGGTGCTCTCAGCTGATTTGAGACGAGGAAGCCCAGCCAGCCCAGCTCTTCGGCCGAGGTGCCGGCGCGGCGGGCGGCACTGGGGCAGCCGGCAGCCGGCCGCCCATCTTTGTTCCTTTGTTCCCCCCGGCCCCACTTCCCCCGTCCAGACCATCCTCCCGGCCCCGCTTCCCCCGTCCAGACCATCCTCCCCGCAGCCTGGCCATGCCTCTGCTTTTTTTTTTTTTTTTTTCCCCCCTTGCTCACCTGCAGTCTCTGTTCATATTGTTTTATGGTACTTTAGACAACGGGTTTTAACAGCTAAACATAAAAGCCACTGAGAGCATAAACAGGAAACTTGTGTTTAGGTGGGAGTGCCTAGGAATTTTATACTGCTGACCACAGAGGCCATGGGAGAAAGGAAATAGGAAAAACACTGTAAATACCTGGGTGACTAATGACTTGTGCTGCTCATCTGGCTTTTCAGAACATGAAAAGTTCAGCCTCTTCCAGGCAAAACAGCACAGGGCAGGCGCGGTGGCTCAGGACGATACTCTTGGTGCCCCTCTGCTGCCGGTTTCCCAACCCCACTCCCACCACAGAAAGTGCCTCACTCCTATAAAGTCAAATAAACCCACAATAAATTGTTGCCTGGCCCTCAAAGCTGTGTGTGTTGATGGCAGTGACACACGAATGTGTACCCACTCACTGTGTTTGCACCGCTTAAGAGGATTTAGATGTGAGAAACCAAATTTGCAACCCAGGTTTTGTGCCGAGGCAGCAGCTGGAGTTTGGGGACAGTATGTGCCTTTGTCCAGCCTTCCGTCGCCGGCTCCCAAAAGGATTGCCATTGTTCCCAAGGGGCCTCTGTGGGGCTGCTCCCGTGCCTGCTCCCTTTTATCGCCAGCCGCGAGGATTCTGAGAGGTTTTGTCTTCTGCTGATGGCAGATTTGGCCGATCGGCATCTCCCCCATGACGGCGCTGGGGCGGGATCTCCAAGTTGGCCATCTGCACGGGGCGGGCTGGCAGAGCAGGGTGCCGCGGTGGCCAGGAGATTCCCCTGCCGGGGCCGGGGCGGCTGGCGAAACCGTGACATCTGGTCACCTTCACCGGGAGCGCGGGGTCCGATTTCGCTTGAATGCCGGGGCGGTTTCTCACCCTGAGTTTGTGACCCAGCAGAGAAGGGGGGAAAGCAGATGAGGATGCTCCCTGAGTGTCCCGTTTCTTGGGAAGGGGGGGGAG
>JAOTQQ010000012.1:15215651-15269900 GCA_026546715.1 Gallinago undulata
TTGTGACCCAGCAGAGAAGGGGGGAAAGCAGATGAGGATGCTCCCTGAGTGTCCCGTTTCTTGGGAAGGGGGGGGAGCAGCAGCTCCGTGGGAAGGCACCAAGGCCAGGCTCTTCAGCTGGGGCAGGGGGTGCCAGTGCAGCCCCCGGGGGACCGCAGGAGCCCACCTGTAGCTCTGGCCAATGGACGCCCCGGCTGCGGGGGGAGCAGTGCCCGGAGGTGAGCGCTGCAGGCAGGGCAGGGTGCTGTGGGCTCCGGCGGCAGGATGGAGGGAGCCCCTTTGGGGTCCCTTATTCATTCCTCACTGCTTCTAATTCCCACAGCACAAAACCTGACACAGAATAACTAGTTTGCTTTTCATCAAGCTCCTGTAGAAGTCCCGCGCCTGCCAAGTAGTACGGATGTACCCAGGCTGCTTCAGAGAGGGACCAGCGTGGCCAGAGGTGGGGGTCCTGATTCAGCGGCTGGGTCTTGCCAAAATCAAGTGTGTCACTGAACAGGGGTGGGATTTCACTCATGGAAAGTGAAGCACATCTGTAGGCATTTCTCTGAATCTAGGCTGGAGCTTCATCTATAATGAACTTCTTGTCTGACTGCTGGAGCGATACGATAAGCTATGGCAACGCTTGGCAGGGAGCTGGGGAGGAGAGCTCTGTTCACATCCAGGCAGCAACACTTCCAGACCTTGCAAACACCAAAGTTTTATTGATGCAGATGCAGGTGTACGCTTGTGTGTATATGTTACTTGTGTGTATGCTTGTATCTATAGGTTACATAGACACAGGCGTAGGCACAAATTGACTCATTCTGTAAGACCCACTCAGATTGTCTTCTCGGCAAGCAGTGCCTCATCCGAAGCAAGCACGCAGCCTCGAAGGAAATGGCTAAATGCTTGTCAGGCGGGTGAAAACCGACATTGCCGAGTGACAGCCCCAACAGAGAAGTCAGAGAGGGACCTGGCAGCGTTGCAGTGGTGAGGTCCCAGCTCCCCGCCGCAGCCGGTGCCATGGGGGCACCTGGCTTTCCTCGCGAGGCACCTGGAGGGGATCGCTGTGCTCGGTGGCCAGGGACGCACGCATGGCACTGCCCGTGCCGGCCGAGGGATATGCGCTGTGTGGCTAATTTGGGGTGGGAAGGACATCGCTCCTTCCACTCAGCTCAGTTCCCAGCCAGCTCCCACACACCGACCCTGAAGCGGTGTCCAGAAGAGCGCGGTGGCCAAAGCACTTCTCAGGGTTTTACTTCTAAATCCTTTCTTCTGCATAATACTGAAAAGGGGCTCCCGCCCAAGACTCGCCTTGGTTAAATACCCGAGCTGTCAAGCTGCAGATTTCAGGGATTCCTTTTGAAACTCTTCCACTTTGTACAAAGCAATTAAATATTCATTGGCGCGGAGACTATGAGCCGGCCTCCTGGATGAGCACCCCCACCCCAAGCCGCAGAGCCCTTTTCACTCCCATCCTCTGAATATTTAATCGGCTCACACAAAGCAGGGGGGTTTCAGCAGGGGAGCCTGGGAGAGAGCGGGCAGTGAGACCCACCGGTCACGGAAGGCGGTGGGAGGACCCAGTCCCAGGCCCCTGCTCCAAAGCAGGCGGTCGAAGGATTCAAGCTTTCGACTCAGCGCAGCTGCGAGCGTGTTAGCTATTCACCACGAAGGATGTGACACTTCCTTTCTCTTCTCTTCTCTCCCCCGCCCCGTCTTTCACGCTGCTTAGATGTGGTTTAACCACCTCGGAGTCCGGCGGGAAGACAGGTTGAGGAATGCTTCATTTGTAGCCTGAAAACTGTACAAAATGAATGGATGAAAATTTGATGAGAAGTTTTCCAGCCATTCAAGCACCTCTCTTAATAATTCAGATGTTTGATTTTCTTCTTCGGTATGCAGGAAGGATTAATGCACTTTGGAGATGATATAAAAACTTCACTTTTCAGAAAAGAAAAAAACCTTCTGATTTAAAAAAGAAATCCCACATAGGAGTATGACACTGTGGTGGGAGCTTCTGTCCTCCTGATTTTCTTAACTGGTAACTGGCACAGGCTTTGTTCTGAAATTTCAGCTCAGAGATATTTTGCAGCCAACCTCTAATAAACAAAGTTCACAGCGGAAAAGCTGACAGGCTGTGATCAAAGCAGCACCCTCAGGTGTTGCTGTGATATACTGCTTGCTTACTAAAACACAACAGTTCAAACAGCTTGGCTGTATTTAATTGGGATATACAGTATTTCCAACTCGGAGAGCTCAACACCAAAGAGGGTTTCTCATAGATCTTTCACTCTGCCATTGTTCTGCTATTTGCTCAGGAGGAAGACATTTAGGACACCAAGTCTTGGTGCTTCATCTTGAACAAGGACTCTAGGACTATCCATAGCATCACCTTGAACTTTATAGGAGGCTGCTCTGTGAGCACTCATCTGCTGTTTCCTCTCAGACCACGCTCTCCTCCTCCCAGCTGCACGGAGCAGCTCTTCCCCAGTGGTGGCTGAACATCTTAACTTCAGTCACATCAACTGCATATTTAAAAAAAAATATGACACTAACAGTACACCACAATGCAGTTTTGGTGTCTTTAAAGTATTACAACAGAGAAGGAGAAAACCATCCAGACAAATTCTTGGAATTACCAACACAGCCTCTACCAGTTACCATTCAGGACTCGCTCGAGTCTGGAGCAGTGCTTGGCTCCATACAACTCATTGTCTGACATTCAGATGTGGGTCTAAAACTTCAGCCTTGCCTGACTGTTGGAGATACAAGCTATGTTGTCAAGGATGCCAGCTGGATCTGACTTCCCCTAACCCTCAACCCAGGATCAGAGCTAAGAGATTTCTTTAAGGAGACTTCTTTCAAGAAGCATCTAACATTGCAGCAGTTAGAGAGAATGGAAGTCTTTCAGGCAGTAGAATCTGCTCCCTTCTCAGGAAAAGCAAGGGAAACCTTGCCTGCTACATGCTACGTACTAAACATGGTGCATCCAGGTTTGGGGTAAAGTCAACTCATTTGGGGTATGGTCATCTCTGCTCGCAGCACCATGCCCTTGGATGCTGCATGTGGAACAGAGTTCTTAAGATGGGTAGGGCACAAACCAAATGCAGGACCATGAATCAGCATGGCTCTCTCCACGCTCTTTCACCCTTGAGTCGGAGCAGGGGACGGTTTAGACATCTGAAAGGAAAGTCTTGGGGAAGATGACAGTGATGTTGCATGAGGGAAATGTCAGAGAGAACAAAGGACTTCTCAAGAAAGAATATTTGTTTCTTGCTCAGTTCTCTCACAATGTCTACCACAGTCCCACATCCTGGCCTTCGGCCTCAGTCTTGTTAACCAAGCAGGCCAGATCCCACCACTGTCGCCTCCCTCCATCTTTGGTCAGTGAATTCCCATTCCTCACCAGTTTCTACTTCTCGGTCCGACCATGTATTTGTGTTTTCCCTTTAGTCAAGTTTTTGTCTCCTTTCCAGTTGCTCTGAAGAATTCCTTGTTTACACTGCCTCAATGCTGGCAAGGACGTTTCTGAGAGCTCCCATCCCTGACGTTTACCTGGAGCAACTATTACTGGAGAAATGCACTTTCTTTGACTTTGGGTGGAGGACATTCAGCCCGGGGTGAAGATGGTGCACATATTGGCAGGAGCTGCAAGGGGACAGAACATGTGCAGTTACTCTGCGTGGACAAACAGCATCTTCTCTGCTTCACTCCAGCAGCCCTGAGAAACCTGCATATGCACCTTAAAGATGGGTTCCATGGAGATATTAGTTCCTAAAATAAAAAATTAGCATGGGCAACATAGATATTATTTCAAAAGTTACTAACTGCACCTAAATGAGAGATGTCCATAAAAACAGCAATGGGCATTTCACAACTGAGAAGACCACTTTGCCTTCATGCCTGTATTTTGAGTCACTGCTAAAAACCCCTAAGAAATTAGACCTTTCTGAAAAGCAGTTTCTTAGCATTTTTTTTAATATGAACAAAACAAAATGTTTTCTCAGTTCCTGTTCCCATCCCAGAATCCACTACACCATTTTGACAAAAAAAGTTCCAAAATTTCAGCCTTAGGCATATACCTGGAATATAAAATATCAGCCTAAATGGTTAAAATTTGACAAAGTCTCAAAATGGGGTTTTATAATAGGAAATATTGGGCAAACTTCATCTTATGCACTATTAGCCCCGCCTATTAAAAATATTTCCTTATGTGTAGCAAAGAGCTTTATACAAACTAGCATTTTATGTAGTCACTATTTCCTAGTGTGCAATACCTCAGTAATTTTGACTTTTGCAAAATTACCAAGTGCAACAAGACAACATTAATGGAATAATCCCTTGATGAATTTATTCTTTTAAATAAAAGCTTGCTTTGAATTATGCTGAAGAAAAACGCATCCTTAAATCAACTAATTTCCAATTAATTACATGGATTTTAGTTAAAAACAGCTGAACAGACTTTTTATTTTTTTAATTGTGAAAATTCTCTCCCAGGCTGAACTCTTCTATGCCAAGTTTCTGCGCCGAGCACATTTTTACGGTCTAGTTATAAACCCTAGAAAAACAACGTTTATAGGAAATGTTGACACAACCTTAACTAAAGTGGTGCTAGCTGACACCTCTATATTTTCAATTTGGGGATTTCTACTGGGAAAATATAAACGCTAATGCAGTAAAGGAAGCCAACTATAATAAAACCCTCATAGTCTTCCTGTTCACCCCATGAAGACCTACTTCAAAAAGCACAGCTCAGACTGGAGATGAGTTGAAGTTAACTGCATTCCTCTGAGGGTACTAAAAATTACCTGCAGGTAGTTCAGCCTTACAGTTACTTGCAAGACTTCAGTTTGGTCAAAGCCACGTGAATATCCATTAAAAAATCCTGAAAAGAAAATGAGAATGTGCATAAGCTTAAAAAGGGGTGCTAGGCCATTTATATCCTTCCTAGCACAACATAAAAAGAGGAAAAAAGACTTTATAGATTCTAGTGAAACAAATGTAAGTACACACAGGGGAAAAATACAAAGATGGAAAGTGAAAAGTGAATTTAGCTTTCCTACCTGTATCTTTTAAATTTGGCTTGCCTAAAGTGAATTAATAAAGGAAGGGTAGGGGCCTCTGCTTAGCCTTCTTTTTCAAGACGTTCACATGGATTCATGAGGCAGTAAGATGAGGATGATTGTCAGGACAGCTTCTGAGTCTTGGTGTCAGGGTTCAGGCTGGGCCGGCCACTAAAAGATATTTTCTTAACCTGTCTCCCTTCCCAGAGGGGAAGGGGAGAGAGAATAAGGGAGAGAGACTTACAGGTTGAAAAAAAAAATCAAGATGAGCTTTGATGAAATATTAACAATTAAAAAATATATTAATAAGAAAATAATGAAATATATACAAATATATACAAAACCAATATTGAGCTCCCAGGATGATGATCAGGTTACTGGCCAGTACTTGGACTGGACTCAGTATCAGACAGCAGCTGGACTTAAAAAATTGATTCAGAAACACAGAGGATCAAAGGCAGAGGAATGGACAGAGTCCTCCCTGGACACTGGCCATTGAAGAAGAGAGTTAACCCTTTTGATCCCTCAGCTTTATATTGAGCATGGGGGAGATGAGATGGAATACCCTGTAGGTCAGTTTTGAGTCACCTATCCTGTCCACTCCTCCCCACAGGTTTTACCCCTTTCCACTCTTCTGCCTCTTGCCCTCTAACTTGGAACATAAAAAAGTTAGCTGACCTTGGTTGTTATAGGAATAAATATGAGTAAGAGCTCGTCTGCATACCAATCCTTAGTACTTACTATAAACATCAGACATTATCTGCTAGAACCAGAAACTGTCTGAAAAACATGCTGTTAATTTCAGAGACTTTCAGAGTCAGCTAGAAGAGACTTCACTGAAAAGTAGGATTACTGAAAAGAAAATCGGTTTTATTCTATCTCAATCCAGGACACTTGGTGAAAGAGATCTGAAAGTCTCGTGTAGATGGTTCGGCCTCAAGAATGAAAATGGGTCATGTTTTTTTTCTGTATCTTTGCAGAAGATACCAAACTGGGGAGGGTGGTCAATATGCTGGAGGGCAGTGATGCCATTCAGGATGACCTTGACAAGCTGGAGAAATGGACCAGGAGGAAACTCTTGAAGTTCAACAAAGGGAAAGGCAAGTCTTGCACCTGGGCTGAATTAACCCAATCCAGGAATGGGATGGAATTTCCATTGGACACAGGGGAGAAAAAATCCCAGTAAGAACAGTTGAACAACAGCCAGGTTGTCCAGAGAGGTTGTGATAATTCTGTCTTTAGAGCTACTCAAAACTCAGCTAGACAAGTTAACCCTGCTTTGACGAGCACATTGGGCAAGGTGATCTCCAGAAGACCTTTCCAACCTGAATGGTTCTGTTTCTATTCGCTATTTAGAAACCATCCTGAACTGCCCGTTCAAGAGCTGGGTGGGGAAACCAAAACTTTCCAATGTCACTTCTGGCTCAGCAGAAAAGGAGCAAGTGGGGTGGTGGCACTCTGAGCAGCAGCTGCTGCGTTTCAGACGCTTTTCAGATTCCTCCTTTAGACAAACTGGCCGCTGATGGAGCTGGATACTGGCCTGCTTCTGGGAGCCAAGCCTTCTCTGTTTTTAAAGAAAGGCATGCTGAACTCTCTAGCAACATTAGAAAGTATCGGTCTGACTTTTCCTTTAGTTGATATCATACCTAACCTTCACCTCTTCAGAGCTGAACATTAAAAAGTTATGTAAAAAGCCAAACTGAATCATCCTGGTAAACAAGCGCAAAACACATTGACCTTGTCTTAGACCTGTAATGACCTACCCTTATATAGCTGTAACCCACTCCATTTCATGCAGTTAACAAACTGTAGTCCTTTGATTCGGTGAGACACTTGCTGCTTTTACCATTACTTTTGTGTTAAGTCTAATTGTCTATTAAGAAGGTAATTTGGGTTACACCCCAATTAAAGTCAGACATACCTAACCTTCTGCAGCTCCCAAGAGACCTTTCACTAAGGTATCTCTATGAGCAGAAGAGCTTTGGATGATGTTTTTTTTAACCTTGCTAACATTTCAGCCATGCTGGCAGCAATTCATATAGTTTCTGCCTCCTTCTGTTTTCCTCAAAAGGTTTCACAAGATATCACAGTAACCTTGGCAAAAAATGCGGTCTACTTTAAGGTTAATGCTAAACTTCTGTAGTACATTATTTTAAGGCTTAAAAGAAAGATAGTAAGTTCCAGTATGTACCTGTCAGTACTAAATGATTGTTCATTTCCTGTGAATTGGGAATAAAGTAATAACATACATCTGGCGAACTAAGACATGTTGCTTATTTCTTTTTCTTCTCTGAGCCATATCCTTTACCAGCTGTGAGACATCACCATGCAGAATCTCCAAATACCTTTGAGGAAAATTAAAACAAAGGAACAGAGGGCTGCAAGGGACCCCCTGTGTCTCTGAGCCCAGTCCCCTGCTAGCCCCAGGCCACATCACACAATACCTTTCATCAGCTGTTCGCCCTCCATCTTACAACCCCTCTTGTGCCCCTATACTTGCCTTGGAAGCTTGCTCTCTCCAGCATCGATTGCTCAACTGACTAGATAACGTCTTTCAGTTCCCAGTTAAAATGCATTCATGGGCAGTTTATGCCCATTTGTTCTTGTGCCAACACTGTACTTTATCTTCAAAAGATCTTTTCCTTCCTTGATGTTTTACCTCCTGGTGTATTTATAGAGAGGAATGACACTCCATATCAGCTTTTGTTTTGCTACACTAAACAAGTCAAGCTCTTCTGGCCTCCTTATGCAAAGTAGGTTTTCACTTCCCTATCACAGCAGCACCTATTTCTGCCCTTGTTCCCAGGTCATCTTTGGCCCAGGGGGCTGTTGCTGGACACAGTGTTCCAGATAAGGTTTCACCAACTTAATTTATTAGTTGCTGACCATTTTCTCATGTGAATCATGTCAGAAGATGACGTGCTAAAAGTATATACATCACCAAGTCTACAAAATACATTGAGAAAAATCCAATTATAAGCCTCCTTCCCTTCTTTAATGTAATATTTCTAAATGCTAGGTGCTTGTGGGCTTTGCAAGCCAGTGCAGTTCTGATAACAAATCCTGAAGCACACATTACAGCCTAGAAAAAGAGTTTGAGGTATGAAAACAACTGCCATCGAAACACAGTGACCAGAATGAAAAGAGTCCACAGGAGAGGTGAAGTAGGATTTATTATTGCACTGCAATGGATGATAAAGGAGGTGATTAGAAATTAACTGTCAAACTCAATTCTGTATGCTCTCCTGGCATGATAAACACTTGAAACATAACGATACACATTTACGTGACTAAAAATCTCAGCCTGTGGCATTTTCACAACATCTTCCATTGGAAAGCATAAAGGATGGCAACTGAAATTATTTTATGCTATAATACAGTTTGCTTCCTGCATATCTCCAAGTCAGAACAATAGTAAAATGTAACCCACTTAATCAAGTGGAGAAAAGAAGATCCTTTGCATTTTTCTCCACATGCATTCAGTCTGCTCAGCTCTCGAGTAACTTAATGTAAAAGTTTAAATTTTATGCTCTCATTGTTCATTTCCGAGGTGTGACCTGAATAAAATCCTTGGGGAAAAAAATCCCCACAAAACAGAAGTTTTTATTGATTGAATGTTGGTATATGGTCTTTTATGGAATAAAATTTAAATGTGGATATTGTTTATTATGATACTAAAATAACAAATTCCTTCATTCTTATTGAGCAGTTCCAGAAATTAAGAGTCTCTTTCGTGATTCTGGCCAGCACTGAGCTATGCCCCAGTAGAATAATTTTCTTTAGTATCATACAGTTCATAAATATCATAGTTTTATCTGATGGTAATGAATCTTAGAGGCAAATAGTTCTCTTTCCAGCCCTTTTATATTATATTCATAAAGGTATGAGGGCAGCTTGAATCATTAAACATTAAGCTGAAGGCAGCATTCGGAAGAGACCTGAATGGGGACCTCCCCGCTGGATTAAATGTAATGTTCTCCTTGCAGAAAACAGCTAACTCGGCCGCACGCAGGAGGCAAGCTCAACTGCCCTGTTAGTTTCCAGAGAGAAGAAATTGTGGTTTGTGCGATTTTGCTTTATGTAAGAAGCAGATCCCCAGTCATTGTTCAGAGGCAGTTGCATTAGGCAAAGTCTTTGTACCTCTTCTGCCCTTTGTGGTTCTCTAGACACGAGGGTTGTCCTTCTACATGTAAATCTCTGTGTGTTTTGAAGGTATTTTTGCTCCGTGACCTGCCTATTGGACTGGCTAAGGCTCAGATTACAGGGGTTTTCAATGGACATTAAGCACATGCTGGTACTTTTTCAGGCAGGAATGACCTCTTGAATTCAGAGCTGTAAAATGCAGCTACTGTGTTTACTCAGTTGAGGGACAAATCGTGTTCCACAGGTCTCATATTCACAAGTTGGTTGTAAACCTTTTTGTTTTGCTTATACTATGTTCTGGGACTCAAATTTCTCACCCTCCTGGGGTCGCTGCCTGTAGGAGACTTTTTTGAAAAATACAAGTGATTCAGTGCTAGTTCTGTGTCAGTCAAACATCCAAACCCCTCTATCAGCTGAAGCATAACGTCCAATAATGGAGAAAACTCAGCTGCAGCGAAACAAAGTTGGTACGTGATACCGTCTTTTTTATTCTAATATCTTCAAATGAGGCTATTTCAGGAATTGAGAATAATTCTCTTGGAGCAACAAAGTTTATATAGCCAACATAAACAAGCCTACGCCTGCTTCATGCCAGGGGAAGAGAGAGGGGGTGATATTTCTTTTGCTACCAACATAGGCACTTTTGCTCGAATAGTATTTTTGGCAGATGCTACCATATTTAACTTCCCACAATGGCACTGTTTATTTAAGGCCAGTATAAAACATCCCTGGCCCTTCTCTTAGATTTTTCAGTCCCTTGGTTGACTTTCACGTATCCTTTTAAGCACATTTTTTGTGGTGCCTTTGGAATCGTTACCCGGTGCTTTTAAATGAAATACTTCTAGACAATGAGAACTCCATCTTTGCAGGGCAAGGAAAAAGGCTGTACCAGCCACACCACTGCTCGTGAATGTCACTGCTTTCTGTACACCCTGTTCTCCTGAGTAGCTCAGAGGAACAAAATAGCTGCCAGAGCAGAGGTCTACCTAGCCAAGTACCTTGTCGCCAACAACGATCAGTAATCTAAGTGATTACTTAGAGAAGAGTGCAAAAAAAGTATAGTGGTGCTCTGCTTAATATGTACTTGAGGATTTGGTGATCATTTTGCCCAAGGCTGCACTGGTTTGTTTTATCAGACTGACCTAGGAGAAATTTACTTCTGGATTTGCTCTCTGCATTTTTGTGGTATAGAAAATGTATTTGCAGCTATAAATCTTTCCCAGCTTTGCATTTGATTTTTAAATCAGATATCTGTAGCTGTGAAAATAAGTTTCAAATCCTTATAGGAAGTTTACTAAGTCCTTGCAGATAATGGTTTATGGTCAGCAAACACAGCCTCAGCTTTCTACAGAACATCGTTATTTTTCACCCACGATTTCAGGCTGGAGCCTCCTTCTCTGTCTGAGTGCAGTGACATCATTTCTGTTCATACTGTTATACTCGAGTTGGTGGTCTCTGGCTCCAACCAAACCACCGCTCTTCAAGCTGCCACAACTGCTGATAAGACACCACAGGCTGCCCCCCATGTGTCACTGTGGTCACAGTCATAGGACATCTCTGCTGAGGGGCACCTTGTGTGTCTGGGGTTGGAGAGCTTGAGCAGCCGGTGCTTCCCCTGCCTGCCAGGCCCAGCGGGGGGATGCACTCTGTACCTTTCCTGTCTACTGAAGCGAATCGGTCAGGGATGGCCTCATGGTGGCCTGTCTGCATCTCCCCTAACGCTTTTCCCAGATGTGTTCTTTCTGCTGAACAGTATTTACTGTTGGGATTTCGGTAAAGCTCTGGGTGTTCAGAACTTCTGGTCATGCTCTTCTACTGTTTTCCACAGGTAAAAATATCATCTATTACTTTAGTTCCCTCACCACCACCATTGCTTTTTTTCTGTGTTGTCCTATGAAATATTGTGGGTGCCAAACACAACCCTATCAGCTGTCTGCAGAAACAGTGTCTCCCAGAGGAGGTGCAGAATGTGCACAAACATGTGCTCTGTTTTCCTAAGGACACCTGCCAGAATCCTGCTGATGCATCAAGCATAGGAAAATATTTGGCACAAGCCACGTCTCCAAAGATTTCTCTCCTTGTAGGTAGTGGAAAATATTCCTTTTTTAACATACTTATTTAATTTTTTTGGTTCTCTCTATATAAGTGAATGCCTCTGTCTTTCCCTGCAGCAGTGTCCAATAATCACAGCCACTCGTGGTTTCTCAGATCTCTCAGAGCACTTATCCAGTCCCATTTTAGCTCCTGCCTGAAGGTGAGTGGTATGAACTGTTGTCATGCTGCTCTCTGCTCTGTCCTGTGCTTCTGAGACTCTCCTTTTCCCCCAGAAGACTTCCCCTAATAATTTTTCAGTTTTTTTAAGTCCTTGGACTTTCTAACAAATGTATCTTCTTAATGGCACTAAGAATTTTTTAACCCATTAATAGGTACTGCTTTCACTGGTATACTCACACATTGTGCTGAGGTGGTGGCATGACTAGAATATTAATAAACAAAGCATTAGTTTGCTCAGGAAGGACAGGCAAGATTAGACAGAATGAGATATGCTGCTCTGCATTCAAGGGTACACGTGTGCTGGGAGATCCAGAACGTGGAGAAGTCTCTGAGAAGGTAAAAGGTGAAAAGAATATGAGGGCTCTTATTGTGGGGATTGCAAAATATCAAACAGGGACGACTGGAGGCCTTTTGTGTAAAAAAAGCAGAATCAGCCAAAGGACAGGATTTTATATTAATGAAGGACTTTAGCAATCCAGGTGAAAGGATGCAACAAACCACTGATGTCCAGTGAGTTCCTGGAGTTACTGGCAATGTTGTTCAAAAAGGTGGCGGATGGAGTCAGGAGACTTTTCCAGGTTTGATGCTAAGCAGTTACACAAGAGCGTGAAGGTGAAAGATAATATGTGTAAGAGCAACTTTGGAGTCACAGGGTATATGATTCTTGGAAAGGAAATGAAGAAGAGCGCAAAAAGGTGGTGTACTAGAAGTGCAGAGGCTTCAATAAACTACTAGATAGCTGGTAGATTAGTGAACATAAGCATTAAAGACAGCTGTAAATTCTTCAAAGAACTGTTTCTAAGGACAGTTGTTTGGGTTTTTTTTGTTTGTTTGTTTGTTTTTGTGGTTTGTTTGTTTTGTTTTGTTTTCTTTTGTTTTGTTTTTTAATGTGGTTGGACTTGATGATCTCAAAGGTCCCTTCCAACCACTAAGATTCTGTGATTCTGTGATTATTCCACATCAGAGAAACTATAGACAGTGTAAAAAGAGACCAAACTGGTTAAGCTATGATCATTCATAATATACACCCAAAGGAAGTAAAATGAAACCAAGTCAGATTACTCAGGGCACTGAAAAAAGCCTGATCAAAATCTGTGTTTTGTCTTTTCTGATTCTGTTTTATTGCAACCCAAAATTAGATGCAAAGAGCAAGAGACATAAGGCCAACAAGTTCGGCAGTAATGAGGGTGAATCTGAGGAAAGTTATTGTTTCTACTTAAAAATGAAGGAAAGCCATAAAGCCAAGCAGGCTGAAGTAGATCATTTTGCATCAGTTTTCAACTCAAATGGTCACCTCCAACCAGCTGTCTAGCAAAATTAAGACTGATGACTGCAGGGCTCAGAACAGGGAATAGGTTAAGGAATTCTTAGACAAGGGTAGGTGCTTTCAGATCAATTGCACCTGCTTGATAAACTCCATCTGTGGATGGCACAAAACCTTGGTTAGAAAACAGTATCCAGAAAAACAATTTTCTATCAGTAGTTCCCTGTCACAGTACAGGTATATTTCTGGAGGAATTCCACAGGAATCTGTTCTGGCTCATTTTCTGCTTGATGTCTTTCCTGAGGACCTGAATAATGCAATATATTTAATAAGTGTGCAGATGAAATGTAGCTGGAGGGACTGAAGATGGACTACACAATGGGATCAGAATTCAAAATCACCTTGAAAAAAATTTATTGAAGAAATAACCCGCAAAAACCAGAATGAAAATGAAGGACGAGTTTAAAGCACTACACCTGTGCAAGAATGATCACCTGAACCAATCTGGGCTGCAGGGGCACCTGGCTACCTGTTGGCTCTTCAAAAAGAAGTCTGGAGTTGCAGTGGGTTGAGCTGAGCAGGACCCAACACAGCCATGCTGTTTGAAAAAGGCAGGCTTGATA
The DNA here is from genome assembly GCA_026546715.1 of Gallinago undulata. Taxonomy (NCBI): domain Eukaryota; kingdom Metazoa; phylum Chordata; class Aves; order Charadriiformes; family Scolopacidae; genus Gallinago; species Gallinago undulata. The sequence continues at coordinate 15,229,004 of JAOTQQ010000012.1, forward strand.
CTGGACTGTGGAAGCAGGAGTATAAGCTAGAAGGCCCAGGAAGGTTTTCACCTGTTCTAGTGAGCATTTCTGGGCCATCAGCTGGAGCATCATACTCAGTTTTAATCAATGCCCATCAAAAACCATGGAAATTAGTTCAGAGCAATCTAATGGAGGCCAACACGGATGATGAGCAGCAGGAAACATGACCTGGGAGGAAAGCACAGCCTGAACAACACAGAGGGAAGACAGAGGGAAAAGGTGCTACACACGTGTGGTGGTTTGGGATGGAGCAGAGCCAACTTTCTGTTCAGTGACAGAAGCTCTAGTTTATAGTTGTCGCTGTGGCAACTGGGGTCAGCTGACTGGGCTGTTCACCCCATGGAGGGGTCACACCTGTGGGAAGGATTGGGCAGGTCAGGTCACCAAAAAACAACCAGTAGGGTATTCCATCCCATCTCAGTATAAAAGCTGAGGGATCAAAGGGTGAGCTCCTTTTTCAGTGGTTCAGTTTGTTAATGGATCTCTTCCTTCAGTGACTCCTGTCTGAGGATGTCTTTGTCAGTTTGCCTGTCTCTGATCCTGGAATCCAGTTCCCATTCATCACGAGTCCAGTCTGGAACTGCCTGCCAGTGACATCTCCCCGGGAACTTGATATGGTTTTGTATATTGTATCTATTCCTTGTTTTCTTTTTTATTTTATTATTAGTATTTCATTAAAGTAGTTTAGTTTTCTCTTAAACTCATAAATCTCTTCATCTCTCTTTTTCCTATCCTTGGAGTGAGAGGTGGGGAAGAGTATTTGTTGTCTTGTTATTTGCCAACCTGGCCCAAACTGTGATAACTGTTCTCAAATAGATAAAAGGGTCCATAAAAAAGTAACTTTTTTTTTTTTTTTGTGTAACCATAAGTTTAGATTATAGCATTTTTTTAATTTCAACATTAGGTAAAACTTTCTAGTGGTAAAGTAGTAGAGAACTTGCTCTTTCTGAGTAGGGAAATCACAGAATTTCTGTCACTGGAGGTTTTTAGGGACAGGTAAGAGAACTGTCAAAAATTCATCTGGAAATAGTTATTGCAATTTGTGGTTAAAGCGATGGGCTACATAATCTCTTGACTCTTTCTAGCCATGTATTCAGATGTATGGAACTGTGCTCCATTTATCATTCAATTTTGCAGTTTGTTTGTATGGTCTCTTTGGGCAGAGTTCATTACATAAAAGCCTAAATATTGTTTATTACTTCCTTTCTGTGGATATTTTAGTGTTAATATTCATGATGGTCCTGCTTTGGCTAATATACCTCTATCCTCAAAGTATGAAACTGTCCCACTTGCTTTCATGTTTATAGTCCCTGCACTTTTGATGGCAACTTTTTCCAGTGATCCTACAGAAAAATTCCTTAGAACTGAAAGTTCTGCTGTTGGCCTTTTCATTCCTGCTGGGAGTAGTTTGCTTCCACTTGGAAACTCTTACATATTGATGCTGTCCTTCAGGTCTTGCAGCTTATTCCATGGATCAGCTTTATTTTCTCTATGTTGTCTGCATAGAATACAGCCATAGACTGTTTTGAGGGACATTAAGTATCAGTTGAGACCATATAACTCCTTTTATATGGTCAAGCTTACTTTAACTGGTAAATAAAATTAGGAGGGTGGAATGGGATCGCTGCTTCTATCCTTATCTATGCTATCTTTCCTAGATAGATGTTATTGAATGGGTACTTGAAAAAAAGGGTATTTTAAGACTAGATTAATGGTAAGAACATGCAAAATCTTAAGGTGATGGGTATTTGTTCTTCAAAATATAAATAGGAGAATGATTAGAAGAATGAATGGTGGTGATGGGAACACATGACTTGAATATAAATCCATGGTACAGGGGCTGACTTGGTTCATCTTTAAGATTTTCACTGGAGCAAGTTGCAAAATAAGAAAGAATCAGGAGGACCTGGTGACTGAGGCCACCTCCCCCTATTTTCCTTAACCCCACTCTTCTTAGCAATTCATTCTTAGGGGTTTTGACTTGTGCTCAATTTCCCTAGCAGCAGAGTTCATATGTACTTGATTACTTACACAGGAGACAATTTAACCATGAAAATCTCATATGTGAGGGATTAGCTGAGGGCAAAGTAGGGCTCTTAAACTCTTAACGTGAGTATAGTCATGACAGCACAGTTTGATTAAATTGAAACATTTCACTTAGCAAAGTATAGATTTAATTCTAATAATTTCAAAGGTGTCAAAAAGGAAGGGGTACTCATTTCACTCAGCACATACATACTGTCTGCACATCTGTCCCCCTGAGGGGAGCAACCAAGAAACCCGACTTGGAAAACAAAAGTAAACAATTACCTTTCTTGTATGTCATCCATCTTCTGGTACTTGGAACTGTTATGGACACATCTGCATGATTTCTACAAATCTTTTTACACCCCATATAGACAAACGAGTTTTGTGATACAAAGTTTTATTTAAGAGGCAGAACATGCTGTTTGTTTATATTAAGATAAAATATGCTTATAAAAGTGTTACAAGTGCTCTCTTTTATTTTCTGCAGATATAAAAAAATAACTTATTTGTAATGTCATGCAAATGTTCTTCATGATGCTACTGCCATCTTTTTCACATTGTAACAGTTTCTCCACTGACCACGGTTTTCATGCTTAATTTTTATGTTTACCATCAGTCAAGCAATTCCAATTGACATATGATTTGATTTTTCTGCTACATAAACCAATTTTACATCAGTGTAGTTCCAGTAACTGGGGCTACTCACGCCATAAGAAAAGCACCAAGCCCTTTTTTATTTCCTTTAGCTTTTCTTTCCTAAAGTTCTTAGGCCAGATTCTTAGCTGATTTAAATTTTTCTCTGTTGTCTTCTGTGTGGCTCTACTGACTTCCTCTATCGGCCAAACTTGCCCTTCATTATTACATGTTAACTTCGAAATGAGTCAGTTAGAATTTCTGCTGTTCTGTTTTACTCAAGTCTTTCCTCTGAGTTGAACACCTTGAACTCTCTTCCTGCCCTTATGGGCACCCATATGATTTGCTGAAATAATTTCTATGAAATCACTGGCCCAGCTTGCAAGATAGGTGCCTAAAAATAACCACCTTGAAATCAATGGCCAGACTTAAGAAACCTGATTCATACATTTTAAGTGATATGATAAATTACTGCTCTACTGTATCTAGAGTTTATTCTGAGAGTGACTCAGGTGGATGGCATGCACTGCTTTATCCACCAGCTAAAAATCTGTTCACTTCTGCTTTGTAGAGATGGAGGAGGCGGGGGCGGGGGAGGAACAGAAAAGTAGATTCCTGACTGGTTTGGACTTCAGTAACGCAGCGAACATCCCCCAAGTGTGTGTGGAGACTGAGAAAGTGTGCAGCTGCCACCCTTTTACTATGGCTCACAATTTAAAAGCCGGTCAGCAGCAGGAACAGGAAAAGAAAAGGTCACAAGAGGACAGTGTCCACAGCCAGCATCAAGTTTCAGAGTAGGGACCATAAGGGAGAAAATGAAAAACATTTGTATTTAATTAAGGCACTAATCTGGAAAAATAAAGAACAGTTGAAAGATGCACAGTTGGGGCATTGTAGAAACTTATTTTCTTGATTGCAAAGTAACCTTGCAGTAGCTTCTGCTACTGAGAATAAGGAAGGAAGAGATTGGTAGAAACTGCAGCTCCAAGGTCTACCCTAGAGCAGTGGTTTTTATAGTGCAGCAGCATCAATAAAGGCAGAGAAGGGAGTACAACAGGAAAGAGGTCTTGAGAAAATGACATAGACTGCTTAGAGCTTTGCTTCTCAGTGGATAGCACTTTCACATCTCTGAAAATATGTATTTCTCCTAGAAGTAGCTTTTCAGCTGTCATCTTAAATTTTCTGCTAGGAAATTCTCCTTGTGCTTATATATAGCATCTAAATAGCAGGTAAATCCTGAGTTATATAAAATAACGTTGTGGATAACATGCTCCCGTATCTGCTTATATTTATCTCAAGAGAAATGGTGGTGAGGACAGCTGCAGAAAAGAAGACAAGATGCTGGAGTTCCTTGTACCCTTTACAAAGCCTATCTACGTGACAGCTCTAATTAGCTAAAGGATCCGACTTGGTTCCAGTACTGTGTGTTTGACACTAGTTTGGATTAGGGGACTTTCTTACCCTCAGTGGCCTGCTCATACTTCAACATGAAAATCATATTAGAAAAGCTGTCTGTCTGGGATGCCCAGAACTACAGACACTGAAAATGCCCGACCTCAAGGGCTCTCCTTTCAACTGCTGTAAACTGGCACCGCTATTCATCCGAGTAATGCAGTGCTGCTCCATATGGCAGTGCTATAAGTTTGCCCATTAGAAGCTGTATGCACACGTGTGAGGTTATTGAATAAGCAGGGTCAACATGGAATAAGCATGTCTTATACAAAATTTGCTACAGAAAGACAGATTTCTAGCCCAGGATTCAGGAGAGGTATGCTCGTGAGTAGGAAAAAAGGGATGCAGCAGTTATTATTTTGCATCAGCTGTCTTATACCTTTTAGAATCACACTTAATGAAAGGAGACAATTAATTTTCAGTATAATCAAATGAAAAGTTGGACATCAAACTCTTTTGCCTGTTCTAATTTCCAGCTGGAATTTCTCAGCTTTACCAGTTTCAGGACCCTTATGGCCAGATCCTTACCTAAAGCCAGAAAACTGGCTCCATTAAGAGCAGAATGATGACATATCATGTAGGCATATGGCCCTGAGTCTATGTCTTCAGTTCAGTGTGAGACCCCAATGCTCCCATGTGTTGCTTTGTATGTCGTTGTCTGGGCAAACCAGTTGCAAACTGGGCACAGAAAGCTGCTCGAGTCCCTGACAGTAGCCTGTATCCATTCTTAGAGGTAAGTATAATACATAAAGACAAGGTAAAGCAGAATCAAAGCAACCTCTTGTTCCTTCCCATAACATACAAGAAAAGGATGGAGCACTGATGTCTATCAAGGTAAAGAATTATGTAATTACTTGATATTAAGTGAGAAAAAATTAAATATAGCTTTTTTTGATAGAAATATGTACTATTTGGTAAAGAAACATAGAAGTTTGTGCGTCTCGCATGAAAGCTCTTTTAAAATTGCATTTTGTGGCAATTCTTTCTAAAAATGGCTGTGGCACGCAGTAAATAGTACAGTTGCTTTGAAGAAGTCTGTGTCTGCAGTGGTATGAAAATAAAATCCCACATCAAAGAGTACAGTACAAGTTAGCCCTGACCCACAGACAAAGGATATTTATGCAAGGATGTGTGTTTTTTTTTTTTTCTAAGCAATGCTTTTCCTTTTCTTTTTGTTTTGAATTGCAAATATTTCTTCTCTTCTCTTGTTTTCCCATCACTGGTGAAATATGTAAATATGTTCCCTTTCAACACCAACGGAGCCCTGGACAGGTGTACTGCAAGCCCCAAACTTGCAAATTAAGGGATGCTCCCATGGTTCACTACAAGAATGTAGAACTTATCCCGGTATCATTTAAGCCAGATTTATGCTGATGGAACACCTCTAGGTGAAGTCCACGTCTTTTTGAACTCAGAGTAAAGACTGACTCCAAGGACAGCCAAATGAAATCGCCTTACAGAGAAATCATTGGAAATACCTTTGTTATTTATACATTTGGCTTAAGTCAAGTGATCTAACTGTTGATGAATTTCAGTAACGTAAGTTCCAACTGAGGCAATCAAAGTCAACCAAGTTATTCTTGTTTCACGTATGTGGGATTGGGATCCAGATTTATCTAAAAAGTTTTTCATTAATTGAAGTAGAAGAAATGAGACTGAAGGTTCTTATTTACAGCTGAATATGGATGTAAAAATGAGTAGGTGTGAGGAGAAAGGAGGATTACAGTGAAGTTCTCTAAAGTGTCCAGCCTATTAGGGAGCAGCTTCTGCTGCCACTGCCTCTGCCAGCCTGTACAGTTACGTGCCGTCCTTATGTTTCTTTTCCAAGAGCTTCACCAAGGAACTTTGTGTCTTTTCTTGTTACGTTGCTCGCCTCAAACATCACCAAGCAGGTTTTCTATCCCTCTTTAGCTCTTGAGAGGGTTGGCAGCATTTTAATATCTGTAAGTGGCATCTCTGTAAGACAGCTAGATGGGAAGTCCTTTTTTTTTTTTTTTATAACTCTCTACTGCTCTCTGAGCCAAATTTAGCCATAGGTGCTGGGCAGTAATCACTAATACCCTGCCTTGCCTGTGTGTAGACTGCAGCAGAGGCCCTGGGCTCAGTCCTGCCCTTGAGAAGTGGTGCGTTTAGTTCCATGCAGGAGTCTCTGAATGTGAACATCAAGAAGGCACCGTTAAAGCAAATGAAGCAGAAAAGGTGCTCCCAAATATCAGTGGACACAAATATCTCTCCTCTGCTTTCTGAAGAGATGCCAGTTCCTCCTGTGTATACACCTGGTAGAGCAGCACTACTCAAAGAAACATCTCAATCTTCCATGGCAACAAGCCCAGAAGCTGATCTGCCAGCCCCAACCTGGTCGCTACTAGCAGGCAGTAAGTGGGGACAGCTTGCTTCCCAAAGAGCAAGAGTGACCTATTTCTTCTGCATCGTGGACAACTTCCACACTGCTGCTCTGGAGCTGCAGCTCTTTGGTGACTTTTAGGACACAGAGTTATAGGAAATTCCCTCTGTCTTTCTGACAATCTGCTATGACCCCCAGTCTCAATCTGAGTTTTGTTTCACTGCCTATCCCAGGAGACCTGCTAGCTGGCTGAGTCCACAAGCACCTCTAGGATCATGTGCAGTGATTCCAGAAAAAATAGCTCTCGAGTCTTTTGAGTCTTCATCCTCCTGCTCCTTCTTCATGAAGCATGTTCCCATGTCCTTAGAAGCCCTATGAAACTGCACTGCCACCGGTGTCTGTCTGCCAGTGCAGGTACTCCCGGAGCCACGCTCATGGCACCCAGCAGCATCCCAGGCACTGCCTGTCAGCAGCTCAAAAGCAGCACAGGCAAAACCATTAGATGCCAGCAGAAGAATCATGGGAGCTGTTAGCTGTAATTCCAGGCTCCAAATTCTAGGCATCCTGGTAGGCATCCTAGAATTCACCGTTAGTAAAACCACTGTGTAATAGCTTCATGGAATGCTGAAGGATTTATTCATATAAATGTAGAGCTGTGGAGAATGTATGACTAACAAGAAAAGCACCTTGACTGCAGGAAAAAGAAAGTGGCATGGGTGCACTTCTGTTTAATACAGTTTAATGAGCACACTTTTGAATGAATAACTATTCCAGTGGAACAACCCCAAATAGACTTATCCAGGAATTTCTCACTGATGTGCTCCATGGCATGCCCACTCTGCATCTTTCCTGTCCATTGTTTAGTAAAAATGACATCTAATTTTGTGCACTTCATTATTCAGCCTGTTCCAATTAGGAGTAATCCTACAATAACTTTGTTTCATTCTCTCTTCTGCAGAGAGAAACACTTTTATGATAAAAATCCCAAACAGCCCTTCTCCCATATCCTGGTTTTGTATTTTCTGGCATCCTGAATTTTACCAATGCACATTCAGAGACATGATCTCTCTGCATGGGGGAAAGATGTATTTATTTAGACGTAACATAGGACATGATTTGGTACGTGTTCCTAGCTAAATATATAAAAAAGACAACTACCAACTCAACACCTCCTGAAAAATTAACATTCTCAGTTTGGTGACATTTTTTCATTGTGTGCCTCCATTGGGCTTAGTAAGTTATGCATGAAAGCATCAGCTGTAGAATCATTAGTGACAGTAACTAAACTTCAGCTTTTATCTCCTGTTCCTAGTTTTATGTGTTTGGTTGTTTTTATTTCAACATAATTCTGACTACATTTTCAAGACTAAAGCATATAATTCATAAAAATATTGAGCCATTCACACACACTAGAATTTTTGTTTTCTCAGATTCACCCATTTAATATATCTAGGACTACTCTTATGTCTACAAAGCTTGAAAATTTTGTACTGAGTATAAATTTCAATTAATGATACTTTAAATAACCTTTTTCTGTGACATTTGGGAAAAACCTGGTGACAGCAAAACATCTATGTTCTCCTTCTTCCTTCCAGGTGTAAATCAAACTTTGACTCCCTCATATTCAGCCTCTCTCTCAGCTGTGTAATGTATCCATTACATTTCATCTCTAAATATGATCCTCTGACTTTGTTTCATGTAACTTAAATTATGCAATATGCATGCTCATGGATTAAAAGGCAGTTGTTGCTTTTTTAGAGGAAATAAACAGCAGGGTATATATTATCATCATTATCAAAGAGAACTTTACAGAATTATTCCTTTGACTATAGTATGAAACATTCAACTTTAAATCTCAGTAACTCAAGTATGAACAAATGGACTAATAAAACACTTTTCTGACCAAAGTTTCATCTATTCCAGTATCCTATCTCCTAGAAGATGCATAGGGAAGAGTATTACAAGAGAAGTGTATTTCAGTCTCCCACCTTCCATAACTTGCAGCCCTGGGGCTACCTAACCCAGTGCTCATTTTCTTTCATGTACTAGCCCACTGTGGATTTTTCTACCAAGAATTTTTCCACTTGCTCTTTGAAGCCAGGTAAACATCCAAATGCATCCGAAAGTATAATCAATAGAAGGCACACGGTGAGCCAGATGAACTGGCAGCCCATTGAATGTTGTCAATAAGATTGCTTTACACGTTGATTGTAGCTCTTGCTGCTTCTCTGCCCTTCTCCCTTGCACCGTAGCTGAAGGAAGGTTGCTTCTATACACCTTACGATTGAAACACATCAGCTTTTAGATCTGCTCAGTACTCCATTCTTGTCCGTTTCTCATACTCCTTATGTTTCTACAGAGAAATTTAGCTACAGTTAATATATTTATATATATAATTTTACTATTCTTGTATATGTTAATAAGATACTATTATTAGAATACGATAATATATTATGTACTATATTATATATAGTATAGTTGTCATTATTAGGCTAACACCTTTCTTTAGCTTCACTCCACCAGCTGGAAATTCTGGCTAAATTGCTTGTGCCAAAGAAAAGCGCCCTCCTCACTTTTTTCCCTACTGACCCTGCTGCTCTGGAACCTGGCGTGGGGGGAAGCAGCCGTGGGAGACTTCAGGTCCCAACAAGCCCCTGGCATGGAAACAATCCCAATAGCTTTCAATCTGAACAGATCCCTCTCACGCCTCTGGTGCATCTGTCACAGAATGACCAGGATCTGTCTAACTCCTTACTCACAAGGTTCTTGAGACCAGGCGTCTCCTCTCGTCTCTCTTACATCTGCTAAGTAATTCAGTAAGTATATTAAATCGTCTTTCATTTGTGCTCTTGTTACTATGTGGACTATAATTGGTAGGAATTCCCTAGGATATCCTGCATCCTTCTTGTGACATATTTTGCCCTTAACCCAGGAGACAAATTACCCAAACAGTTCCATTTCTTTCTATTCAGGACACAGATGTCTTGGCACAGGATTTTCACTGAAGAATCACAGCTCAGTATTACTGGTGTTTTCCTTCCTCTCGCTGCTAGACTGCTCATGGCCAGAAGCTGGACTGTCAAAGGACTTATAAGCTTCTTTTCTTAACCTGGCTGCTTAAGGAAATGAGACATTTGCAATACTGCTTTTCACGTGGCTTTTTTTGGGGAGCTTGTCATGCCCTGGTAGTTACACAGGAATACACTGAGAAACTTTGTCTACATATGAAGGAGATGGAGTCTGAAAAGAGAACTATGTTCTTACTGGGTTTGTGGCAATAAGCAGGTAGGGGAGAGCAGTGAGCTAAAATAGTGCCCATCTAGGGGACTACTGGACATAAATTGTGATATGTTTTAGATGGCAGTGGTTGGCTGATGTGCCAGCAAGCTCAGACCATCCTAGCTGTAGTAGCGGTGCCCCTTGCAAACCTGTAAGCATCAGGATGCTCCTGAATGGGACAAGAGGTGGACAAATGTAGAGGAAATCAAGTTTCAGGAATTTTAATACTATTGGAACAGCCCCTCGACTTACGCTATCCTTTTAAGATCATGCTGTTCATGGGTTTAAAGCTAACATCAGGTTTGGTGTTAGTATAACTCTTCTATTTCAGGATCCCAATGTACTATATGAGCACTAGATCATTTTCACATGCACTCTTTCTGAAATTAGGGCTGTATTAATAAGTAAAACATGTAACCTGGCTTTGCTCATTTAAAGTACAGCTCGAGCTTTTTCTTGGTAGACCTTATTCACTAATACCTTTTAAATATACCTAGGTACAAATAATACATATAAAAAATGATAGTCAATGTGTCAACTATGTAAAATACTCAGATAATAAACTATGAAGATTATTAGGCTTCTTCACCATTGCTTAAAAATTTTAATAGTTGGTTTCATATTTCGTATGACATTAATCCTGAAAAGAGCAAGTATAAAGAATAAATTCTGAATGCTTTTAAACATACAAATTTTCTGGGGGCTTCAGAGGACAGACTTTTGTTTAATCGTTTTTCTGGGCCGTTGCCAGGCTGTCAGTATTCCCTAGAGCTGAATCTCCGGACATTAGAGGTTCTCCCCTGGAGCTGCATCTATAGACATTAAAGATTCAGAGTTGTTACATACCTTAAGCTAGGAGAGACAGGGGACTAGGTCTTAATTACAGCTTATGCTCATTTAAGGTTCTTTAAGCTTAATGCAGAAGCCTTGATGCAAATGAAAATCAGCTCTTCAGTCACTTCAAATGTACTCACAAAAAAGGTTAAAATTCTGTTTAACTTCATTTTCTCATCAAAATCCTGGAAAAAGAGAGTCTTTTCACAACCACTGAGGCACTGCATGCTTTATCTGAAGTCTGCCGTTTAAAAAGGGTGATTGATTTTTTTCCACATTAAGGGCAAAATAGCAGGAGATCTCTGCCTCACTAACTCTTACACACATACCTGCTAGCAGCAGAGAAGCTCACCATTCAAATCAAACCAGGATTTCTGGGTTTTAACTGTAGGACTCACAGGGCTTAATTCCTTCAGCCTTGTCTTAATTTAAGAGCCAGAAATTATTTCCCCATGAGACTGCAAGTCAGAGCTTTGCCAAGGCCATGGGTCACTTGATTGCATCCAGAAGTTTACTCTAAACTTAGCTGGTGATGTGTCGATGTGATGAGGTCTCAGCACATGATACTTCATAGTGACCGAAGCTGGTTCCCATGATTTTTTAATTCAGTTGGGGAATAGGAGTACATAAAATCTGAGTATAATTTTCAGGTTTTTATTCCATGTTATATTTTTCCAGAAATATAAGCATTTATGTGGACCTTTGATTTCTCGCTTCTATTTGGAGGCTGTAACGTTATTCATGGTAACAAAAAATAAAACTGCCATGTAGATGCACTGCTGTGAAAAAAATAATAATTACTAATTAAATATGGAGTAAGTGACTATGATAAAACCTCTTGGTAATATGCCTGGCCACTGTGGGACAAGAGGTCACACTTCACATGCCAAGAATGACAGCGTGATGCTACAGGGGTTTGAGAACCAGCCGGAGAGCCAGTTCTCTAGTTCAGTGACCTCACTTCAGTGGGAACTGTATAAACACAGAAGTTGACCAAATAAATGTAGATGTATTTATAACTCTCTTGTGTAGCAAAAGACACTGAAGACAAGGGATGGAGAAATTACAGATTGCCAGTAATGGTAAATGAAAACAACAACAAACACAACTTTAAATATATATATAATATAGAGCAAACAGGAAAAAAAAAACCCACCCAAAACTTTCCCCAGAAGACTGCCAATAGCTCAGGGACACTCAGCTTTTCCATTCCAGGATCCTTTTCCTATCTGGGTTGCCTCTGAGAGGAGCCTCCATCTTATTTAACAGTCTGGGCAGAACAGATTGGCTGGGGTCCTCTGAGAAACCTTGCAATAACATTAAGGCTTCCTCGCCTCAGTGCCTCACCGGATAAGGAGAATATCGTTTTCTTGCTCATTGGGTATGGTACAGAAAAAGTATTTGAATTATTTCTTTAAGATTAAAGAAAGGAAATACGAAGCAAGAACTGCTTTAAGAGGTATTAAAGAACTACTTTAAATTTCTTGAGGTTAAAATGGAGACAATTCTTTGCAGTCCAGACTCCCACACGTCCCGTTCCTACACCTATAGGACGATGTAAAACAAGTCCCAGAGCAACACAGGAGACTGAAATTTTCATTAAAAGCACCGGTTTATCTTGTGATTCAAGAGCAATTCTCTCACCCTCAGCTCTGCATTCCTGCTAGACAGTGTTGTGTGTTTGGCACCTTTGCACTCCCAGTATGTCCCATGCAAACTGTATTCTGGGACAATCATCGGCAAGATGTGAAGACTTAAAGAGCAAGCCTTCTGTATTATGGAACTGAAAGAGAGACACACATCCTTGCAATAGAGCACCGACATATTGCAGAAATCACGTGCTAATGGAGATTTTTATGAGAACGTGTAATAAACCATCCAGAAGGCTAGTCGTGTATCCCCTATTCTCAGGTGAGGGCTCTCTGTGCAGGATTCCTGCTCCAGTCACTACTTTGCAGGGTTTCTCTGTGAGCCGTAATCATCATTCAAAGGTTTGTTTTTATGAAGCATCTCTTCATCATCAGCACAATGGCTTCATGAATGAACTCAAAATTCTAAGCAAAAATAATTGATTCCTTCAGTCTCTGAAGCACAGCATCATCTATTACTATACTGCATTTCTAGAATAATATATATAGTGGTAAAATACTATTTCCTGGATTTCAGTTACAAAAGGCATTCCACGTTTTCTTTGGAAAAAGAGGCCATATTTGAATTTTTTTGGTCTTCTAGAATTTGTCCCTCTTTTCAGACTTCAGCAACAGTGCTACAGGAAGTTTTGTAGCAAATACCTTTTATCCCCTAGGATGCGTAGCAGCTGGGCTGGCTGACGGACTTACAACTCTGCACATTTTTCAAATGTTTCCTTAACTGCTTTTTAGGAACAGCTATTTTTATAAACCTTTTGTTACTTCTAAGTTGTCCAACCTTTATGGAAATTTCTTTCCACATGAATACAAAACAATCTCTTCACTACTTCAGAATAATTCATTTCTGTCCTTCCCATTCAAACTTCCGCTTATTTTCAGTTTCCCTTTCCCCCTCTTTATTCTGTTCGTAAAAACTTATTTATCCCGTATTTTTAAGTACCATTTCATTTTTTTCTATCTTCCCATTTAAAAAATATTTTTATTTATGTACTTATATCTCTTGTATATTTCCATTCCCAAAACCACCTACTTTTTTTTTTTCCTTCCCATTGCTATAGTTCTTTGTAGTCTTTTTAGTCCACAGCAGTAGTAAAACATACCTTGTGATGCTGAGAAAAGTGAGTTTACTTCTTCCTGCTTGCAAGCCTGCAACTTTCCTCTCAGTCATGTGGGTTTCCTTGGCTTCTCATTAAGAAAAACAAAAAAAAAAAGAGACAAGAACTATGTGTTCTTGGCTTGTCACAGTATTTTATTACCTTGAAGGCCAGAGATCAACTTGTTGGGCATTAAATGAAAACTTTAGAACACGCAGCTTGGGTTTCTTTTGGTTTTTTTTTAATAATTTTTATTTGGCATCACCAGTCAAACCTTTCATGTTGCTGAAATCTATTGCTGTCTTTGAAAAATCAGTCATCCTAAGCTGGTACAAAATCAGTTCAAAGAGAGATTTTTCTTACTTTATGATTTCTTAGAAGCTTTTGAAAGTGTCACCTCAAAAGAAGGATAATAAATACTTGAAATATGTTCCTACTCTCTTCTATGAAGCAATAATAATGGATATAAATTCTGGGCTTCCACATATCACAACACAAAAGCTACGTTGAAAGAATATTAGGAGGTTGAGAAATCACATCCTGAGAAGTTAGGAAATGCCAACCAGCGTTATTTTGACTTTCGTGTGCTTATACATTATGATACAGTTCTTAGTTATGTGTGTCCACCTTTTTTTTTTTTTTTAAACACAGAACAGAAGGTTCACTAAGTGCACAATTACCATGGGTTTGCTTTCTCTTTTTGGTTAGGTGGGTGATCCACCATACAGACCTCTGTTGTTTTGGCTACTGGACTAATAACTAGCGATGATGGGTTCTCATCTTCTGTGCAAATGAAGTCATATGGTTTTGACCTTCAGTCTGCAAATATATGTTATTGTAAGGGGAAATACGAAAACTCAGCACCTTGTATCCATTCCAGGATTTGGAATGGGATGTGTTCTTGTGTGCAACATTATTCTGCTTGTTGTCCCTGAGTTTGATCCTTCCTCCTTCTACCTACTCTTGCAAGTCTATTTTCTCCCGCTTCAGCAGACTGAAGTTTATCGTCCACCTCACTTATGGACCTCTGCTCAGTCTGTGTTTTAAGATTAGATTAAAATCTGTCTAATCTTAAGATTAGATCAAAATTGTTATCTGAAAACCTTCATTTAGCCATCCTCCAATGCTGGAGGTACCTGAACTCTAAAGAGGTGGGATTCATCTATTTGAAGAAGTTGACTCTTTGTCAGAAGAGAAGAAACAGGAACTTACAGGGCACCATTGATACATTTGAGACTTTAGGAGACAAATTGCTTCCCAGACTTCTCTGACACATTAACACTCATGAAATCTGAATTTTATGCAAAGGTGTTTCTTAGTAACACACTAACTGTCCTTCCAGTTGCTGGCAGCATTTGTTTGAGATTTTCTTCTCAATTTTCTCAGTTGTAGCTTTTCAGATCTGCTCTGTTCCTTGGATTTTTTCTCCATATTTATTTTACTTGCTTGTTCTGCTTAGTTGATGTGGATCTTGGCTTCTTTATTATCTTAATTGGCATTTCTGCTTTTTTTTTTTTCCCCAAGAACAGTGTTTCAGCATTTAAAGGTTTGACAGGTTAATGATGACAAAAAGGAATATACTTAAACCTCATTATATTTTTCAACTTCAAAGAGTTTTTCTCATATTTATTAATGTATTGTCACAATATTTAAGTCAGAATTATCACTGCTGTTTCAAAGCTAGGGGAACGGAGGTGCAGACATTAAAGCCTAACCATCTTATATATTTAACAGGTACAAATAGCCAGCAGGAGGCCTAATCTGTGGGAAGCAGGTGAAGTCTGGTACTTCGAGGTTTTTTAAAGCTTCTGTTTGGTGTGTTTGTGTTTGGAGCACTCTTTGAGTCTGTGCTCTAGTGCATTGTGTTTAATTACTTAATCATCTTTAAAAACACATAGGCTGCTGTAGTACTCCAAACTTCACTATCTAGACCAAAACTAACCTAAACAATTCTCTACCTGGTTGAATCCAAAGCTGTCCTATGCAGTAATGCCTACTGCATATGGGTGGATTGTCTCCAAATGTGATGTAAAATTCCTCCATGTAGTGCAAGAGAGAATAGCAAACTAACAATTAATGTTCCAAAACTTCATGAATTATGGGAGGGAGGGAATAATTACAGTGGTCTGTTCAAGATGCTCTCCTCAAAAAGGCTTCAGTTCAAAGCACCACGTAAGACAGCAGTTCTTCCCTTTATTACAATGTATTGGCACTTATATGATATATGATGTGCTGATATATGGCAAATGCACGACTGTGCAAACATCTCTATTGATTTAACTCCAAAAGTATCCTACATTGCCAGACATGAAAAAATTAACGTGGGCTTTAAGACTATGAAACATTTTTAGCCAGTTTATTACCCCCAAATAATAATACTCTTGTAAATAGTGCATGTAAATACTGTACATCATAAAATTCTTAATGATGTAGATATACTCTTCAGTTTATTCTGTGATAGTCTGCTACCACTTATAATTTACAGACAATGGAGGAAGAACATTCTCTATGTAATAGAAAAACAGTAAAACAGTATCTCTTTGCCCATTGTAGGCTGTAAAAAGAGAAATTAATATCTTCATCAGGTATCACAGCTGTGATATTTTTTTCTATTGTATTGATTGTTCATTGGTTACTAAGTTCTGTTTACTTTCAATTCGAAGTATAAACTCACTCTATCACATTATTTTAATGAAAACTCATTCACAGAAGCCTGTAATATAGAATTGAGATCACTGATACACTTTTCCATAAAGCATTCAAGAAACAGTAGTTCAGAAGATCACCACCTGTTGACGTGCTACCCCACAGAAAATATTATCTTCAACAAGTCACAATGCATTATTTTTCCCAGTATTGTTTTAAAACTTGATATTCCAGATTGATATTCATTTCAGCTGCTACAGTTTCTATAGTTTATCATGAATGAGGTTTGAGGAAAATTAATATACTGTCTAGTAGAAATAACTGATCTTCTCTGTGAATACTGAAAACAGCCTACAATGGAAGTTTATACTGCCATTAGATCTCTTTTCTTTTTCACTTGCAACAGATAAATCCATCATAGTATTTTATTATATTTTAAAATGAAAACTAATAGCTAGTAAAGGCACAAACACATTTGCACATCAGAATGAATATTTTGTGTCTCTCCAAGTGGCATGTAATATATCAAGAACCATTGTATGCTAATTATGCCTCGTTTGTGGTTCAGAAAGGCAGTACACATACTGAATATAGTATTGGTTTTGCTTAAGCAACAGCTAAGACTTGTATGACTTCAAAAGGAATTGTAATTTAAGAACACTTGGAGGATTCACCTTCAAATTCATTGTGTTTTATAGGTTCTCTAACTGCAAAACGCTTTAGCTTTAATAAGCACTAAAAGGTGAAGAATAAGTATGTTTATTTTTAAACTTCAGTTCCTGCTGAAATTGTAAATGACTTTTAAATGAAGTATTCTGAAGCACAGGAACAGTTATTTCAGTTACAGAGCCGCCAAGTGGAACACACGACTGAAGGACAGCACCGTTATCATAAACGTACCTTGGTTCTGAAATGACTTTGAGCCAGTCTGCCTGTCCTATCACCTCACACTTCATTTGCCAAGATGAAGTTACTGTATTCAAAAAATTGTGTTTATGTTCAAAATAACTAATTCTAATTCACATGTATTTTCATGAAATCTGACTTAAAAAAGAGCCTAACCTTTTAATTTCTTTTTATTCTTTGGCTACACAGGAAAAATTAGTGTTCAGGGCCAAAGACCCAGGACTTCCTTAGCTGTCACTTTGCAGTGAGCTACAGAAACAGATTTTCAGAAAACTGCACATATATTTTAAACGTATTTCTAATTGTTAGCATACTCTGCAAACCTACACAGTTCAGATTTCAGCTTTAGGTACGTGTAGAGAAGTGTGGATATTTGGAAGGCATTCCATGTTCCTCGTATCTTCCACACTGACCCAGGGCGGGGGTGTTTGCCATTTTTGGTGCTTTTGCACTTCATACCACAGCAGCAGCATGATTCTAAGCACACGATAGCAAAAGACATCAGAATTAAACACTGAGCCTAACCTCATTTTCCCCCTCTCCCTTGCTCCTACCTCCCAGGAGCTGCGCCAATGCTGCTTCACAGATTCTGTGTTCCAGCAGTGCCTGGAGGTTCCCTGTTGTCTCCTTTTCCCAGCAAAGGGCTATGGTACAACACAACAGCTGTGCTGAGCGTGGGCTTACAGGACGCGGGGGTGTCCTGGCAAAGCACAGGCGAGAGATGAAGTTGTGAAGATGGAGGAAGTCCTGCATCACAGGATGATACCAGAAAGGAAGGTGGCCCCAATGCCCATCAATCTTTCATGTCCTGCAGGCAGAAGTCTCTTCCTTCCCCACAAGGATCATCTTTGTTGAAGAAAGGACGGTTAGAAGGAAGAAAAAAGGTGCTTTTTTTTCTTGGATGTTATGGTTCCCTTCTCTTTTCTCACTTATGTCTTCTACACTTCCCCTCCTCTGCACCTTCTCATCTCCCTCCTTCACAATGTGCTTCTCTTCCCTTAAAGCCTTTCCTTAAATCCCATATTACTCTATTTCTGTCAAATTTTCATTTTTCCTCTTTCATATTCTCATCTAGGCTGGAAAAGACCCTCAAGGTCACCAAGTCCAACCGTTAACCTAACACTTTCAAATTCACCACTAAACCATGTCCCTCAGCACGTCTACACAACTTTTAAACACCTCCAGGAATAGTGACTCAACCACTTCCCTGGACAGCCTGTTCCAATGCTTGATGACCCTTTCAGTGAAGATATTTTTCCTAATATTCAACCTAAAACTCCCATGGCATAACTTGAGGCTGTTTCCTTTCATCCTATCACTTGTTATCTGGGAGGTTATTCCCACCTCGCTACAGCCTCCTTTCAGGTGATTGTAGGGTGAGTCTTCCCTCAGCCTCCTTTTCTCCAGGCTGGACAACCCCAGCTCTCTCAACCTCTCCTCACAAGACTTGTGCTCCAGACACTTCACCAGCTTTGCTGCCCTTCTCTGGACACGCTCCAGCACCTCAGTATCTTTCTTGGAGTGAGAGGCCCAAACTGGACCCAGTACTCGAGGTGGGACCTCACCAGTACCCCCTACAGAGGGATCATCACTTCCCTACTCCTGCTGGCCACGCTGTTCCTGATACAGGCCGGGATGCTGTTGGCCTTCTTGGCCACCTAGGCCCATCCTAGCTCACGTTCAGCCGGTTGTGCTCTCCCCTCTGCCTGCAGGTCGCTCATCCCCGTTTCCCAGAGCAACTCCTGTGCTTTCCAAACTCCTCTATCCACCCCTGAACCCCCGGTCCCCGCCCGCCATCCCCACCTCCCGCGGCCCGGTCCGGCCCTGCCCCGCCCTGCCCTGCCCCGCCCCGCCCCGCCCCGCCGGCGGCGCTGCGCCTGCGCACTGCGGTGGAAAAGGGGGGGGAGAGGCCGCCCACTCGCCACACGGACTTCCCGTGGGGCGTGACGCCACACCGCGCTGTCGCCGTGACGTAGCGGAGGCGTGACGCAGGCACGCAGAGGGGCGCGCGTGTAAGTTCCCTTCCCCCCGCGGCGGTAGGGGGGCCGCGGCCCGGGACTGGCGGTGGGGGCGGGAGGTGCCGGTGATGGCTCTGGGGCGCGGCTGCGCCCGCTCCCTCCCCTCCCGGGCTAGCAGCCGGGCGGCGGCCGGCAAGGAGGAGGCGGAAGAGGAGGAGGCGGTGGCGGGGCAGCGGCTCCCGGCGGCAGCGCCGCACGGAGGTGGGCGCCTTCCCCGGCCCGGCCCCGGCGAGCCCCAGCAGTCCCTCCCAGGGCCTCCGAGGCCTTTGACGCGCTCAGTCAGGGGAAAGCGGGTCCGAACCCGCAGTTCAGCCGTGCCTCCGGTGGGAGGGTCTGGCCCCGCTGGCAGCGCGCCCGCCGGGGTGGCTGCGGGGCCCGCCGTCGTTGTCCCGGCGCCGGAGGCCGGGAGTGAGCGGCCTGTGGGGCGGCTGCAGCGCTGGGCCCCGGAGGCCCTGGGGGCCCTGCCCGGCGCTGAGGGGAGCTGCCGGCTGACGCGGCCACCCGAGACGACGCTTGGAGGGGGTGTCCGCCCCCGGCCGGGCCGGGAGGAGCGAGTGGGTGTCAGTCTAGTTGTCAGGTGTGGAGTCACAATAAAGATCTGCTGAGAGGTGTCTACAAGTTGCAAAAGTTCAAAGTTACTGTCACAGTTCGTTTACACTTTTTTTCGTTCCTTTTTTTTTTTTTTATTTTTTTTTCCCCTAAGCACACGTGGCTCTAAAGCGTTGCCCGTAGGAGGGGTGGCAGTAGGTGTCCTCAGGTTCTGTGAGGCTGGGACATGGAAGCGCTGGGCTGGTCCGAGCTGCCCCTGCCAGCCCGAGTCAGGGCTGCGCTATGGGACTCTCGCTTCGAGACCTAAGCGTTGTTTTCATAAACCTTCCTGCTGCTGCCTTAAAAGTACAAATGCTACGCGCCGTCTTCTCGGGCTCATCAGGGTTTGGAAGGATCCCGAGAGCCGAAGGGCTTTCGTGTGCTCTGGTGGCTGCAGAAATGAATGCAGTAAGCGGGTGTAGTGTTTGTGCATAACTGGTGCCGAGGCCTGCTGGCTTATGCATCCGTAGAACTTTTTATATTGGTAATAATGAAGTAAAGAATACGTCCTGAGTTCTAAGTAGTCTGATATGTCTGGCACTGGCAAAATAAGGAGGGAAGTGTTTGAAAGCAGCCTATAAGAGTTGAGGAAGGACTGCAGTAATGTCTGCAGTGTGGCATATTTGAAACAATGAGAGGCATTGGCTTCTTTAAATTTGTTATGTCCAAAGGTCATGCTGTGTTAAAAGACTTAGCTAGTTCTATGCCTGGATTAAAATTGATGTGTCACCTCTTACCTTTTATTGGCAGTCTTTTGCTCTTCAGCTCATACTGCCTTGTGGTCAGTTCCTTCATTTTTCTCCATGTTAACTACCTCGTTGAAGCTTTGTAATGTGTGTTAAACTCTCAGTCAACAGTCTGGTCCTGTGTAGTTTAGCTGCCTTAGTTTAGAAATTATAGGCTTGAATTTTCTTGTACTGATTTATTTGAACCTGTAACATGCCATTAAAAATGGTCTTTCGTAGTATTACTCCATAATAAAGAGGAAAGACGAAGATAACATAAGGTAAATGCACAGCTGTCTTGGATCACAGTAGTTTCTGTGTGCAGATTTTGTTTATTTGCAGGACTATTCAGCAAACTGCACTGAGCTGCTTTTTGTGTCTCTGTGTGTGTCTAACCTTATTGTAAAGTTATTTTTTTAAAAACTTATTTTTATGCAAAGCAAAATATATATTTCAGGGATTAGTGCATATCTTTTTCTGCTTCAGTAGGTAGAAGAATTTTTTTTCAAATTTAAAGTTTATCAAAAATAGAAAAGGAAGGAAAAAAACTTATGACAGTTGCGGTGTGTGTTTAAAAGATTTTTGTGGTAACCTGATATAAGGATCTTAGTGTTTAAAAAATATTGGGTAATAATAACTTGAGAATCAGAAGAAAACAAGCACTATTGTGGTATGATTCAATTGTTTTGGCTGTTAAAGTAGTAGATTTTAGGGTAACTAAAATTTTGTAATGAAAATGTTTTTCAAAGCATTCATGAAGGAAATACTAGTTTCCTGTGTACCTTCTGCATCTCATTTGTGAGACTATCAGAACTAGCAATGATGGTGACAACATATGATGAGGTGTTTCTGACCTTCTCACATGAAACTTTACATATATGTAGTGATTGTTATTCATATATATTTTTTCATGTACAGGTTCAATGATTATGCTGCATTATACAGAAGGAGTGCTCTTCATCTGTGTTTTGGAGTGTTTTGAGGATGTTTACGTGCAGAGGTAATACGTTATTTATGGAAGTGATTTAATGTTTTAAATGTCTAGATGAGACTAGTCATGGTTTGATTTACTTATTTGCACCTAATGAGGTAGATGTTGTCAGATTAATGTGGTCAAGTGGTGAAAGTACAACTTTGATCTGAAGTTGGCTGACAATATTACTGCAGTTACAATCATAAAAGTGTACAGAGTTTTAAAAGTACGTGGCCAAATCAGGAATGTGTGAATTTTCAGTCATTTTAGCAATACTTATTCAAATAGTTATTACAATTTCTAATCTGAAATATTGTCAGTGTATCGTAAGCCTCAGAGGAGATGCCGTTGTTTTTGATCTGTTGAGAGCAAACATGATTTAGTAGAATTCTTGTTTATTTATCACTTTTTGAAATGTATTCCTCTGTTTTTTATTTAATATTATTTCTGTCCTTTGTTAAATACATTTCCTGAGATATTTGGACTTTGTTTTTTTTGTTTTCCTTGAAACAGGAATTAAGATGGATGAAATATTTCATTGGCCATAGCAGCAGCAGCAGGATGTATAAGGTGGGTATGTTGAAAAAATATGATTAATGTATTGCAGAATATTTTAATTTTTGATTCTATGTCTGTCTGAACACAAAGAAATGGCAAATGGTAAGCTTAGAGTTCTTTCCAGTGGTGGATGTAGGTAGCTTACCTGCTTTTGGTTGTGGTAAGCTGTTACATGTTTAGCACAGGTTACATGAGTAGATGCAGACAGCCTTAGGTAACTGATGCATTTTAATGTTGCATCCTTTATTGGAAAATTTTCAATATGTCCTTTCCCTGGAGTTTATATGCTTTTTCTGAGAAAATGCCACAGAGGCTTTTGAAACCTGCTTTTCAGAGTTCTGGTTAAATGTGATCAACGAAGAAAAAGATTCAGTTGCATTCTGTGTACTTTCCTTCTTACGTAAACAGGCTTTCTTTCTATGTTTGAGTTGCTGTTTGTTGGTTTATTTTAAAATTCTTTAACGTCATTGAGAGTGTATTCCATTGGGAGTGTACTCCAATGAAACTGTTTTCAGGATTTCCATAAAAATATTAGTGATTCAGCAACAGTAAAAGATGTTTTGATGTTCAGCCTCATCTGCAGTCAAGTTAAGATTTTGTCCTTATTTGCTTAGACTTAATGCTTTGTGTTTATCATTATAATTCACTTACAGAGATCCAGAACATAATTTTACTTAAGACTTTTTATAACAATTTAAACCACGAATGTATATTTTTACAAGAATAACATTGACAAATAAAAGAAGAGAAGTTCTTGTATAATAGTTGAACGCTTTCCCATGAAGTGTATTTGCATGTTGTTGTTATCAAAGTTGAATGAAATGCTAGCTTCTTCACAGTATAAGAATTAAAAATAATACGTTGTAGGACTTCAGTGGTTTTTGTTATTGTTTTGAAAATAAAAAGTTGTGATTTTTTTTTTATTCCCTGCTTTCTCTTACTGGTGTAACAAACAGGTTCTTACTGTCAGCTTAAAATGGCATTAGGAGAATGCTGTCTTCTTTGTCTTCTTTGTATTGCATCTTGCTCTGCATCACTATTGGTCTTGTCACCCTCCATGAAAACACACAGAACAGCTGGGTAGAAATCATGCTGTTCTTCATGTGACACATTTTAATTAAGTGTGTCTTTGACTTATTAAGGACAAACCAATACCTGCAAATATACTACTATAATATGCTGATTAAATCTAGTGTAAGTAATATTCGAGCATTATTTTTTTAAAGGACTTAAGCCATGGGTATTTATAGCTTAATTAAATACTGTAGGAAATGTTTGTTTGTGGAACAACACATCTTAATCACAGAATGGTCAGGGTTGGAAGGGACCTTTGGAGATCATCTGGTTCAGCCCCCCTGCCGAAGCAAGTTCATCTAGAGCAGGTTGGACAGGAACACATCCAGAGGGTTTTTGAATATCTGCAGAGAAGGAGACTCCACAGCCTCTCTGGGCAGCCTGTTCCAGTGCTTTCGTGCTCTCAAAGAAGTTTTTCCTTATGTTCAAATGGAATTTCCTGTGTTACAGTTTGTGCCTATTGCCTCTTGCACTGTTGCTGGGCACTGAAGAGAGTCTGGCCCCATCCTCTTGACACCTGCCCTTTAGATAATTCTACAGGTTGATGAGATCCCTTCTCAGTCTTCACTTCTCCATGCTAAACAGACTCAGGTCTCTCAGCCTTTCCTCATAAGAGAGGTGCTCCAGCCCCTTGATCATCTTTGTAGCCCTCTGCTGGGCTCTGTCCAGTAGTTTCCTGTCCTTCTTGAACTGGGGAGCCCAGAACTGGACACAGTACTCCAGATGTGGCCTCATGAGGGCAGCGTAGAGGAAGAATATAATTTACCTCAATCTCCTGCACCCCAGGAAACAATTGGCCTTGGCCACAAGGGCATGTTGCTGGCTCCTGGTCAACTTGTCCAGCACGACGTCCAGGTCTCTCTCTGCAGAGCTTTCCAGCAGGTCAAACCCTAGCCTGTGCTGGTGCATGGGGTTACTCCTCCCTATGTGCAGGACCCTACACTTGCCCTTGTTGTACTTCATTAGATTCCTCTCCAGCCTGTCCAGGTCTCACTGTATGACAGCACAGCCTTCTGGTGTGTCAGCCACTCCTCCCAGTTTTGTATCGTCAGCAAACTTGCTGAGGGTACCCTCTGTCCCCTCATTCAGGTCATTGCTGAATATGTTTAATAAGACTGGACCCAGTGCTGACCCCTGGGCAATGCTGCTAATTTGATAATTCTTCCTAATTAACATTGAAAATGTAATCAAAACATCATGAACCTAACTGTGGTAGAACTGTTCTGTGTATTAAACAAAGATGTGAAAGTGCATAAATTAAGGAAAGACTGTCTTTGGTTTGTCACTTCAGTCGAAAGAAATATTTCCTCACCTAAACTGTGAATTATTATTTTTAGTATCGGTTCCTTCTTGCATCTTTTTGAAGGGTGTGCAGTACCGAAAGCCTTGCCTGAAAGGAGGCTACCTGGTGTCCTCATAGCAGAACAGGCTCAGTACTGAGCCGTCAGAATACTGTCAACTATTGCACACGTGAAAAGGAAAGAATGTAGTATGTAGCTCAGTGCATCTCGCAGAGTTGTAATGCATTGCGATCACTTCATTTGTGGTTAAGCTTCTTTTTTTTTTTGAAAAAAAAGAAAAGCTTTATTTTTTTGCAGAATGATGAGGTTGTTTTTTTTTTTTCATGGGAGCACATAAAGAATAAAATTATGGAGTATTAAGTAGTGAACATATATATTTTTTAAAGTGGGACTTAGTTTTAGAGGCTGCTATAGGATATTAATTTCTGTGTATGGGTCTGGTAGTTTCATTCTGTGACTTAGCACTTTATTGTTTTTCAGAAAGCCTAAGCCCACGATTGCTGGCTTAGAAAGAGTATCATGAATAATGCCAAGAAGAGGTCATGTGCTCAGATGAGCTTCAGAGCTGGGCTGTCCTGGCCCTGCTGAAATGCCTCTGTCACAGCAGGTCCCTGGGGAGGCAGGGAGGTGGGATTATTCTTCTGGCTTCCTTGGGTATTTGCCAGGAGAGGCAGGTGCAAAAGAGAGGGAAAAATGGCTCGGAAAATTTGTTTGATAGGTCTAGGAGTTGTGGGAGAAAGGTCCTAGTAAGTCTGCCAGGAGCGGTTTCTGTCACTGAAATTGGTTTGGGATATTAGGTGGCTTCTAAGTTACAGTTTCATGGAAAATTTTTGCTGTTTATTTGAGTTTGGCTGACAGATCACTCAGAGCAATGTTTCTGTGCTCAGTCTTCCCCATGAAGCCCTATGTTATCAGTAACCAAAGGCTGAAATGTCTGTAGGAAGTATTTAGTGGTTTTTACCTGACCCAAAAGCAGAAACCAAATCAAACAAACGCTTAAAGGTGTGTTATCTTACTTTATGGTGCATTATTCATCTCTTGTAAGGATAGTTGCAAGGGACTCTTTCTTCCTCCATGGATCTTTGCCGAAGGACAACATTCTGAAAATGGTGCGTGGTGACAAATTACAACTTAGACCGATGTAATTTCTGTTGTATCTGTGCTTCTTTGCCGCTTTACTTCTGTTACATATGTGTTAGTGGTTCTTTTGGATGAACCATAGAAAATCAGATGTTCCTGTTACTGATTTGTGTAGTTTTGAGCACACTTCAGTCTTCCTCATATCATTGGTTTTAAATAGTAATGATACAAAACTGAATTTTGATAGGATTTTTGGCCATCCTTGACTGGTTAGCCTCCCTAAGGGGGGTTACAGTCTGCCAGTTTTCTGTGGATGCCTGTAATCTCGGATTTGTATCAGGTTGCTGTTTCAATGAAGTAGTGCTACACACACCAAGACATGAGCTTCTGACAGTTCTTGGTCTTGCTCAGCTTGGTTAAAACAGAGCAAGTGGTGAAGAAATAAGGTAGATCCATGTTTTTTAGGAAGCAAGTTAGTATAGTGTAAATATTGGCATTCAGTACAGCCAACACCTCTTGGATGCTGTTGATATGCACTGTCCTAAAGGTAAAAGTATGTGAGTCCCCACAACACTGTTAGGGAATCGAAAAAGGATCAGTCTATAAAAACCTGCATAGTTCTGCTGTGTCTACGTGAGTGCTCTGTGTATGATGAACCAAGCACTTTTGAGTTGTCGGTCTATTAGTAAAATGTCCTAATTTAATAATAGAGTTGTTCAGTGGGTTTTATTGCTTTTGTCATCAACACATTTTGAGGCATTACTGAAGAAGGAAAACAAATTGGTAATGGGTTAGAAAGAAGGGACTGTTCTGTATTACAGGTCTGAAGTTGAGACCACCCAAATGCTTTCAGCTGGTTTTTGTTATTTTCACAAATAGTTTGTTCTTTTAGCAGAGTGTTTAAGAACAGAGAGTTGGGTCAATCACTCTATTATGTTTTTCTCTAAATGGCAATATTAAAGAAACTTTACACCACTGTTCATGATCGAGGAAAAAATCTTAGACTTTTGGTTCTCTTGGTTGTGTGTGTTTTTTTGGTGTTTTGTTTGGTTTTTTTTTGGTTGGTTGGTTGGTTTTTTCCACTTCCAGAAGGCAGATGTGATTTCAGAACTTCAAATGCACCTTTTTCCTGGAAAATTCTGTCTAGTTTTGGCTGGATATGTACCCCTTAAGGGTCAATATATTATCTATCATATGTTATGATCTTTTAGTAAGTTAATTGAGAGGTGGTATCTTTTCCCGTAGTTTTTGTAGGGTGAGGTGTAGAATGATCTTGTCTTCCGTATATACATGTGTTATATTTTCTATTAAAGTCCTAATTTTTCAAAGGGCAGGCCTGCGTTACATCACAGACTTATTGTTACATGGAAGCATACTTGGTGCCTTATTGAAGTCCTAAAGGTGGGAAGTCCATATGTCTGCAGTTTAGGGCAGTTGCCTTTACTTAGTCTGTGTTTATGGTCTATTGTAAACCCGTGATTTTCTTTCTGGGAAGATACCCTGATGGGCGTATCACAAAGATTTGTGGACTGTAATGGGTGAAATATGAGGAGGAAATTATGCTGAAGGATAAAAAGCAAAGACTACCCATCCCGAAAAGATAAGTCTTTGCATGTTCATAGTGTCACATATTCAAAGTAGGAGGCTGTGTGTTAAGAATCTTGTTTCTGAGAGCTCTGTTGACTTCTGATATCTGTGTTTTTACTTGCAATCAGAGTAAACAAAGTGTGATGGAGAATAGCATGGGTAATAAAATGCTATGGTAAAAATCAATATATTACTGTTATATAGCATGTCGTCACAGTGTGTGGTGCTGGATGCCTCCTCTAAAGAGGAAGGTACAGAGGAAAAGAGATTCAGAAGAAAGGCTAAAAGAGCAGTCTACAGAGATGGAAGTTTGCTTATGTAAAGAGGAACTGGGGGGAAAAAAAAGATTGTTTTGCCTTTCAAAGCCAATGAGTATGATGAATTATAACAAAAGTGCACAGAACGATGAATGGTCTGAGAAAAGTAATTCAAGAGCTTTTGTTCTGCTGGTTCATGCTATAAGAGTAAGTGGACTTTCTGTCAAATTAGGGTGGCAAATTGAGAAAGGTAACTTGAGAGCTTTTTTTTAATTAAATTGATAAGACAGTGAGCTTTGCAGTCTAGGGGTAATTTGAATTTAGGAAAATTCTAATAGAAATAGAAAAATTTAGAGTGCAAGAATATTTACATAGGCTCAGGTTACTTTTTTTTCCTGAAAGAATATAACCTCTCAGCTTTTTGTCATTTATAAGATTATTTTTACCATTATGATTTTTTTCTAAAGCTTATCTAAAACCTGTGTACTGATGGTGGGAGTAAGGGCATTATGTTTGTTTACAAGAGAAATGGTTATGGCATCTCACTAACTTGTTTGCTCCCTATCCCTGTGTGAGATTTTTATCTAGGTGCTATGTCTAGTTCTTATGGGAGCATTTACTGATTTGCTTTGGTTTTCTTGTAAGTGGGGACACTGAGGAAGAAGTTTTGGGGAGTAACATCTGGTTCCTCAGAAACTTGAAGAGAAATTACATAGGGCAGTTGTTTTTGTGACTTGCCACTCATGAGACGCTGTTCTGTTCAGCTTTGATTTTTCTGTTGCCTGAGCTGATGCATTACGTAGGTGTTCCTGCAGTAATTTAATCCAAGTCAGTACACAAGTTTGTTCTGTACCTAAAGTGATGGAATATTTAGAGAGGGTGAGATGAGCTAACTCTGGCCTTCTGTGTGATCCAGCCAACTTCCAGCAAGTATATAAAAAGTCATAAAAAAATAGCAGTGGGGGTATCTTAATTAAATGAGCATGCTTGTCGCTCTGCCAGTCTTTTTTCTTGTCATGGTTCGAGTCCTAGAAACTATGTTTGTTTTCAGTCTTTATCAAACTCAAATGCAAAACTCTGTGATAAAAGTGTCAAAAGCAGTGTTCAGCAGGAAAAGACTACAGATCAGCTTTTGCTCTTTTCTACTGAAATGTCCTTTTCACTCCATTTAATGGAGGCTGCAGTTTTTGGTGTGTTTAGCAACAGATTGACTTAAATTTGTTGTATTTGGCTCTAGAGCAGCAAAGAGCAGATGTCAGGGAGGTGCCGTGACAGGAATAAAAAGATTCAGAAGGCTTGTGGGAATTTGGGGGGTTAGGGGGAAAGCTTCCTCCTATTTTTTTTCCTGCTAGAATCTATATTATAACATTTAGAGTTGGCATCCAGTTCAAAACTTGCCGTGCTGCAACGGTTGGTACATTGACGCAGGCATTCTTTCCCACAGCTCAAATTGTGGAAACAGAGTTTATTTATAAAATAAAATATGCCTGTGAAATTATAATTGATACCTTAATTATGGAGAACCCGCCTGAAAGATGGTAGCTTAGTGACCTGTGGGACATTTTCCTGGCTTAGAATACCCACGATTTATACCGAAACGCTTTCTCTGTATGAATCTTAAAAATGGAATTCCCCTGTTAAGGAAGAAAAACTTCAGTAATTGAGAGGTACTCTCTCAGGGATGATAAGCCTAAAATAATAGTTAACTTTTAAACATTATTTACAGTTGGAACATTGAAATAGTAAATTTTGCTATTTAGGGATTGTCACTATATCAAAAATATGCATTTTAAAGCCACCACTACATGTTGCCAGTCTTTGCATAAGCAGGTGGGTGCCAGATGTATGTGGGATCCTGCAAAAGTTTGTTGCTTTGGTTATTTCTCTTCACTTTTGTAATGAGCAGAATGCTTCAAAAGTTAGTGTGTGCTTTTTAGTTGGTTTGTTTGGGTTTTGGTTTAGTTTTTTTTAAGGCTGGAAGCATTTTATCTTTACCTTGATTAAGAGGGACATTTCTGAAAACACTTTGTGTAATTTGTTATTTAGTAGAATGATTGTTTGTTTATATTTCTCACGCCTCTTTTTTTTCACTCATCATCTACCTGCACTTCAAGAGTATATGTTGCCAGAATACTGTTTATAGATGATAAAAACATAAATGTGATGTAATTTGCAGTAATTTTGATTGCAGGTTGCTATATTTGAAAGTTGTGCAATTCTCTGTTGTCTTATATGTATAATCATGTATGTAATACTTTGTGGAGCCTGAGGAGTCTGAATAATGATAGTCTGACTTTTTTTTAAAAAAGCAGTTAGTATAGTGGGGTGAGTTGTCAAAAGCATTGTATGTTCCAGCTCAGTTCTTCTTGGGACTTACAAAGTCATGATTGAAGTATGGTGTTCAGATTTGAGAACAAATCTTCCCATATTTTTTGCTGATGAACAATTTAAATGCACTGCTTGCCTGTTAGCTGTGGCGTGTTGAGGTTCTTGGTTCAGTAGCTAATTTCAGCAGCTTGAAAGTGTTAAGTCTGGAAATAATTGTGGTCAAAGCTGCTCCAAGAGGATTGAGCAAAGCCTTTTTGATTTCCTAAATGTAAAGGAAGTCAGGTTTGATCAACAGCTGCTGTGAGGTGTATTCAGACAGTAAGTCCAGTCCAGTGCAGGATTTTGCACTTCTGACCAGTTTAGAGAATGTTCTTTTGCTTTAGGTGAGTTGGTGAAACTGTAACAGATTTTGGTGTGTTTGATTAGCATCATTTATGTTTGTCCTGTACGTAATTTTTTTCCAGGTATTTTTCATCTGACTGGCAAATTCCTTTGTTTACTGCGGTGTCTGAAAGACTTTGTGACCACATAAAAAATGTTAAGAAAACCTGATAAATTATGGATTCTCTATTTAAAGACTTTATTCTAGATCGTTTAATCATAAGTATTTTTAAAGCATCTTTTACATAGTGAAATTTCACTTCACCAGAAGCATGAAACTGTAGATTCCATTTAGGCTAGATCAAGAAGTGCAAGGATCATGCTGTTTTTATTTATTTTTTTCACAATTTCATGCAAGAATTAAACCTGTATTTATGTACTAGCGCGTAGTAAAGATATCTGTGTATTGCAAGGAGAGCTGATTTGGAATATTATAAAGGTATAATTGATCCATTTCACTTTTGAAACCTTTTTGAAGGTGTTTTTGCATCTAAAAACCTTCAAATGCTTGGTATGTAATACTGATGTTCATTGGAAAGTTATTTTTTTTCCAATTGTTAGACACAAAAGCTTATTTTTATGTTCAAGACTAAAGTAGAGCAAACTATTATTGTTTTTTTTTGATTTTGAAATCAAACTGCACTTACAGAAATATACATATCCTTGAAAGATTTAGGTGATCAACTTTTGGGAAGCAGAAAAATTCCTTATACTGCGAGTACTCCTGAATTGGTGGAAACTCTTGACTGTAGAATTGGTTTGTTCTGCATATGTGTCTTCCTGTTTCAGGAAGCTACTTATTTTGGAAAAAAAAGCAAAAAAAAAAAAAGAAAAGTGAAAAGCTATAAAATGTTGATTATGTAAGTTATGGAGTAGTGGACTTTAATAGGGCTGTCAAAATTGCAAGCCAAGGAAATGGCATAATGTCTTGGAGATTTCTAATAATTTGCAAAGCATCTTCGCCTTATAAAACAAAAAGTAAAAAAAGAATCATCATTTGAATAGTGGACTGTACCTATATACTACTGGAGCTGCCCTGTGTTATCAGGGGAATAGGACAGGCTAAGTATATCATGTCGTCTTGAATCCTGGGAGATTTTGGTGATTGGAGAAATAATCATCTTGGGCAGTATAAACCTTTTTTTATCTAAGTGGAATTGTGTTTTAAAGTGTATGCTGTTCAATAATGCAAACAGTTTCCTTGAATTGTCACTTTATAACATCTCATATATGAAACACTAAAAAGACTATTTCCAAAATATTAATAATTAAATGTTAATAGATAATCTTCAGAAATGTGTATTGGCTAGTACTGGTTGGCACAGAATAGCCATGCGTGTTTTCTTGCAGAATATTTACAAATAAAAGTTTACGGTTTTCTTTAGCAGCCTCTCTCCCCAATACTCATCTGTGAATAGTGTAGTTACCTGATAATGCAGTCTTTGAAAATTTTATTTAGAAAGTTGCTTTATATTGGGGAGGAAAAAATGTTTAGTATTAACATTTAGCATATATATGTACTTACAGTTAGGAAGAGACTGGGTGGGAATATTAACATGCATGTTCAGTTTACTGACTGTAGATATCCCAAAAGAGGAAGTTTTATATTTCTGTTGGAATCCAGTTGTATTATAAATAATTATATTTAGAAGCTACTTAATTTTCAAAACTAGTATCTTTGGAATTCACTTTTTCATTGTAAAGTGGGTTTGCAGGCTCAGAATATGACATTCTTTATTTTCAGGTTTTTAAAATTAATTGTATTTCTTTCTGGAAAAAAGATGAATGCTAGTAACCTCTCCGTTAAAAAAACAAAAACAAACAAACAAACAAAAAAAAAAAACCAAAAAAAAACCAACCCACAATTATAACCAGTACTGGTACACTACTAGTTTTCAGATCTAAATTCGAAGAAGGTTTTGTAAAGAGGAGATGTGGTTGGATGAAAAATGTTGATGTGCAAAGGAATCTTACAATACTGGTGTGCACTGGTGTGAGCCACAGTGCTGCTTTAGGGTCCAGAAGATGAATCAGTTACAAATGTATGTATTGAAAGGAATGCTCAGCTTCTAACGTGTTGCCTACGCTTGGGAGGCTCAGGAAACTCTGCCCAGTGCTGTTGCCATCCATTCATTTGCATGGCAAGAGTCCTGGTAGTTAGCTGGTGGCTTCTGATGCCTTCTTACAGAAGGAAAGGCTGTGGGTTTATGCACATTGGAGCTGTTGTAGTTCACTGAAAAAGCAATTGGAGGATCGCTGGAAGTATTTTTGCTTTACATGTACAAGTGTTTTGAAGGCGGAATATCTTGCAACAATATGGAAATGTTTTTCCAACCGATCAACAAACAGTGTTACGTGCTGTGGATGGATTTGGGTTGAGTTTATAGCCATTGAAAATTTAGTGGCTCATCTACTATTGCAGTTTTTTTGGCTAGCATCTTGTATGGATATCGTACTGCTGAATATTTAATCTGCTGTGCAGACAGACAAATTTAGGAGAAGTGACTTTAATCCCAGAGGAGTGAGTATTGACTGGAAGAGTTAGTTCTGTTTGTTTTTGCAAATCACCAACCCTTAGAAGTGGGATTAAGTTCAGTGCAGGAGAAAATGGAATTTTCCCTTTGTCTCCAGAATGAGGTCACTGTGCCTGTCTCTTTTCAGCCTACATCTCAGTAAAATAATAGAAAATGTAATTGTTTCATATTTCAGTTTTATCTCCTGAAGAATGGGAATTACAGTTACTTGTGCAGGCCATGTTAGCAATGACTTTTTGACCTTCTTGAGTGTTACTTCTTTACTGTACCATATCCGTTCTCTTTGCACACCCATGCTTGAAATTCTCATGTGCTTCTTTTGTCTTTAATTTCTTTTTTTTTTAATTTTTTCCCGCATTTTATTTATTTAGCAATTCTAGTGAGCAGGTATCTGAATAGGCTTCAGTCATGCAGGAGTTGGTTGTGCATGTGGTGTTAGTGGTGGCAAAGGCCCACCTTTGATGTGAAGGCAAGGCATAGGAAAGAAACATAATCCAACAGAAGACATGAAAGAATGAAGACTTTGGTAGTAAAGGAGGGTAGAGAGGAATACCTGATGACAAGGTGTCCTGATTCCAGTGGGGATAGGGTTAATTTTCCTTAGGCTTGGGCAGGGACACAGGTATTCCATACCAGGCGATGCCATGCCCAGTCTATAGCCTGGAGCTGGCCAGAGGAGTGGGTGTCTGGTCTGGTTGTTACTTTTGTTGTTTTCTTGTTCCCTTAGCTGTTCTGTTAAACTGCCTTTGTCTTGACTCGGGAGTTTTGCCTTTCTTCCGATTCTCTCCCTGTGACTGGGGGGGGCGAGGGAGTGGTGAGTGGTTCTTTGGGGCTAAACCAGGACACGAAGTGGGGAAAAAAGAATCTAAAGTGCTGGTATGGAGGTGCACTGCAAAGGCAATGTGTGATGCAGCTGTTCTGATTTGTGATTTTAAGAACAACTAAAGAAGTGTGTTGTTTAAATAAGATAATTTATTGATATATTTTTTTAAATAATAAAATATCTATTTCATTTTTGGTTAGATCAGATATACACTAATACTCATTTTAGGCAAGCTTATTATTTTTGTTACTGTAATGAGAATGTATTTGTCACAGTTTTAATCAACAACTTAATAAAAATGCTAGTGTTTGGTTGCTTTATTGTTCATCTCTTGTCTGATCAGGGTTATGTGTTAATACTTTGCAGCATTATGTGTTGGTGGATTAAAGGAATAAAATTTTCCTTTGCAGGGAACTTGAAAAAAGTCTCTTGCTTCATTGAAATGGTTCCCAGGTCTGTGTGAAGGGCGTGCATGTATGATCACTGCTCACTTCCCAAAATGGCACTGGAAGGGTTTGTAACTGGATTGAACTACAGTCAGGTTACTCAGATTCTCTTGTGTTGCTAGATAAAAGGAATTGCTTTGCCAACGAATGCATAGGGCAGCTTATGCCCATTCTGTTGAGCTATGGGGTTTATTTCAGAATTTGTGGGATTCATTTTTCTGGAATAGATAACTGAGAGAGTTAGCATTCTTGCTTGGATAATGTACTATTTATTTTGGAAGGAAGTTTCCCATGACTAAATAGGAACAAGATGTTTGACCACCTTCTAGGGAAGAGACTGTTTGGTCAGCATAAAATGGAAAGAAAAAAATCAGAAGAGACAACCTACCATTCTTAGGTGGTGTTTGAAATGTTTTCGTGTTTCTTTTGGGCTTCAATTATACTGCATATACATGGCAAGAAGAAAGACCAGAGGTTTTGTTTTTTTCTTGGAAGTATAGCTTTATCACATCGTTGGGAATTTATAGTCTAGTAATAGAGAGTGTTTTTTCCATTCTGGCATTTTGCAATTGGTTTGTACAGCCTCATAGTTTGGCAGCTGAGAGCTCGCTTTTTCATGATTTTTTTGGCATGAAAGGGTTACTGTTCACATTTCCTGTGTAATTCCTTCTGATCTTTCTGGGCTGTAATTACTTTCTTGATGTTAAACATTCCCAGGCTCCTATAACCTTCTAGCCTGCTTGCACTGGCCAAGTTTGTCCCAGGTGATCATGTGGGCGAACCTCCTGTTTTTAAGGATAAAAATCTCTCCTTCCTGTGTAAGATAGGCTACATACTCATTCCTTTGCTGTGCAATCCCAAGAGAAATCTTTTTAAAAATAATAATAAGGTAACATATCACTTTGAAAGAGTTAGATTTAGCAGCCAAAGAGATGACAAATCAAGTGTGTGGGTTTAGAATTTACTGAATCTTGGTTGAATGACTGAGTTCACGTTTTTCTTAATACATTTGGAAAATAGGTTATGGTATAAAAAAGATTTTGACTGTAGCTTCTTACTTTTGACCATATAATTGGCAAATCAAGTTAAGCTTGCTTGAATGTAGAACTACTTAGTTGAGCCCTCAGGATTTTTTTTTTCTTTTGAAATCTTTGCAGTAGCTGCATATCTTACAAAAAGAGAGAGGATATTACTCAACTCTGTGTTGCCCACATAGTTCAATTATCCTGTATTTCTTCTGATTTTTCAGTTTGTGGTATGAGCAGTAAACACAAGGTATTATTTGGGTTTTAAATAGAAGTGACTGCATATTGCTGAAAAGCGTAGGCTTCAGAGGTGTGGGAACTGAAGTGCTGTGTTCTGCAAAGGCACTGAAAGGTCCTTCCTGCCACCACCTGGCTGCTCTTCAGCTTTAATCTGGAGGAGCCACCTGTAAGATTGCAAGTGAAGTTTGCTTTCCGTGACCTTTGTGCCGTTTTCTCACAGTGCCAAGAAAGATGCAAGATGGTGATGGCAGGTTTGGGTTTTTTTAGGGTGTGAGGAATTGTAATGTGCTGATACATTGACATCGGTGGGTGGCTTTTTGTTACTGACAATGTCAGAGAAAGTAGCTGGAGGTTCTGTTTACCATTCGTTCAAGAAGTAGCCCAAATTTTGAAGCTGCTTTCAAGAGCTGTCTCACTAGTTTATTATCATTAGCTTATTATCCTATAACAGATAATAATTTTTTTTTTTGCCATATCCTAGTGTTATTACCTCGAGTATTTAAGTGTGTGAAATTCTCAGGCTGCAGGCAATTCTATTCTGTTTAGCCGTGGTATTGTGCTTGCAACTCAGATACCCAGAAGCTTTCCCAGTGACTGACTGACTGAAGTCTTGTGAATGCATAACTGTGTGTGAGCTTAGTGGGATTATGCTTGGAAGAAAATGTTATGTAGGTAATAAACTGTAGCAGTTCAAGCCTTTTTCTTAGTTTAATTCTCATGCATACCAATGCCTGTGCTTTAATATATAAATAGAAGTTATAGCAGTTGGTGTACATGTTGTTAACTATGCTGCTGTGCTAGTGAAGGATAAGAAGAATATATTTTAATGAAAATGTCTTTTTAATTTTTATCAAGAAGTCTTCTTGAATTTGATGGCTTCGTTATAATTGGAATGCAGTCGGTATGCTGCCCAGTTCTTAATTGTACACTCTATCATATAATTGGGAACATGGCTGTCAGATATGCCTGTTTTTGTTGTTGAACCCAGGTGTTATTCCTGGCATATTATTCAACACACAGAAAATCAGTCCTGACATAAAGTTTTTATACAGTAGTTATGTGAAAAAAAAAAACCCCAAAACAGCCCCCATGAAGCACCAAGTGAGTATGACTGAACAGACAGAAGAAGATATTGCTGATATGTTGAAGTTAGACTGTTCTGTTGTCATTTTGTCATGGCCGGCATGTGATCTCCAGGTATCTGAGATTTTGCAGGAAACTTCATATGAAGAGGGTTTACCTAAATGCATCCACTTGGGGTTAAACATGTTGCAAGAACTGTGGGCTTCCTGTGCAACGAAGTGCAGCAGGGTAGTGCTTTGGGTAAAAATTTTTTCAAAACAGCTTAGTTTTGACTTTATATTATGAAAAATTTAGAGTTAGTTGACACTGAGTACAGCTGTATTGAAGCCTGCTTTCTGTCTAATAGGATGTATAGATTGCATTTCCTTTCTCTTTTCCTGTTTAATTTTGCTTCTGCTCAGATGAAGACAGTGAGGAATCACGTTAGATTGTAATTAAAGGTAACCTGTTTTGAATTTACTTTGTGGAGTGCTTAGAGTGCAACTGACCTGAGTCTCCTTTGTAAGTTTCACCTTTTTAGTGGAAAATACCTTGAGTGGTAATGAATTTTCTTCTATGAAAAATATGTGGTTTCAGAGTCCTATGCAAATTACCTCCAACTTTTTGTGTAGAAGGCAGGTTAAAGGATGTTAAGCTGTGTGTTGTTCTTGTCTGTGTGTGCTGATCTTCTAGTGGTTTAACTTCAAAACTGTTGGATTTAGAGGTCTCTAGTGTACTGGAGGCAAGGTGATATTTGTAGCTGTGATGCAGGGAAGAACTGGACCCCATCTTAAGTGTATTTAGTGCAGAGAAAGAAACTGTTTGGTTCTGTCAAGCTACTATATAATTAAGGAATAATTTGAATTAGGTGAGCTTTTAAGCTTGCAGACAATGTAGTCAACTGTATTTTTATATTCAGAGTTCTACAAGTTCTCTCCTTTAGAAGACATGTAAATTACTGTTATGACAAAATGCATAAATATGTCTAGGATTTGATAGTAATTAATTCATTTCACTTATCTAAGGCAAGATTAAGTACCTCAGTTTGTAACTGGCTATAAAAAGTAACATGTAAACAAATTTAGCACGCTTCAGGTGTAATAGCACATTTCGTAGAACTGCAGAAACTTTGTTTTTAAATGCAGTGGTTTCTCACTTTCACTGCTCACAAACTGAAGTTTAGTCTCAGAACGCCTCTTGACTGGATTTTTGAGGGCAGTTTTTATGTCCTTGGCTTTCTTGAACGACTTGAACTACATATACCAAAGTGTTAAGTACTACTAAAATGTTGATTAGCACTCTAATAGAATTATGTTATTTACCACTGGTGTGCAAAAAGAATGATCGACTCTGAGTTTTCTTGGATTTGTCCTGGTTCAGAAGATGCTGTGTATCCACTGATGGGAGAATCTCAGAACACATGCTCTTTCAGGATCTTTTTTTCTAGATGCTGGATTTGGTGGGCTACTTAAATGAGAATTCTACATTGAATTGACTAGGTTTGATTTTGACTGGGTTTGTGTTGCACATCAGCTTTTTTTGTGGTCTACATCTCATCTTTGGTTCTTTGTATTTACACGCACATTATATGCATATATGTAAATCTATTAACATTGATTTTTTTTTTTATTTTAAAGAGGAATTGGCTATAGTCTTCATTCTTAGATAACTATTAAGCATGCATAAGATCTTTAAATTATGGCAGTCCTTTGTACATTATGTATGTATTGCATTTTAAGTCCATCTTTCTGCTTCCCTGTATTTAATAATACTTACTTGATTCACGTATTTTTTGCTGTTATTTATTCTTTAATTTCTTTATATATTTTCATTCCTGGAGTGCTTTAGGGAGAAAGATGTGAAACCCGGAGCAGAGTTCTCAGTGACAAAGGGTGAGAAGGTATGGGGCTACACTGGTAGCAGCACAGTAAGAGGTTTCAGAAATTATTAATATCAAACTTAATTTGAATCGTCACCTATTTTGAAAGGTTCATTATTTATCAGACACGTATGTTAGAAATCAAAGTTAGCAAATTGAAAAAGGATGTGCCAAAATTAATGTGGTCTTGTGGGTACACATTATGGAATCATAGAAAAATTTATTTTGGATAGGACCACTAGAGGTCATCCACTCAAATGCCCAGCTCAGAACAGGGCTACCTTCGTAGTCAGGTGCTGTTGTCCAAGGTCTTGTTTAGTTGAGTCTGGTTCCTTTCTATGGATGGATACTACATAGCCTCTGGACACCCTTTGTCAGTGTTTAGCTACTTTAACTGTGAATTTGTTTTCTAATATCTCGATTTCCCCCATGGCAACTTGTCTGTATCCTCCTGTCCTTCTCTTGTGCAGCCTAAAAGACAGTCTGCCCTCATCTTCCAAACACCCTCCTATTTTAGGTAGGCGAAAACAGCAGTAAGAATCCCACCTTAGCTTTCTCTTCATATAGCTGAACTCAGGTATGTCTGTGTGGAACACAAATGTGAGCACAGCCCTGTAAGTGTAGAATGAACAGGAGTATTCAGTTCCCTCTGCTTGCTTTTGTATACTCATGGAAGCCTTTCTTGGCCTTTCACGTTCCTTGCCAGTTGCAATTCCAAATGATCTATGGTTTGCTAATTCTGTGAATGCATCCCCAGGCAACGTTTCTGTATTCTTCATGTTAGCTTCTTTCTCTTCTACCTTGTGTATGATTCTTTTGGCTTGAAGCTTGGCTTCTTCCACACCTGCTGCATGTCAAAATGCTGGACCATTATTGTACTTTGAAGAGGTTGATCATCAGTATCAGCCACTTCTCCTGGGCTCCCTTATGTTTCAGTGTGGCCCTTTCACAAAGGTCACACCAGCTAGCTTTGTCAACAAACAGAAATGTTTCCTCAAGTGCAGGACTGCAGTTTTGCTATGAGTCTTGATTGCTGTTCTCAGGATCATAAGATTCACCATCTCCTATGGCTAAAGCTGCCATTGACGTTCATGTTCCTCACCGGTTCTTTCTTTAGCTTCACCTTGTAACTTTGGAACACTGTGGTAAATCATCACCATATTTTCCTTCTAAAAAGTTTAAGCCTGATAAAGTACTGGTTGCATATACTAAGATAGAATGTTGAAAAGTTAGGCAATGCATCTACAGTTTCCTGTTCTTCGTAGGAAATCGGGTTTTTATGACCCAAATATTAGAAAAATTAAATACTCTCCTATCTGTTTTTGCCTGGAAATGAAAATGTTTGGCATAAAAACTTGAAAATGTTCTTGAAATTGTAACGGAAACAAATTTCTTAGTTTGTCAAAAATGTGTATGAGGAAGAAAAGAGGAACAGAACAGTTTGTCAGACTGTATAGTTGTTACTTACAACAAAGATCTCTCTTCTGATGCATGCCCACTCAGAATTTCTTGGTTTGAGCACTGCTTAGAAGGAGAAAAAGGAACTACCCTGGGTAAAAATGCCATCTTTCATTTAAAACATGAAATGAGCGTAATTTCTGTAACTTAAAATTAGGTAATATTCAATTGACAACAGTAACTGTGCATTGAAGATTTGGCACTGAAAATAGTAATTTCAGATCAGATGAGAGTCTCTATCAGTAAATTAGGTGGTAGACTATTGTGTCAGACCTGGTTTTCTGCAAAAACTCTTTTGGTTTCTGAATCATACCCGTTGAGAAAAAAAGTAATTTGTTGTTTATCTGAAATAGTTGAATGTGTTCATATTTCTTAATGAATTTCAGGTGGCATTGTTTGTTCTGGAATGGGAAACAAAAAGATTGGGGTACTGGGGTGATAATTTTCCCACTTAGACTTAACATTTAACAGATTTTTTTGGTTTTTTGTTTCTGGACCATTCATATATTTTTGAAAGTACCGCTTTTCAAAGTTCACAAAGCATTGCGTCCAGCTCGTGTATATTCACTCTATTTTTACTAAATAAAATAGGCAGTGATTTTTGAAGGGAAAAAAACCCTTTAAACACCCTCGCATTCTGCAATTTATTGATGCTTACAGTAGTGTAATAAGCAAGATCCCAGGTGGCTGTTATTTCTGACCATTTACAGAAAGCATGCAAATTCACTGGTGGTAACAGCTTATTTGCAGCTTTTACTAACTAGTTAAAACTTTTTCTGCCCCCCATAGATAAATATGGCCCAAAAGATGCCTGATAGGCTTAGCTAATGTTAAGTTTTACAGCCCAGTTTACCTCATTTAGAGACTACTATTTAGTAAATGATGTAAATTGGGTTAAGTGTAGTGACAGAAATGCTGGCACTTTTTTTCAGTGCCAAGAGAAAATGAAGCATAGTGACATTTTTGACATTTGAGATGAAGTACCCCTCCGAATTTTTTTGAAGTTCTGTCTGTATTTTTAAGCCTTTTCAATTGTGTGGTTTTAGATAAACAGTCATGAAAATAGAGAACTTTAAAGGATATTTAGCAATTTGAAAGAGGTTAGGAAAAAG
The DNA here is from genome assembly GCA_026546715.1 of Gallinago undulata. NCBI lineage: Eukaryota > Metazoa > Chordata > Aves > Charadriiformes > Scolopacidae > Gallinago > Gallinago undulata. Next base: position 15,269,339 of record JAOTQQ010000012.1, read on the forward strand.
GAATATACTGCATCTTTATGATACATGTATTTCTCCTGTGTAGAAAGAGTTCTATTCTTGCCATCTGGTTGGATGCCCAAAGTAACTGCATGCTTTCTGTATGTTAAATGTACATATATTGTCTAAATTTGTTACTTATTGGAGACTTCTTTTAAAAGTCTTATCCAAAACTTTGCATTTCAGAAACGTAATGCTTATTCTTCCATCTGTATAAAATGCATTTGGTTTCTGATCTGTGGGTTTTCATCATCTTTAAATAGAGTAGGTGTTGCAAAACTGTCCACTGCAATAGCTGTAAATACTTACAAATTATGTATGTGTGTAGCCTGAAATATTGAAAAAGTGTGTCACCTATTTGTCTTTAAAAGTAACTGCCATCAAGAGAAATACCTATTTTTTTAGATTAATTGAAGGACTCTTGGTTTGAAGTGAACTTTTTGTCATTGCAGGTGTCTTTTTTAAGGTTAATTCAATTCAAACTTGTAGCATGATCATTGACATTTACATGCTATGGATCATGAGGCCTGCACGCAGTAAGTGAATTCACACACATCAGAAATGT
>JAOTQQ010000012.1:15271316-15313910 GCA_026546715.1 Gallinago undulata
GGGCACACTGCTGGCTCATGTTCAGCCAACAGTCAACCAACACCCCCAGGTCCTTTTCTGCCAGGCAGCTCCAGCCATTCTTCCCCAAGCCTGTAGCACTGCATGGGGTTGTTGTGGCCCAAGTGCAGGACCCAGCACTTGGCCTTATTGAACCTCATTCCGTTGGTGTCAGCCCATCCATTCAGCCTGTCCAGATCGCTCTGCAAATTCTTTCTACCCTCCAGCAGATCAACACTCCCACCCAACTTGGTTTCGTCTGCAAATTTGCTGAGTGTGCATTCGATCCCCTTGTCCAGATCATTGATAAAGATGTTGAAGAGAACAGGCCTCGGTACCGAGCCCTGCGTATACATACTTTTATATATACATGGCAGTTTTCTAAAAAATAAAAGCCATATTGTTCTGGTTAATTTTGTACAGGTTTTCTTTCTGATGCATGTAGAATAGATAATGCAAATGTATTAGGAACTGTGACCTAACTTTGTGTGTTAGGAGCCAAGAACAAATTCTCCATGCACGTATCTCCTATTTTAATCTTTAAAATGAGCAAACTTTAAAAGCAAGGAATACACTCGAGCATAAGAATCTGACTAACTTGAGAATTGCTTGCTCATGTAGATACTCCAGAGAGTTCTGCTCTTAGGAAACATGATTTGTTTGGTTAAAGCAAGGTAAGAAGGGGAGTGAAGTTAGCATTACAATTTAAAGAATAGGGCAATGATGGGAAGCACTACATGACTTGAAGACAGTTAAGGAGGTAAAGATATTAATAAAAATCTGTGGGCAGTAAAGTACAATAGAGCTCTTTAAATATAGAGGGTATTCTTGAAGGATACAGAAGCTTAGTAATGATAGAAGCCCAGTAACGGGCAAGGATGATAAATTTCTGCTGTGCAGAAAAAGGCATAAATATTCAATAAATACTATGTTCTGTATTCAGAAAGAGGCTGGATTATGCTTTTACATCTCACCTCCTCCATCATTAGTGATGGAAAGAATGTATTATCACTGTACAAGCAACTATTATTGTTAAATGTTTTTAAATCTGCACTGACACCTACAGATTCTAAAAAAAAAAAACAAAAACAGAACCACTACCAAAAAAAAGCTTAGAAGCGATATGAATTATTAATTGTGAATCTTGACAAATCGTGGAACAGTGGAGGAATTCTAGGAGGCTGAAGGGGAAGGGGGAAGTAATATACCCAAATTTAGAAAGTATAATATGAGCACCTTGAAAAGACATAGCATGCCATCAGTGTAGATTCAAAGAAGAATTGCATAGTTAATCCTGATCAGAATGGGCAAGTCAGCCCATACCTTGTAGTGCTGCGTGGGGCTACTCTATGGGAAGGAACTTGCATTTGCCTTCACCCTTGTTGAATTTCACAGATTCCTGATAGCTCTTGCCTCCAGCCTGTATAGATCCTTCTGAATAGAGCCCCTGACCTGCAAGTCCCAACTTCCTCAGTCACACATGTGAAAGGAGTGCACTCTATTGCATTATCCAGGTCATTAAAAAAGATGGTAGTGCAGGTTCCAGGATGGATCCCAGAGGCGTACCATTGTAATTGGTTGCCAGCTGAACTTTATACCACTGATTCCCCTCACCCTTTAGCCTGCCAGTCCAGCCAGTTTTCCATGCTTTTCCATGCATCATCCACTTTCCAATGCTTATCAATTTGGCTGTGAGGAAGCCATGGGAGACCATGTCAAAGACCTTCATAAAGTCAAGATAAACAACACTCGCTGCCCTCACTTTATCCACAGGACTAGTTATCTCATTGCAGAAAGTAGCTAGGTTAGTTGGGGGTGATTTATCTTTTGGTAAATCTGATGGCTGTTCCCTCCTCCCTGTCCCTCACAAGGCTGAAAAAGGTTATGGAGCAAAGCCTCCCTGAAGCCATTCTGTGGATGGAGATTAGGCTGACTGGCCTGTAGTTCCCCAGATCCTCTTTCTTGCCTGCCTGGAAGATAGGCGTGCTATGTGCCACTTTCCAGTCTTTAGGAATCTCCCTTGATGCCATGACTTTTAAAAGATGATAGAGCGCATCCTTGCAATGACATTGTTCAGCTCCCTCAGTGTTCTTGGATACGTCCTCTGATCCTATATGTATATAGGATTTGTATATGTCCAGTTGTATTCTCTTACTGACCTGCATCTTCAACTGCTGTTGGTAACATGTTACTACTGCAGCCTTTTCCACGCCTGCTGTCACCTAGTGATCTTCTCCTTCAAGCATTAGGCCTGCATATTCCTTAGCCTTTCTTTTGTTGCCAGTGTACCTGCAGCAGTCTTGTCACCTTTCCCATCCCTTGCCAGTTGCAACTCCAGGCGAGCTGTGCCTTTCCTCACTAACTCTGTGCCTGCTTGAGCAGTGTCTCAAATAGCTCAAACTGCTGAAATTTAGAGACACTGAACATGACTACCAAAGTTTGGCTTTTTACGTTCCTTAATGTAGGAATTAGTACCACTATTGAAAAAAAAAATAGGTTTCTGGTTATTTAATTATGCTGAGTAGAGCTTCAGTGTTAGAATTCGAAAACTTGACATGACTCAAGCAGTATAGGTGTCCCACAGCATGGTTTTCATGGGAAATTAATGGAAAGGTGCTGTGTGTCAAACCACAAAAGCCTAGTTGCTTTAAAAGCTTGGTCATGCTTAATTGTTTTTCTCTTGAAGTACTCATTCAGTTTGGTCTTGCTTAGTTTGAGATTTAACTGAATGAATTAGGAATACAAATATCCTTAGGAACAGAAGGCAAAGCTGGAGGCCCAAAGAGAAAGAAGAATGTTCCCAGGGTTAGCATAGTGTGCGCACCACAGCTGGTTGCTGGACAGTGGCCAGGAATAATTTTGACATGTTTATTTCACATTTTTTCTCCATGAACATGTTTGGAGGACACTTCATTAAGGATGTCTGATAGTCTTTGAAGGTCTGTGCCTTTCACGTTTTTCGAACAGCAAACAGGGTGGTGGATGCAAAAATTAAAATTATATTGGCAAGGAGTATTTGCACACTGAAAATGATGCAAAATAAGTGAGTGAAGGCAGTGAACTGGGACAGGTTAGATTTTGACTTATTCCTTTTTGTATGTTTGTTTGTGTGAGGGTTTTTGTAATAAGAAGGTATGTTTCATCAGTGACATTGTGAGGACAGACAGTAATAAATCCTGTGAAAAAGAGATCATTTAAGTAAATCATAGAATATGGATATACACTTTGTCTTGCAAATATTGTCCTGTATGCTGCATGGGGAATGGTGTACCAGTTTGAACAACAGCCACTGGTCTATATTGCTTCTGGATGCTGATCAATCAATCAATGTCAGCAAATCTAGATAAGTCTGTGGAATATTTTTGTCTATCTAAGTTTTATGATTGGTATTCAGAAATGTGTTTATATCACATTGACTAGAAAATACACTCTGTTATGTTTTGCTTGTTCTTAAAAGAAATATCAGTCACTTCTGCCCATCGGTTGCTTTGTCAGATGGATCACATCTCCAGGAGCTCCCAGACAGGGAGTTGGGGCATTCTGTGCAGGAGAATCCATTGAAGCAGGAACAGTCCTTTCTTAGAAAAGGAGAGGGATATGACTGTTTGAGCGAAGAACGCGGGTGAGCAGCTGGACTTCTCTGCTGGGGTCTGTATGATGTAGCTTGGGCGCAGCAGCAGCAGGGAGGGGGATGCTGCACCCTCTGCCTGTGCCCAGCACGCAGCTGGGCCGTTCCTTCTCTGCCTACAGCTTTCACAAGGGCTCTACGGCTCTACCCCACTTCTTCTGCTCTGAAAGTTGAACTGCCCTTAATTTTGCAAGATAATTTTGAATAAATTAGTTGGCAATTCTTTTTATCTACAGCTATGAAATTTATGCGATGTTCTTTAACACTTACGTTCTATGACAGCAACTACCTTACATAAAATGTGACCTTTTAATTTTTGGACTAAACTTGGAACACTTGAGTTTTATGAGGGTGTTTCAGTGAGATGGTGTCCTTATTTGTAAACTTAATATTTGATGATTCTTCCACGCAGAGCAGTTTACTATATGCTTGGGAAGCAGTAAAGGTGGAAGTCATATAGGATTTAAGTTGCCTATGCAAGTCATTATATTTTTATGATTTTTTTCAAGTGCGATCTGTTAAGTACATATTCCTTTCTGGTGAGTAGGATCACGTTTGGGAAACATAGAGCATAATTAAGAGTTGGGTAATGTTTGTAAATGTTCAGCATCATTAAGAAAATCCAACTATTATATTTACATAACTGGTTTTAAAAGTATATGTGTTCTACTGGGCACTCGGCTAAAAAGGTCCTTAGGGCTGAAACACAGTCCAGGTTAGCAGTGTTAGAGCCAAAGTTTGGGGGTAGAATCAGTGTGGTACAAAACCAGTCAAAACAGTTCTTAGTACAACATCTGATTAGTTATCTGGTATGTTTTTCAGAACAAGGTAAGGACCAGCTGTGCCTCACAACAGTAAACATATTCTCAAGTGAATTCTTCTTCTGTAGAGTTTGGAAGTTATTTTTAAGTTCAGCTGAAGAAAATAAGTCTCTTCATTCAATGTAAGAAACTAAATATTTCAGTGTATAATTCTTATTAAGAGCTTTTTTGGTTGAGAGAAATTACGCTTTAGAATCCAGTATGCTTCGATTTTTCTTAGGCATTGGGCAATGTTACTCATTAATTTTTTTGGCTCTTAATACCATTTTTCTTGTTTCTTTAATTTCTGCCTTAGAAATGTGTGTGTAACAGGTGAACCCTTTTTGGGGGGGGACTATGGACTTTCTCTTTAAAGTCATTAGTTGATAGGCAATTTGAATTTTAACATCCTGGGAATTGGTACCGTCTTTGCCAAGCTCATTTATTGGTTGATCAGACACAGTCATAATCTTCTCACTTTGTTGTCTGCAGCATGTAGTTGCAAGATCCTTTTATTTTTTTATAATTTTTTTTCCAGTTATTGAATGCTTGTTTTGATTGTGACTGTGAATTGAAGTTACTTTTTAAAATGCAATGGATTTTTTGTACGGAGGATATTGCTGCACGCACATTATAAATGTAACTTTCTGACTGAAAGCTGACTAGCTGGCTTTTTAAGAAACTCCATAACGGAAATTCTTATAAAAACAACTATAGATGATGCTCACTTTATTTATTTAGTACCATGGCAAAATTTAGTACTATGTTCCAGTTTGCCACTGTAAAGTCAGAAAAAATTCCATTATTTGAGTCAGAATTGCAAAGGCTATTCATATTGCAAAGTTTAGAGCGGGTTTTTGCTTTATGTCAGCTGTTAGTTACCTTTCTTCTAAGCAGAACTTTAACATGTTCAGACTTTACTAAAATAGCAAAAACCCTGGACAAAATTTTTCCTGAGTGACACAGTAAGTTTTATATCATTTTTGTCTCCTGTGGGATTCAGATTAGTGTCCAAATAACCCAAAATACCATAGTCAAAGTAGAAGAAGTGATTAGGGATAGATTGGTTCTTTTTTAGCTTTTACATGATTCAAGGACCAGCTGGGATTCTGTGAAGACTTTAGTCCCATGTTTCCAAGGTCAGTCAGATTGTGCAGGTGAATGTTCTCTACTCTTGTCTTAATCCTTTCACTATTAATGGAATTTTTAGGGCTGTGTTATCTGAGCTATTCAAATACTTTTTGACTATGTGTGAGTAAGTTCTGAGGTATCAAGTATCTCTAAAATATGTAAGAACTACCAAATTTAGAAAACAGAACAGTTACTCTCCTTTCAGCATTGCAGTCCTGGCTGATTATTTCTGTCGTCTAAATTGATAATTAACAGGATCCTAAAATTTCATTTTCACCTGAAAACTGTTGTTACGCTACCAGTAATAGCTTATTCTTCAAATGTCAAAGTTGAGAAGAATATAAAAAGAAGTTAAAAAAAAAAAGGCAAGTAAAATACAAGTAACAGTTTCTCGGTTTTTCCTTTAGTCATCTTTAATTATTTTGGTTGGTATCTTTGTTGTAGGTTAACCTCATTCTAGCCTTTGAAATAACTTGTTTAGATGTAGTCTAAGAGCAAATAAAAAAATGTATGTGGCAATTTATCACAAAATATCTTTGTTCTGTGCCACTCAGTCAAATTCTGTAAGCCTTCAGCATAGCATGAAATACAGGAAGGATTTTTTTTTTTTTAGTACCTTTTTAACTAATTTTGAAGTGTTGTAAGAGTATTGGAGCAGGAATTGGTGGAACAATCTACCCCTATATATGTAGACCCAATGTTACTGTGATTTTCAGCCTATCCTTTGTTGTCAAGTGGTAAGTATAATTTGATTTCTGGAAGGCATTTGTTGAGGTTGAAGGTTTTCAAGTTCCATCTGGACAAAGCCCTAAGCCCAGTGTTGACCTTGCTTTAAGCAGGAGGTTGGACAGGATGACCTAGTGTGATGCTGACCTGAATGATTGTGTGAGTACCTGTGCGCACTATTGCAGATGTTTGTTCAATACTATATAAGTTCTATTATAACTGCAATGAACCCACTGTTTAGTGTTTGTGATGTTGTTTATCTGAAAATAAAGCTAATGTACTGCAGCAGACACATAGTGAAAGATAAATCATGTATCCTGTTCCTATTAGGCCAAAACAGTCATTAATTGTGAACAACAGCAAAGTCAAAAAGTCTCAAAATTTAATCAGACGTTGCAGACTGAAAACCATAATGGTGTACTGCAATTCCACTGTGAATGACATAGGTTTCTAACAGAGTTGTAAGATACATAGATTCTGTCTTATGAAATTGAATTGTTGAGAATCCTGGCAAAACTTCCTAGAAGTCTGGACCCAAGCAATAAATTAATGTTTAATTTAGGATGCGGATACCATAGATGGGCAAGAGTAGAAGTTATTGCACAGTTAGAATTTTAAAGTAAATTTTAGAGTAGTCATTGCCAAATAAGGGAGCTAGATGTGTTTTTTAATTGATTTATTACAAATACTAAATTAATTTGAATTTGTATTGTAAGAACTATTGGCAGCATAGATTTCCCAGAGTGTCTTATAAAACTGAAATAACTAGTTTATATTTTTCTATAACTGCTGTCTCCAGTTGCCCTCAGAATCAAGAACAAAGTGTAGCAATTTGTACTGATTCATCATTTCATATTTACTTTCACAACTGTAAGACTGTATTTTAAAATCAGAAGCTTTGACCTTTTAATATACAATAACGGCAAAGTTGTCTAATACAGGACTCCAGTTCATGGCAATCAAAGCAGTGCTACTGAGAAAGTATTTACTAAGGAAAACATAAAAAGACAATCTGTCACTTTAAAATGGAAATTTGGAAAAAAGTTGTTATTTTTTGGTATTTATGAGTTGTCTAACATGAGGCATAAGAGCAACTGTGCTGTTGTTTGCCCTTCTTTTTTAGATTTTCAGAATAGGTTTATTTTCTCAAATGGAAAATAGTTGAGGCTAATTACAATTGTAAAAACTGTTCAACTACAATTCATTTAATACACATATATGTCATAAAATGAAGAATCAATATTGCTTCTTTTTTAGCCTTTTCTTCTCCCGGGCATCCTTTGGAGAAACTCAGCTTCTATAAGTTTTGTCTCAGGTGCTTGAATTTGCTCTCTTGGAGATAGTTATCGTTGTAAAACAAGAATTACTGAGACTGTATACTGGACTGCAATAGTAAAAAATGTGTGGAATTTCTTCATTTTTTGCAGTGTATGTGCTAGTCTTTATTCATACAATTGAAAAAACCTTAGAAGCTGATGTCAAAAGATTTATCTCCTCGAGAAACAATCACTTTTCATTTGCTTTTTATTTTAAGCCAAACTCTGAAGCCACCCTGTGTTGTTTCATAAATAAGCTTTTATCATCAGCAACATGTTATTGAAAGCAGCATAGAGCCTGTCGGGTAGGCACAGTTCCACTCTGACAGATGGGCACGGTGTAGGCTTTGCCAGCCAACCATTCTATACATCACCTATCAGAGGATGAAGGAAGAATTTTTGTCCAGGATTTCCACTGTGGCATTCAGTACTTTTAAGGCTTAAAGTTCAGGAAATGTGCTCGGACTCATCCATCTCATAGCATGACCAAAAATTTTAAAATAGCCTGGATTTTAGGTTCTGCTGGGTTTGTACTGGGAAAAGTGACCAGTTGCTATGAGGCTTCTGTTTCTTTTTGGCTGCCTACTGAAGTCACCTAATGGGCTTAGCCAAAAAGAACTCTGCCACGGAGACATATTTCTCCCAGATTAATTACCCAAGTATGGAAGCATAAGCAGTGTGTAATTTCTCTTGTAAGAAAGCTGTTGTTTTTGACTACATGCATATCTCTTTGGATATGGAATAAGAGGGTGAGGATCTACTGATGTAGGATGAAATTCTAGAGCGAAGATATGATTTAAAATAAAATAAAATTTTCAATAAGAATAAATCAGACTTCTGCACCTGAAGATTTGTATAGCGAAATGCAGTAATATAATTTTATATATTACTATATATGAAATGCATATAGTAAAATGCAGAAAAAATCTTATTTTACAACAATAACTATCTCCAAGAGAGCAAATTCAAGAACCTGAGACAAAATTTATACAAGCTGAGTTTCTCCAAAGGATGCCTGGGAGAAGAAAAGGCCAAAAAAGAAGCAATATTGATTCTTCATTTTATGACATATATGTGTATTAAATAAATTGTAGTTGAACAGTTTTTACAATTGTAATTAGCCTCAACTATTTTCCATTTGAGAAAATAAACCTATTCGGAAAATCTAAAAAATGCAGGCTTTCAAAAATGCAAATCAGCTATTGCTTGATTATTGGGGTTTGGGGTTTTGGAGGTTTGGGGTTTTTTTAACTTGTTAAACAAATTGGCTTAATGGCTTGTGCTTGATTTTATAAAGTAGCCAAGCACTGCGGGCTTTTGGCAAATATACTTACTTGAACAAATGCCTTTGTGTGTTACTCTAGTCAATCTTTGTCATTTTTAGCTTCCTCAGTATTTTTGCATAGCTTCAATGTTTTAATCATTTATTTGAAGTTTAACTTAGCCTTTAAATATCAACAAATTTTGCTAACTTTCCTGGAAGTTATGCTGATATGACTCATTCATGCTTTTTGGAGAACTTGGTTTCTGTTGAAGAGTTTCTAGATTTTAGGAAATAATGGTTGCGTGGCACTGTCATTTACAAGATGGCACAGTATGCGAAAGAACAGGTGTGAAAAATGAAGGGAATAAAATTGCTTTTGAAATAAAAATTGAAATTTCATGGGGTTCTCTTAGAATGTCTTTTCTAAACTATACTAAGTCTTTTTAGCTGAATGTTTTCCTTCTGAAATGAAAATACATAATATTTAATTAACACTTCTTTACATGCCTAGTTTTAAGTTAAAATTCATAATTAAGCTTAATATGAGATTATAAGATTTGATTTAGTGCTTTCTTCCAGTACCTGAACTAATGTTCACTGCATTAGAAGGTGCAGTTGTCATTGAGAAGCTTTGTTCTTTTAACAAAAGGTACCAAAAATAAATTCAGTTAGGGTCATAGTGGTTTAGTTTAATACTGTTATGATAATGAATACTGTAATTACTTTCAGATAGTTCTTCCTTCCCAGAGGATGAGGTTTTTAGTTTTGATGCCTGCTTAAAGCATGAGAAAGACAGTAAAATTAATGTCATAACCTTTACAGCCTATTTATCGTTTTCTGTGTAGTATCCTAAAGGATTTTATGTAACATCTAAAATAAATGTCTTAGTATGGACAAGCATCAAATTAGGTTAATTGGGTTCACCTGATATTCAGATTCAGTGTATCTGTCAGGACATCAATATCATATAAAAGACCTGTGGGTATTTCTCTGTGAAAATTGCTTTTAAATTATTACATGTATAGGCTCTGCTTCCTTTGATTGCTGAAGGTCAATTTACAATGTAGTTTTTTTCTAGTTTATTTGATATTTTTGCTTCTTCTGGTTGAAAATTCATTTATCCTTTCATTCTGTGGTAACATAAGAAGTAGCATACGCATGATAGAGCTTATTTTATAGCATTCTACTTTCTAATTCTGTCCAATCTCAACTCTACTTCACTTGAAATTCTTGTAATAATTTTCTTTTCAACTATTTAACCAGTCAGCAGCAGATTTCAAGAGAAGTGTTTTGAGTTCTGAAGTACTGTCACTTGACCGATTTTATTTATTGTCCTATGGTAGAATTACAAACTGAACAAAACAGATTTTAAGATTTATATAGCATTTTAAAAGTTTTATCATTTGCAGAGGCTATCAGGTGAAGAAAATTTGTTGATAATGCCAGATAGAAATAACCAATATAATATTCTCTATTTGGAAAGAACCTGTATTGGACTTGACTATAATGAAGGAAGACTGTAAGAATGTTTGCCTCCTCAGTGTTCAATAAAAACAAAGGGACATCCTGAATTACTAGTGGTGTCCAATGTAAAATTTGTTCTGGACATGAGAGTGTAAAACAGGTACAAAATTCAGTTAGTTTTATTTGGTCATGAACATCAGTATCAACATTTTTTAATGTCAGCATTTTTGGGGGGGAAGTAGTCATGCCAAGCCAGATTTATAGTCAAATGGAAATAAAAAATAATTTAAAAAAAAATCTGCTGAGGGCAGGTACAGTAGCTGTATGGATGTTACATCCTTTAACTTCTGTATTGTGCATTGACTCAATTTCAGAACTTTTTGATAAGTCAGCATTTTATGTTTAGGATGTGCAACATCTATATGTAGATATTAAGTATCTGATAAACATATTAGAAGTTGGCTGAAGGACATCAGAAACTTTCAGTGAGAAAGGAACATGAATCATTGTACTTGTAGTAAAGTTGTGGTGGGACTCGTTCCAAGAGTAGCACTAGGCAGTGATCAAAAAGACAGTATCACTGTTGATAAATTTGAAAATAGTGTAGAGTGCAGACAGGACAGACATACAAAGTTATGTAGTTTACTTTGGCATTGGTATTCAAGGAAGACATGAAAACAGGCTTTAATACAGGCATACGTATAACAATGGATAGAAAAATTTGAAGGGATAATAAGCAGCAGCTTGCCCTGACTTCGAAATCTTGGGCTATTCAGTTTTTCCAAAATGGAAGGTTACTCAATCAAATATCTGCAAAAGTAAAGAGCAGTGAAAGGTTCTTCAGTATAACAACAATCAAAAATATTCATGAATGGCTAGAAGATGAAAAGTTAATTTGAGATATTTTTTTTAATGACAGTAGCTGATGAGTGTACTAGTCTCTCAAATAAGCACTGGATTTTCTAGATCAAGACCATTATCTTACTGCAGTTAGAGTTGAATTCAAATCAAAGATACCTGTACAAAATGTTTGGATTTGTATTGTCCAATTTTCTGTCCTAGCGCTAGGGTTTGTGAATGCTTGGAAGAAGATGTAGAGCTTGTGATTCCACGTGCTATTCTAAGAATGATTGTTCTGTATCCTCAAGTCTGGTTTGTTTGCTATAATTCTAAGAGGAAGTGGTAGCCAGAAGTGAGGCACCCTTTAAAATTATTTACTAATTCCTACAACTGGGAGGAACCATGAAAACCTATAAAAATATAATTTCAAAATAATAACTTTGAGAACCATCATTTGAACATCATTTCTTACATTTATTTTTTTTTTTACAAGAGTGAACATTGCTGTAACTTCCCCAGTATGTTTTCAAGACTTGGAAGTCCCAAAGTGGAAGGAAAAACTTCTGACTTTGTTGCTGTAAAAATATCTTGTTGAGCAATACAGCCTGAAAGAAGGATGTCTTACAACTGTGTGTGACGAGTTGAAAAGGTTCCTTGAAGTGTTTTGCCATGCCAAAATCACACCAGTGTGGTCTGTTCCATTCTTATAGGTTAAGAGCGAGTTGTCTATATGTTACCATGACATGAAACTAGGTTTAGATGAGCTGACATCTGTTTGTGTCCTGGGTCTGACAGACCAGAGGTGGAGAGCGTAAGTACCACGGACAGAGGTTCTTGGAGACAGCCTGGGATCTGCTGATCCACGCCCCCAGACCTGTGCCAGCAGGCACTGGGTGACGTACAAGAGCTTCTCATTACCCATGGCTCAGCACATCACCTATTTGCTGTGTGAGAGGTCTCCTCACAGCAGCCCCACTCCATTTTCTTTTATGCTTTGGCATTGAACTTCCTGGAAATGAAATTGGTTTTGCCTCTCTTATACTTCACTGCTGCCCACATAACCATCTCCTTCCTGGAACCTTTCCATAGCTTTTTTGAGAGTCAGTCGCATCATATAAAGAAATACATTCCAGACTTATTTTTGTGATTGATAATTGCATCAGAACTTTTCTTTTTTTTTTTGTATTTATCCAAACCCAGTCTTTTGGTACTTCACGTGCTCAGAAGAGTGCTCTTGAGTGCATGTCTGGAATGTTCCTTATGTCAGATCCTACCGGCTGTTAAATTGGCCAGGAAAGTAAGCAAAATCCACATCCGCACAGCTGGCTCTGCTCATGGGAAATGTTATAGATATGCACTAGTGAAAGACTAGATCCAAGTAAACCCCCAAGTAGTTGGAATTCCATCTGTGTCAGTCAATGGGCTTGTCTGTTGCCTTCCCAAAGCCTGCATCGAGAGAACAAGAGATTTATACCCTGTGTGACTGTTAACATGTTAATGATGTTCAGCTGAAACAAACCATTACATGGTCATTCCAAAAGCTAGACTATTTCATGATAAAGAAAATCTGTGTCTAATAACACAATTTGATTTTGTCATTGTATTATACTATGTCTTTCTTACTTGACTGCTGAATCACACTTAAACAAAGCTTAAGCAACACGCTGCACTGTAGAGAAATAGTCCACTCTTAAGTTACTGGTTAGCCATTTGATGTAATGGTATTCTGTGTCAAGCACTAAGAATCAAATTTTGTGATAAGTACCAACATGAAATTCGGGAGAGGTGACGGTGTGATGTTTGCTTCACAAATGCAAGTGAATATCTTCATTGTAGCATCCATGGAAGATTCTGCTTGTCAGTCAGTTATATGGTATCCATGCAGCTTAGATGTTGGAAAGTAAACGCTACATTGGCTTCAGCATGCATTGGAATCCATGACAAGTCCTCTTTTCTGGCTTGAACAGGGGTGTTCAGCTGCCTAAGAAGCCTAAGTTAGTTGTACTCAGTGTTGAAAAATGGAGAGTGAGTATTAGGGTATGCGTGATCCAGAGAAACACCTGGTTTAAAACTCCAGTGGTGTTTTGCATGAGGTATGGGCATACTAGGATCCGTTCTGAAATACAATTTTAGAAAACTATTGCCTTTATCCTATACTTTTTTAGTTGATGAAAAATTAACAGAATTTCTAAGTATCTGTATTTCTTCTTTCCAGGAACATTGTCGTAACTATTAAAGGGCATAATGCAGAATCCTTTAACTTTTTCTGCAGGTATAGTATACTTTCTATACTTTTTTTTTTTGAGAAATTAGACCCTTGTGATTCAAAATGTGGAAGAATTATCCTTGTTTCACTGTATTATTTGTGTCTACTATTCTGCTCTAATAGGATTTTTAACAAAAGAAGCCATTGTACTGCAGCATTTATCACTTCAAACAATTACAATAGCTAAGATTGTTTTCTTGTTTAGGACATTGCTAATTACTGTTATGACCTGTGGTTGAAATGTGAAATATGTAAATCTGCTTATTGTCTGATTCAGCAGAATTAAGTGTTCAGGGCTTATTCCAATTTTTTTAATACTCTTATATTTGAAAATCATTGTCATATTTGACCGCCATATAATTGGGGGTCAAATCTATTTGCAATTTATGCTACAAGACTAGCAAAAAACAACAAAATAAATGTTTAGCAACACATAATAGGAAGAAATTCTTTACTGTGAGGGTGATGAGACTCTGGAACAGGTTACCCAGAGAGGTTGTGGAAGCCCCATCCCTGGAAGTGTTCAAGGCCAGGCTGGATGGGGTTTTGAGCAGCCTGGTCTAGTGGGAGGCAGCCCTGCCCATGGCAGGGGGGTTGGAACTAGGTGATCTTCAAGGTCCCTTCCAACTGTTAACCATTCTATGAGTCTATGGTTTTCTAAATATAAACTTACATTTTTAGTGCCTTTTCTCCAGCATTGTTATCCTTACTAATATTTTTTGTGTTTAACAATCTTTCTTTTATGTTTTGTCTCTTCAAGTCATCTTCTGTTGATTTTTTTTTTTTTTCAGTAGGGTTAGTGTCTTAAATTTTTCCCTCTGTTATTAGGTATTTGTGCTGCAACTGTGTATTCGCAAGCTTTTAGAAGTGCAGCCGTAACTTTAATTTCTTTTCCCTTTTGATCTGTGTCACATTGCTAATGTTTAAATATGATTGTTAACTTGAATGTCATTTTTAATGATACTTCTTTAATGTGAATGAATGGTTGATGGATATGACATAAGCTCTAATGGACCTCTCAGAACCCTTGCAGGCTGTCAGTTAAGTTTCCATTGTTAGTACTTATGTTAATTAAGAAAAGCACTATATATTACTTGACTTGAAGCCTTGAGCTTTTACTGTCATGTAAGTTTATACTTTACCTGTTTTGTGAAAAGTATTTTTATGATACTGTAATAATTCTGAGGAAGCTATTCCAGGAGGATGTCATGCAAATTGATCTTAGTTGATGAGTTCAGTGTCTAATGGGACTATTCTTTCAAGGAAGACAGTACTCAATGTTGTGTATAGCTATCCACCCTGCAGTGTGCTTTACGTCTGTATGCTTATGACTGGAATACTTAATTCTAATACTTAAAACCCTTAATTTAATTTTTCCTTTAAACAACAGGAATTTGACCACTTATACTCAAATTGAATGTGTTATCTTTATGTTAAAGCCATTTCTGAATAACAGGAAGACAATATAGACTATGTAGCTGTTTGCAAACTGGAAACTGATGAATCATTTGCTTTGAGATTTTTTTTGAATATTTTTTTTTCCTAAACAAAAATCAATTCCAGTCCATATCCTGTTATCAGCTTTCACCTAGTGAATTTTAAGAGCCATGTTGTAAACTTGGGAAGTGAGGGTTCATGTTAGAAATCATAACCAGATCCTGACCAAGAGCTATACTAGTGTGAAATCATTACATTTTACAAACATACTAATCTCAGTATATTTTTTTTTGTATTCTTTTACTATCACTCTTTTTTGTCCTCGTATCACGCATCACTATTGTTTCTTAAATGTGTTGTGACACTTTGAAAATGTTGCGGCTATTAGCAGTTTATAATGATTTATGTACAACTATAACATTGGAACATTTCTTACAAATAAAAGGTTTGAAAAGAAATGGTATTAGAAGTAGAAGCTATCTATCAATTACATTCAGTATAGCATTTTTGTCAGTCTTTCTGCACTTGGAAAGTGCTTGTTATTTTTCAGTTTAGTGTGGAAGTATTGGTTAGTGCAAGTTCTTTGAGTGACAACAAAAACCCTTTGGTGCTACCATTTGTCATGTAATAGCAGAAGTTCTGTAATTTGATACGGACTCCTTCAGGGCATCTGTGTTTTTCTCAATTTAAAATATTTGATAAGAAAAGTGAGTATCATTTATATAACAAGCAATTGTAACTCCATGTTCAAAGAGATGCACTTTCTGAATCATCATAAATATTTGACTTTTAAGATTTTTTCATTTTTTTCCTAGGAATTACGAAATTATCATTGAGACATCATATTCTACCATTCACACCCATGTTCATATTTGCTGTTGAGCAAGTGCTGAGGTTTTTTATAGTGCTCCATAATGACATAAAATACCAGTGTGCCTTAGAGAACCAAAATACCTTTGGATAAGAGGCACTGTCAGATTTATAAAACGTTTTTGTTAAATGATGCTAACATGAAAAAATTGTGTATCTTATACAATTACAGTGTCCTAATTTATCTAGGATTTTATTTAATACATTTTTGTCTTTTTAAAATATACATTGGAAAATTATATCACAGGCTGAAATCATAGTTTTGCTTCTTGGGTATGTTTATTTTAATTTTTTTTAAAAGTCTTGTTTTTTTTAAAAGCCATTGTGTAGTTTAATACATTTTGTATCCCTGTTAGTATGGTCATTTGGTGCTGGGAGATCTCAAACTTCAATTAGCCATGTAAATGTGTTTCTTAGCGTCAACTCTCACTTTGCTGGAACCCCTGCTGCCTTTATATCATTAACATAAATGCAGGTGCAAATAGCATTTATGTACTTTGATAGAAAGCAGTTGGAGACATTTCACTGTGGGACACGACACTTTCAGATTGTGTACATCTGTTCAAATAATGTATCCAAGCCAGTGACATGAATGCAAGGATAAAAACATCTGCCCCTGAGACCGTTTGCCATACAGCAGATGCTTACATCTTTATTTATGCAGATGGTTTGTGTGATGAGCTGAGCAACGATGAAAGCAAGAAAGTTTGACAAAGATTTCAGGGTTTTGCTTGAGATGGGAAAATATGTTGGTAACAGGGCGTCGTTTTCAGATGTCAACCGAAAGGAGAACATCTGTTATGAACACTGGTGTTTTTAGTAACATGGACGTGTTATTTGGGATGTTAACTAGATTAACACAAAACCAGTAAAGGATTAATTAAAAAAAAAAAAAATCTCTTGCACAAAAATTATACTGCAGTTACGGAAGAGACTAGTAGTTTAATTGAAGTAATTACTTCTAACAGGAAGGCTTAGCTGCTTTTTGTCAAGGTCTTCTCGAGTTTATACAAAACATTGAATTGACTGAAAAGTTTGCAAAGGTAGAATATTTGTAAGGGATAACATAACTTGTGAAGTTGTTCAGAGGTTGTGTGCGGTGCTGCAAAAGAATTGATGACTTTGGGGCTTTTTCGCTTTGAGTCGTATTTAGTGTTACGAAATTATTAAGACAAGTAGTTTAGCCTTTCTGTTGGTCGAAGGTGACTGTAGGGTAGTTGACGTGAGTCGCAGGTCTAAACGGATCTGGCCCTTAAAAGAAGGCACAGCAAGTGCCCCGCAGTGGCTCTCCCGGCCCCAGCCAGGCTGGCCCGGTGGCCAGAGGCAGCGGTGACGGGCGCCCGACTCCCCCTGCTGGACTCTGCACCAAGGGGCTCCTTTGTCTGCCAGCACAGGCCGGACCCACATGATTTGAATGAGAAATCTGCTGATATTTCTGCACACGGCAGGTTAAGGATATCATCTTTGGCCTACATTCCTGTGGACTGCATTCCTGTTTTCATTCCCTCATACGCTGGCACCCCTTCCGAGTGTTCGCTGATAAATCATCCCTTATCAGCAGTGTCTCCCATCGGTTCTTTTACAGCACATCCAGTAACCTCTTGTGAGAACCAGTGCTGCCTTTAATCAGTACAGTGGTGAGCATGGGCAAGCTTAACCACGTCAATAAGCATTGCAAATAATTGTAATTATGCACAGGGGGAAGACAAGCATTCAGATACTACGATTTAAATTATTTTGTGCTACATCCTACTCCCGGAGAGGCCTAGCTACATTCAGATTCAGCAGCAAGTGATAATTTTTTATATGTTCTGGAAACTAATGTATTCCTAGACAGGGCCATAGTCTTTCTGATGATGTATTAGTTTTCGGGTGCTTTACAGCGCTGTGTCTGTCTTTGAAAAAGTATACATTTCTACTTGAAGTACTCTGGAGATCCTCTAATCTTTATTTTTGTTTTAATCCTTAGTGGAATTGACTACAGGCGGCAATGGTTTGCATATCTCAGCCAGAGCGATATAGCCTTTTTCTGAAGAAATTTGGTTCATGAAGAAAGGAGGGGGGCAGCTAGAGCAAACAAAGCCCCTGGCTAGAGATTCCCCATTCAAAAGTTAGAACACTTAGGTAGTTTTCAGAAGAAATGAGCTATTTACAAAATCCCTCAGAAGATACTCTCCAACGATCATCTAAGTTTATGTGTTCTGGCCCTTTTGTTGGGGAATGATAAACCCTGTGTGTAATTCATACTGGAAGACACAAAATAGACCAGGCCAGGCCAGATTCTTCTGATCTTCGCCTCATCTTTAGTGAGGGAGCGCTTTCTGAGGTTTGTAGCACAGAAGTCACCATGCAGTTGCCTTTAATGCCTCAAGTAAAATATATTTGTCTGTTGAGCCCAAGTGGCGAATTAATTGCTTGTTTTCTCTCGCATGCGGGATCTGCGCAGCACTGTGTGCTCTGGTCATCACAAAAAAAGTGATATTCTCTAACATGAAAAAAATATTGCTTTTCTGTTGTGCTCTCTTTGCACACTGGTATTGGCAAAAAATAAATTTTGGATTTAAGAGGCATAATTCCCTTACTGCAATCAGGCTTATGTCCCTTTCTGTCCTGTGGAAGGAAGGTTGGACGGTTGAACTCTCAGTAAGATGAAGATAGATTAGGTTCTCCGTTTATTTGAGAGGGGAACAAGGGTCTAGTCAGAAAATGGTCCTACTTGACCTTTTGGTACTGCATAGTTTCTGAAGAATTCTGTCTTCGATTCTGTAGCAGACCTGGTCATTATTGTTTCCTGCACTTAAGGAAAAAATAAGTCTATTAATTACCACTTATATTAAGCATATCAAGATTTCGTCCAGGTTGATGTGATCTTGATAGACCTTTTAAAAAGTACTTGACATTGACATTGCCTTTACAGTGAATGAATTACTGTTTAGGTCCATATCTTTCTTGAAGCTCACTAAAAGAAATTTCAACTGGCAGGTGTCCCAGAAAAGAATTTTTAAAAATCCAATTACAGTCTTTTCTTTTAAATCTTCTGTTTGTCCCCACCTTCTAGAGTACCTAATTCACATTTGCAGGGCCATTGAAGGTTTATGAATTATGAGTTTATGACCAGTGCTAGCATCACCTCCCTTCAGTTATTTTCTGAACAATTAGTTCCCCCAAGTGGCTGTGTCAGTGAAGCCTTGCCTTGCAGATCTCCAGGGATGGTATCCTCTGTGGAACAGAATTACTGGGCAAAACTGACAAAGATAAACCACTGGATTTGCAGCAATACCAAAATTTCCTTTCTGCACAACCGAATCCTGTTGGAGCAGTGTGGTCTCTAGATAATGCCCACTTGAAGTTTGACATGATTAGTCGCTGAAACTAGCGAAGGCAGAGGAGAAGCTGAAACACACTGTCTTTGATGATGTAGCTAATAGTCTTTCTCAGACAGAAGTTCCATGTTTCAACAGAAAAGAACCTGTGTTTTCATCTTTAATAGTGATTTGTGTGGTTGCAGAGGCCAGGCACCATCTTGAGCCCATAGATTTATCTGCATAAACCTTATTCCCAAGATCATATATTGCCATAGTGAGAAAAATTTTCAGCTGTAAAGGTGGAAAAAGTTATTAATAATTACAGATGCTTTATGTCTAGTGCTCTTTATGTCAGTTTTCATTTCTTGATATGAAAATGTTTTGATCTGCTCAAAACCTATTAATTATGTTAACCTTAATATGAAATGAGTAGCTTATAACTTGAAAGACTGTGCCTTCAAAAAAATGGAAAGCTTTTAAAGTTCACAAACACTGCAAGAGAGGTGCTAAGAAAACATGTGGATCTGCTAATAAATGTATTTTGCATTCATTGCAAAAGAGTGTTTAAAAACCTCTTATGCTATGTTCTGACTTTTAGGAAAGACTTCCAAGACTTTCTTCCTTTATACAGTAGCACAGAAATGGCTTTTTTTACAAGTGGTTGTTTTAAGCCTTGAATTGCCCATCTTTTATATAAGGTGTTGCTTTTGAATATTAATTTACCCACATGTGGCCAATGCATAAGATATTAGAGCTCAAAAAGGATACTTCAAAGCTGTTGGCCACTTGTTGTGCCCTGTAGAAATAGGATTTCATATGTATTTAAAATGTTACTTATGCTGGAACAATACAGAGAGGTAAATGTTCAGTACTGCTACAGAGTTTATTTAAAATCTATGATGAGAAATCTAAATCAATGAGAAATCCAAAATGTTGTCTTATTATTGGTATATATCAATGTATGGTCAATAGTGAAACAAGGATGTTTCAGGAAAAAAAAGACTGAATAGATAGGAAATAGATAGGAAATAGATGAACTATGTACCCATGATCTTGGATTACTGCATGAGTTATCTCTCCAAAATGTCTGTTTATGCCAAAAATAGTTTTAGCTTATTCCCACACTGAAAAATGTCACTAGAAGTTTTAAGGTTGAACGTCTGTTTTAATGGAGTCCAGTTAATGTCAAAAAAACATTTTTATTGTGTAGCTTTGTTGTTGTAATGTTCTCTTTGGCTAGGAAGAGTCTTTTGGAGACTATTTAAGGAATCCAGGATGTATCCCACTGCTCACAGAATTTCTTGAAAGGGACTATCATCCTAATTCCTTAAGATAATAAACTTGCAAAGACGACCTGTCTAAATGATGAAATGCTTAGTGCACAACTAGCAAATCACATTGATGCTCAAATCAGAATTGATTATATATAGCTTTAAAGAGGTCTAGTTTTTCCTTTTAGAATTTTAATAAACTATTTTGATCTTGTTCCCCCCATAGTATACCAGGACACATTTTCTATGCTTATTTGTACGTTCTGTATCTTAGTATTTTTGTGATTGATGTACTGTGGTTTTCCAATCTTGCATTAGAACACTTATATTTTATTTTTCTAATCTATTTTAAATTGCACAAAAGGACTGCTATGTAGACATAATTATTTTACTCCTAAAAAAACTCCAAGTACTTAAACGGTAAGAAATGCAAGATATTGGATTATCCCTGTGGCTTAAATTGCTTCTGCTTTCCAAATCACATGAAACAGTAATGTTTGCTACCCATCTTACGTCTGCGTTTAATTCCCATATCCCACCCTGACTCTTTGGCCTGGATACTTTCTGAGTCGCGTTTCTAGTTCTCTTGTCCCTTTCCTGCTTTCCCTGGATGTATCCTAGTTTCTCTTCTACACACTTGGCTTGGCAGCATAGAGATAAAGACAGTTTCTTCCTTGTTCCAGTTTGGGTGTTTGGACCTAAGGCTACAGGTTTAGGAAAAATCCAGCTCCCTGAAGCAGAAGCATGTTCAATAGAATGTAATTATTGGAAAAATTAGCTGCTTAAAGTGTCTATTGCACACATGCCAAGAGCTTACAATTTTGCCAGATTTGGGCAGCTTTTCACAGATAAAAGAGTCATTGCTTTGTCAAACCTCAAGGTCCTTGTCTAGTGCATAGATGTGTTACTAGATTCTTCTTTTTTTAAAATTTATTTTTTAAATACAGATATAGCTGGGAATGGCCACCATTTTCTGTTGAAATTAATTTTAGAACATTATCTGAAGCAAATACACAGAACAGAACATTCTACCCAAATAGTTATTATTAGGCAAAGATAAGAACAACTGCAAATTAATGTTTATAATGTATAGAGATGGGCATTCCTGATTTGTAGGGTTTATTGCCGACCTTTCTTCCTATAGGTATGTGGCAAAAGTAGTTTTAAACATAGAAAGCCAAATCCTATTTTCTAGAATAGTTCTACTGATCTACGTGGGATTATAGAAAATATAAATCAGCACAGATTTTAGCCCCTGTATTTAAAAGCCTCACTGAAGCTACTGAACCTTCATTTTTCTGAGCTTTTTGTTTTGGTGCTGTTGACTGTCTGCCATGACACTGAAGCTAAAGCATCCCATCTGTTTACCATATTAACCAGCTTTACTCAATTATTAAGCTATCACTTTGCATTTGGCATGTAATATATTAGATTTTAAAGCATTTTTTGAGGAGAGAAAAATGGCACACAACAAGAAGCAGTAGCTTTCTTAATGCAGTAACTGGAAGTTAACGTTTTGTATTGTAGTTTTATATTGTCTTTTTCTGGGTTTTGCTGGTTTTGGGGGTTGTTTGGATTTGTTTTTTTCGGTCCTGGGATCTATTTATAACTGACTGAAGCACTTTTGCAGGTGGTGTTTTTTTGCATGCTAATCCTGCAGAGAAACATTGTGTCCAACAAAGTATGCTGGGTCAGCAAAAACAAGAACCTTGTGCTGGAAAGACAGTATCCACAGGTATTTAGTGTGCACGGAGATTTGGTAAAATGAATCGTTAACTATCATTGACAGAAATAAATCTAGTATTGTCTGTTAGGATGTTGTGTGTTTTTTTTTTTTACTTTCCCAAAGAACAGATATTCTTCCTTTCAAGGTTAACAAAAGACTTGGCAACGTAAACGTGCATTTAATAAAATATTTCATTCATCTTTTTCATCTCTATTCTGGATTTCCCTTCCAACCAAGATGAATCTCTTTTTTTGGTATTATGCTCTGTCACTTATCCAGTCATACACAAATTAAATGCATACCTATACAAGTGAGGTGGTCCTGCAAGGATTATTTTAAAAGCTGACACACAGTGATTTCTCACATCTTGGTGGTTTATTTTAATGTTCAAAACAGACCAGATTATTGGGGAAAAATAAATTTCTTCTGATGCTTTCTACAGTGTCTGAGGCAGAGACTTTCATGCATCACTGATTTTTTTTTTTTTTTTATTGGTGAATTACTGTCCAGTCCTATGCAATTTTAAGGTTATTTAAAAGGTGTGAAAGCTTATGACATCGTGCAAGGTTCTGAGTGATTTGATACTTGCAAGTACTAGCATGGTAACCATTAATCTTTTAACAGACTTCTAAAGTAAATGGATTGAATTGCATTTGATTTAACCTTGTGCTTAATTATTTAAAAGTGTCTACCTGTTGCCCCAACTCCATGCCTGCTTGAAAGACTTGAGAAAACAGAAGTTAAAAATGAGCTTCATGTCATTCAGATACTAAATCTAATGTTTTCATTCGTTTCCTCTATTCTTTATGAAGATTTTAGAGAAAGTGTAAAATTTGCTCCCTTCCAGTGAAGGACCCATAGACTGATGTGTAGAAAGAACATCTAAAACCAAGGGCCATCCTCAAAAATGCCATTGCTAATCCTCCCTTAACTGAAAATTCCCCTTCTTAGATGGAAGACTTAATGGATTTACACAGGCATGACGGCTTTTCCTCAGGTCACAACTGACAAGTCAGAAAAGAGTCCTTTGAATCAAAGACAGAAATAATTTGGAAGAAGGTATGGAATAGAAGTAGAATGTCCCTGAAAAACGCATACGAAGTTTCCAGGTGGCCTTCTGGTAGTCAGACAGCCAGAGCATATTCAAGTCCTTCAGTGTCAGGGTGGCAAAGACGTTGAATTACTGTAGTGATCTCTGTGTACAAAGGAAATTGTTGAACCTTTTCGCCAAGCATAAATGGAAAAAATAGTTTTGGTCACTGATGCTACTTGCACACTCTGGGTGGGGTCAGTAGGAGCTCCGCTCTGTGAAGTGACTGGTTGCTTTTTCCTGATCCAAGATGCTAAACAGTCTTTCACCGGTTCTTCCAATTAGCCTTTCCAGTCCACAAGCGAAATCTTAACTAAGTCTGGAGGATCATCAGACAGGTCGTCTGCATCTGGCCCACCTCTATATGTAGACACTGGCTGAGGGGAGGGAAATACAGAGTTGAGTTTCCTTTGCTTACTAGAGGCACTGCAATGAATAGTCCTGCACTAAACTGTCCAACGTAAAGCTAGGGGGGGAGGAAAAAAAATAAGTTGTACTAAAGGCTGATACCTGACATAGCTTGCCTGGAAGACGTATTTATGATAAAATCATGCTAGTAGGAAAAAGAGCATTTGTATAAAAATCCCTTTTCAAACAGTAACATCAATGTTTAGTATTGTGTTAACTGCATAAGAAGGATATTGATCTAAACAGACTGCTTCAAAGAGCATTTTGTGATTAATATTCATGAAGGTCTTGGCTTCTAGAATGATACTTTCCTGTGGAATGCTGAGAAAATACGCGGAGGGACTTTCTTTAAAGAGAAGTGATTTTACTGCCTAATTTTGCGATAGGCAAGTCAACGTGTGTGGGAAGCGTATGCTTGCTTTTAAGGCTAATGTCATGCATTATTTCTACAAATACTTCCTCCTAACCTCAAATTTACCTCTCTTTTGTGGTGCTTTGGCTGCTGTTTTGGCACTTTGTAGAGGTGGCATAACCACAGCAAAACTTCCATCTTTTCCTGAAATGGCATCATTTGCCGCCATTGGTTGAGGAGCGGTGCCGTGTAACTGGGAGCAGTCTGCTGGAGTGCTGGCTTTCCTTAACATTTGATTTCTGCAAATCAGTGAATGAGATTTTGAAGTGAAAAGGGAGAGGTGCGAGCCAAATGTGAAGAGAGAATGGGAAGTGCTTTGTGTTGAGTATTGTGACAAGCTGAATTACTGCTCATTTGGAAAAAGTCTTTAATGGCAGTATGTGGCAAGCATAATCTGGAAAACAATAGAAAACTCTGGACCCTAAAAGAAAGCTACACTTGTTCTGTCATCTACAATATTTAAGCTGTACAATTTGACCTGTAACTAGCATTGAAGTTCAGGGCTGGTTTGGTTAATGATTACAATATTTTACATAATTTTATTGTACTTCTCAGAAGCTTTAAAAGTGTTTCCTCAAAAGCAGCAACAAGAAGATACCATGCAGGAAAGAAAAAAATAATCTGTTATTAGCAATTGAGAACATAAAGGATTCTATATATGTAGTGGTTGTAGTTTGGCTAAAATGGAAGTTCTTAGTGAGAAATAGTGCAAGCTCCTGCTTTTTGGAGAATGGAAAGGGCTGTAGGGAAACAGAATTTTAAATTTACCATATTTCAATTTTTTCCAGGTTGCACAAACTTTGAAGGCCTGGATTTATTCCTATGTGTAGGGATCTCTTTTTATTTTGGGGCAGGATTTCCATATGTACGCTAGACTACTCTGCACAGAATGTCTAGAAATTCTGGACATCTCTACAGGCATTGAGCAGAAAGAAAATCATGGCGGTGGCCCATAGTTTCACTTAATTGGGGGATCAGGAAGGTGCATAATAGACTTGCAGTTTGGTGCTTTACATGGAAATAAAAGGTTTAAAGTTTTATGCCCAGGATAGTTCCTCTATGATAGTGTCCTCTTGAGAAGCAGGAGACCTACTATGTATGAACCGTACAGTTTATATGTGATTGCTCAGTGCATCTAGTGTGTCCTGAAGGCAGTAGATTTACTGCACATGTGCATACCGTAAGTATGTACATACATCTGTCCAGGAGTTCTGGTTGTGAAATGTGATAGCTCTGTAATTTACAGTGTGTTGCAAAGTGTGTAACATCTGAAAAGAACATCCAGGATTAAGATAAACTTACTAGAGTTTCCAATGTTGGTAGTAATTCACAGCTACCTCTTGAAGTCCATAACTGTTTATAAACGCATTTATAATACAAGGGTTTAAAATAATAAGGAATGGAAACTTCCCCATGGAATTACCTTATTGCAGTATTTCAAGGTCCCAACATTTATTTTTACATATTCTATTCAAATGTCATTCTTCTCTCAAAATGAATTTTTATTACATTGTCTTCCCAAACTGTCTTTATTCTTGGTGTCTTTGTAGTTGAATTTTTAGTGGTTGAGATTGTTGAGAAATATTATTTTTTTTCTTCAGAAAACCTATTCCAGTTTTGAGAACTGGAAGCATCAGTAGTTGAATTTGAGAGTGGATAATGGGGCTGTTATATGAAATGGTAATGGTACAATTAAACTATATGTCAAATCCTTTTTTATGGAGTGTCTGAAAGGTCAGCATATATCTCTGCTGCTTAATGCGGATTATATCTTACATGTTTTACCTTTTTCCTTTTATTTGTTTTACTTAATTATCCTCACATTCTTTACAAAAAATGTTTGTGACGTTTAACAACACAAGTAGAAACAGGTAGGAATTGTGATATAACCTTGATAAATCACATCTTTTAAGAAAATACTTGAATAACTTAATACAGTAATTCTATTGTGCATTAAAGGCACATAAGCAATGTGTGTGATTAGGTATTTAATAATGGTACTTTTTCTCTCAAGTCCTCTTTGATTTTGTTACACATTATTTGCATGTTTTATAGCAGTAATTTTTTTAAGGCTTCATCAGGTAAGCTTTTGTCTGATAAACTCCTCAAATTATAAATGTTACAGAAACTCTGGAATATAGTATGATTTTGGTTGAGAGATATTATCAGAGCATCTGCTCAGAAAAGTTCTGCATCTCAGAGTTTAAATCCTGCCCCTAGTAGTTCTTCTAGCTGAATATTGCCAGGGTGCTAGCACTGCTTTTCCAGGGTAGAAAGGGCTTATAAGTGTATTTGTTCTTAAATGCCATATAGTTCCTAATCTAGAATGAAACATCCATTTAAGATTAGATTAGAAGGGTTGGTGTTTTTTTTTTCATTTATATTCAAGCACATTGTTTCAGGGAGTATTTTTGTTTTCTCCATGAAACTTTTGCAATTCTGAACTTAATTTAGTGGTCCTTTAAAAACCTTAATACTTTTAATAAGTTATGTGTAATAGCAGCCATTATATGAAGTTTTACTTTCAATATGTTAATTTTGTAAAGAGAAATGCTATATATTATATTACGTCTTTGTTATGTTATTATTACAGATAAACACAAATCTCCTTCGGATATAATACAAAGTTTTCAGAAGAAAAGTCAGTTTAGGACCATTGCTCCAAAAATGGTACCAAAAATTTTAACATCTGGAGTGGTTTCCTGTCTTCAGTCATCTTTGCCTGAGCAAAACACACCAATTTCTGCTGCAGGTTCTAAACCACTGGTGGTACCAACTCAAAACTATGCTGTCATGCAGGTGGCTGGTCATGAGGGGACTTTTTCTTTATTGGCCTTGCCGTATGTTGCCCCTGCCTTAACACAGCAAGTCCAGCAGTCAAGTGTGGCCCCTTCTGAAAACCTAAAGCTGCCCATCCCTAGGTACCAGCCTGTAAGAAGTAAATTGCTGAGTGACAGAAAACCGTCACAAATCTCTGTTTTGGGTGCACATAACGAGATACCTACCAGAGCATCGATCTCGTCACAGACTTCCCCCATGACTACTTTAACTGAAGACTGTGCTGAAACTCATTCTAGTTCAGATTCAACTGAGCAAGTGATGCTAACAGACCGTGACTCAGCTGAAATTACAGTTGCCACGTTAGTAAATAAGAGCAATTTTGTGGAATCAGGATCTCCTTTAGTGATCAAAACTGAAATTGCAAATGGTAATGTCTCTGGACCATCTGTAGTTAAAGACTCTTTATCCAAGCTGGCAAGTACAATCAATCCCATGAAACGAAGTCTACGCTCTGTGAAGACAGTGTCTGAAACCACAAGAGAGCCATTCATAGCATCTGAGAAACTAAAGGAAAAACCCACAAATTCTGCAAATTCTGTTGCTGTCCTGTCACCAGCAGTTTTTGGCAGTACAATACAGATGACTCCATCAGCACCAAAAGGAAAACTTCCTATTTTGCCTTACTCAAGGATAAAAAATTCAGTGTTCTGTAAATCTAAGCAGAATACTAATATTACAGGTGTATGTGGAACTTCACTGAGATCTGAATGTGAAAAGATACCAGCTTTGGCAAAACCCTTTCATGTTCCTTCTAACACATCTGATAAACTGTCAGCTGTATCATTTGCACAAGTCCCCAAAGAAACCATTCAAGAAAATACCCTCTCTACATCCAGTAAAGTGGAGGTTGACAGTCTTAAAAAATTGAACAGTGCAGCCTCTAAAAGAAGAGGCAGAAAAAGAAGAGCCACAGATGATTTATTGGCTTTTCAGACCAAGCGAAGGAAATGCATCATTAATAAGTTTAGAGAAGGGAGAGAGAGGGCAAAAGTTGATCTTCAGCCACCTGAAGACAGAAAAGCAGTAGCAGTGAAAAAATACCGTAGCATTAGACCAAAACCATTGGTGGTTGTGCAGGACCTTGCACCACTGACTTCTGCAGCAGTGCTAGAGACACCATCTCCTGAGCATTTAGACCGAGATACTTTTTTAAATAGTTCACTTCCCAATAAATATTTAAGTTACAAGCATACTGATGCTACGTCATTTAAATCAGGTGATTTAAGTAGGAATACATGTTCAACCCTACCTAAGCTGTCCTATAAATGCTATGTTTGTAACCATATCTTCCAGTTTAAACACCATCTCCAGGACCATATAAACACACATACAAACAAACGGCTGTACAGTTGCCGAATTTGCCGGAAAGCGTATATTCACTCTGGAAACCTGAGCACACATATGAAACTTCATCACAACGAAGGCAAACCCAAAAAGCTTGTGTGTTGTGAATTCTGTGCTAAAGTTTTTGGCCATGCAAAAGTGTATTTTGGTCACCTAAGAGAAGTGCACAGGGTTGTGATCAGCACGGAGCCCTCCACAAGCGAGCAACATCTGCACGATGCTTTAAGGAAGAGAGACGCCAATATAAAAGAAGCAGAAGAAGCAACAGAGAGGTGAGTGTTTTCACTCATTAAATGCTAATGAAAACAGGATTTCAGGTTGTCAGTGAAAGGTCATAAACATCGCTGTTACCAAAATTTTTGCTTTTTCCTCATCGTTTTTTCCTGTGAAGTGACATTCCTAGTGGCTTAAGTATTTTGTTAAGGAATCTAGTCACTCCATTAGACCATCTGGTATATTTTAGCTGATTAATTTAATATAAATTATCACTGACACTTGAATATCCAAAGTAACTTTATGTATATTCTAATAATACCCAATGTACTTCCAGCAGCTCTGTTTTGATCAGTTGATTTCTCACAGCTAACGCTTTTTCTGTTTACCTGTGCTGTCTTCTGTGTTCTACCCATTTTGGGTTTTCCCCAGAAGATAAATAAACCAACTGCGATAAGTGCAAAGCGATTCATATTTCAGTATTAGCTTGTAGTTTGTTTACCCTATTAAATATCATTATCCCATTTCCTTCTCTGGAGCCCTCTGAGCTAATCTGTCTTGTGTGTTGATTACTGCTACTCTTGCGATCACTTAGACAAGTAGAAAAGTTAACATTTACCGTATTAAGACAGATAGAACATTCTTTTTTTCTCTGCATTATGATTTTGAGGTGTAATTTTTAAGTTATTGAGCCTAAGAAACACCAGCGCTTTTCTTTCAGCCTTACTAGACTTCTTACGACGAATCATTGAATTTATCTATTTTGTTGGTGATGTGTCAAATGTGTATAAATCCACAGTATTACATGGTCCTTTTCGTAGTCATAGTGAGAAGGTTTCTGTGGAGGTCTTTTTTTGATTGGCCTAACCTTCAACCAGGGACTTGCTAGCTCTGTGTGTGTCTTTATAATGCAGAATATGAGAGGGCCTGTCCAATTGCAAATTGGGTATTTAAAGTGTTTAAAACTGTCTTGCAAATTTTTAGGGGGAAAAAAAGAAACTTTGAATTTTCATTGTTTCCATCTTGGAGTGGGAGGTGGGACGTGATTTTGTCTTAAATTGACCTTGGATCACTCAGTATAAACAAGTTACTTTCTTCTAGTAGTATGCTACATGTAATATTCATTTTCACTTTTTTTTAGCACAGAGCTAGAAGTATTTGGATTGACCTCACTAAATCAGGAACTTAAAAAAAATGGTAGTAACCTTTTATTAAAAGGTTAGTGTTGTTAAAAGATTATTTCTACCAAGGCTAATTTTGGAGGCAATGCCTAAACTCAGTAGTGTCGGAATAACATTTGGTTTTAGTTGTTTTCTAATCAGCCTGATTATTACTTCTGTTCTTTTTTTCTGTTCCAAATAAATTAGATACTGTAGCAATGGTGCCTGTTTTTAATTAAAAGAATGTTTCATGAATGTCATCTCTTCTTGGAACTTACAAAGACAGAAATTGCCGCCTCTTTTTTGCACATGGTTAATCCTGAAATAGTTCTTATGTTCTTTTTTTAACAGAGGAAATAAGTGCAATCTTGAGGACCTATTCCATAACCCAGGAGAAGTGAAATTACAGATCAAATGTGGTCGATGCCAGTTTATTGCACAGTCTTTTGGTGAAATGAAGTTTCACTTACTGTGCTCTCATGGAGAAGAGATCCAGGGAAGAGTAAAGGAAGGAAATAGAGGCGCTAAGGGGGAACTGATCAAACACACAACCCACTTGTGGAAACAGTGCAATGAGAAAAGGCATTCAGCAAAATGTAGTGCCCATGAGGAGGAGTTTTATACTTTTCCAAAACTGAAAAGACAGATAAACTTTCACCATCAAAATAATGTCGATGTGTTATCTAAAAGTGAACCGACTCAGTCAGGAAGCAGTGAAGCAGCCAAGATGCCAAATGTAGGTTTTGGTACCCCAAGCAAAAAAATAGAAATTTGGTCTAAATCAGGCTACAACTGCATTTTATGCAAACAGATATTTGAAAGAAAAGAGGATCTTTGTAATCATTGGCAGAATCATCATAACTGTGAAGACCCTTCCATTTTATGGACAATTTTTAGTTTATTATCAAAACAAGGAATTATTGAACTTTCTAATAATGGTGAATATTGAAGCTGTGCTCAATGATATGAAAAACTACCTTACCAAATTGTGTATGTTTTTTTGGTGTGTTGCTAAACTAACTCAAGAGATGTATCACTTCAGAGGTTTGTTTGGTGAGTTTGTTGGGGTTTTTTTAAGTTATGCTAACCTTTATTTTGTTAAATAGAAAATGTATATATCCAGTGTCCTTACGGATAGGTACATGCGGGCCCATTATGAAACACTGTAATTAAAATTGATGCTTAAGCAACTTTGCAGTGGCAAGTAATCAATACTAATGGTTAACACAAGGAAAAAGATTCTCAAATTATACTATATACACAGAAATAAATCGGTTTATGTGAAGTAATCTCAATCTTAAATGAAATAAAAGAAACAGACTCAAGTGTAATTTCAGTCCCAAATGGGTTTCTAGATTTTATGGTAAATAGATATTCCATGCAGTTCTCTGTATTATTTTAATGTTCATACATGCATCAAGCATTCAGGAGCTTTATAATCTGTAATTAAAGAGCTTTTAATTCTTATTTTCTTGATTTCAGTGTTTTCAGCCATGTTCATTGCTTGCAGGTTTGTTATTGGCAGGTCTTTTTTAGGTGTTACATTCTCTCCTGGTAACAGCAAAACTGAAAAATCTACACTTTTTTTTTGCCTGTACTCTCTGGGTTGAAGATGAGATAGTTGCCACCCATGAAGGTGGAACCCTCAAAGCTTGACTGCTTCATGAAAAAAAAAAAAACAACAAGCTTATTTTAAAAATAGTAGTTGAGTTGATTACTCCTGGGAAGTTTGACAGTCCACAATAGACTGCATGATTCACAGTGAACTTTCAGCATGTTCCTTGCACCTCCTGTGACAGCAGCAGGACTGCTGCCAGCACCGTTAGCACTCTGCCTCTAACACTCTTGGTAAATAGCTTTTGTACCTCTGCAGTTGACCCAGTCTGTGGCTTTAAAGGGAAATTGTTCCTGCACTATGGTACACGTAACGAGGGGTTTTTTTCACTTGTGTTGCCAGATTTACTGCACTAGAGGAATTGCATGCGGCACCTTAGCCTTCAGTGTCAGGAGCCAGTAACAGTTGCCTTACCAGGATGGAAAGCTGTAGCAGCCTGTAGTGCAGAAATAGTGTGTGCTGTGTCCCCTGCTGAAGAGCAGGCATGGGAAGTCACCATTTCAGCACATCTCCGAGGAGGCAAGTCAGTTCAGGCTATCAGGAGATGGAGTTCTGGAGCTCAGTTTTGATGAATAGGTCATTGAACTGTCAAGTCTAGTTTGAAACTGTTGTTAAACTGCTGTTACTTAAAGCCTTATGTACCTCTGAATTATTTTGGGAGCAATAATGGAGACAGTGTAAGAGGCTGCAATATCACTGTTCAGCAGAAGTCGGAGCACATCAGGGGTCAAACTGAAAAACACACTGGTACAGTCTCTACAGTACTACTCTGTTCATTTCTTCTTGTGGTCATACTGTAACTGAGGGATTGCAATGATGAAAGAGTCATTCCTAAAATGCCCTGTGTGGCCTCTCAGTGTTTTGCACAAACTTTGGTGATGAGAACATAAAAAGAGATCTAAAAATGTTGGGTTTTCTGAGTGGGATTCCAGAAGCTGTTGCAATATTTGTGTGTGTATTTTGTTTTTAAATATTAAAGACAGTTTTGATGAGCTACTAGTTTTCAATATCACTTATTCTTGTATGGTGCTTTGCCTTGGAGTCAAACTAGAAGAATGGAGCCAAGAAAAATGAAAGACAAATGGAGAACATTCACAGAACTGTACAGGTGCTTGGTAAGGTGGAAGAATCCCTGTGGATTTTCACAACTTCCTACTTTCTGTGGCTATAAATAATATGTATTTTGTGGTTGTTGCTTTGGTTTCATATATTACTTTTGTATGATGAACTACTTTAAAAATTCTACTTATTCTTGTGTATGACACCCATCTTTTAATGCCTACAATATATACATATTTATTTTCATTGGGTAGATGGAGGAGAATGTATGGTGTATTTGGAAAGGTATAGCTAATTTTAAAGTCAGTGTTTCATATCAAACTGAGACTATATTTAACTTAGTAGAGTATGTTTGCATTTAGAAGCATTTTTTTCCCCCCGACTTAATCCTTTAGCTTTCAAAATCGAACAGCTTGATGCTTTCTCTGAAACAGAAATGTGAGAACAATCACTCTTTCACATAGTTATATATCAAAGGGAAATTCATTCCCAGCATAAAGCACATGTTGTAAGTGTTGGACAAAAGAACATTAAAAGGTTTGATCGTGTTCATTATTTAGAACAGACATTAAATCACCTTTTTTGCAAAATCGCCCATCTCTTGGTATAGTTTAAAATGAGTGCAGCTCTGAGATGGAGTCCCTCCTGTTCGGGAGCAGCACCAATGATGGCAGAGTTGTCCTTTGAAAATATTTTTAAATAGTATTTATTAAAAATGGTGGTGCATCAGAGCCAGTGATGTAGATGAGTTCTTTGATGGTGTTTATCAGGCAAGAAGAGTTGCTCCTGTTCATTTTTTGTAAAAAAGGGGGAGAGTTTCAGTCATGGGAGGAAGGAAGTTAGGATGAGGGAGTGGGTTGCTTTTTTCTTTCTTTTTTTTTTTTTTTTTAATGGAAGTTTTCATGTACAGTCTTTTCATCATATTTGTGTGCTTCTCTCCCTTTCTCTAGTCCAGGCCAAATGGGTAAAGAGGTCTCAGCTTTCAGCAATTTAAAGCCTGAAAACATATTTTAAAGCATGGTTCTAAGCCACTTCTCAGTGTCCTCGTAAATGTTTAAAATTAGAAGCTTTTTTTTTCTGAGGCTGAAAGCATTCTTATGTTTCAGGCTATTATGATTATGGGAGATTACGAAAGGTTGGGATTTTTGAAAATAGCTTTGCATTAGATACAGATGTGTCCTTTGTTTAAAATATGTTTGTTTTGCATTTGTGTTCATTTTGATAACATTTGGAGGTATGAAGTGAGCCTTATTTACAGCAACATTAAATAGTGCGTGTTTGCTGTTCAGCAGAAGGGTTGTTATGAATAGTTTGCTGTTTACCTTGAAGCTGGACATCTGGCTTTGCACATAAATTGTATTTTTAAATTGTTAAAATGAACGTTACTGTTTTTGTAGCTGTAGTTTTGTTCCCTTCTGATTTTTCATTAAGTCTCTGTTTCAGCTTCACTGTTCAACTTTAAAGCTGTTCCTCACATGGAAAGTTGTTCCTTCATCATCACACCATAAATAATCAAAGCTGGAGGAGTTCCATCGCTCCTCTGGCTTGCGGAATATTGCCCTTCTCCAGCTGCAGAGCTACAGTTTCCTATGGCTAACTTGACATAGTTGCTGGCAGTAAAAGTTTTACTTCATTTATTTATTAGAATTTAGATCTCTGCTGTTTAGCCCCATCAGAGTTTCTGTCATACCTCATTAGATACTTATTTTATCTACTATTCACTGAGCTCTTTAGAGAAAGTGTCATAAGAAGGATGAACAGGTATTTAGGAGAGCAGATTTCAACCCCAACTTTGTGCAGATGATGCTGACGTTTGAGAATCACCAGCTTATCTAGGCTCAGCCGTGTAGTATATTACATTTCTACAACACATTCAACTACATGCACCTCTATTTTGGAACAAAATGGATACTTCAAATTCAGCTGTCAGTTATTATTATCAAACCTGTACAATGTGAGTTTGTGATTATTATGCACAAAGATTAAAATGCTATTAACTGTATTAGGTTTACTTGTCAAATTTCTTACAGCTCTGAAAAATGAAAATCTGCGTGCTGAGTATGACACAGAAAAAAATCAGGTCTCATGAAGAAAATTCTGATGGCTTAAAGGTTGTCCTCATTTCAGTGTGTGCTTTTGTAGCTGACCTCTCACATTGTAGGATTTTCTCCATGCTTTATTAAATTGCCATAACTTTTCTTGGCTAGGAATACTGAAGGAGACCTGAGCTTGCAAGCAAGTTTTGGGAAAAAAATGCCTTTATTTCCTTTCTCTGTAAAAGGCACATCTGTGAAATCAAAATAGTCTTGGTGGCCCTACATACACGTGCACAATGTGGGGCAACGTGCAAGGTTTGGACTTCAGTGTGTGACTTTATGTGGCTGCCCGTTCTGCAGCCCCAAAGCAGAAACCGCAAATTTGAGTGTAAAAATAACTCAGTTTTTAGTCTTGAGTGAATTTCTAATACTTTATTGACAAACCATCAAGAAATCCTGAAAAATGACAATAGCATACTTCTCCAGTTGGGCTTCGTTTAACAATTTTATTGACGTAGTCGTACCAGGAGTGTTCTAAAATATGGTAGGTCTGATGCTATCAAGTACAAAGGAGACTTTCTCCATTCCATTTTTTTTTCCATTTCATTGACTTTTCTGTGTAAGCATTAGAAATGATGGGATGAGTTATGATTTCTGCTGCCCAGAAGATTATTTTGAAGTTATGTTGCAGAAATTTCCAATATAATCTAGAATAACAGATGAAAGCAGTGAAAAGGAAATTCTGTTGAAAAGAGATACGTAAGTAAACTCCCATACGTGGATTTCTCTGCACAATTACACCATTTTAGATTAAATTTATAGATGATAGGTCTGGTAGGTACAAACAGTTTGTTCTTATCCAGAGTAATTTAGAGTGGTCAAGGGAAGTAAGAATCAAAAATGTCCATACCTTAACTTTGACTTGAATTTTGTTAATTTTTTCTACTGCTACGTCAGTCCAGATCATGGTCCAAGGCATGTAGGTACTCAGACACTTCACAGGGGACTTGCAGCATAATTCAGTGGCGAAAGAGGAAGAAATATGTCAAAGAAATAGTGGTGATGAAAGTTGGCACAACGTATGTCAAGCTGGAGTGTTGACTAGCCTTTGACAGTCTGTAAATGTGGAAGTGTCTTGTAGCCTTGGTCTGAACTTCTCCCTTCCACTCCCTGTGGTTACATGGTTCCAGGGTCTGCTCCCACCTGGGGTACATCAGTCTCGAGCATCCCCAGCTTCCTTGGGCACTAGCTCTTCCAAACAGCAATAGCTGACTTTGTGAATGTCCCCTTCTCGTGGTGTCTCAGTTAGACACTTGTAGTTAGGTGAGACACATGCTGGCTGCTGAGACCAGCTGCTGCCAGACTTGAAATGTGGTCTTTAAGTTTACTATGGAAAGCATCTTTTAGCTTTAGCCCATAAAAATGAAATCAAATGCTTCTTCAGTTCTTGGCAAAATAAGAAAATGGCTCACTCGGTTTCCTGCATATATAGCACTGATAAGCAGTAGGAAAAAAAAAGTAAATGGTTGCTATAAGAAAAAAAAAGCTGCTAAATGTGATTTGGAATCCTTATGTGCTGTTGGAAAAGACTAGAATGTCCTCTCACCAAGTTAGAATCATAAACTGCAATCAGGGAGGTTCCATGGAAGTATCTCATGCAGATCTGATGGTGTGAAGCAGCAATTCAGAGACACTGTGACTGAGATTTTTTTCCATCTTTTCCCTCTTGTCCATTTCTTCTTTCTCTTCCTTCGTTCCCCTCTCTTTCCTCTCTCCGTTTTCTTCTGTCTTTCCCCTTCCCATTCTGGTGTTTTGGGTTTTTTTTTTGCTTTTTCTATTTCTAGCCCCCCTACCTTTTCAGCATCCTCTGTGAGCTGTTCTGTCCGAATGCAATTTGCAAATGTCTGATTTGACAAAGTCAGCATTGTGTCTGGCGTCTTTGCTACTAGCCAAAAGCCTGGGATTGAGTAGTTGTGAACGCTATTTCGCAGAATGTTTCACAAAAGCATTGGTTGGAGGGGACCCCGGAGGTCAGCTGGGCCAGCTCCCTCCTGGAGCGGGGCTTAGCACTGGCCCGGGAGCAACTCTTGGGTTTTTGGAAACCCTTTTGGTTGCTGTTCCCACTGGTTCCATCTCCAGTGGTGGAGTCTCGAGCGTAAACACGGCTTCAGTAGGGGGAGGCTGATACTTTAAAAATGTCATTGTGCTTAAAGTGCAGGGGTCAGTCTTTTCTCCCAAGTCACAGGTGACAGAACAAGAGGAAATGGCCTCAAGTTGTGCCAGGGGAGGTTCAGGTTGGATATTAGGAAAAATTTTTACACTGAAAGGGTTATTAAGCATTGGAATGGGCTGCCTGGGGAAGGGCTTGAGGCACCATCCCTGGAGGTGTTCAAAAGACAGCTTGACATAGTGCTTAGTGACATGGTTTGGTGATGAGTTGTGGGTTTTGGTTTTGTTGTTTGTTTTGGGTTTTTTTTTGTTTGGTTTGGTTGGGTTTTTTGGTTGGTTTTGTTTGTTTGTATTTTAAATCAGGGTTTGGTTGATGGTTGGACTAGATGATCTTAAAGGTCCCTTCCAACCTAGACAATTCAGTTCTATTCTGTTAGCAATTCTGTGAGATTTGTAAAGAAAGCACAAATCTTGGGGCAAAAAAAAAGTTACAATTTCAGCTGATGGTCCTTCAGCAGTGAGAACTGGTTTTGGCACAAAATCCCATTGGTTTTATTGTTGTAGACCATGGCCAAGCCTCTTGTCTGCCTGCGCCGAGCAGCTTATGCTGCTTTGACTACTCTCTTCTTCCTAGGCCTTCCAGGGTCTGGGCCTTTGACGTGCAATGAATATACTGCTATTTTCTACAGTTGATTTAGGACAAAAATAAAGCGTTTTATTTCCTGTATGCGTAGTAATTTTGTGCAGCTTCAGCTTTAATCTGACTTTTGAACATAGACCGGATCAAGGAGACCCGTATACCTTCCCATTGCGAGAAGCAATAAATGACACAGTGAGGGAGGAAAGCAATAAATACCCCTGCGACCAGACCTTTGAAGCAATGCAGTTGCTTTCCACTGGAAGTTTAATTTCTTCATGGTTTTAGTTAAAAGCTTTTATTAATTTCAACTGCAGTACATGCGCTGCTCTACTTCGCTCTTCAAATAAGTCCTTTTTCAGCTCCGAGTCCTTGGAGCTTGAATCCTGTCCAGCCCTTTTCTGCTATCTGCCAGTTCCTCCCTCGGTGCAGACCTGACACTCCTGCCAATGAGTCCACCTTCACGCCATTTCAAGTCAGCTGCTGCCTTCTCCAGCTCATCAAAGTTTGCGAGAAGGAGGGTTTTTAAAGGGAACCAGCTCTAGAAGTCGGGCCGTTGTAAATTACACAAGTTAATTAAAAGCAATTGCAGCGAACTGTAAAATAGCGAAGCGGTACAGATTGTTTCAAAGCTCACTTATTTTTATTCTCTTCCGTGAATAATCGGAGAGGAGGTTTTCCGGGGAAGAATTTGGTATTTTCATGCTGTTTTATGTGCTGCTCTCCTTACCCACTTTTCTGACTCTCCCGAGTACAGCCGAGCAGAGCCCAGCCATCCTTCCGAGGTCGATTGCATCCTGTTAAACTCGGAGTGCCGTTTTATTTTTACCTGGTGAGACAGCTGGGCTGATAAATGGATGGGATACCGGCACTCCGGGAGACAGCCCCAGTGTCTGCACGGGTTAATAATCTCATCTCTTTCAAAAGGAGCATTTCCAGTGTCTTTATGCACCCCCACGCACACGTTCACACACAAAATTATAAATGGATTGAGTCTGTGGAACATTTTTACCTTGTGTATTAATGTCACACTGTACAGTGTATTCCAGTATTTTTTTCTTTTATTAAAATGCAGGAGCAGTGTCATTATTGTATTGCTATATACTAATACATGATAATAGATCAGCTGTAGATATGAACCCTGAAATACACAGTGCCCGCCTGTGTTCTTCCAGGAAATTGGATTAATTGTTGAATTATTGGAATTTTCTTTTAGGAAGCGTGCTGCTCCTGCTGGTTAACACCACATGTAGGGTTGAAACGATATTTCTGAGAGTGATTTATTGGTCCTGCAGAAAAACCTGGTGCTAAACCTTTCCAGTGGGATTTGCTTACATTAGGAAGCAATGCAGGTGGCAGTCTATTTCAACACGGAATGGATTTTTACCCCTTTCTTCCTGATAAATGAAGTGCTTATGTAAGGTGAGAGACGGGAAAAAAAATGAGAAGCCTGAAGCCCTTAGAGGATCCGCCTGAAAGCTCCACCCGTGGGCAGAGGGACGTGGAGTAGATCTGATGCTGTTCCTCAGGCATGGTGGGAACCTGCCGGCTGCGCTCGGCCATCCTGGGGATGCTGCTCGGGAAAAGCTCCCCCCGGCAGCCCCGAGGTCCCCTTCGGAAACACCCACCATCCTGCGCGGCACAAGAGAGTGCTTTGACCCCAAACTCATTTCGTCCATCACTTGGCCATAAATCTTTCCCATACCTTTGTGCCAGGCACCCTTTATTTGCTGAGCTTTTGCCTGGTGGTTTCGTTTTGTGCATACCAGGCAGGGTTGGATTAGCGCTCAACAAACCCTCTGCTCTGAAGCTGCGAGGCCACCAGTACCCATCGCCTTTCTCACAAATGATTCATTCAGTGTCACTTAATGACAAACTTTTGGTAGTTTTTGTTGTCAAATGTTATATGTAAATCTCTTAACAGTGTCACGTTCTTAAATAATTGTAGCGCTTGATTAAATTAGCCCTTTTAAAAGGGATGCAGGTTCACTAATAGTGTTTCCTGCAATGCGCATCTCTAGAGAAAACCAAGATCTGAGTTTTATAGTCAGAACCAATTAGGCTCATCCTTCTTCCCCCCCCCCTTCTCTCTGCAGCGTTCAGATGAATTGCATTTTTCAGGCACAGTTCAAGCAGACTGTCAGGTCTCTGGGGCTCTCTGCCTCCTGGGCTCCACATTCCCACTGTCAGCTGTGAAAAATAATTCCCCTTTTGCAGTTGTGTCCAAGGAAAGTAAGATGATAAATCCACAAGTTAGATTTAAGAGGGGGGGGAAGTGCATTATTGTGTACTCAGCATTGAATAAGGTTTTGTTTTAAGAGATACGGCTGCCGTGAGGCATGGGAAAGCATTCTCAGGTTTAAAGCTTTCCAGCTCATGAAGTCGTTAGGATTCATTCATGGTTAAAAAAAATTCAGAAGTTTGTTCTCAGTCACAGTCCCTTTGGAGTACCTAAAATGTGGTTTTGAAAAACACCAGGCTGGGAAAAAAAAAAAAAAGAAAAAAAGAAAAAAAGAAAACAAAAGAGTAAATACAGCATAATAAAGCCTCAAGAAAAAATCAACGAAAAAATCCGCAATGTGTGCAGGCTCTCTGAGTGTAAGTCAGTCATTTCAGATAAAATTCACCACAGAGTAGACTTGCTGTTCAGCTGCTCTGAGGAAACTGCCATATAATTAAGAACTCCTTTAGAACCAGAAGAGAACGGCAGCATTTTAGCTTTGGAGGAGTGAGAAAGTGACTTCTCCCGGCAGCAGGAGAAAGGTGCAGATAGGAAGTTTGTCACTAAGAATTGTTGCTCAGTTCTCTGTGCAGCATTTGTTTGCAACATTCTTTTCTTTGCCGTAATGCCACAATAGTGCTTTGCTGCAGAGAGTAGATGCTAGAACTTTAAACACTGCTAAGTCTGCAAAGCGATTAACTCTTCAGTTCACAGTGACAGAACTCTCCAGTTTAAAAGAAAAAAAATAATAGAAAAAAAAAAAAAAGAGCTGTTATAATGAAGCCTCAAGTCTCTTGGCATTCACATTTCTGCCTTTCAAGTTTCCTGCCCCTCGTTATATCACTGCTAGATTTAATACACATCAGTATCAATTCAGCACAGCCATCCAGCATCCTTGCTCTGTACAGGCAAAGCCCTTTCAGTAATCAACCTTTAAATGTATCCAAATCCTTCTGGAGGCTTTCAGACCACACAGCAAATAGTGCTTTGCTCGCTGTCAAATTGAAGTGATTAGTTTATTTCTAAATGCCAAGCTTCTGAGAAATAAAGCAGCAAGGTAAACGCAGCCACCTGCCTTTTTTAACTTGGTTTTAATAGCTTGCTGGTCAGAACTGTAATTGGGTGGGAGAGCTCCATATTTTAGCCGGTGGAATATTAACATTTTCTATGGGAAACATTGTCGTAGACCTCAAAAGCCTAACATGGCTCGGAAGCAAGATTCATTCAGGAGGGACCGAGGTCGCCGTGCGTCGGGGCTCGCCGGCTCCCAGGTAAGCCACGGGCAGAGCCCGGCGTGCGGAGCCCTGTGCCTGGGGGTGCCCTGTCCCAGCCCCCGCGGTTCCCCCGGGACAGGGGGCTGCAGCCGCCCGGGGCTGGATTTTCTGGGCTGTTGAGTCGGTGCCGGGTGGCAGCGCGGGGCTGCCCCAGCCAGGGACCCTCCGGGAGGAGCTGCCCACGGAGGGGAGCGCTGCAGGGGGTGACTGGAGCAGATCCTGCAAAGACTTCCTTTTTATAGGCACTTTGGGTATTTCCGTGGGGTCAGTGTAGTCCCATCGCTAGCCTCAGCAGGACTGGTGGCCGTGATGGGGCATCTGCGGCACCCGGCCCCTTCTGGTGTGTGGTGGTTGCCCATTAGCCAACAGCTGTGCCACTGGGCGACTGCATGCGAGCATGGGGAGAATTAATTTGAATTATAGAGCAGCGTATCTTATCTGTTCTAATTAATTCATGAGAAAATTGTCTGCGTAACAAGAAAAATCCTGGTTTTTTTGCCAATTACAGTGATCTGAACAACAGGTCAAGAAATCCTTGCTTGGACTTCAGCTAATGTCCTCACTGGTAGGTTACTGTCCTGTGAGCATCAGTAATTATGGGATGAAGAGTGAGGTTTTTAAAGAAGCCTAAACTGAGACAGAGGAAAACCAAGGAGTAGTCTTAACGTATGTAGCTACAAAGAAAGTTTAATTGCTTTATGCAATTACGATACATATTAGAACAAATTGGTCTGAACCCACCCACCAGTTTGCAGAACATACTGAACTAGGACAATAAAAGCTAGAGAGGAACTGAAGAAATTCAAAAGTATTTCCAGAGTGGGATATTTGGTAAGAATGAAGACAAATAAAGATAACTGAAAAAGTACATAATATTTTTTTTTTTTATATATGCCAAAGTCACTGCAAGAGATTAAAAAGAATGAGGATTTGGTCATCCTGGGCCAAAGTCACTGGGGAGCTGTTCCTCCCCTCCTGTTTGCTCTTTGGCACATGATTGTATCCCACGTGCAAAGACTCTGCAGGGGGACACAATGCACGGGCTCGTCTGATGGCTGCAGGGGGGTCGGGGGGTTGGTTGGCTGCTCTAGGTAGAGAGCAGAAAAAAATCCCTTATTATCCCTTATTATAATCCCTTATTATAATTTTCTTTACTCTAGCCTGTAAAAAACAATAGTCTCTGCAAAGAATAACAGTACCTAACGCTAAGCAGAAACTACTGATTGAAGAATGAGTGGCCACGGATGGCCACACACTGATTTCTTTCTCATGGACTTCAAAAATACATTGTTTACTTTAGATTTTTCTTCCTTGCAGAGTTTTCCTACCTGTAGCATTGGTTATTGACTGATGCTTTATAGACAGTCTGGGAAAAGTAATGAAGACAAGCAGGTCTGGAATTATTTTCAGGGTTTTCAAATAGAGAAACATTGAAATACACTTGGAGAAATAGCCTTGAAAATGTAATAGCAGCTTGGTTTTCAGATGTGCTGTGGCAAACGATATATTTTGTTGTCCTTCTAGCTGTGTCCCCCTCCCGTCTGCGTGCAGCAGCTCTTTCCAGCAAAAGCCCTTCTAGTCATTCAATGCATAAGAAACTGTGGGGGAAAATATTAGAAATGAACAAACAAAAATCCTGTCTTTTTATTTTCTTTTTTTTTTTTACCAGATGGTAAAGCCGAGCATCAAAGTTGATGGGAGTGTGCCCATGGGCATGTACTGGAATCCCTTTTCTTCTGGGGAGATGTGTGTCCAAGGAAAGGGAGAGGTATGAGCACAGCAAACCTGTGGCTGTTACTGCTCCGTTTCCCACCGGTGCTGAGCCGCAGCCGCCCCCGGCCCGGGGCTACCACTGGGACTGTTTGCAGGATCCACCGGTGTCCAAATAAGAAAAACGTGGCTCATTGCTGGGAACGGAATCCTTTTTATCCCACATGAAGTGCTTTGCTAGTGAAATCTGATACAGCCTTCGTGTAAAAATAATTGATGTGGAGTTCAGTTTGCTGTACTCTGATCCTCCAGCGCTGGAAGCACCGTGGTCCATGAGCGGGGGGGGGGGGGGGGCAAGGCCGAT